>JAUTXW010005396.1:50000-697500 GCA_030620095.1 Kuschelorhynchus macadamiae
CACATGCACAAGATACATAAAAAGATTTATTATGCGCGCTTTGCTCCAATAATCCAAACACAAATTATTTAAAAAAATCCGAGACATAATTACATTAATTGAAATTTAAAAGTACGAATGCATCATATCTTATTTTCTGATTTATGCTTATTCCTATTAGTCTAAAACCACAAAATATAACGTCGCATAACTGTACCATATCAGGACCAACGAAGAACTAAGGAACCCGTGCAATCAGCCAGATATAAGATCCCAATTATCAAACTGGTGTAGATAATGTGTAAGTCAGTCACGCCAGGGTTATCAGATTCGAATTTGTAAAATGGAAACATTTTATAATGTTATAAGCTAATAAATTATAGTTTTAAAAAAACTAGAATTCATACTTTTGTCAGTGACGCACTAAGAAGTACAAGATATACATTATATCCTTAACAATTCGGTCACCTTGTCAAAAAAACGTAGAGCGTTTGGTCGAAATTAATTGAAAGTACATGTACATGCTTTTGAAAGAAATGTAACCAAAAAGCGCCCCACGATTTTTGGCATAGTCATTGATTTTCAAGAATATATAGGATGCATAACGGGTGTGCAACAGTCGATGGTAGGTTAGACGTCTCAGGACAACGGATAGACGGATCATTTTGAGACGTTTGCTACACATATAATTGCCCCTTGCCTATCGTTCTAAAATATTTTCAGCCATATTGTCATATCTTAGTTCTCGAAATAAATGCATTATTCTGTAAAAATCTTGTTTTCACAATAGGTGAAATAATTAGTCAAAGGAAATTATTATATAATTATTAATTCTACAGAGGCAGGGTGACCAGATCATTGCAAGAACATGCAGAATATTAAACCAACTGTTCCCTAATGTACAACAAATGAACGAGAGGAAGTTTATGAAAATACAGAATAATATATATAATAACATATTACGGTCATATTTGTTAGCAAATAAAAATTTTATGATTAGATAACTTTAAGAATTGTAGAAATCCTGCAGAGTGCATTTAAGATTTTGAAAATTCGCGTACTTCTTTGCTGTTTATTTGTGTTCAATGCACTTTTCAGATCTCGCAGCTCAATCCCAAACTCTAACAGTTATCGAACATTTTAAAAGTTCGGTTATAACCTCCTGGGTGCAATGAGGTAGAACTTCATCTAGTTGCTACAGCTTCAATATCGTTGGAGGGAATCTAATCTTGTTCTTTTTTAACAAGCAAAAAACATTAAAACTAAATTTGTCTTGAAATCCCATCTCCTTAATAGCCTTTTGATTTTAGTGAACGAATAATACATTTATTTGGAAGGATATTGAATTGGCTTCGATTATTCGAAATAATATGCAGGGTGTTCCATTTAAAAAAAAATGATTTTCTGGCACCTACAAACATTGATTTCTGGATGACCCTGTATGCTTCAACTAATGTATGATAAAAAAAAATTAATCCCTAAAAGCATTATCTAAACGTAGTCAAAGTTTTAGCCTAAGAGTGTTTTAGAGTTGTGAGAAATTTAGATTTATTTGGAGTCCTGTTTCCGTTAAAAAAATGAAGATTAATTAATTCCTGAGAAACGGCTACAGATAGGTATAGGGAACTATTCGGAGAAATTGCTCAGAAATATATGTAGTTTCAGAAAACCTAAAAATATACAGGGCCTTCGCCATCGGTTTTTGGTAAAAGCGGAACACTGCACTGCTGAATATATTTTAAAACGATAGGAGAAAGTTATTTATATGTGTAGCGAAAATTTCAAAAGGATCCGTCCTCAGAACCGGATCCGTCTATCCGTTCTTCAGAAACGTCTAACCTACCTATCTAATTCGTAAGAAAATATTTTAAGTAAATTACATAATTTGTACTTTTTAATGCGTTTCTAACAAAAGCGTGTTTTCTAGTTTTTTTTAACTAAGTTATTTATGTTTTACTTTTTTAATCTTAAAATATTACTGATATGTACTGGGCTCGTCAAAATAAACCAAATGAACTTAATAAGCCCAAAATCAAGGGGTATACTAGCTGGTAACATTGGCACCATTTGATATCATCGAGCTGATTAGATCAGCTCGATAGTATCAAATTATATAATTGACTGGTGAGAACAAACCAAATGAGTCCAAGCTCGAGGAGTTTAATAGCTGGTATCCGCTGTGACATTTGGTATCATCGGGCTGATGAGATTATCTCCATGGTACGAAATTATTGTATTTTCATCTGAATTAAATTGGGCTAAAATCGAGCGGTACCATGAAATACAATGGAGCTCTGTTCGAAGGTACCAAAAGATTTTATTGTCAGCCGAATTATGTACACTTGCAAAATTTCAAATCTATATGATGGTTTAGAAGTAGGTTAAAATCGGCCGGTACCATTTGGTACTTTTCTGATCAGCTCGTTGGTACCAAATTATTGTATTGTCATCTGAATTACATATATTTGCAATTTCAAATCGGTAGGACAATGACAAGTAGGTTAAAATCGACTTCATAGTTTTATTTACATGATGTTTACGTACCCAAGTGAAGTTAAAAAGCGTGTAAAAAAATCAGAAAGATTGTTTTTAACCTGATCGTTCCTAGTAACGGATTCCACCACACACATATAACACGGTTTATATAACCATATAGTTATTTGATATTATATTACACATTATATAAATATCAATATGTGTCAATATTATGAGGAAAGTTCTGTTAAAAGGGCTTTACCTATTTTTGCATCTAAGTAGCTAGGATTTACCTTATAAGAAATTACAAATACACTTTATACAATATCTATACATTTATTGCCAAATAAATATACGTATATATAAATTGTGTTATCTCGGTGTGGTGGAATTCGTTACGGGGGATGTTCAGGATAAAGGGCAATTTACTGATTTGTATAAACGTGTTTTTCTTCATGATCTATAAAAAAATCAATTATGATATTTATTATTTTCCTTCATAAAAAGAAGGCTAAGGCTAGGAAATGAAATTTTACCGACTTTTTAAACATTTAATAAGGCCGCCATTTTGTTTCGTCTTATAAGATAGACAAAATTTTACCAATTCGTCGTTCTTTCACACTTGGCTTTTGTATAAAATTTCAAGGAAAAGCCTTTTTTTGGTACTGATATTTTAAACATTTATTTAGGCCGCCATTTTGTTTTGTCATAAAGGCTCCTCACTAATATTTTCCCAGTTTATCCCTATGCCACATTTTATTCTTGTACAAGATTTGAGAGTTTTTTATCATTTTATTATTCCGCCATTTTGTTCCGTCATTTTTGATTTGTACCAAAATGTTGTTAGTTCACACCCATATCATCGCAGTTAATTTTTCTGCAAACACTGGATAACTTAGGTAAGTAATTTTTTTAACAATTTTATTAGGCCGCTGTTTTGATCCGCCATACTGGATTTTTACCAAAATGTCATTCCTATATATATATATATATATATATATATATATATATATATATATATATAATTTTTGACCAAAATTTGAAGTTAATTAGATAAGTAGTTTTTTGCTACGCCGATCTGAAAAATCTCCTTTTTTTACGATTACAATTCTTTCCCATACGAGAAAAAAAAAAGAAGAACCTTTTCAAATAAAACTAAACTGATGCCATGAAAAATTTGATAGCCAAACTAACATAACATAGGTAAGAACGGAAATCATACCAGCGGGGCTGGCTAATACCGATTTTAATTGTCAGTTGGATTTCATCAATTTGGATTTCTTGGGTTGTAGAACTTTGGGGTAAGTAAGTGTTGTTAAATATCAGAATGTTTTAAATTGTCAATTAGATTCAATCGATTCAAATATTACAAAAGGGCTTCACAATGTTATTAAACATGTTTCCTTAGTAATGCAAATTTCCGGTGTTCAGACCTTGCATGAATAAAATTTTGACCGTAGGTTGGGTTATTGTTATTGAATGTTATGCATTATAAATTAAAACAGACAATTTTATCTTAAATTCTTTGGATGGATGAAATAACTTTTAACAGTAACTGTAAAGTCAATATGCATAACATGCATTATTAGTATACGGAAAATCCTCATTGGTTGCGCGTTCAGTTCAATATCAAAGACGTTGGAGTCTTAATGTGTGCTGTGGCATCCTGGGAGGCAGCATTATTGGGCCATATTTCTTCGATCGACCACTAAATAGCAACGTGTTTCTAGATTTTTTGGTCAACCAACTACCGATTTTGTTAGAAAATATGCAAATGGAAATACGGCAAAATTTGTTTTGGCTACTGGACAGTTGTCCAGCGTATTTTGCTATACATATGCGAGAACATCTAAACGCAGTATTTCAACCGCGGTGGATTGAAAGAGGAAGGATTCGGAATGCAATTCGCCTATTAAGAGCAGAAATCGAAATAGCAGTTTTTCCCACACAAGAGAGGCTCCAGCAATACATAGGACGTGACGGACAGCAATTTCAGCGTTTAAGGCGATATTAAAAACCTTTTTTTTTCCAAATCAGTCCTTTTCAGGGTCACAATTTAGATGCTTAAGAAAGAAATTTTTTTACAAATATGAAGATACGTTTTCAAAAAATGTATTAAAATCCATTGAATATTCACATTAAATCTTCTTTCATCGATATGTTAGCTTAGGAACAAGATATCAAGGCGCGATTTTTACTAGCTTGTTTGGGGATTATTTTGCTATTTTTGCATAAAACAAGTAATACCAATAGATTTAATTTTTTAAAGAAATTTTGCAATTTCTGTTGTAGTATCGATAAAGTCCCTATAGTGGCGATATACCAAATTACAATCACCACAAACAAGGTAGGTTTTGTTGCCCAAGTAAAGATTTTTTCAGACACCAAGCTTGTTGAAATCCGTTCAGCCGTTTTTAAGTTACAGATCCTTATTTACAAAAACATTTGAACATCCATTACCACGTTATTTTTAGAGATAGGGCAAAAAGTGTTTAACACGAAATAATCGAATTGATCTCAGCTTTAAAAAACATATATTTTTTGTCGTAAAAGAACGCAATTCCAGCCATCTTAGAAATTCAGAAACATGAAAATAATTTTGTTTTTCCCACTTTAGTTATAAAAATTTTTACCGCAAGTCTCTACAATGAGTAGTTTCCGATATACAGTACCTTGCACTACACCGTACAAATAGACCTCAATCTGGTAATTTTTCGATGGCAGGTGGCAAGGAATTCTTCTGCCACCCACGCCGTAGGCGTAGACTAGGCAAGTCTTGTTGCGGCGCGGTTGAGTAGACGTATCAACTAGCGTGTACAAATAGGAATGCTTCTTTGCCTCCCGCCGCTTTTCATACAAAGTGGTGTAAATATGCGCAGATAGAATCGATGATTTGAGGTGTGATTTTATGGCGTTTTATTTAATAGAAGTCTAGCTAACAAACCATATTACATTTGATGCAACGCGCCACCACTTGATGATAGAGTTTCGCAGCTACCTAAAAGCGGCACCTAAAGGCACGAATCATTACGTACTGCGCAGCGGCAGCTTTCAGATGAGCACCGTTCGTCTTCGGTAACGTAACCATTTGTTCGTCGTCTATTTGCTTACCGATGACCAAATCCGCTTCGTCTGTTCTTAGCTTTAGTGATAATGTGCAAAATGGGATTCTCTTAAGTGAAATCGCGAATTATAGATTAGGAAGAGTACCAGTGATGATTTCAATAATTATGGTTGTGTTAACGATCTCGTTCATTCATATTGCTAATTAAAACGCATTATAATTGCCATCTGTATACTGTTTATTATTTAGAGATTGTACTGAATAAATTGTATGTTATGCTAGTTTAGCACGAAGAATCCGTATTATGAATTTTGTCTAGTCACGAGATGATTTAAAAACTATAAAAAGTCTACCGGGTTAAGTTAATTTGTGTAGAAAGGAGGGATGCGGATTCGCTGTTTCAACTAGAATTAGACTAGACTAGACACTAAAACGTGAAAATTATAATACTTGTCTTTTACGAAGGAAGTAATTTATAACTTTGTTAAATAATAGCAATTATTTAACAAAGCAAATATTTTTATTAAGTGTGGCTGCAAGTTGTATTGTTCTACCTCAAACCGTTTAGATTTGCAGCTAGCTAAAATCTTAAAATTTTCGTTGCCAAAAATCTCAAAAATTGCTGAAAATAGGTATAGGACACATATAACATAAATTAGGTCCATATTTGCAAGCCCCGTACTGCTAAACTAAACAAAGTATTTGTAAAAATTTATTTGAATAAAACATTTCACTTTACACTTTTTCTTATCAAGATTGATATATTTTAGATTTATGTATATTTCGCCAATACTAAGAATATGTTTGCTTGATTTAGAGTAAAATTGTACTTTAATTTAAAGCAAAATGTACTTGATTTGAATACTTGAATTTGCCTTTTCTGCGATCTCAGTCTCGAAATTATTTTAAAAGTATCATCTCGAAAGAATACCGAGACCGAGAGTCGTCTCGTGAATTCCTATTTGAAATACTTCAACACATTGCCTTTAAATTTGGTTTATGAAGTGCAATTAACCAAAAAAATAATTTGTGCATCCCTTTAGGTACATCAATAGACCTACGGGGGAGGAATCTATTTTCTTTACAGGTTGTTTCGGTTATTAATTATTATATATCTTAATACGCCTTAAAACAGTAAATAACTATATTCTTAGCTCAAGACGTTACTTGTGTCAATAAATGAATTGTATCGGGGTGGGGAGAAGAATAGACGGGATAATCTTGAAAAATCGTGTTTCATATTTTCAGGGTTCAATCATTTTAATTTTTGACAATTTGTATCGCTGGTTATCTATAAATATATATATATATATATATATATATATATATATATATATATATATATATATATATATATATATATATATATATATATATATATATATATATATATATATATATATATATATATATATATATATTTATTTTATACAACATTAACTATCATGATTCTAAAAACTTGACTTTTATAATAAAATTTGATAATAAATGGGTGAAATAAAAATGTTTATAAAAAAATAAAATATACTTAAAAGTAAAAAATAGTACTTTTTCAGATATATTTTTATTAATTACCGAGTGTGACATTAAAAAAAAAATAACTTTAACCATGAGCAAAATATACGTTTTAACTATACCTTCCTGTACATTTTCAAACAAACTCTAGAATGGCAGAATTAAGAACGCTTCTCAATAGCAGCTGGCGTAAAAAAAACAAATGTTGTTTGTTTCTAATGATGATTAAAAAGCCCACGACCGACCGACACTAAGAACCGAATCGGTCCTCAAAAACAATGTAGGTCAGTAACAGTACCGATCTATACACGGAATGCGACTTCAAGTGCGTGTGGAGCCTGCGTTGCCATTATTGGATACTTTTTATTACCTGCGAGTCAATATATCATTTTGGTATTTACGGCAGCAATATAACGCCATCTATCAAGCTTTAAAAGTAAAAAACTGCTTTAACATAAGGCCGTGCCGTTTCCATTATTCTTACGTTTTACACTTTTATTTAAGGTTTTGGTAGCAAGAACTATTTAGATTGTTGCCCAATCTCTCACTCCGACTGTAAACAACAAATGCTTTATTAGGGAAATTATTTTGTTATCATACAACAGAGTTCAATTATTATTAAAATAAATAAAATATGAAACATTTAAAAATCATTAATAGCAAACAAAATAACATCCACTATGGCATAGGTTGAAAGTAACTGTAAAGCCTACTTTGATTTGTCCATAGCTGCTAAAGTAACAAATTTAGATATCGTTATGTTTCATGAATTTGATTAAAATGTTATGCCGAATTCAAATACAAAGTCATATACAGAAGATTCTATGTCCACATTTCTATTTCGGATCCACTAATTCCATTTTCAGTTCTCCAAAACGAAATAGAGATAAGAATATCAATAGAAAGGGATACACCTAGTTATTGTTTTTTGTAGGGCTTAAAACCACATTTGATGAAAAACAACGACGTAATTGCAAATGTTTTCTGTCAGATTTGATTCCAATATAACCACAGACATTTAAGGATTGATTTACTCGAGCTTTTACTGCTGAAAAAATTTAAAAAGTTTAATTTAATTTAATTAAAAAAAAAAATTTTTTTAATCCCTAAAATTTTTATTTTATTTAGTTTTTCTCTTAACTAAAATGTGATACATTCTCAACAATTTTTTTTATTTCTAGAAAGCCCTCTAAAGGTGAAGCGTAAAAACACTCCTGTGGCAACTATTATTTGATTTACTGATTTGTATAATGACTCGGAAATAAATATTCCAATATTATTTGAATAATGCAAAACTGTTTGATTTATTTACTTTTTTATAATAATAATTTCGTGCAAAGTTAAATAATAAAAAAACGCTATGTTTCTGGCCAGAAAACGCAGAATTTATTTGTTAATATTACCTGAAATAAAAAAAAACATTTTACAATGATAATTGTTTTTATTTGTGTTTAGAAAGTTAAGTGAAAATTAAAACGAGTGGTTCGAGGAGCGGATGTTTAAACAAAAAAATGAAAACCTGTTATATTCAATATTTGATACCGTTAGATGGATCCACCATGGGTTAGAACCAGATTTGTCAATACTTGACAGTATTTTTGCTTAATAAATCTACCACTGCCACTCAGATGAACAATGGGTACCGCTAGATGAATCCACATCGGGTTAGTACCAGGTTAAAGCCAAAATAAAAGTATAGTTTTGTTAATGCAAAAATGTGAATAGAACATCAGAGACTGATACTATATAGGCGCAAAAATACTCAGATATATTTTTTCATTCGCGAATGGACAAGATTTTTGGTTTTAAGTAAAATGTAAAATTTTATAATCAGATATATTATATAAAGATATAATTAATAAAAAACTGATATTTGCAATTATTAAGAACTGAAATTGTTCCGGCTTTGACGCAAATTAATTAATTAATCCTCGTAAAATGTTTTTTTAGATAATAATAAAATTAGTATACTTTGACAGTGTGTTTTTTGAAAGGTGGATAGGGAGAAGAGACAGTATTGAACGGCCAGCTTGGTCCCCAGACTTGACGCCCCTCGATTATTATTTGTAGGGACACCTCAAAACTAAGCCTTTTAATCTGGAGGTTCTGAGCTGACAGATCGAAGCTGCAATTAGTATTTCGATTTGATATTTAATATTTAGTATTTTTACTAGGTAGGTACTTAAAAATGACCCTTTACTCAAAAACCGTTTAATTTAAGAATTAAATGTGTCTTAGGAAACATCTTTAGAATAATTAATAGAATCGGAAAATGTAATCAAATACAGGGTATTTCATAAAAAAAATGTTCCTATCAATTACTGAAAATTTGTAAACTCGGTAAAGCCAGTTAACTATTGTATAAGTTTTTTGGATCGCAACGCAAATTTTTATATATACTAAATTAGAGATCTTAGGTTTACAATGTTTGACATTTGTGCAACACAGACATCTCCCCGATGAAAAAGTATTAATATTTACCATATACTCGGCAACTGGAAAAACGACGAAAATTGGTCCCTCAACTTATCAAAAAGATTTTGCATATGGTAGGTAGGTGTAGTGTATGTCACCCTGTATTTACCAAGAATGATATAATTCCTTGTTTTATATTAGTAGGTACCAATAATATTTTTTCTTATTTAATACGTGTTTGGGAATAAGCCCTTACATGTAGAATATATTTTTAATTATGTAGCGTATTTTAAAACCTATCCTTTAAAATTCGTTATTGACAAGTATCTGCTGATAAAATTCAGATATTTAAATGGCAAAACATATCTTAAATCTAGAAATTACTTGGTGCATACCAGCTTTAATTTCAGCTTGACAACGTCGCTTGTGACATTAGATCTGATTGTCTTAGCGGGTGATAATTATTACAAGTCGGCTCACGAACAGCTCGACAAATATGTTACAATGAGAGGACAAGAAATTAAAAAAAAGTTATTGGGTGTAGTTTTAATGACCCTCATTATATTTATCGCTCGGTATTGTTTAAATCGTTTGGTATGCAGGAAGGATCGGATTTTATGTGCAATCCATTGTTAGGTCATTGTGACATTGTTTCGCTTTCTCCATTACCATATCATTGCCTCCTTTTGTATTAGAAAAAGAAATTCAGAGTTAACTTTTTTTTTCCAAACTTGTTTCATTATTATTACCACTTTGAACATTATTTTTAAACGGGGGTGTTTTATACAGCGGTATATTTGATTATCTAACATTAAAAAGTTTAAAGGCCGGTTGCAGAAACCTCAATTAAAGTTTAAAATGTTTAACGAATGTCAAACTTGACAACGAGATTTCTATAAGCAGCTTGTCAAATCCGAAAACTCGATTAAGGGGGAACTGCACGCAGTAATATGGATCATTTGCAAGCCTTCCGCCGCTGCAATATTACGTTAAAACTATAAAAGAAATGTATTAGCTTCAATGTGATTTTAATAGGGAAATATGTATAGTTGGGCGCTAAATGCGAATTTTTATGAAAAAATCAAATCTAGAGTTACAAAATAAAAGTAGATTTGTCCATTTTCGACTATTTTTTGACCACTTTTTGACGCACATGCCTTCGCATATATTTTTTTTTTCACAAAATGGCTCTTTACCGCCTTACAATGATCCTTTGTCTACGTAACTGCAAAATTTGAAATGGTAAATCGTACTCATGTCTTTGTATTTCTGCAGCGCGTGAACCCTTTTGAACCCATTTTTAACCGAAATGTAATTTAAATGACCTATACATAACACATTTTTTTGAGGTCGGACGTGCAGGAAGTTTTTTTTAATGCGTAGGTGCCTTTTCATCTTACTTTGAACTCCACTAGACCTTGTCGCTGGTTTTTCACTTTTTGCGTGCAGTTCTCCCTTAAATGTTCTAAACAGCAATTAAGTTTTGTGCAACCGGCTGTAAATGCAATAAAATAATTAGTGAAACAAAAAATTGAATGAATAACCACTCTCAATGAGTAAGAAAAAAATTATCGTTCTCAACGTCGTTTATTTTTTATTCATTTATATCATCTTCTTTCTATACTAACAAAAAATATTATGAAATTGATTCATACAGTGTAAAAGTTTTAAATGGAAACAATCCCATAATTTAAACATTCCCAGGTTTTTGAAAACCTTTTTTTTCTTAAATAACACCCCTGTAATTTCTTTCAATTTTTCGATTGTTTGTGAAACAACAAAATCAATGGCGTATAAAAAGGTATACACCAACTTGACAAAAAATAAACAATTTAAAACATCTAACATAAGAATAGGCAATTTTTACTTTTTAAATATTTTGATTGTAAAATAAAATTAATAGCCAAGTGTCCCATTTCTTTATTTTCTTTAGGCAAAGAACTCGTCAAAGCACTGTCATTAGAAGCTTTCCTAGATTTCTTTTTAGTTTTCTTTTCAGTGTTTTGCCAATAATTTTCTCCTTATACTGACAATGTTCCTGCGGTTAACTTGTTACTTCTCAGGTTATTTCCGTAAAATCTCTTTAACCTGTTGGTGCTCTACCTGAAGACTCTTTAAGTCACCAAAAATATGATGATTTTTAATGACAAGAATTTTATCGTCAGTGTCAACTTTTAAAAAGGCTGAGTCTTCAGGTAAGTCTAAGTCTGTAAATTTGTCAGAAAAGTCTCTTAGATCCAGCGATTCTACTTGCATTACGTCAGGTAATTTATATTTTCTGACTCGGATTTATGGAATATTGTCATCGATTTCAAGTTCAGTGGGTTCATTAATCTCGTCAATATCACTGATATTTGATAATAAGTGACAATTCATATGGTCCTTTTTTCTTCTTTGAACCTAAGGTTCCAGTGTCTCGAAGAATATCGTGAATAGTAGCAGGAGTCTATACTAACTGACATTATTTCTTTCGCAGTAATTGAAGCGGTCTTCCTAAAATATTCGTGTTCAGTTTCTTGACACTTTTTAACATAAGTTTTTTTTCCCGAGGAAATCAAAGCTTGCCGATAATACCACATATGATGTCGTTGGTAGTTCGAATTCTATATATGAGATGCATACATGTTTTAGTACTAAAATTATTGCTGTAGAGAAAGTTGACGCCACAGGGCGTGCTTTATTTGGTATGCCCTTTAAGTACAATAATACTTTATCAGAACACATTTTTTCGACAGTTGTCGAAGTTCATCTTATCTTCTGCTTTCAAGTAACCTGGGGTAAGAAGATGTTTGCCTTTTTTATTTTTTATAAAAGCAGAACAATCATCAACGCTTGCTTTTTTGCAACAAGAGGTACTTACGAGATATACGACGCCATCTGCCGATTTCATTTGCATGTGAACAAAGGTGCAAGCCTGGGCGAAGACTATTGCGTCAGTTTTTGATAGTGGTTTGATAGGGGTTTTTATTATCATCATTACATGTTGTAATACACTGGGATACATCGTAAAACATTGAAATACATAAAATTCACAAAATACATGGTGAGATACATTAAATAAACGGGACTACATCGGAAACCATTGAGAAATACGCAAAATGCATGGCGTAATACATGGAATACATTGTATTACATGGAATACATTGGAATACACAGAGTTTGTACTTGAAAATACATCAGCGGTTTTACCCTCGGTACAGAGTGTTCCAAAATATAAGCAATATTTAACAAAAACGGCTAAATGAATTTTAATGAGTGAAATATTAAAAGATTCGCACTATTTTCGCGGGTATCAATATTACATAGATTACAGAAATTTAATTTGGCGGAACTGAGGGGCCATTTTGCTCAGCTTAACATTTTTTCTCAACTCCATCATGATGGGTATCAAATTAAAGAGCTCGTTATGGCGATTTCAAATATATACATATTCTATACAGGGGGTGCGAAATACATATAATTAATTTTAAAAATATATATTTTTTAATAATATCTAAGTGAGAAGCAAAGGAAAATGAGTTTTACCTTATTTATTCGACTTTTTTATTCTTTTTAATAATTTATGCTTGTTTCACATTAAAGATGTATCAAAAAACGAAGTGTGTTAACTTCTATTTTTTTAAATGGAACATTCCATATATTTTCTAGTAATTTGAATTACCTTTCGGAATATAAATATTTTCAAGTAAATAAAATTCCGGAGTTTGAAGGATGTAAAATCTAAACAGAGTTAAACCGATTCCTATGTAAAAAGACATCTTATTTCCTAATAAAAGTAATAAAAACTAAAAGAGCAATGCGCAGTTTCTTTTGTCCTAAGGCAAAATATTTAGATTGTACAATTTCTCAAAATATAAAAATGTTTAGTAGTTTTTAATTGAAACACACCGTCATTTTGCTACGTCATGTTGAACGTTTTCTACAAAATTCAAAGTCAATTAAACAAGATTTTTTCGTTGGTTTTTAAAAAATTTGGCCGCCATTTTGTTTCGTCATCTTGAATTCGTACTAGAACTTTACCAGTTTATCTTTATATGACGCTTAATGCTTGTACATAATTTCAAATTAATCTAATAAGTAGTATTTTCAGGCTGATTTTACAAATATTTATTAGGCCGGCATTTTGTTTTGCTATATTGGATTCATTCCAAAATGGTATCAGTGCATTCCTATGTAACATTTGATTTTAATACAAAATTTGGATAACTAGTTTTTTAGTAATAATTTTTTTAATGTTTCACTAGGCCGCTATCTTGTTCCAGCATATTGGATTTTTACCAAAATATTACCCAGTCAATCTGGTAAGTAGTTTTTAAGCTATGCTCTAAACTGACAGACGGACAGACTTGATAAAACATATTTTTTGGCATGCTAAAACGTGAAGATATGTAAAAAGTGTGATTTTTTCACAATTACAAACATTTTATTTGGCTGCCATTTTGTTCCACCATCTTGAATTAATACCACAATTTTACTAGTTCATCTCTATATCACAATTATTTATTGCATATTTGAAATCAATCCATTAAGCACATTTTTTCAGGCCGAATATTTTATTAAGCCGCTATTTTATTCCGCCATCTTGGATTCGTACCAAAGTTTACCAGTTGATTCCTGCAGAATTTTTGATTTTTTTTTTGCAAAATTTGAGGCAAAGTTGATAAGTATTTTTTAGTAAGAATTTTTTTTACAATTAACTAGGCTGCCATTTTGTTTTGCCATACTAGTTTATTACCAAAATGTTACCAGGTCCTACCATAAGACCCTTAATTTTGGACCAAAATATGAAGTCAGTCGAATAAGTAGTTTTGCCGCGAACAGACACAGTGATAGACAGATAGACCGACGGAATTGAGCAAACGTATTTTTCTGTATCCAGGGACCCTGAAGGGTAAAAACAAAGGTAAAGATCTCAAAAATTCTCGAGGGGTGATTTTTTCAAGATTTTTTACGATGTTTAATCAAAGGTATTGCTTCATAAATGCGTAGTAAAAATCTCTTTAATCCAGAGAATTATATGCAAGGGGAATATCGGATTAGCGACTTCTGGATATTAGAAAAGAAATTACGTAATATCTTTCTTTGTGCTGTTCTCCTTGATATATACTTCTTTACAACAATTTTAAATTCGTTTTTCACAAATAACTTTATGTACAGGGCTTGGATCATATTAGAAACATGTCGAATTAGTGATTTGGAATAAATTTGTGTTCCTAAGTTAATTGGAAATTTTATTTTCATACGTTTGATGCAACATATATAAAAACATATCGTTTTTTATCCATTACCATATTAAACTTTAAATAATGTAGTTTCCTCGAACTTTGGTAAACTAAAACACTTCATATAAGGTTAGAGACGTGTTGAATTAGTGATCTTGACTAAATTTGTGTTTTTAAATTAATTTTCATTTTCGTCAGAATTGTAATTTAAATTTAAGTAACGATCGGTCGCTCAATTTCGATTTCAAATAAATAATTAATTTTAAGGGATATAAAAGACAGGATACGAAATAGTCATCGTTTATGTATATTTTTCATTTATATGCTAAAAGTTTTAAAAATCCTCAGACTTTTTAACATCATATTAACCGACGAAGAAAATAATTTCTCAAAAATGGCGCAAATATGCGCAGGTCTCAATAATGAACAGTTGATGAACCTATTGCGATGTACTTAACATAGGCAGCTTTCGGTAACAGGGAAAACTCAAATTGAAAATATGGACTTTCCTCACAATAAAAATGTATAACTCTATTTCTTAATAAATGTCTGCATCATAAATGACATATCTTGAGGTTTCCAAAAATGTATAATATGGCTATAGTGCATACATAAACTTGTGCGAAAACTGACGTCCAGCTAACACCATGCCTAGTTTGAAAAACATGAATTTAAACGGTGTGTAATATTTGAAAGTCATTTAAGGCAAAAAGGTGATAAACTAGGAACTTCTCTACTGATAAACCATTTTATTCTAGTATGTAAAAACATCAACAGTTTTTTGAAATTATAAACTAACCATTTTTTCTACGTTCTTGTACGGAGGATTCGCATAGTGACGGTCCGTTTTTTAAGATCTTCCGCCATACTTTGTATTTGCCTGTGGATCCGGCTCGTTAGCTAGACTAATGAGACTTCTATCGATGACTCACTTTGACCTGTCACAGTTGAGATATAATGTAATAAATGCAACATAATCGGGAATGTATATTCACTGCGATATTCTCCTAATAACGTAATAAAGCGAAACTAAATGATCATTTTTAAACAAATATCCCCCAAAACGTTCATATCAAATTGGATTAAACACCCCGTTTAACACCCAATAAACCTGTTAAGCTTACAGATAACGCTCTAACTTGGATTTTTCCGAAACATTATTAGGTTTCGAAAAACGAGGGGGTGAAATTTGAAAGCCTTCGGGCGAAAAATCAAAGAGAGAATACGCCGCTCCCACGTACGCCACGTGTCGCTACGCTTGAAATAGGGTTTCAAGCTCTTATTTGTTTTACTTAGTATCGTATATACCATCTAAAAGTGTATCTATGGTGTACATTAAAAAATAATGTTGGGTTATAAAAGCGACGGAAACTGATATATTTGTAGCTAGGTCATTTTATATCCATTTTTTAAACAACTTTCCTTTGCTATATGCTCTCAATTTGACTCAAAATATTTTTATGTATGTTTATCGATTACTCCAGAATGGGTCAACGACAATTTGGAGGAAGTCAAAAATGTCGAGTATGAGTTATTTTGACATTATTTTGTAAATATTGAAATTATACGTATTTAATTTAATTAATAAATCGTTTATGACCTACCTAAATAATGCATAATGCTTAATAAAAGTAATGAAAGAGACTAAATCATTAAGAAAAATAAATAAATGTCAAAAAGTAGGGGAGAAATAATAACATAAACCAAAACTAACAAAATATATGTATAATAAATCATAACATGAATGTTTAAATAAACCGTTAATTTCCTTGTCAAAGATATTAAAAAAAGAATGTTTAACAAAATAAAAACTGATTTTTATGACAATGAACTTGTACCAACATTTTCTCGAAATAAATTACTACAAAAAATTTCCCATGCTTACGGCAAATTGAATTCCGTCAGGTTGTCTTATCTACCAACCGGTTTGGCCAAATTGACTCCGTCAAATTATCTGGATCCCCTCCGGGAGGGCTGGTAAATTTGGAAATTGGAAGAAATATACAGTGCCGGGATGGTCTTAAAGTATATTGAAAAAAAGTAAAAAAAATTGAAACTATTTTCCGCGATAATGGTAACGAGTGGGGAAGTTACAAGAAAAGGCGTGTATACTAAGTGCGCCAAACTCAAATATTAAGTTTTTTTCTAAATATTTTAATTTCATTACATATTTTCCTATACGAATTTCCGGTTCGAGAGGAAGTATCAAAAGTGGACGTTTCCTGTCAAATTAAAAATTCGTGTCGGAAGATCGATCACTAAAAAGATAGGAAATGAAAAATATATTTTGTTCCAAGCTAAGCCATTTAGCAATTATAAGGCTTCAAAAAGGGTCAAAAACTTCAATTTCCATGCATCATTTTCTCGCAAACAATTAAATTTTGATTTATGAAAATAACACAATACTACACTATACAGGGCATTTTATTTAGTAACACCTCAGAAGTAAAAATATTTCAGAAAAAAACTTTATATTCATTAGTGCCGTAAACCAAATTTTGAAGTTATTCTGCTGATTGGTTCGCCATGTAGGCCATTGGGTTTGGCGCTCTCTGCATACTTTTTTCTTATAGAAAAAGATTTATTTACGCAGCAACTAAACTTCACGTCTGATATTGTTGATTTAATTATATTGATGGGTTCTTAACAAAACCTCGTAAGCCACACAATTCACAATGTTCCTGTAAATTTTAAAAGTTGTATGTACAATACAGGTGTATTTATATATACAAGGTGTCCCACGTAGAAGTTCCATCCCCATTTTTTAAAATATCCCGATAAACTTTTCTTTTAAATTTAAAAGGTTAGCTAAATACTTTCTAGAGGTTTTGACAAGTTTTTTTTCAAAAAGTTTCTAGAAACTCCATTTTTATAATCTAGATAATTTTCATTGGACATTTTTAAAGCTAATGGGCGCTTCCGTAGTAAGCCTAAACAGATACCAGTAATCGAGTTTTCCCTGGATCAATATCTAAATTACTTCAGTTATAAAAATGGTTTTTTGAAAAAAACCTTTTTAACTTTTGAAACTTAAAAAAAAAGACTTAAGGTCTTAAAAAATAAGGAAATAAGGGCTTGGAACTTTTACGTGGGACACCTTGTGTAAGCTTAAAATTTACAATAATGTTGGTGTTTTGAATAAAAAAGCGTTTACGATAATACAAAAAAGATGGCGCTTACGATGTTGTGTCAAGAACCCATCGATATGTATCACATCCCATATTTATTAAATACCTAGAACCTAATAGAAAATCAGACGCGCAGCGATGAGTTCACATATACGCAGTTTCTTGCAACTTCTCTATACTACTAAAAAAGTTTAATATACAATACAGCTGTATGTATTTTTAAATATAAAACTTAAAATTAAGAAGAATATTGCTGTTTTGATTAAAAAAGCTTTTAAGATATTGTGGCGCTTATGATGTGTCAAGAACCCATCGATATGTAGCCCTTATTTCTTAAATATAGAATATATGATGCGTAGCCATGAGTTCATATATATATATTTCTTGGCTCGTAACCTCTTCCATTCAGTACTTAAAGCAAAGAATAGACTGGGTCGTAAAAATCTAAAACGGTATCAGATCAGAATGTCATAATTAAGCATTTATCAATTTATTAAATAGAGCGGTGAATACAGGTAACCTAAACTAATGAGTAGCTCACCTTTCGCGTTTGGAAAGAGTTTATCTAAATCAATTGAGAAAATCGAAAAATAAGACAATACTTCGTGTTTTCCTAAAAATATCGAAATATTGTAGCTTATAGAATTTACTTTCATCCAGAACGAGTACCAGGATATTAAACCTTTAATTTTTTTTTTAAACATATAAAAACGGTATTTAAGTGTTTTATAAAATATAAAAGTTATACTATCACTTTGTTTATAAACAAGTCAACTTTTTACCTGAGTAATACCAACATACTACATATATACAAAAATATAAAGAATCATTAAAATTTCGTAGCGTAAAATCAAAAACTTAAACCTAGCCAAAAATATCGCTACTGGTCAACTCAGATTACCAAGGGTCTTATTTATAATGTTATAAGATCGTGTGAATGTATCTCCAATATCCTAAATTTTGTATACTCATCTCCAGGTATTTTATACTAAGCTACAAAACCCTTGCTTTTTAGCTGTTCTACATTTAAATCTTACCCTCCCTCCTTAGGCTTGGTTTTCAGTAAAACAGTATTTTGTAAATAATTTTCTTTAACCGAATGAGAAAAAATATAAATCAATTTACGTTATGAGTTTTTAAGATATTAGTTGCAAGTTTGTAGAAAAAGAAATTATAATTTTTTGCTCTGGTTTTTTATTTGTATTTATATTATTAAGTGCTGAATTAAGTTATTCTGTAAAACAAACTTAAGTCGGTATTTAGATAAAATGGGCTTTGAATATTTATTTAAGCAATAAATCAATATATTTTTTATATTTAAATGTATGTCATAAAAACGCCATTTTACTACTATTAAAAAGTACAACTTAGTGTGCTTGTGCGTGCATGGCTTGCAGACTTGCCAGACTCAAGACCTGTCATTAAAAATCGTTTAATTAGAACACCAGATACATTCGAAATATTTTTAAGTTTGGAAATAGACTTTTTGAGTTCTTTGACCTTTTGTCTTTATAGGAATATACTTCTGGCCGTAGAGTATGAGTGATTTTTTTCAAGATTTTAGAAATATTAAAATATACACTTTTAATGATGTCATAAAAAGATGAAATAATTAACAACATCGAAACGGTTTACATCATTATGTTATTTCTTGTTTTGGAACAGTGTTAAATGAATGCTATAAACCAATATTTGTGATAAAAAACGTAACTAGTGTGACTTGATTTCTCGGATACCTGTGAGATTATTTGCGGTAATATTTATTTTTAAATCTTTGTAACGGTATTCTTTAAGTAACTGCTCGTCGAAAAATGTTTGATGATAAAGAAGATTGTGCTTCACACTTTTAACTTTTTTTTATTTTTCCATTGCTGGAATCAGAGGAAGGTAGGGTTTGATATCGTTATACAGATAAGGGATTAAAGGTCTTAATATTTTGTGTAAATAAATACTAAAGTATACAAATTTTACCAGGTCGTGAAGATGTCGGTAAAGATAGTCATGAGGAAAAAATCTTTAAATTTAAACAATAAAAAGCTTGGAATAGGCTTTTAAATCAAGAATGACGTTTGTTGAACAATGCGTCAATTTATATAAACAAAAATTCCCAGCATTCCTCCGTAAGGTAAAGTTAATGCCATCAAGAGTGCCAATAAAATCAGGTCTCTCCATAATGTTTTCTCGATATCTGGCAAAAATAAACCATGTGAAACATCCTTATCAATGTTCAAAATAGATTTTCTGCAAGGTAATTTTTCATGAATTTATATCTGTTTTATTTATTATTGTGATTATGATATGCCTATATCAGGCGTTGTTGATGTTTGTTGATTCATAGATTCGCCATTAGGATTTGTGTAAGGAGGTGATTTCGCCCCTTTCTGCTTTCTGTTTTTATGTAGCGTAATGAAGTTAAAATGGAGTGTGATGCAGGCTAACCGAAAAAGGTGTTAGTAATTTATAGGAAGCATTTTTTACTCATTTATTTAAAAGATGAAATTAACATCAAATTAAAGGTAAATCCTTTAATTTTTTTATCTTATTAGTCGTCCAGACGCAGATTGAGGTTTCTTTTTTCTGGCCAACCAAATGTATCAGTGAAAGTATCATCGGTTACTTATTTATTATTCGATACGTGCAGCTCTAGTATGAATGTAAACGATTACAATATTTAATGATCTTTATTTTTTACGCTAATTTTTATTTTTTATAAAATATATTAGTGTAAATTGATTAACACCTAGTATGCAGAGCAGTTTTTTAGCTCAAATCCCAGGAAAATTACGAAGCAGATTATTTTTTTAATTGTAGCATCTTAAAAGCTTCTTTGAACTAGCCAACAAACTAGCTGGATTTCTTGTACACATTATTTGCCTACGCTATATATTAATCAGTTTGACCTGTGTTGATTGAATAGTCGATACCTTTTTTTTCCAAATTATTTTTTTTTGTGAATTATGAAAAAATGATATGACTAACCATTTTACATAATAACATAAATAAAATTATTAACATTTTGATCAAACTAAATAAAATAAAATACAGGCAAATGTTATATCAGAATTTTTTAATCATAATGGTTCATACTATTCATACTAAATTTTCATTATAGATATAAAAGCATATGTTATAAATTGATGATTGTAACTGATTGGTAATGTACTAGCGTTGGTGTTGGCACATGTGGCTTGATTTTTGAGAATTATCTCAAGACACTTAAGTTACAAAAAGTCTGAGGAGTTACAATGTCCCCAGCTGCTGCTCTACATAGGCAAATAAGGTTTTAAAATATTCAGTACATCTACATTTGCAGAGCAGGAAAAAGATAAATTCCAGCCCCTTATAAATAAATTTGAGGCTCATTTAAAGCCATAAGTAAATTTTTCATATGAAGAGATCTTTTCTCGCAGGCCGAAGTCAGGACAAACCCTTGAGCAATTTATTATTATCTGAAAGAGCTTTTGATAACCTAAAAGGAGGGTTTGATTAAATAAATGATCATCTGTAGGGTCAGGAGCAACCAGTTAAGGGACAAACTTCTCCAAGATGACACCATGTTACTCGAAAAAGTTATAGAGCAGTGCAAGAAGTAACCCCGTGACAGATAATGAACAAGAGGTTAATGCAGTACCCTACAAGGGAAAATATAGCAAAATAAGGGACAAAAACAGTGTCAAAAACATGGGTTTGGAAATATAAATGAAGAAAATAATGCAGTTAAAAAGATTGTTTCATGTACTAGATGTAGAAAAACACATGATTTAAATAAGTGTCCAGCGTATGGCAAGTTTTGACCAAAATGCAAAAAGAAAAATAATTTCTTCTATAATTCTGTAATGTGTTGACATTCCACATCTCTACAAGAAATAAGTCAAGGCAATGAAATTAATTAATTTACAGAAATAAATAATTCAGAGTCATTTTTACTTCCCTCGTAAAAGGGAAGTATTGTAATCGTGACAAAATTACCCTCCGAGATCAGGACGTTTGTTTTACATGTTTTCTCCATTCCGTCGGTCTGTCTGTTCGCTACTACATACCCGATTGACATTGATTCAAATTTTGGTCAAAAATTATTAGAATTAAGGTGAATGACTTGGTAACATTTTGGTAAAAATCAAATACAGCAAAACAACATTTTTACTAAAAAATTACTTATTCAATTTATCTCATACTCCGCACAAGAATCAAGTATTATGTAAGAATCAACTGGTAAAATTTTGGTACGAAACCAAGGTGGCCGAAGAAAATGGAGGCTTAATAAAATATTTAAAAATGCAGCCTGAAAAAACTACTTAATGACTGATTTCAAAACGTATGACATAACTAATTGTGGTATAGAGATGAACTAAAAAAGGTGTAGAATTAATTCAAGATGGTTTAACAAAATAACTGTCAAATAAAAAATCACCCTATCAGGTTTAACATATCTTTACGTTTTAGCGTCTCTAGAAGCCAAAAAATATGTTTCATCAATTCCCTCGGTTCGTCTGACTGTTTGTCTGTATGTCTGTCAGTTCGCGGCATAGCTTAAAAACTACTCATCAGATTTTAATTCAAACTTTAGTCAAAAATTAAGAGTCATATGGAGATAACCTGTTAATATTTTAGTAAAAATCCAGTTTGTTGGAACAAGATGGCGACCTAATGAAACGTTAAAAAAATATTACTTAAAAAACTAATTATCCAATTTACCGCAAATTTTGTGTATTATGGTACCAATATAAGATAGCAAAACAAAATATTTAATAAATCAGCCTGAAAATACTACTTATTAATTTCAAATTTTGTGTAAGCATTAAATGTGATATAGAGATAAACTGGTAAAATTGTGTTACGAATTGAAGATGACGGAACAAAATGATGGCAAAATAAACTTTTATAAACTTAAGGTTACATCTTATTCAATTGGCTTTACATTTTGCAGAAAAATTAAATGTAATATAGGGATAAACTGGTACGAATTCAACATGACGTAAGAAAATCGCGGTGTGTGTCAATGTAAAATCTACTTATTGAATTATTTTGAATTATGCACAAAAATATGGCATAGATAGAAACTGGTAAAATATTGGTAGGAATAATAATGGAACAAAATGGAGCCAATGAAAATGTTTGAAAAGACAGTATGTACTCGTATGTATTCCTAAATAATTATAGAAAGTAATAAAATAAAAAGCAAAAGTTGCAGTCAAATAATGAAAATGAGTGATTTACTGAAATTGTAGTAAATAATTGCATAATTAAATTAAAGGTAGACACAGGTACTATGTGTAATGTCTTGCCTATAGATCATTTAAAAAATGTAAGATTATATAACATTCCAGTTAAATCATCAAATTGCAGGCTAAAGTCTTATACAAGGGATAGTCTAAAAGTTTTAGCTATGTTTGAAGTAGGCTTATGTTTATGTATAAATTTAGGTTTTATAAAAAATAGGAATACAAATATGAAAATGTTAATTTAGAGGAGTTAGTCAACAAGTTTCAGAAAAACTTTGTGGGTATTGGTAGTTTACCAGATAACTATAAAATAAAACTTATAGAAAATGCATAACCAGTTGCTCATGCCACAAGGAGTGTTGCATTTCCTTTGTTGTATAAATTAAAAGACATATTAATTGAATTAGAAAAACAAAAAATAAATGAATAAATTGAGGGAGCAACTGATTGGGTTATTGCTTTAGTAATAGCAAGTAAACAAGATGGTAGTCTTAGAATTTGTTTAGATCCGAAATTTGAATCGAAAACAACGAATACAATGTTTAATTCCAACACAGGAAGAAATAACTTCCAAACTGGCAGGCGCAAAGGTTTTCCCTACATTGGATACCACTTGTTGTTTCTATCAAATTGTTTTAGATAAAGAAATTGCAAATCTTTGTGTTTTTGGCACCCCGTTTGGGCGGTATTTATCTTTAAGGCTATCATATGGTATAAAATCAGCCCCTGAAGTATGAAGTAAGTTTAGGGAAATATTTCAAGGCTGTGAAGGACAGGAATATATATTGATTAAAAAAGGTTTTAGAGATAGCAAACATAAATAATGTAACCTTTAATTTAGGAAACTGACATTTTGTAAAATCTAGCATAAAGTATATGGGAAACCAAATTGCAGCTAATGGAGTGTCACAAGATCAGTCAAAATCACAAGCTAAAAAAGACTACATCAATATGCAAGGGAGTCCGAAGGGCATTGGACATGCTTATTTATGTCTGCAAATTAATTCTAAATTTTTCAAGTAATCGAGAGCCTTTAGGCGAGGGGTAAACCGCTGTGGTTTAAAACTGCTAGGCATTGTCAGGCATTGCATTGCATTGTCGAGCATTTCAGGGAATTCTCGGACGTTGCGGGGCATTATCGGGTATTGCCAGGTATTATCGGGTATTGCTATTGGATGATTAGTGTAAAATATGGTCAAGTTTCGTTTTGGCGCAGAAGGTCGAATAAATGGACCACTTATAATTTAAATTATCATTCGACAATGTTAAATAAAATCAATATTTTTTTTGTTCCGTAGTCGGTTGTCAAACCCGCAAATTATCCTATTTTGAATCGACCGCCCATAAGGAGATTGAAAATTCGATATTTTCCCATAGTTATTAACAAAATGTTAACTTTTTGTTTAATATCCTCAATTAAAAATAATCGAACTTTGTTACAGAAATTGCCATAGGCGTGCGGGATTTTCATGACGTTATCGCTTCCTTAAAATAAAATTTGAAAGAATTAACAATTTTTTGTTTACAGGCGGTCTCAAATTGCGTATCCTTAATAGAAAAATTAGAAGCTGTAAGAGATATTAAATCTCCTCGAGTTCCTTTTTTAAGACGCTTTTATTAGGTTTTCTTCGAAGCTCATTTGTATATAACTAAATAACTATGTGTGTAAACAAGTCTAGTAATTGTCATATCGATTTGAAATTTTGCAAGTCTATGTAATCCGGATGATAATGCAATAATTTGGTACCATCCAGATGATCGATGGTATCAATCGATTTTAACCTACTTCCAATTGTAGTAATGTAGTTTGCATGCCAAAACAATAATTTGGTACCGTTGAGCTGACCGGGTGGTACCAAACGGTACCGCTGAAATTTTGCAAGCATATTTAATTGGGATAACATACAGTTTAATACCATCAAGCTGATCTGCTTAGCTATACGGTACCAAATGGTACCTCAACCTATTTCTAATTGTTGTAACGATTTGAAATGTTGCAAGCATATATGTACATTCGGATGACAATTTGGTAATATCGAGCTTAATAGTACCAAATGATGCCAGTTGTACCAGCTAGTAGACCTTATGTTTGGGCTCATTTAGTTTAATTTGATGAATCTAATACATATTTTGGTAACATCGAACTAGTATCGATGGCACTACCTACTAAATCCCTCGGGTTTGGGCTCATTTGATTTGTTTTGAGAAGTCCAGTACATATTTTGATATGATCGGGCTGATCTGTGCGATGGTACCAGCTAATAAGCTCTTCGTGTTTGGGCTCATTAGGTTTGTTTTGATGTGCCGGATACATAATTTGGTACCATCGAGTTAATCTGATTAGCTTGATGGTGCCACTCCTCAAGTTTGAGCTCATCTGATTTGTTTTGACGAGCCCAATACATTACCAGTAATATTTTAATGATATTTTGTGACCGAACTTAATCATAAAAATAAATTATAGTTTTATAAAACTAGAAAACACTCTTCTGTGAGTAATGCACTAACAAATATCAATAATTTATATAATTTACTTTAAAAAATCAATGTCTATGCCAAAAATCGTGAGGCGCTTTGTCATTAATTAAAAGTACATGCTTTTCATGCTCTTTGGTTACATGTCTTTTACTGAACCAAATATGTTTCAAATAAGTTACATTCTTTTATACTTTTTACTATGTTACTCACGTGATTTCTAGTTATTTAAACTATAATTTATTAAGAAGGTTAAATATTATGATGCAAAGATATTATACCAATCGCGACCTGCGTGATTTTCAATTTTTGCAATCTTAAAAAAAATCGTTTAGTTTCCATAATTGTAGAGATATAGAATATCTGTGAAACAGTCAATATGACACGAACCCGAGGGACTGTTAGGTACCTACAATAGGTGTATACACACTTTTATACAGGACTTATACAGGACCACAAAGGAATCCAACAGGACTGAACAGTACTTCAACGGCACATTACAGTAGGTCAACAGAACATCGACAGGACTTTAACAGTACTGAATAGGACTTCAGCTAGACTACACAGAACTTCTACAGTATTTCAAAAGAACTGAATAGGCCTTCTTATAAAATGAGAGGTGGAACCCTTTCTGAGAGCTTTCTGGAGTAAAAATTTGTGTTAGTTTTGTTCTTTGCAACCTCGGTTTGTGTTTTGTGTTTTTTGTGTGCAGAACCAGGTGCTGATCAAAAACAACGGTAAGTATAATTATTATTATAAATAAGGCTTTAATTTTGTAAGTTATAATGTCCATTGTAAAAATGATAAATTTCTGCATAATTACAGTACAAGTAATCAATCACCATGCTTCATTTATTATTTTGACATGTACTTCTAATTCTTTTTTAGATATATAATTATCACTAAAATTTTTGACCATTATTCGTAAAAATATAACCCAAGGTATGTGATAAATTCAAATGTAAACTGTAATGTACCTAATTAAATGCATTCTGCTTTCCAATATAGTTTGCGCCCAGAATACCTACAGCATACAGTGTCCCTTAACTCTCTGCGCCGAATTTACCTCTATATGTAAAGGTAAATATGATGTACATTTACATAATTTTATTCCACCTGAGTTATAGTTAAGAATAAGTTTTTTAAGAGACTCCAATTTTGCTTTTACAGTTTTTTTTTAACTTTCATAGGAATATGTAAACTCTGTGTTTTAATACATAAATCAATTTGACATTCTTTAAGCTTTTCGAGAAACATAATATAATAGAAGGGTGCGCAGAGTAAAATGAAGAATTCAATTTGGCATGGCAAGCATTAGTTGTTCGAGTAACTGTTGCATTTTGTTCTGCCCATACAGAAGAGGGAATCAAAGCATGTGCTTTTATATATATATTTCTAAAAAATAATCACAATATTTTCGACAAGTTCGTTCTGTAGTTTGTATGATATAAGATCAAAGACAAAGCGACTTGACAAATCATTAGAACTTAAATACGTTAAACCAAAGGTATTTTTTATCCATTTTCCGATTTCAGTTTTGGATTTATATTCAGAAATTCATCCAAGAGAATCTTCTATATCATGATTGATAAAAATAAAGTCAGCAACCGTTTGTCTTAACACTAGGCCAGATACAAAGTATAAAGGTGATATTTTCCAAAAGGTTTACGTTTTAATAACGTAAGCTTGGATAGTTTTGCTTGATAATGAGCAGTACACTAAAGGAATATAATGTCATGTACATGATACGTGAATTGTAAAAAAGTTTTTTGGATCACCTTTCGTTAAACCCTAATACTACCCTTGTAGATTTTGAAAATCCTATTCATACGGCATACTTTGCATCTGGCCTAGTGTTAACAAACGGTGGCTGAGTTTATTTTTATCAATCATGATATAGAAAGATTTAGCCCCTTGGATGAATTTCTTATATTATGTTTCTTGAAAAGCTTATAGAATGAATTGATACATGTATTAAAACACAGAATTTACATATTCCTATGAAGTTTAAAGATACAAAACTGTAAAAGCAAAACTGGAGTCTCTTAAAAACTTGTTCGTCACTATAACTTAGGTGGAATAAGATTATGTAAATGTACATCATATTTACCTTTACATATATAACATATGTACTTGTAATTCTTTTTTAAATAAATAATTATCACTAAAATTTTTGACCATTATTCGTAAAATATTCTTCCAATTTTATTTTCCGGATTTTGAACGCCAAATTCGAGACTAACGCAGTCGAAGTTGAAATATCATAATGTGGATGGAAAAGATGATTGCCTTGGCTGACGGCCAAGGGGTTAACAAATTGTGCAATGAACGTAAAATTAAAAATTTAAGTTTTATTTTTAAAACGAGATAAAAAGTTTAGTAAGTATGGCTTAAAACATCTGAATATTGACATCCGTTAAAGAATGTCAAAAAAATAAAAGTTTACATTTAGCCCATCAATAGTCACTATCTTTGAATAGGTTCCAGAAAAAACTGATTTCAGTATTCGACCATGTTGAATTAATTTTGATTCTGGTAATTTGCCTAAAATATCGACAATATCAACTACACATATGTCGTTTTCTATATAACTGAATGCTATTTGGGAATTGTCTATACTTTTCAAACAATTTACCTCATCCTCTCCATATATGTTTATATATATTATATATATATATATATATATATATATATATATATATATATATATATATATATATATATATATATATATATATATATATATATATATATATATATATATATATATATATATATATATATATATATATATATATATATATATATATATATATATATATATATATATATATATATATATATATATATATATATATATATATATATATATATATATATATATATATATATATATATATATAGCTTCATGCAGTTTTTCTATGTTTTTGGGTAGAGGGCCGACACGGTAATATTCTCCGTTGAGAGTTATAAATATTTTTTCTAATATTGTTGACATCCGCTATTGTAAGGCGATTCTGGTAAATTAGAAGCGAATTCCGTCATTTCTTGAAAGTACGTTGTCAGGACCAACAGTGTAAATTTCTTTACAGTTTAACTGTTTTTGGCTACACATCCAACATACTTCACCAATTTTTGAGTAACACATTTTCAGGATCACTTGTTATAAAAGATATCGATATTATTTTTATTAAGAAGTATTTTAGCTTGCAGGCAGCGCTTGAACAGCAATAGTGGAATGCCATCAGACTCCCTTGTGAGATTACTTTTTGGAATTGCCCATGCAATTTTTATATAGGGTTTTACAGACAGATCGAGTGCTTACAAATTGTCTATCCATAAAATTTACTTGTCCTCCTAATTTACCTATAGTAATAAAGAACTCTTTTGGATAAGCAGAAAAGGGATGTTTTCACGCCCATGCTACCGCCGAACTAAGCTTCCATATGGGAATATGGATATACGAAATTGCGCGCCAAAGCATGGGGGATGTTACGGTACACGCCCCTTTTTAAAACATATAGAAAATGCAGAACGACGCATTTCTTCGACAGTGCTTCGTTGATCGTGTGGTACTGCGAATGCCACGCCTAAGTGTCGTAGCCGAGAACTAAGTGAACTAAGCCAGTGTTCTCATGAAAAACACTACCAGTTGTTGATTTTATTTTGGCATTTTGCTGTTTTTTCAGCGTTTCGGTTTCCTGATACACAGCATTGAGGCTCTGCTCTGCTGCCGTAGGGTATTTTGTTATTTATTTAGATATTCTTGTATATATTTGAATACTTAACTTTCATTACTTACACAGGAACACCCCGTAAGGCCCGTTCATAAAACGTCTAGTACGTCCGAGGTCCGTATTCTTTTGTAAATATTTTGTGTACATAAAAATGGATGGATTCAGTTTCGCTGCCTTTTTGAGAGGATTAGGGCTTCGCAAAACCAAAATAAGAGTTTGGGTCTTAGTCATGAAAAATAAATGCGATCTTGGTCCTGTGGGTCAAAATCTCAGTTTGTTAGCCGGCTTGGCCTTGATCATAAAAAAAGTCTCATATTAGTTCTCATTCCCAATTTCAGTAATTTCATAATTAATGCTTAAAGAAAATATTTTCAGTTTATTAGCCAGCTGGACTTCCCAAGAAACAGTGGTTTTCGCAACTGCATGTGCGGGATTCATATAAATATACGAAACTATATTTAGTATTTCTTATATAATTTTTAGTACAGGTACCTACCATCGTCACCAAAAGTAAATGAGAGGATCATAATAGCTCTTGGACTAATATATATAATTTTTAGTGACAAATATTTGTTAAACTGTGCATTTCAGGTCTTCGCAAGAGCCTGTGAAGAGTTTGAGGCGGTCTATGCCAATACCACCGTTCCTTACTCGGCCAATTCGATATTCATATTCTCCCGATATTAAGCTTTGAACGTCCCGTTTTCAAACTGCAATCGACAATTTTTTTATTTTTCCTCGGAGCCTCCACTTAAATCACCTCTACTCATCCTTTGTAGATCCTAAGCATTTAGAATGAACTGTCCCGTGAAGAGACATCCAACCCCTATCAAACGAGCCTTAGGTGAGATCGCAAATTGCCTCCAAATGTTCCCGTGCCGAGCATGGCCACAAACACCTGTGACAATTGCGCTTGTTCCACTGTGTCCGTCCTGAGAGATTTTTACAGATTCCAAACATTACGATTCCTGAAATCGCCTAACGTTCAGGGGTGGCAGTTCACCTCCGAAGTCACTGATTTTGAAAATACGTTTATGAGAACACTCGTCCGTAAACGTCACAAGAGCCTGGCTCAAACATTGAGCAATTGATTCCCAGTAGGCGAGTTAGAAGTCCCTGCATACGGAAAAGTAAAAAAAACTCAGGATAGACTAATGTTCACTGAAGGTGCTAAATTGGAGTTGGCCGAATCTATGAAAAAGTCATCGAATGTTAAGAGCTGTTGACCATTTTTACACCCACCTATAGATGAAGAGAGAGTTAATAGGTTAGATCTAGAGATTCCCCAGGTCGTAGGGCCCTCTAGATGTCCCAGGACACTACTTAAAGCCAGACGGCCTACACCCCTGTGAGGATCAGGGATAATTTTGGGGTTACCCAAACCTACTATGGAGGAAATTAATACCCTGATGGACACTGTCCAGGACAAAGGCTAGATCCTTGTGTGTGAAGATCTACAAGACCCCAGAACTATTCTACGATACATGTTACGACCCAAAGCTCTTCGATGCCTCAAAAATTAGACTCTGAGTCTAGATGGCTGCGGGGAAGCAACTCGCCACATGTGCAAGAGATTAATACTCCCGAGATATTGACTGCGAAGGGTTTGATAGACGAAGGAACTCCGGGTTTCTACCCCCTGATAAGATAGTGCGCCACAGGTGGTGGCTTAAATCGTGATAATGTTCTGTTTCAGCCTAAGAAGGGGACAACGGAGGCTCACCCTCAATGCGACCCTACCCACCCTTAGATCAGATTTCCATCCGAATGGAGTTAGAGACCCCCGAGATAACCCTTCGCAACGTGGGATCGATAGAAACCTTATCCCCCCAAGGATAATATCCTCCTTGGGTAAAATAATTAGAAGAGAATTTCGACCCCGAAATATAGCCAACCACGTGGTCTCAGAAGTTAATCAAACCCTATCACCCCTGAATATAGCAGACAACAGGTCCAATACCCAAAGTCTTTTTTCACCATGGAACATGACGCCCACTGAGGTTGTCAAAGAACTTTTATCACCCCGGAACAAGTATTTCAACGGTAACTATGTTGTTTTTATCAGACTGCCTTTTTGGTTAGCCCAGGATAGGCCTTTTTTGGGTTGTCGTAAAACGAGTTCTGTCACATGGGGAACTCAAAAAATACAAAATAACTTGTACTGAAATTCATACTTATTCATATTAACCTAAAATATTAGTACGAATCCAATATGGTGGAATAAATTGGCGCTCAATAAAAATATTGCCAGATACAGTATATATGTGTTACTAAATGGCTATGCGGAATTAAACTATTTTTAATAAGTGAAAAAAAATTATTCTATTATTATTATTCCTGTTAAAGGAAATTTGCCAATTTTTTTTCATAAAATACTGTAATTTTGTTTACGCAAATAAAAATAGTATTTTCTCTCTGATTTTAAAAACATGACTTACGTATCTACTTTTTATAATTATCGAGCGTAATATGGTATTCTTACATATTAATGCATTTTTTAGAAAGTCAGGCTAACATAAAACTAAAATATTAATGTATGTAGGTGCAGTACAGTTTTAAAGTATTATACGTTTTTAACCCTTAACAGGCGTGCTGTGGTCCCAGTGACATATACCGAATATTACTGGTAAATATTTACGGTTCAGTGCGCGATAGATATCCTTGTTTCTCGCTATCTTCTTAGGTGATGGGGGAAGAAGATGGATTGTTAGACCTCGCAGGTAAAACTGACGAAGAAGTGCGATAGTAATGAGAGCGATGAGTTTATACCTAGTGATCATAATAGCGAAGCAGATCTATCCGAAAATGGAATGGAGGAAGCAGGACAGAGTGATGTGGTATCCATTAGTGGGCAAAAAAACAAAATTTAAATGGACGTCAAAAAAGCCTACAAGGAACGTAAAAGCACCTAGTCACAACATAAACAAAATTCCCACCGTAAAGCGACCTGAAAAAGAATTTATTGCGCCACTTGAAGCGGGACAGAAAATATTTAGTGAAGATATTGTAAAACATTTCTTGCTGACGCAAGGCTACATTATGTCTATAATTCATATATTTATTGCGGAAAGGGCACCGACGGCTTATCTCCTAACCCAGAAGAAAAAAAATCCATTCCAACCCAAGCGATTTTAAGCCTCTCAAAATCTATTTCTGATGCCAACAGAAATATAAGAACCGATAATGGTACACTTCCATTGAACTTGCAAACTGCTTGACCAAAAAGAAATTGACATTGGTGGGAACCCTGGAAAGCAACAGGCATACCACCAGAATTTATGCTCAATAAGAAAAGGAAAGTTGGATCTTTGTTGTATGGTTTCACATCTTCGGTAACTCTAGTACCTCGACTTTCCAAAAAAGCCAAGGCAGCCTTACTTCTTGCCCATGCAACACACAAAAGAAAATTATTCAAATACAAACCTTCCAGAAATAAATGCATTTTATAATAGAACAAAGGGTGGCGTTGATTTTGTAGAGGAAAAATGTAAAAATATTCGTGCTCTAGGCAATCAAGACGTTGGCTCCTAACAATTTTTTTAGAATCGTAAATATGAGCATTGCCAATGTATTTATCATATGCTCGTGCTACTACTTATACAAGGTTGGAATTTTTGAAATTGTTAGCCAAGCAACTAGTTCAAAACCATTTAAAAATTCGGGCTCAAAATCCGAGAATTTCTAAATCACTTCAATCAATATTCATCGTGTCCTTGATACTAAGAAGAACATGTGATGAAAAGCCTTGCGAGAAATTATCAGGAGATAAAAGAAAATGTTGTCAGAGGTATACATCTAACATTAGAAGGAAAACTGCCTATTTATATATCAAATGTCACCAGCCAATATGTTTTCAACATTCCCAGAATGTATGTGGAAACTGCATAGGCGCCGAGTCAAGTAGATTTAAAGAATTATTAAAAGTAACTGTTGCACGTTTTTATATACTTCTATATAAAGTTCATTTCTGATTTTTTTATCTTCCTGAAGCACTTAAAGAGACGTTTTTACAATTTGTTAATTAGTTTGAACTTACTTTTAGCTTTTGTATTTTCCTGTTTGTTATTAGTACTATTTAGAAACACATTGACCCTATGTTATTTTCTGCTTAAATGAAATTAGTGTAAAAATAAACTTTTTCACTGAAGATGCATCATTTTACAAATGCTTAAAAATTTGTTTTTTTATAAAGGTGATCCTAAGAACCACACCACTTAGTTTGTGTTTCAAAACACACACTAGTTAAGGGTTAAGTTTAAGTACGTAAAATTTTGAGGTGCTTTATGTGAATATTATACATATGCCCATTCAATAACTCAAATCTTTAATATTGCTACTACTGTTATTTCGTTACATAAATGTTATCGACGTAAGCTCGTTTACTGATTAATCTTAAAATAAAGAACAATAAATTTGAATCAAGTATGTCAGTGCCCAGCTCTCACGTTCCCAACTCTTAAACTTGGTTATGTAGGGTAGTAAACAACTTACATCACTGATTCAAATGATTTGTTTGTCGAAGTTGTTGGAGCACCTACGCTTAAATTGAAAAGTTCTGACAATATTTTATGTCTTAGTTGATTAGACTTCAGAAACTTTTGAAGCCAAGAGAGAAATTGGAAACAAATATTACTTGAAATGTCGTCATTTGATAAAGAGAATATACTGTTTTGCTTTTAAAATTTTAGCATTGTAGGGTTAACTACGGCATTATTCCCATCAAGAACCTCTTTATCACTGAAATTTCATACCAAACAAAACAAATATATATTTTAAAAGTGGAGCACTCACTGACTAATTTTGGCGGATAGTTTTATGCCTATATACATATTATGCAATCAATATTAAACTGCTTTTTAACAGTCTCTGTTCGATTTTAAAAGCTGATAGAGTATTTAGGTACGAATTCTATAATATAGTAAAATCTAAATCAATTCTTAAAAATGTACATTTATAGATACAAACCCTAACACTGCATTAAATTTCTTAAACACGAATTGAACATTGTGACAAAATACCGTAAACTTTTGTGCCATTGATTGCCACAATGATAATATACTGATAGGGATACATTCCTACCTATTTATATTACTAAGTTAATTATTACATTTCTTTAAAAATGCTTTTACATGCTCCCCCTTAACTTAAAACAAGGTGTTGCACTAATAATCTAAACTAAATAACAATTTAAAAAATAATACACGGTAGGCCAAAAAAATTTCCACATTTCTAATTTTTCAATAACTTTTTTATTTGATACAAATTTTTAATTTAATTTGAAGCACATATTCTTAGATATATAAGTTACAGAAAAATATATAAAAAAATAATGAGGTTCAATTGTCTTTTTTTAGGGTGAGCGGAAAATGTTCGTACAACATTTCGAGCTATATATTGGATATTTTCCTTCCCATAAGGCTACGTTGTTGCCCAGAAACTATAATATTTTAAACTTTGCTTACTTTAAAGTTATAATTATAGCCAGTTTATAATAAAAAACTTATTATTTCCGCAAGTTTTTGACATGTAAGATACACGTACGAATGTGCAATAAAATAAATATTAATGGAAATATTTAAAAAAAGTAAAATAGCGGTTTTATTATTAAGATATAAGATTTTAAGATGTTACTTATGCTTATCCTCAAAATATAAAAAAAAAATTTGGGAGCATTTAAAACAAAACTTATCTTTTACATCGCCCTGTACAATAAAAAATGGAATCTCAATCATTCTGAATATGTTGTTCTATAATTAATATATGTGTGAATATATCTCAAAAATTACGGCTTTTAAATACGATTTATAATACGAAAACATATTATTCAATTTGAACGAAGTATCAAGCTTAGCATCACAGTGACTTATTTTCAAATAATCACCATTATCGAATATCGAAATAAATAATGCTTTCTTAAATTGTGCCACATGAAATATAAAATTGTGTCATTAATGTAACCCCCCCCCCTCTGTACATGTGTCATGTCGTTGTATGTCATGTACCTCATATTTCTTTATATTATATTTAGAATATTTACTTTTTCTCTTAAACAGAGTAACTAATTTTACATTTTAATTACACAATAATAAATATTATACATTTTTGTGCATTTAAAATTTACAACTGTTCCAAATATATTGCTATAGGTTTCGATCTTATTAAATAGTTTTGGCTGCATCGTAAATTAACTAAATGAAAAGATATTGTATATTTTAATCGTGCCTGGCATACCATAAGCTCGTAGTGCTATATGTTCGAGTTACGTTCCAAATTTTCTACGGGATTTATAATATATTACTTAGTACATGTACAGTTGACTTCTTATTCTTAAATGAAATACCGTAATCCGGCGCTGTTTTCTTATGGATTTTTATTAATAAATGACAAATTCAGAAAATTCATTTCATTCATCAAAGATTGGATTCATGGGTAATGTTACAGCTAACCAACTGTAGTATATTTAACTGCTTGAAAAACACTTAGCTCTTTAAACTTGATTTAGGTGAGTGTGAAACATAAATTTACTGTGACTTTGTGTATGGAACCTATTTAGCAGAGAAGACACTGTCGTAGGTTATGCTTTCCTGTCAGCCTAATTATCCATATCATTGTTGAATTGTTAGGCTCAAAAAAATAATGAAATCTTATCAGATATCTCATCATCCTGGGTCTATATATAACAATGATATTATAGTTTAGATAATTTTTTTATAAACCATTTGATCATTAAACATCGTACCACTGCTAATCGGAAATGTAACTTTTTGACTGCTGCAATATTCTATGAGCAATTGAGCATACCTTACTAACGAACAATGTGTTAACATGACGTAGATTTTATATATGAGTTTTCTTTGAATGTATACCACAATTGGTAATATTCATGTTATTAGTAGTTATGGAAATTAACCAATTCAATTTTTAAACATATTAGTAAATATGATTACCCAAAAATTCAATGGGGCGAAACAAAATGGCTATAAAACGTTTAAATAGTTGATAACGGTCTTTATTCCTAACGGATCAGTTCTTCTTTGAAGGAAAATGAAAAGTGCAGAAAATGGAATATAAATTAACGTTTTCTGTTCAATATTTTCAATCTGAAAAATCTTAGCGACTAGACAATTGCGTGCCAATAGTAGAAAACTCCCACGATGTCTTTTTTTATCCGGTAACAAAATTTTTGCAGAATAAACTTTACTACAAAACGAACATGTTTTATTTCAAATGGATTTTTTTTTAATTATTGGAATAAATAAGCCATAAAAAATTATTAAGTTTAGTAAATATTAGTTAGTTTTGTTTTAGACAAAGTTACATCAATTTGTTCACCAACGCTCTCGTTTAGGGGAGTAACCGAGAGCCCTCTCTTTTTTAGAAAGGAAAAAACCCTTACAGGCCAAGCTCGTCTCAAAAGCGCGAAGATCCACATAAGTGTCTCCAAATATAGCAGTCTGGCGTTTACTTAAAACATCAACACACCAAATGCTCGATAATTTCGTCTGCCTCGGCACAAACCCTGCAGTATCGATCATTGCCGAGTCCAATTTAATTCAAATGATATTTTAGCAGCCAGTTTCCAGTTAGAACCCCGGTAATGTTCTAAGTTGCTCTATGTTAAATTTTAGAAACCTGTTAGTCTCAGGACGGTTAAAATGGCCTGTCATGAACACACTAGAATTTAATTCCTAATGCTGGTCTTGACTCTTCACAGTTAGAAGCAATTCCAAAATCTGGTTTTGTGTCTGGTTTGGTATGACAAGGTACATCTTTGTTGGCATCGTCTGCACCTAATTCTAGAAGGCGGTACACATTAAAAGTATTGAGATCTCGGAAGCGGTAAAAAATACAAAGTCGGTTAAATGGGGGCAAAGTTGCGCATTAACACTTGTATTCACTAAAGAGGTTTAAATTTAAACCAGATCAAACTTGACAGTTGTAGGTTTAATGACATTTTTAACAATTGAACAAATAATTTTTCTAAATGTCACAATTACAAAATGACAGTGGCATAAGCGAAACATAACTGGCGAAATGAGTTTTAAGTACCATGGCAACTAGAACCTTGTCTAACTCTTAAACCTTTTTAGTGAAAATGTTCGTAAAAAAACGAAAAATTTGTATTTATATGTTCTGGCTTTGGTTGAAAAAATATTTTAAAATACCTTTTGCATTCTTATTATAAATTTTAGCCTCCCATAAAACTGCAACCTCCGATTTTAATTTCGACGTTTCATCTGCTAAGCACGATCATCATGACGGCTTTTTTAATACATCCTACTAGAATATTGGTTTAGTCGCATTACTACGTTTCGTACCTAATAAAATATCTATTTGAATTATCAATAATTTCAGTGATTTTTCAATAACTGTCAAGTTAGACCTGGTCTAAATTTAAACCTCTTTAGTGAATAAGGTTGTAAATGTCTTGGGTAGCAAATTATTTGCAAACTCCCTGTAAACAAATTAATTTGTTCTTCTTAATTAAAGCGGTACATAAGAATATGCATATAAATGAAGCCCTCGTGAATGCTAAGCGTTAACGGGTAAAAGAGCATTTATTTGTTAATTGCACACGCTGTAGCTAGTAATAATAATTGGAATTAATTTCACATTGTTTGTGGCATTAACCGGGATGTGACGCAAATTATTTTAAAGGTGTCGTACGCCATTTTAGTGCACGGCAACTTAACGCGCTTTCTATGCTGCTACTTTTCATGTTGCGTTCCGCATATTTATTTAACAACGCGACACTTTTTCTAATTATTATAAGACAAGGAAAAGCTTTTAGTATCTGGTGTGGAAGTGACGACTCTGATCAACATAATGGAGCGCGTTAAAAAAATTCCGGTAATTAAATGACAAAATTTAAAAAAAACTATTTTATATATGGTAAAAATCGGCAAATTTCCTTTAACCGGAATTTCCCTTTATAAATCTGTTCTTTTATTAGGAATAGTGAAGTGTGAACCAATTTAGTTCAGTATATAGTCATATATATATATATATATATATATATATATATATATATATATATATATATATATACTGTGACTATATATATGCTGTATATATATATATATATATATATATATATATATATACAGGGTTATTCACGCAACCCGTTCATTAAAAGTTTTTGATGATGCCATTTGGATAAAAATTTCAAATTTTGGGATTAAGGTAAGGTCATGGGGTGCTTCTTTTCTGAAATATTTTCAACTTCCTGTCACTTCCGGTTTAACCGGAAGTTGGTATCAACTTGCTTATTTTAAATGGAACACCCTGTATTTTATGATATTTTTGGATTCTACGGAGAATTGTTATGCTATTTTATGTAGCATGTTCTATACCTAGGTTCAAGCGTTCTTAAGATATTTGACCTTGAACCGAAAATGAGCCTTCGGGGTACCAAATTTTAAAATCTCATATTTTTGTAAGTTTTGAAGATATAATCTTCATATTTTGCAGACGATCGGTAAATAATCTTAGGTTTCTATTTTTTTTATTGAATTTGTCTATTTTTATACAGGGTGTCCTAAATTCAGCGGCAAACATTCACATTTTCAAAGCCGCTAAAGTCCGTTTTTTTAAATGGGACCCCCTATAACTTTTTGGACTATCAAATGTAGAATTTAAGTTTCTATCGTACTGTATTAAGGTTCCCTATACCTATTCGTAACCATTTCGAAATAATTGGGTTTTATAAAAATATCGTATGTATTTGCTTAAATGTTTACGTGTTCCAATGGTGAGCCATGGAAAAACAATTGAGATCCAATATCCAATATGACAGATGATTAGTATGCGTTATTTATCGAAAGCTGTCAGTGATAAACTAAATCTTCTAAATCGAAATAGAAGAATACTCAAACGCTGATATTCTCAATCTATTTTATATTCATGGAGAATGTTATAAAATTTTGGAGAGAACGTGTCGTGTGTTTAATGAATGCCACCCTGATTTGCCGCCGATGAACAAGTCAAAATTCAAGAGGATTAAAACGAACTTTTTGCGTTTTGGCAAGGTTAAAGTTACAAAAAATGTTCCGAAACCAGTGACAAATGCCGAGGATAACGTAATAAACACATTAGCTTATTTCCACGCCAACCCGCAAAGTTCAATACCGTCTGCAGAAAACGATTTGGGAATTTCTTCTTCATCTGTCCAAAGAATCTTGAGCGAACAACATATGCACCCTTATTCCTTCCAACACGTGCAAGCCTTGAGACCTGGTGATGACGTCCGACGAGTAGAATTTTGCGAATTCATGTTTTTGAAAATTCAAGAGGACCCTCAATTCCTTTCAAAAATATTTTGGACAGATGAACCGAAATTTTCTAGAGAAGGAATAACAAATAGAAGAAACGAACATTTCTGGGCAGCAGAAAATCCGCACGCTTTACGCGAAACGCGTTCTCATGAGAGGTTTAGCTTCAATGTTTTCGGTATAGTATTAAATGATCAGGTGCGGTACTGTATTTATGAAGACAATTTAAACAGTGATAAGTATTTGGAAATTCTACGAGGGACGGTTTCTGAATTTATAGAAGAAATTCCTATTGGTGAGCTACAAAATTATTGGTATCAATTAAATGGGGCACCAGCACATAATTCCGCTGCAGTTTATCTCCAATTATCTCGAATTTTTGAAGATCGCTGGATTGGTCCCAATGGCCCTTGGAGATGGCCCCCGCGATCGCCTGATTTAACAACCCTAGACTTTTATTTATGAGGATTTATCAAAGGTAAAGTCTATGCTTTCCCAGTAAATAACCAACAAGATTTACTGGACAGGATACGAACAGCTTTTGCCGAATTAGAAAACGGACAAATTCAACGGGCCACAGCAACTGTACAAAGAAGAATTGAAATGTGTCTTCAAATGAACGGACAGCATATAGAACATTTGTTATAATTCAGTTTTATTATTTTATTTATTTATTGTTGATTGTTAGATTGCTATAATTTTTAAGTTCACTAAAACAAGTTTAGAACAGTCTCGAACTTAGTAGATATGGTTAAAAATAATGTAAACAACTTATTACATTTTTTATAACTTTAACTTTTCCGAAACGAAAAAATTTCGTTTCAATCCTCTTCAATTTTCTCTTGTTCATTGGCGATAAATGAGGATGTTTTTGATTAAAAACATGGCACGTTCTCTCCAATATTTTGTAACATTCTCCGAGAATATAAGATAAATGGAGAATATCAGCTTTTGAGTGTTATTTTATTTTAATTTAAAAGTTTCAAATCAGCTGTCATGTTGAATAGAAAAGCACAACAATTGTTTTTCCATGGCTTACTACGGGAAGGTGTAAGCATTTAACAAATACATATGACAGTTTAATAAAAACCTGATTATTTCGAAAATGGTTACGAATAGGTATAGGGAACCTTAATACAGTACGATAGAAAATTAAATTCTACATTTGATAGTGCATAAAGTTATTGGGTGTCCCATTTAAAAAAACGGACTTTAGCGGCTTTGAAAATGTGAATGTTTACCGCTGAATTTAGGACACCCTGTATAAAAATAGACAAATTCAATAAAAAAATAGAAACCTAAGATTATTTACCGATCGTCTGCAAAATATGAAGATTATATCTTCAAAACTTACAAAAATATGAGATTTTAAAATTTGGTACCCCGAAGGCTCATTTTTGGTTCAAGATCAAGTATCTTAAGAACGCTTGAACCTAAGTATAGGACATGCTACATAAAATAGCATTAAAATTCTCCGTAGAATCCAAAAATATCATAAAATACAGGGTGTTCCATTTAAAATAAGCAAGTTGATACCAACTTCCGGTTAAACCGGAAGTGACAGGAAGTTGAAAATATTTCAAAAAAGAAGTACCCCTTGACCTTACCTTAATCCCAAAATTTGAAATTTTTATCTAAATGGCATCATCAAAAACTTTTAATGAACGGGTTGCGTGAATAACCCTGTATGCTACATATTATACGGTCTCTTCATTTTTATTGGGCACCATTTTGTTCCATCATATTGGATTCCAACCAATATTTACCATTTTCTTTCTACCGATGCCACACTTGACTTTTACGCGTAATTTAAAATAAATTCAATAAGTAGTTTTTAGATTGGACACATACCTCCACTTTGCTACGTCATGTTGAATTCGTACCAGTTCATCTCATTTTTACATTTAATTTTTCTGCAAAATTTAAAGTCAATTGAACAAGATTTTTTTACGTCGATTTTTAAAAATTTTATTTGCCCACCATTTTGTTTCGTCATCTTAAATTGAAACCCATATTTTCAGTCGTTGCCTACTCCGAGGGTGCGTGGATATTTCCCAGATATTAAGTTTCCAAATGGTTTTCTTGTTATTCTGTTAGAGTGGTGTATTATTTGGAGTTAGGTTTTAGTAAAAAAAACAAAAGCCCATTTTTAAATTGTTGACGTTTCGCAACTTTATTGTTGCATCATGAGTTTATATCCTGCATGAAACCCATATTATCAGAGTTTACCTACTACGTTGGTCCGCAGATATTTCCTAACCCCAAATAATACACCACTCTAACAAGAAGATCGTTAACGAAAATCATTTAGAAACTTAACATCTGGGCAATATCTGCGAACCAACGCAGTAGGTAAACACTGATAATATGGGTTTCATGCAGAATATAAACTCTATATATTTGTCCTGAGGATTTTTTTACTGGATCCTAACTCCAAATTATAGACCACTTTAACATAACAACAAGAAGATCGTTAACGAAAACCATTTAGAAACTTAAAATCTGAGAAATATCTGCGGACCAACGGAGTAGGTAAAGACTGATAATATGGGTTTCATGAAGGATATTAAATCTATGTGTCCTGAGTATGCAACAATTAAGTTGAGAAACGTCGACAATCTAAAAGAGTCTTGTGTTTTTTTACTGACTTCTAACCCCAAATTATACACCACTCTAACTTAACAACAAGATGATCGTTAACGAAAATCCTTTAGAAACTTAACATCTGGGCAATATCTGCGAACCAACGCAGTAAGTAAACACTGATAATGTGGGTTTCATGCGGAATATAAACTCTATATATTTGTCCTGAGGATTTTTTTACTGGATCCTAACCCCAAATTATAGACCATTCTAACATAACAACAAGAAGATCGTTAACGAAAACCACTTAAAAACTTAAAATCTTAAAATCTGGTAAATATCTGCGGACCAACGGAGTAGGTAAAGACTGATAATATGGGTTTCATGAAAAATATTGAATCCATATATGTGTCCCGAGTATGCAACAATAAAGTTGAGAAACGTCGACAATCTAAAAGAGTCTTTTGTTTTTTTACTGGCTTCTAACCCCAAATTATACACCACTCTAACATAACAACAAGATGATCGTTAACGAAAACCATTTAGAAACTTAATATCTGGGAAATATCTGCTGACCAACGGAGTAGGTAAAGCCTGATAATATGAGTTTCATTCGGTATATAGGATCTATATATGTACCCTGAGAATACAAAAATTAAGTTGCGAAACGTCGACAAACAAAAATGTTTTAACATTGTTCGGCCAATTATTGGATTTTTACCAAAATATTACCTGGTCATCCCCATATGACCCTAGGCAAGTCGCAAGCGTTAAATCTGAGCGGGTGATTTTTTTCACGATTAAAACATTTTATTGGGTCACCATTTTGGTCGGCCATCTTGAATTAGTACCACTATTTTACAATTTCAAATCAAACTATTAAGCAGTTTTGTATTCATACCAAATTTTTACCATTTGATTCCAACATAATATTTGATGTTTTTGCAAAATTTGAGATAAATTTAATGATGAACATTTCACTAGGCCGCCATTTTGTTTCGCCGTATTGGATTTTTACCAAAATATTACCAGGTCATCCGTACATGACCCTTAATTTTTGTCCGAAATTTGAAATAAATCGGGTAAGTAGTTTTTTAGCTACAGACATACAGACAGACCAGCGGAATTAAGAAAACATGTTTGTCGTCATATAGGGACCCTGAAAGGCGAAGATCTGAAAGAATCTCGGAGAGTGATTTTCTCACGATACAATACTTCGCCTTTACGAGGGAAATAAAAAGTATATTAATCTAGATATAAACTAGTAACATTTGCTACGAATTCAAGATGGCGGAACAAAATAAATATTTATTTTATTTTGTTTATAATAATATTATTTAAACATAAACACCCGTATTCACTAAAGACGTTTAAATTTAGACTGATCTATCTCTTAAACCTTTTTAGGGAAAGTGAATACGGGGGTTAATGTTTAAATGAATAGGGTAAAAGTGGAACAAAATGGCGCCCAATAAAATTTTTGAAAAGACATTATATGTATCTGTTACTAAATGATTATGTGCTGAACTAAATTGGGTACTTTTCGCTTTTCTCAATAAAAGGAAAGAATCATAACGAGAGAAGTTCCGGGTAAAGGAAATTTATTGTTTTTTTATTTTAAGCTGCAGACAATAGCAATGAGCAAAAACAAAAATTAGGGTAAAGAACCCAGGTCACATTTTCAAACCTTAAGTGTTATCCGAGATAAAAGTAAGATTAAGTACACACAGCAATAATTTGAGTAAAGTCACCTATCTAGATAACATACACTTGCATCTAGGGACAGACCATCACAAATGTTCATATGGTCATAAGAGGAAGAGATTATATCATAGCAACAACAACCTAACCTAAGTCTAACTACTGAAATTACTATGTAAATACTAAATATGCAATATTTCTGACCTGATTACTCATTAGAAAAGAAAACGGAAATTTAATGTGCAAGCGATTATTATTCGGAATTAGTTGTCCCCATGGATTTCGGTATTTTGGTACGATTCAAAGCAGACACTTAATATGTTTACATGCGCCGCATAAACTGGTTTAAAATAATTCGTTTTTAGTAAAACACCTATATAAACAGAAGTAAAACCGTTTTAGTGGCTTTTTTATCCTGTTTAATCTAAAACATTTTAAAAATGTGGTGTGGTATATTTTCCCGATTTTTATTTTCTGAAAAACTGCTGACAGTTATATGAGGCAATTATTTCACTTGAAACTTAATATGACATACGAATTCTTGTCAGTGAATAGTGATTGGTTAAAATTGAAAATAATGAAATAAATACCGTAAATGCGAAGATATACTAGTCTTCATATATTAAAAAAACTAATAAATGTGGGTTTTATAAAGCTAATGAAATTTCTCATAATAGTTTTTTTTATTAAGGGGTAACCGAGTCATTAAACAAAGTGGTTGGAAAGGCTAAGTACGGTGCAATGTGCGGTGTGCTGTTATGGACATACCCTTATGCTATCCGTTACGCAATCCATCTATAGCGGCCTTAACTTAATGATTTCGACATCAAAAATATCTAGTTTTATTATTTTTTATTTAAAACAAATAAATTGCTAGGGGAGCCTTAGGTTTCAGCCTAATGGGAGATAAGCACCCAAAAAAATATGAAAATATGCGTTGAGGTAAAGATTCTCTTTTTTTTGGTGTCACATTTTTGTTTTAACCGCTACATTATAAGAAGTTTACTTTTGCCTCATCCCATACAAATTTACCTTAAGTGTTAAATTGTTTCATCGTACTAAAGTGCACAAATTTTTATTATTGTTTCTAAAGTTCGATGGGGTCTTACTCATATATTAATGATTAGGATAGTTGTTATGTTGGGACTGTAATTACCAGGTAATTTTGACGAATTGGCACTTTCGGTCATATATATGCAAATTTATTAATTTTTGCTAATATATGCAAATTATGCAAAATATGCAAATAATGTATTTTGCATAAATTCTTATCTTTACCAATAAGGAACTAAATCTTTAGGTAGTTCATTTATGTATGTAAACTTTTTCCAATGTAATTTATACCCGTTTAGACTGAGTTCACGGAATATTTAATTAAATATGTGTCTCCTCTGATGAAGCTGCTTGCCGCTATGTCAGAGACACGGACGTGTGTCCAAGTTTTTTATAAAATAAATTGAGTAAAAAACTGAAGTTTATTCACTAATTATTATTGCATTTGATAATAGATTTCTAAGAAGCAAAAGTTTCAACCTTCAAAAAGTATTAAATCCTTAATTTGACCATTGACTAGGGTTACATTTTCGGTTCAGGAACCCAGGAACTGATCCTATTAACAAAAGTCAGTTGTGTTATGTATGTTAAAATTAATAGTTCTGATAAAAATGGATTACATACTAGATTTTTGGTTTTTAAACTCACAGTTCTGTGCAAGCATAATTTAAATATTTCTATTTTTGAAATTTTTTTATTGTATATCACAACGTTCTATCAGGCTGTAAAATATGGTAACATTATTATAGCAATATGATGATGTATTGTACCTTTGGCCACACTTATTTTTTTACGTGGATTTTCTTTTTTATTTAAAAAAGTGTGTAGCTTTAAGCAACAACTAGGTGACTGAATATTTTTATTATGATTTTTCTGTAGAATAATGTTTTTTTAGATCTAAAAAAACTCTGTGTAACTGTTTAAAAACAATAAGAAAATTCACATTTTGTTTTTATTTCGTTTAAAAGTATCTATCGTTTAATTTTTCGTTAGTTTGCGTTTTAAGCCAGATATTAAAAAAATAAATTAAAATTACGTAAGTATAAAGTATAAAGTAATACGTAATAATAAGCACCGTTTCGGTTTCATACCGGCGCAAACCTAAATATCAAACACGACATAGGCAAACAAGCGCGTGCAGGCAGCCGGGCTATCGCACAATGCCCGATATTCCCATGACGACTTGGCCAATTATGCCCTTTTAACTTCTTTCAAAATAATAGTAGTTTTTTAGAAAATGTTCAAAAGATTCATGGACTCTTAAATAATGTCAGGCAATAATTCAAGTACTACTAGAAATTACTAGTGAAAATTATTTATTTATTTAAATCTCACAAAATATTTCACCCCTGTGACTGTGAACTTCATAACTGACACGGAATACATCCACGTCACAATATTGACATTTTAGTCGACGAAACTATGGAGACTCTTATTTGAAATAAAGCATCCCTGGGGATATTACAATTTAATACTGCAACGTTTGAATATTTAGTCATCATTCAGAAATTCAAAACGCCAGCGCCAACATGGTGGACAAATTTGGTCTGGAACTGGATATTTCAGAGTACCAATTATTAGTTGAAATTCAAAATGTCGTTTTTTAGCATGGCAGACAAATTTTGTGTTTTGTGTAGATTCGACTGAAAATCGGAATTTGGAGGTATTATAAAAACAAATTATAAATTGTTAGTCAAAATTTAATACTCCAAAATGGTAGCGACAACATGGCAGACAAATTCTGTCATTTGTGCAAATTTAAAAATTGGTATCTGCTTTTTAGATGTTAACTTACTTGCAGAATTGGAAAAAAATGTTTTATTAATTTTTGCATCGTTAATGAATAAACAAATCTCAGCGTAGAGTTCAATTTTCTAACGTCTAACATTTAAAGTTTAACGTAGTATTGTACCACCAGCAAATGCAAATAGTAATACCATAGTATCATTTATGACGTAACGTAACTCTAACCCTAATCTAAAAATAGAAAAATAATTAGTGCATCTTTGAGAGCGCCTGAACTCAGAATCGTTGTTAAAGGGGTGGGCGACCGGTTTATAGTCCTGTTTTGTGCGTTCCCATTTGGGGCGTCCGATTACCTCAATGTTCTCCATTTCGGCGTTAAGCAAAATATTCTGATTATATGCATATACCATTTGGTAAATTAAGAGATTTTTATGGTTTATTTTAGGTTGAGTCTATTATGGATATTTTGTTACATATTTTAGCACCAGTTTAGACGGAGCATTAAGCTTTTATAGCTTCAAAATAGATATTAAAATAAAATACTTACTAATATATTTAATGTAGGTTCCTACAAATCGAGAATTGAGAAATGCTCCTGTCTACTACAGATCTGACTCTCGAAACGGGACATTTTCTAGAAATGCATATGAATCGGGAGCACTCGAAACGGCAAATTCGGGCGGTCGCTGCAGGCAGGTATGTTTTTTTTAATAACTTGGTTTTGGAGCCATGATATTGGTCGGACGTTTTATGTTGCTGGCCTTGCAATTTGCTTGTTTCTTGCCTTGGTGAAAAACTTACAAGATTTGGCCAACAGAATAAAATACTGGGGGCGGGCGGTCCCCTTGGCCCTGCTTAAACCTTCTAAGATTTTCAATTATACAATCTTATTATATTGAAAAAATGTATAAGCGACGACCTTATTTTTTGCCGTCACCTTTTCTCACAAGCTTGAGCTTGGGGCTAGTAAAAATGATTAATCCGGTACTGGCTACAAGGCTTCTAGGAGGGATGAATAATTTTAAAGCAGAAAATGTATTGCAAAATTAGCAAATGCTTATGAATACACAATTCTTACACAAAAGAAATTAAAATTAAAATACCCTTTTTGCATTTTACCGAGGGGTACTGACTAGCGAATCGTTTTAAAATACAAGATGGATCGTGTCATATCGTTTTCGATTGACAGTCTGGATAAGTTATTTAGTCTTTTATTCGGCATTGTTGGCCTGTATTTATTTTTCCTGTGGACCATTTTCGCCACTTTATATAAGTAGTGTCAAATAAAATGTAAGCACTGCAGTCAAAAACTATCTTCAACTTTTCAAAAGCGGCTCACACTTCTTGAAATACATCATTTCTCCAGTACCATATTTATAGACAGACATTACTGATGTAGTACTAGGATATGATAACTGAATCTTTTTTGCACACCTATAAAAATCTTGAATTGGTATTACGCCACGCGGTTGCGGGCACGCGATTATTGTTAATTTTTTTGTGTATTTTGGCGGTTAAAAACCATAAAATCGGGTTTGACAGTTTAGTCGTTTTGGTGACTGTTCATGTCGTTAGAGAAAACCCGTTTTCTAAATAATATGTTTCTATTTATTATTAATCAATGTTATAAAAGTATCACTGAGTAGTTGTTTTCTTTACTGAAATTGAGTGCCTATTAAATCAAACGGCAACTTTGGTTTCTTTCGGGTAAATTCTATAATGAATTTACAATAAAATTTTGAAAAATATGAGATTATTTTTAAATGCCTCTAACATTGCTTTTTATGGCGTAGATCGTGAATACATTTTTCACTATTTACAAGATAAATAAAAGAAAAATATTCAGTTTGGACGATATCTCTAGTAAATATAACAAGGTCATGTTTAAACAAGCAAAAAAATCTGGTCAAAAAAATGGTGTTAAACATCATCAAATTAGATTAATAGTAATATGAAACCCATATTTTAAAATGACACGCAAAAGAAGGCCCTTTATTTCATAAAAAGTTATCAGTGCAATAATACGAACTCACTACTACGGTAGATTTTTTATTAAATTTTATGACGTCATTAGTCAAAAAAGAAACCGCAAACATACATATTTTTTACAGTTGAAAGTCACACAATGCCATAACAGGCCCTTAAGGATTTCAACGAATCACAAGCAGTCATCGTTGTCTGACACACATTTTTTTCTAAGAATTAATTCTTAATGCATGTCCTCAACGGCGCACTGTACATCGCAGAGCATGCCGCACATAGCCCCCACTTTGAGGATATAAATATATCCATATCCGTACTTTATGCAAGGGGTGCATAAAGACACATCCCCATCGCACAGCGGCCCGATGGATAAGGGAAAATTAATTATTTGCGTGTTTATAAGGGAAACGATTTGAAATAAAAATACGCAAACATTATTATAGTAGTATTTTCTTGAATAAATTATAAAAAAAGTGGCAAAAACACTGTCAAGCAACAGAAAAAATGAGAAAAAATATTGTGACTGTGGTATAAAATGAATCTATTATGTACAATTAGCACTTCAGATAATCTGCATATTCATAAGAAAAAAAGAAAATCTTTAATATTTGTTTATTACATACTGTTAGGTTGCATTCAAAATACGCATTAAGTTTTGTATTTAAAAAGAAAAATAGGATAGGTACAAAAATAAATTTTTAAAATCGGTCCCAAATTTTTAAATTATTCCTCAGAGTTTCTTACTTCTATGTCATGTTCCAGTCGTCAGCGTGGACACTACTGTGCAAAGAAAATTGAAAAAAAAATCAGGTAGGAGGAAAAAGACGTGCGTGTAAAAAATAAGGTTGTCCGCTGTACAATGAAAATATCGTAAAAAGTACCGGTCCCTTATAAGGCGAGTTGTTTTATCTGCAAAAATCGACCGTTTGAAAGTTTTAATTAATTTTTCAATATGAACAGTGCATATAAAACCACTAAAATGCTTCATATTTCAAAACTAGAGGACATTGATGGATATAATAAATTTTGCTTTTATTAGGTGTTCAGCGTTACTCGCCAAAAACTTTTTTTTTATTCACAATGTAAGAGAGAATTAAAACTAAAGCGCCAAGCTTATTTCTAAATAGAGTTAAACTAATTAGTTCAAACCGGGCTTTTTAGAGAACATCTGGACAAGATGGTGAATGCGCTTAGAAATAAAGCACTGGAGAGAGAATATAACAAATCCCTTTCGTCTCAAATACAAAAATCTCTTATTCTGGGCTCTGTCTGAGCCGAGATTAATCTCCAAGGATTTCCATTGAAACAGCTTTTCTTTATCCTTAATTCATCTCATCTGGATTGATTGAAGACACAATAAGAGACGCAGGACGGCTGATGCCACACAACTGGTTTTAGTTGCTTAATCGGGAGCGTTTTCAGTATATATATATATATAAATATATGTATATGTATATATATAAATATATGTATATATATATATATACAGGGTGTTTCAGTTTTTTGTTGCATAACTTTAACAGTTGATAGAACTTTTCAAATTAGTGCAAAAAGTTCTTATAAACATAGGTCGTGAAGCGCTTAGTTATCAAGATACAGGGTGTTAAAGTTTGCATTAAATTTTTCCTTTTTTTCCATTATATCTAAACGGTTGGACATAATGGCACAAAATTGGGTATTTGGGGGTTTTTGGGTGCGGAGAATTTAAATTCGATGTTAGTTTTCATATTGCTGCTAGAGGGCGCCACCGGCTTATCAGCACACTAACGTTATTGAACAGAACTTTTTTACCACTCGGTATATGGCTTCAGTGATTAAACTTTCCAATTCCCCCATCTCTTCTTAATAAAAAAGGTATACCTTGTTTAAGTCTCTAGGAGTGACCGTTTTCCAGAAAATCGCACTTGAAAGTTCAAATACTATGAATTATTATGATCTTTGTTAAATGAGTTAATCAACAAATTAAAGGACTTTTCAAACATTTTTTTTTCTGAATATAAAGTTTTGCCGTATTTTTATTTTTTAAAATTATCTTTAATATTTATTGCGTAAATTTATTAAGTTTTTTGCGATAAAAACTGAAAAATAAACAGCTTCCGGGAGAACTTTTTATTGTTAAAAAATTTAACGTTTTTGATTAAAATATTTATAATTTTTATACATACGTTTTTTTTTCTAAAATACTTTTAAAAACACAGAGCTCTAAAGTTTTTAATTTTAAAAATAGATGCTTTTTAAATATTTAAAACATTTTTAACGTATCTTTTGCGGTAGAAAAAATGTACTCTTTCCATGACCCATTAAAGTTGGCCTTTTTTGAGATTTGCTTTTTTTTCAATGTAATATAGGTTTTTGGAATAATGGTATGGTGTAATCTATTTTATCACATAGCCAAAATTTATAATTTAAAAAATGTGGCTGACACACTTTTTCTATTTCCTTTGAACTAAAAAAAAAACGTAAACCCAAAATAAAAAAAAATTTATATAAAAAATCGAAACTTTAATTAAAACATAGGAAACTAATACATGTAATAGCCATTGAAAACAAAATGAATTTTAAAAAATTTAAAGAAGATGTTCAAAATGTGAACCATTTTGTTCAATACATAGTTCACATCGCCGAAAAACTGAGCGTGAAATGTTATTTAGGAATGGTCTCACCTGACCACAGGCATCCCTAATTCTATTCAAAAGTTCGTCTCTTGTTTGAACGGGAGTTTCATATACTTTTTCCTTTAAAAATCCCCATAGAAAAAAGTCCAAAGAGTTTAAATCTGGAGATCGTGGAGGCCACTGAACTGGTGCTCCACGACCAATCCATCTTTGTGGATAATGATTATCTAGCCAGTTTCTCACCAGCCTCCCATAGTGTGCTGGACATCCATCAAGTTGGAACCAAGCTCTTCTTCTTAAATTCAATGGAATGTCTTCCCACATATTCCCATGTTCCGTTTCTAAAAATTCCAAAAAAACCGCTGCATTTACCCGCTGAGGCAAAAAGTAAGGTCCAAAAAGATTATTGTTGTAAATGCCTATCCAGACGTTTACACTAAACTCGTATTGAAAGTTTCTTGGCCTAACGGCATGTGGATTTTCATGTGCCCAAACGTGCTGGTTATGAAAATTTACAATTCCACGACGAGTAAAACAGGATTCATCGGTCCATAAGACATTTCTTAAAAAGTATCTATTATTTGCAATTAGATTAAGAATTCTCTGACAAAATAACATTCTTCTTTCTTCATCTCCGGGTAGTAATCCTTGAATCGGTTGCAAATGATAAGGATGCCTCCGATCACGTTTAAGAACTCTATAAACATAGCTGGTTGAAATTCCTAATTCAATGGAAACTCTTCTTACACTTGTGGTTGGATCTCGATCAAACATACCCAAAATTTGTCTTTCAAAGTTTCTAGGTGGCCGAACGTTGATACCATTTTCTCGAACGTTGCCTAGACCCTGTTCAACTATTTGCCGATGAATTCTTACGAAAACCGAACGATTCGGATGTCTTCTATTTGGAAATCTGCGCCTGTATTCGTGGGCTGCTTCGGCAGAATTACCATTTGCAAACCCATAAATAAAATGAATATCCGCCAACTCTTGATTAGAAAATACGAAAGGCATTTTACTAAGTAAAGTACTAAAGTAGACAAAAAACGAGAAAGAAAATAGGCAAACTGAAATTTCTGCAAATAAAATACACAAATATGAATGAAGTTTACTCAAAAGTTTACTTTTGTTTTCGGTTTCATAGCAACAGGTTTCATGGCCCACTATTTTTGTTATTATTAACACGGTTCTGCTAGGCAGTCTAAGACTAAAAAATGGCAGGGTAACCTTAACTTTCAAGTGCGATTTTCTGGAAAACGGTCACTCCTAGAGACTTAAACAAAGTATACCTTTTTTATTAAGAAGAGATGGAGGAATTAGAAAGTTTAATCACTGAAGCCATATACCGAGTGGTAAAAAAGTTCTGTTCAATAACGTTAGTGTGCTGATAAGCCGGTGGCGCCCTCTAGCAGCAATATGAAAACTAACATCGAATTTAAATTCTCCGCACCCAAAAACCCCCAAATACCCAATTTTGTGCCATTATGTCCAACCGTTTAGATATAATGGAAAAAAAGGAAAAATTTAATGCAAACTTTAACACCCTGTATCTTGATAACTAAGCGCTTCACGACCTATGTTTATATGAACTTTTTGCACTAATTTGAAAAGTTCTATCAACTGTTAAAGTTATGCAACAAAAAACTGAAACACCCTCTATATATATATATATATATATATATATATATATATATATATATATATATATATATATATATATATATATATGGCGGAAAACACAGCCAAAAATTTTCTATATATATATATATATACACATATATATATATATATATATATATATCAAGTTATTTTTTTGGAAAAATAAAACAAATTTATTTTTCGGCACTAATTTTCATTTTGTTTATTGCAAACGTTTCGGCTAAATGCCTTCATCAGTTCTGTTTGACTGAAACTAAAAACAGTACTATTTTATATTATGCGAAGTCAACATTTTTTTTTTTTTAAATGTTACATACATATACTTATAGACACATAATTAAAAATAACCTTTTTTTTTTTTATATAATAATAATTCGTTACACTAACTAAAATTCCTAGTAATTTATACTTTCAAACTCACCCAAGAAGGTAACTTCCTGCATTCAGCAAACCAAAAAAGAAAAAATTGCTCACTTTAAATCAACGTTTCGCTCATTGTGTTGAGCTTTCTCAAGATTTTATTGTCTCCTGATTCCAAAAAAATTTTAGTCTGTTAAAGATAACCCCCAAATTAAAATACTCAAGCCAGATAATATAAAGATATAATATAATGATATAAAAGAAAAATGAATGAACTACTCGGCGATACAACAACTTATAAAAAACTAAAAAGCGATGTTACAAATATATTTCAGAACAAAAATAAATCATTCATTAATAAAAAAGTTTGTAAGTAAAAATCTCATATCGGAAAACACAGACCAAAAACTTAAGGGAATTCTTAGAAATGCTCTATATTAAGCAAAAATATATATATATATATATATATATATATATATATATATAAATATATGTATATATATCGGAAAAAAAATACAGTAATTACCAATTGATTATAATAACAAATATATATATATACACCAAAAACAACACAATATATATATATAGGTGCAATTCCAGTCAATATATATATATATACACATGTTTGTTGGCGTCTAATATATATATATATATATATATATATATATATATATATATATATATATATATATATATATATATATATTTTTATATATATATATATATATATATATATATATATATATATATATATATATATATATATATATATATATATATATATATATATATATATATATATATATATATATATATATATATATATATATATATATATATATATATATATATATATATATATATATATATATATATATATATATATATATATATATATATATATATATATATATATATATATATATATATATATATATATATATATATATATATATATATATATATATATATATATATATATATATATATATATATATATATATATATATATATATATATATATATATATATATATATATATATATATATATATATATATATATATATATATATATATATATATATATATATATATATATATATATATATATATATATATATATATATATATATATATATATATATATATATATATATATATATATATATATATATATATATATATATATATATATATATATATATATATATATATATATATATATATATATATATATATATATATATATATATATATATATATATATATATATATATATATATATATATATATATATATATATATATATATATATATATATATATATATATATATATATATAATCACTCCTAAAATGTATGGTTTACTTAAAATACATAAAACAGGCATTGCATTAAGATCAATTGTTTCATGTATACAATCTCCATTTTACAAACTGTCACAATATTTATCGGAATACTTGTCAAACATTACCGGTAAAACAATTATTCTATAAAAGATTCTTTTACTTTTAAACAATTTATTGATGAAATTAATATTCTTAACAATTACTAACTTGTATCGCTTGATGTGGTTTCTTTATATACCAACATCCCAAACGAATTAGTTCCTCAGATAATAACAAAGAAATGGGACACTTTAAAAAAATAGACAACACTTGAACTGAGAGATTTTTAGAGGCTGTAAACATTACATTAAACAACAATTACTTTCAATACGAAGAAAGTTTCTATCAGCAGGTAAAAGACTGTGCAATGGGCTCCCCAATTTCCTCTACAATAGCACAAATTGTAATGGAGTATCTAGAAGAAAGTGTTTTAGAGAAAATTGATTTTAATATAATTTTTTTCAAAAGATTCGCTGATGATTGTTTGACGGCTATTCCATCATAAGTTACAATTCATAATGGAAATTGAAGAAAATAATGAAATTAATTTTTTAGATTTAACGTTAATCAGAGAATTTGCACATAACAAATTAAAAACTAAATGGTATACCAAAGAAACCTGGTCGGGCCGATATCTAAATTTTAATTCCAATCATTCAAACAACCAAAAGAATAATGTAATAATAGGATTAACGGACCGCGAAATCGCTCTAACCTCTCCAGAATACCGACCAGAAACTCTAGAAAAAGTTAAACAGGTATTAGTAGACAACCATTATACAGAAGAAAATATATAAATTTTATTTTATAAATATATAAAAAAGGATTTTTAAACAAAGAACGTATCTTCATTATAACGAAAAGAAAGAACCAAAATACTAAATACGTGGCACTACCGTACATACATAACCTATGAGAAAAATTAAAGTATATTCTTTCAAAACATAATATTATTGTTTGTCCTAAAGCACAAAATCTATTAAATTCTCTGTAAAATCTCTGTTTAAATTTTCAAAATAAAAAGTACAAGTAGGCGTCACTGTTGTACTTTACATTTGTTTTAATTAATTCTAGACTTTAATTCACAGGACACTGCGAAATCTAGAGAAAATATTTAAAAATCTTATTGGAGGCTTACCATTAAAGATAAATGCCAACAGTTATAGGTTTTTGAAAGAGTTAGACAGAACCCCAACGAACTTTGAAAAAACATATAGGGTGCCCCATTAAAAAAAAACTTAAGTTTGGTAAATATCTCGAAAATGGTACTTCACAGCAAAACTGACTACTCCACTGAATTCTACGTAAAAAATTGTATATTAACCAATTTTTGCCTCTTCGTTAAGTTTAAGGATAACCGAGATCGAGGAGGGTTCCAAAATAATATATTTTTAAATTCACTCTGTATCTCAGAAACGACGCCACCTATGTAAATATTATTTAGGCATCTGAAGTTTCACAAAAAAGTAGCACGGCATTGGGAAAAACAGCAACTCTGCATATTTGCAAATAACCGAAAAACACCGCAAAAGTGTCGATTATTGGACACCTTGTACATATTCGTGTGTTCATTTGGACGAGAAAGTTCTGTTTCTTACAGAAAGTCTGTTGCGGGTTTTTGATAAGCATGCTCCGGTTATTGCAGTTAAGTGTAATTCTAGAAAACGTAGACAACCTTGGTTTATGGACACATTAGCCTGCTTAAGAACACTGAAAGGAAGAGCTTGGCTCCGTCATAAATGGCGCATTTACTTTTCGACTATACTCAAATCTTGTAACAACTCTCAGTTAATCTGGTCACACCTTCATAAATGGAGTATCTTTATCAAAGACTTAGTCTGGTTTTCGCAAGGGATTTGAAACGATCACGGCACTGAGCCATCTTGTTGATGATTGTCTGACTGCTCTGGATGATCGGAAGGTGGTCTCTCTTACGTGTTGGAATATGTCCAAGGCCTTTGACTCGGTTAGTTTTGAGTCTCTTCTGGCGAAACTGAAATACTATGGCTTAAATGGTCACTTTCATGATTGGTTGAATAGCTATCTCCATGGACGCGAACAAAAAACTATTTTTAAATGTGCGGGCAACACGCTAGTGTCGGATTCTGATCAAATAACTTCCGGAGTTCCTCAGGGATTAGTGCTGGGACCGCTTCTGTTCTCCATTGCGGTGGCTAGTTTACACTTTGCGCCTAAAACATACAGTATTCATTTTTATGCTGATGACGTCCAACTTTTCTGTAGTTTTGCCCCAACTTCCATGAGTGTTGCCGGTGAGCTGATTAACCAAGATTTGGATTCAATATCTTCTTGAACAAAAAACAATGATTTAAAACTGAATCTTGAGAAGAGTCAGCAGATGTTGATTGGTTGGCTTTATTTTTTGGGAGATGCGATTGGACTAAATCTAGAGATCAAATGGACGTGAAATCCCCTGTAGTAGAGTTATCAAAAGCCTTGGACTACTTCTTGATTCAAGACTTAAATTTGAAAATCATGTCTCTCTGGTGTGTCGTAAAGTATTCCTCAGTCTTAAATCTCTATATAAATTTAAAGATCTACTGGTTGAGAATACAAAGAAAATGCTAGTCAACTCTCTGGTTTTATCTCATTTACATTATGCAGATGTTTTTTGACGAATGAGAGTCGCATTACGTTACAGAGAATGCAGAACTATTGCATCCGTTTTATAACTAAAGTTCAAAGATATTCTCATATGACTCCTTTTTATGAAAAGCTAAACTTGTTCAAATTGAATGATCAATGTGATCAACTCTTAGACCCCAAAGTATTTTGCTGAAAAACTTATTAGAAGAAGCGATGTCCATGACAGACCGAATAGGATTCTCTTATCTCGCACCATATGACTACAACCAAATCTCAAGACTATTGCCAAGCTTTATTTCTAAATCCAAGCTCACTGTGAAACGAACACTGAAGCAGGAGGTCAGGCAAAGTTTAAAAGCTTTTAATTATGTCTTTTTTTGTGTTTTGTTTTTCTCTTAATGTTTTAATTTATTTTAACATTTGGGGCCTGGTTGTTAATACCACTATCTAGTTACCTTATCCTTTTGTGTAATAATGACTGTTTGTATTTTTTTTATCTTTACATAATAAATGTTTTTAAATTTGAATATATAAAAACATAAATAAGGCCAAATTGACAACCTCCTTCTTTTTTGAAGTTAATATTTTTTAGCAGTTTTTCATTTTTATTGTTCGAAAACGACTTAACCTATTTAATAAAAATTTAAATTATTGTTTTCTTAGTATTTGGAAGAAAAGCTATTTTGATCGATTTTTCATCTTTGTATATTAGACGGTGTGTTAAGAAGTCAAATGTTTGACCGTTTCCCATTTTTCATTTTTTTTCGTATTGCGTATCTTGAAAAAAGCTTTTTCATCTTTTCCATTAATACTAACTGCTACCATCCATCTGTCGGAATGTAGTTTATTTTTTGTGAGAAATGATACTTTTTTACATCTGGCTCTCAAAAGTCAATTTTTCAATTCGGTTTAAAAACAACTCTAAAAGCTACCATAAAACGACAATGTAAACAAAATGTTTTGAAAACCATTTAAATTTCATGTCCAAAATCCTTCATGAAATATAATTCTTAAAAAATATTTAATGCTTATGCTTAAATCATATCTGCTTTTTATGCTAAAAATTCGGAAACAATCACGATTCAATCCCAGAAAATTAACTGATTAATCTTGAACTCAAACCGAACTTCATTAGTTTGATTCTTTTCTACTAAAAATCTTTCAGTCGTCATAAGAAAGTAGAATGTTAGATTTTTTTCAACAATAACAACAACGCTTTCATTATCGAGTTGACAAATTCTGAAATGTCACAATTATGTTTCTATTTCATCTGAGTTTAAGTCCATTTCTGATTCTTAATTTAACCTGATTATTCTCCCAATTTGTCCCAGTACAGAGGTATTAAGGGGGAACTGCACGCAGTAATATGGATCATTTGCAAGCCTTCCGCCGCTGCAATAATATGTTAAAACTATAAGAGATATGCATTAGCTTCAATGTGATTTTAAGGGAAATATGTATAGGAAATATGTAAATCTAGAGTTATAAAATAAAAGTAGATTTGTCCATTTTCGACCATTTTTTGACCACTTTTTGACGCACATGCCTTCGCATATAATTTTTTTTCCACAAAATGGCTCTTTACCGCCTTACATTGATCCTTTGTCTGCGTAACTGCAAAATTTGAAATGGTAAATCGTACTCATGTCTTTGTATTTCTGCAGCGCGTGAACCCTTTTGAACCCATTTTTAACCGAAATGTAATTTAAATTACCTATACATAACACATTTTTTTGAGGTCGGACGTGCAGGAAGTTTTTTTTAATGCGTAGGTACCTTTTCATCTTACTTTCAACTCGACTAGACCTTATCGCTGGTTTTTCACTTTTTGCGTGCAGTTCTCCCTTAACGCGTATGAAGTAATAGGGTCTTTTTTATTTCGAGAACATATATTTTCCCAAGTTCATATTAAAAATGTATGTATAGCCTGGGTCTAGAGACTGGGTAATGACGATATGCAAATAAAACCTTTTATATAAATTTATAATTTTAATATGGTCATAGCGATGTATTATATATAATGAGTAATATACATGTAGTATAATGGAAATAAAATTAATAAATGTATAACATCAGACATTGCTTAATTGCAGACTTGGGGATTATGTCTTTGCAATTCAAATAGTTTAAATTTGTTTTGGAAAGCTCAGATGTGGACGACATACAAAAACATAACATAAACTTACAAAAATGTCGGCCGACCAGTATTATGAGTGTGACTTGATCAAATAAGAAGAGTTTTGGTCGAGGTTTCGGTTAACAAGAATTTCAAAAGATATTGAACAATAGGTTGACGACTTTCATAATGATTATATCAATAAAAAAATATGTTTTACTTTTTAGCGATTTTTTTAGTCGGTTTTATTTTTTTTTATATTTTCTTTCTCACTTTTTAGTGATTTTTTACAAGTTAGACGTTTAAGAATATTATTGTTTTTAGTATATGTATATCCATTTGTATATAACGTAATACAAACAGTGACGAATAGAGATGTAAACGACACTACTAAAATTAGATTTTATAATAAATACTTAAGAAAAATAAATGTAGTTGAATTATTTTTGACAGCTCGTTTTTTTTTTAATTTAAAAATAAACGAATAAAATATCTCGAAAATAAACTTTCAAGATATTTTAGTTTTCGTTAACTATTAGGGTAATGATAATATATATGTATCTAAACCTAATTTGACTCGTACTCACCAAATACTATTTTCTTAATTTGGAAATTTAAACTCAAGAATTTCAAATTAATAAAATTACATAACGGGATAGCAAAAGAGGTACCTTTTAGCAAATTGTCTATTACATAGCTTTAGTTGAAAAAGGTATTTAAAAAAATTAAAATTTAATTATAAAACTCGCTGCCTTTATTTCTCTTATACTTGTGTATTACAAAAAAGCGGGTAAACGGATTTCAAATCAGAATATATTGGGCCACCAGAGTAACACCCTCTACAATTTGTCGTTTGAGTATATCGTAATCGGCCAAGCCGTTTAGAGAATACGCGCGAACAGACATAAAATAAATACATACAGGTCGAATTGAGAATCTCCTCCTTTTCTTAAGTCGGTTAAAAAGGAAAACCTATTTTTGTAAAAACAACATTCAAGTTACCTTGAAAAACCATTTAAACACTTAAAAACATTAAGGCAAGCACATATACAAGAAGTACTGCTCATATTCAACTTCAAACCCTTGTCCTCCTAAACTTTATCCAATATTAAAAATCCGTTATTAAATGTTTCCTACTTTTAATTTATCTTTCTTTCCCTTAATTGTTTTATCCTCTTTCAGTGGATTTACCTAGGCTATGGTTGAGCAAACTCCAAAATGTATATTTGTTTGGAATGTATTGTGCGCCCGGAATATTTTATGTTAGTTTAGTTCATATGTATCGGAGTATAAATTGGAAAGCAAAGGCGAAGGTAACCGTATCATTTTTTTTTTATTTCTATTTCTCCGGTATGTTCTCGTTTTCTGCTCGCACTTTTTTTTTGCTACCCGTATAAATTCTTTATGACTTTTATGTCTACGCCTATTCGCTGTAAAGTGCATAAGGGGACATGTGAAACCTTATCAAAACCTTCTTCGAAATATGTATAACACATAGATAGATCGTGTCATATATCCTGGCTTTTTTCAGATAAAAGTATAAAACTCTTGTAACTCTTCCAGCACTAAATCGAAGCTGTGTACTTACTATACCAATGGGATTCTCGACTTTAAGTTTCACGCGTTCGTAAATTATATTCGACTATTCATTCGAAACTTTTTTTTTGACATTCGGTATTTTAGTTGCAAACACTGATGAATAATGATTAAATTATTTTGGTATTTGCCCTTTTATCCACTATAATATATGAGATTCAAAAAATGTGTAGTAGCAGTAACCCAGATACATGAGAAACTTCAGATTCTCAGATCTGACATTGTCAGATCCTGATCATTTATCAGGAACAATATGTTTGTATCGGCTTTCTAGCGCCTTTGGTAGGATATTAAAAACTTTTGAATCGGTTTATAGGTATTCAATTTCTTTGCATTTTTAGAACATCCAGTTTTCTGTTGTCTCCACTATTTTCTTGCATACTTTTTAGTTTATTAGACCTGCACACCCACCGAGATTTTTTCAGATCTTCACGTTGCAGGATCTCTAGATGCCGACGTTTTCTCAATTGCGCCCGTCTGTCTGTTCACGGCATAGTTGACTGATTTGGGGTCACATGGGGATGACAGGGTAACATTTTAGTAAAAGTTCATTATAGCGGAACAGAATAGCGGCTTAGTAAAATGTTAAAAAATATCTAACTAAATAACTACTTACTCAATTTACCTCAGATGTTGCACAAAAATCAAGTGTGACATGGGAATGAGCTAGCGAAATTTTGGTATAAATCTAAGATGGCGAAACAAAATGATGGGGAAAGAAAAATCCGGATAAGAAAACCTTTTTCATTTGACTTAAAATTTTGCACATAAATTAGATGTTATGTAGGTAAAAATTGGTAACATGTTTGTACCAATTCAAAATAATGGAAAAAAATGGCCTAATTAAGTTTGGAAATGTCACTATAAAAAACTAAAAATCAAGTGTGACAGGTAGAAACTTTAAAATATTGGTTCGAATGCAATATGGTGGAATAAAGAAATGTTTGGAAAAACAATATAAAAAAAAGTAGTTTTTACATTGACATACATTGCCATTTTGTTACGTTATGTTAAATTCGTACCAGTTTATCCCTATATCACATTTAATTTTTCCTCAAAAGTTAATTGAACAAGATTTTTTTCGTTGAGTTTAAAAAATATTTGGCCTCCATTTGGTTTTGTCATCTTGAATTCTTACCACAACTTTAACAGTTTATCTCTATATCACACTTAATGCTTGCACAAAACTTGAATTAATCTAATAAGTAGATTTTTCAGGCTGATTTTTTAAATATTTTATTGGGCCGCCATTTTGTTTTGCTATCTTATATTCATACCAAAATGTTACCAGTTCATTCCTATGTAACACTTGATTTTTGTAAAAAATTTAAGATAAATTGGACAATTGGTTTTTTTTTGTAATAATTTTTAACGTTTCACTAGTTTGTTACAAGTTTGTTCCGGCATATTGGATTTTTACCAACATATTACCGGTTTAATCGAGGAAGTAGTTTTTTAGTTGTGCTGCGAACAGACAGACAGACAGATATACCGACGGAATTGAGGAAACATGTTTTTCGGCATCTAGGGACCCTGAAACGAAAAGATCTGAAAAAATCTCGGAGGGTGATTTTACAGATTATAATACTTCCTTTTTTCGAGGGAAGTAAAAAAGAGAGAGAAACTCTGAATGGCTATTGCACTGCAGATATTACGCGTTCAATTAAAAGATAGTAATCCAACTTCGCCAAAGGAGAAAGATAAAAAACCGCCGTTAGGTAGTGTAGTTCTGCTCTACATACAAAATAGATCGATTACTTCGGCGATCCAACATACGTACAATCTTAAATACACATAAGACAATGCTCGCGAATTGCGATTCCCGAAGGATATTGTACCTTTTCAAACAGAAGGAGTATATAAAGTTCCTTACTCCTGTGGAGAAGTGTATGTGAGAGAATCAGGATGCTCAATATCAACTGGACTTATGTATTAAAAAGAAACAAATTGTTCAATCTGCCAAGGTTCTAGCTTCGGTTCCAGGATTTTATAAACGAAATATTAGAGAATCTATTGAAATTTTCAAATATACAAAAATTTTTAATCGAGATACGGGTTACGGTCTACATCTTAACGCAGTCACGGTTCGACTATCACAAGTTAATAAATCCAATTTGACACAGTCTAATCCCAAGAACCATGTTCCTACAACTGTCTCGTCCATATCATGTGAATTCAGATTGACTAGGCAATACACAAAAACAAAAGATGCCAACCAATGCGGACACATGATTCTCTGATTCATGCCTACTTTGATAATTCGCCCAAAAGCCGGAATCGCCGCACATCGAAACAGACGAGCCATATGGACGCATCAACGAATAGTGAGTAGAAAACTTCCCGCTCTGTTGGGAGCGTCATCTAACTCTGAAGATTCGTAGCAATCAATGCACACTCAATCCAGAATAAAGGTTCTACCCTTTTAGTCCCATAGCCTAGTTTTATTTAGCATGCTTTATATTTTTCTCGCATCGATAAATACAGGATTCATTACGGACTTTTTTAGGCCGTACGATTTATACGATTTAGAGTGATTTAACGATTTGAGCAGTATTTAACCGAACTTTGAGTCTTCCTTAATTCATAAATATATTAGCTCAATTTGAGATAATGAACGCTTTCTTTGAAATTCACGTTACTCCACATTTTTACATTATGATTCAAAGTAAAATTGAGATAAAAATGTAGCCTTTTTTAGCACGTAAATTGTAATTGTTAGATGTCTCTTTTTTTTAAGTTTTTCTGTTATTCCTGCTATTTAAGTGAATAAAAAAAACAGGACCTAAAACCCATATTTTTCCCGAGACTGATTTATAAGATCGATTTTCGACCACATATGGTGCAATAGGGATTGCGTTATTAAAGATCGGGGAGCGCATAAAGACAGCTTACAAATTGGATGTTGGAGGAGATTGATACTCTCAATTTGCAATACCTAAGGGATTTAGTTTTGTAATAGTGCATGCAGTTTGAAACATAATATAAGAGCAAATATTTCAGCGCGAATTTCTGCAGACATATCACACATTTACTGAAAAGTATATATTCTACGTGAAGCAGGCAGGTAACCGGGAGTCCGAAACAAAAATATCTTTGCAAATAAGAAACAAGGTTTAAAGTATTTAGCGTAACATTGGTTTATCTGCCTAGTGCTTTCGACAATTTTTTGTCATCATCACCCTACAAGAGAACATACAGGATAAAGCAAATTTTCAAGAATTATTTTACATATATAAGGGTTTTTACTGTTAAAAACATAGCGTACAACTGAAAGCCTACAATTTAAAAATATCTTTGTGTGCTAAGTAATTTAATCTGCCAAATTCCTCTAAAATATTATTCGACTGATTTCGCATTAAGACCTTTTGTCTTGATGTCGCTTTTTGTGAAGTTGATTGTTTCACCATTATTATATAGTTGATGCTGACAGATTTAAAGACCTCTTAAAGAGAATTTCTGAATATGGGCCTGTAGGAAACTGCAGGAGACTTTCTCAAGACAAGTGTCCCTAACACTCCTAATGACGTCATTCAAGCCCATCATGTATGTGAGTGTTAATTACTTTCTTAAGAATATACACATTTTATTGTTCTTGGGGTCATTTAAAAGCTACTAAACTATACTTTAGGAGGAATTACACATTTTGTATAATACAGGTAAATTTAAAATTTATTTACAACATAGTTGCCATTACCAACCATTTTTACCGAACTTTGTATATGTATTTTTTTAATTGTTTCGTACTTTTTTATTTTTTACTTTGCTTTTTTATTTTTTTTCATTATATTTATGAAAATGTTTATAACATAGTACGACTGACAAAGTACATTTCTAATGTACTTCTTTTAGGATTCTATAATATTAATATTCTAAATTCCTGATTTAAATATTATTTTTCTATAATATTTATGATGTGTTTTTGTCTTGTTTTGTTTGCTAATTTTGATGTTTGTAAACTATTTTTTTACAACAGCTTTGTCCACAAAATTGTAAAATTTTTTTTGACAATAAAGCATTTATTTATTTATTATTTATTTATTTATTTATTTTATAACAATTTGTGATAATATGTCTGTTCGTCTGATAGCAGATAATCTCTTTATAGTTTCATGTTTCGTTAACGAAATAAGCAAAGTAATTTTCCTCCGATTTTTGTTAAGTTGAAAGATAAATAGAGCAGTTTATTCATAAAAGAAAAACAATATTTTTATCAGCCAAATCTGAGAAACTGATGTGACACACTTTATTACTCACGAGGACAACGCTTTTTAGTTTAATTAGGAAAACTGCTCAAACTGTATTAAAATTCCATAATTTTTTGCATGACAAATGGTATAAATAATCTGTTCGTGTTCAAGTTCTTCCATCATTCTTGATTGAGGTGGTTTTATTTATATGATGCAGCAACAGCAAGATCCGTAAATTCCAAGAATACTCTATCAGTGACTGACAGAAAACTTTAGAGATAATTGATATTGTTTTTGACTAATAAAATACGAAGAAGCTTTTTAGAAATATAGAGCAAAATCAACTATTTCAAGAAATGCTTCCCTTGTTTCTTAAAAACCGAGCAGTTTAGAAGGTATGTTTACGGGAACAATTTGTCTTATTTTTGACCAAGGTATCAATTGTTAAAATTATTAAACTTTTTTTCATATCAAGTACAAATTTGAACCAGCAGGTTAGTTTAGCCACTCTGTGTATATAGATAATGTATTTCAAAACTACAAATTAAACACCATAACTTTTTTGTTATAAAACGTATTTTCCTAAATTGGCTCACAAGGAAGTTATTTGTAGGTGAAATATTAGTTCACATGACGCAATCAAATTTTTATTGCAGGAAATTCTTAATATAGGGTAGTTTTATGGTTATATGGTAGTTTTATATGATGAAAGAAGTAGAGTTTATTTTTAAAGTTTAAACTACAATAATTTATTATTTATTTATTTTGATTAATATTTTGATTTATTCTTATATTATTATTATCATTATTAATATAATTATTTTATATAACTTTATTTACAATCTAATCAAAATAAATTATTTTTACCAGTTTGTCCCTATATCAATTAGATTTCATGTTTGTGCATTTGAGGCCTCTCGGTAAATAGTTTCTTAATAATTATTTGTAAAGCCTTCATTTTGTTCCTCCGTTTTGTAATTTTACCAAAATGTCACCATTCCATCCACATATGACCCTTGATTTTTGACCAAAATTTATCAGATAAGTAGTTTTTATCAAGTCAGTCTTTTACATATGTCCGCACCTTTATTATTTATAAGTTCAGTATTATTATTTTCACAAAACCTCCCTGCAATGATATGGTTCCCGTTCTAAGCAAATATCCTGTCTTGTTAGATTTTTTATGAATGAAAGTTTTGTAGAATTCGCTGCTTCATAACTCATAACTGTCAATATACTAACAAACCTTAGGCTTTTTGTCGCGAACATAATTTGATTATGTCTATATAAGCTAGGTTAAACTGACGGTTATAATATTTCCCCACCCCAATTCTAGTTAATCTGAGTTAATGTTGTGCGTTGCGGAAATGACTACGATCCAATAAGAGGGAAGTATTGGAATCGTGAATAAATCAACCTCACAGGTCTTGACAAATCTTCAAATTTTAGGGTCCTTAGATACTGATAAACTTGTTTTCCTATTTCCGTCGGCGTCGGTTTGTTCGCGGCCAAGCTAAAAAGTATTTATCCGATTAACTTCAAATGTTGGTGAAAAATTTGATGAAAGATTTTGGTAAAAACCCAACATGGCGAAACATAATGGTGGCCTAATAAAATATAAAAACAATCAATGTAAAAAACTACTTACTCAGCTAACCCCAATTTTTGCACAAAAATCAAGTATGATATAGGGATGAATTGGTAAGATTGTGGTGTCCATTAGTCCATTATAGCGGACCAAAATAGATCTGTCTGAAAAACTACTCATTGGATTGATTTCAAATTTTGAACAGAAATAAAGTATGTTATAGGGATGAACTAGTAAAATGGTAGTACGAATTCAAGATGGCGGAACAAAATGGCGACCTAATAAAATGTTTAAAAAATCGACCTTAGAAACTACTAGATTGAGTTCAAATTTTGCCAAAGAATCAGGTCTAATATAGGGAGGAAGTGGTAAACATTTCGTATACGAATCTAATATGGTGGAACAAAATGGCGATCGAATAACAAAATATTAAAAAAACCTCTTATTTAATTGATATAAAATTTTACACAAAAATCTAGTATAGTCAAGTCTGTAGAGATTAATCTGAACAGCGCTGCAAAATGGCGGCCTAATAAACTATTTAAAAAATAAGTCTGAAAAACTACTTATTGGTTTCGCTTCTTTTATACATTTTTGGAATCAAGTCAGGCCTGATATAAGAATATACTGGTGAAGTTTTCGTACGAATTCAATATAGCTGAACAAAATGGCTGCGAAATAAAGTGTTTAAAAAAATAGCGTAAAAAAACTCGAATTTTTGCACAAATATTAGATCTGGCATATCAAATAATTATAACTGCATGCTTTCCTTTCCTTGATAAAAGGAAGGATTTGAAATTCCTGATAAAGCCAATTTACCTCAATTTTACAAAATACGATAATTCCAAAAAAAAAACATATTATGGACACGAAACATTTCGTTCGACTCAAGAAAGCATAAACCAAGTAAATCTTATGGAAAATTATGTTTTAGCAAAAAGCATATTGAGCGAATTGGTTCTACGCAATTCACAAAAAAATAGTCGTCGTATAACAGATACTTAACTATTTCTGTCAGATTTTAATTAAATCAGATTCTACAACAAATGTTTATTTGATTGACGCGTCTGTTGCACGCAAAAAAGGGTGAGGATGTTTATACTTGTGGGGTAGCCAGAAGTTTGTCGCACGTATCGAATTTTGAGTGACATATATGTAAATTTTGAACTTTCAGAGAATGGAATGCCTTGACGACGATTAATCGATTCGTTTTAGGCATGTGTACTAAAAATGTGTGTAGTAAGCACTTAATGGTTGTCTAAATAAAAATGTAAAATGTGTTACAAAGACAATTTTCATTTAAAAAAAAAAACATGGGGATTCTTTCAATTTCTCGCTTTTAAACGTGCTTTCATTTAAACAGTTAGCAAATTAGTTGAATTTTGAATTATTTTAATTACCACCATTAAACGTGAAACTATTGAGCTGAAAGTTTGATCATCAAATTAATAAAAAAAAACGTTTGTGATTTTATAGAAACTGTAACTATGAATATGTTCTATAATTCGACAACGTGCTACCAGAATTACCAAGGGGTCAAAAACTAGTACTTGTTTCAAGTACCTACTTACATCAGGAACCTTTAGGGGACAGGCTCTAAGCATTAGTTCCTTAAATTGATCATCAGTAAATAATGTATTTGTTGAATGTGGTCAGTACGTAGAAGAAATGTGGTATCTCCGAGGTATCTTTAAAGCAAGGTTTGAAAAACAGTTAAACGGAGAATTCTGAAATATTTTTACGAAATTACATTATATAAGAGTAGCATCAAAAGACAATGAGTCTGTTTCAATTAAGTGCCAGGGGTTTTTCAGCGAGTGCAAATATTTTGTGACTCCCATAATGTGATGTAAACTTAACGTGGAAAATCCGTGATTCTATTGTTATACGATTTTCATGTACTTTTTGAGATATTGAGGTCCAACTCCGCGCATTGCCATGCAGGGCATGGGTCATAAAAAAAGGCAACTAGGGTTTAATGTAAGGGTGGCATTATTTTTAGGCTTCAGGCCTTCGTGGTATGCCCAAACATAAAAAAATCGCAATACCAGGAAACTTGAAAAACCCTAAATAACGAATAAAAAAATTTTTATATAACGTGATGTGTTTGAATTATTTTTATACAAAATAGATTTGAAATAAAAATGAGAAAATAGGATTTTTTTTGGTATCTACGAACCTACGCATCATTTGATACCGCATTTTAATCTAGTTTACCTGCGAATTTTTCCAGAAGTATTTTTCGTGAACTTAGAAGATCCAGTAAGCAAAGCTTCATTTAAATATATAAAATAAGAGCTTCAGAGGCAGTTTTATTTTTTTAGAGAACTTCAGTAACGTCCAAACATTAATTTTGGTTTTGTAGATTTTTAGAAGAAACAAAAATGTGACAAATTTCAGACCTTTCAGATATCATCCTGTCTATATTATTTTTTTTTATATTCCTTTAAAGCCATTATTGAATAAATTTGCCTCCGAAGGTCCTTAACCGCAGCTGTATCACTTTAAGCTAGTGAGGTTTTAACTTCGGTCTCGTTTAAACCCATTAAGTTTAGTTTAAATCGAATAAATCAGCAAAAACACAAATTAAAGTAAAAAAGCGGATTTATATATTTGTAGATTTAAATTTCATGCATAAAATCTTTTGACGTCTTATTTTTGATGGCGGTTGAAACGAAGCTTAAAAGACCTTTTATTCAAAAGAATGAATGTCAACACTAATGTATGTCAAGTATCAATGACTACGTTCATTTCTTAACCATAGCCTACTCCATTCTTAACGAACTGTTGTTGAGCCCACGATTTGACTTGCAATGATATATTAAAATGAATCGAATTAAGTGTATATACTTTATTTTCTTAGAAATTATCACTCTATCACAATTTTCAATAAAAAATATTGAAGGTACTGACAAGAAAGTTATGAAATAGCGAGTGTATATGGTGTCACAAGCGCCTTCTACATATTAAGAGAAAAAATAGAATTTAGTCCCATTCCCATCCCCGAAAACTCCCAATTACCAGTTTTTATGGCGATATCTCAAAAACAGCTTTAGATATAGAAAAATAGCAATTTCGAGATTTAAATTTTAGCACCCTGTATCTGATTAACGAGCTACATTTTACTAAGGCGTATTTGGCTCAATATCATTATTTTGAAGAGTTTAATCTAGGTGTACAGGGTGTACAGGATGTCCAAATTTCGACGCTTTTACGGAGTATATCGGCTATTTGAAAAGATAGAGACTTGCGGTGTTCGCAACACTGTGCTCGATTTTTGTGAAACTAAAGATGCCGTAAACAAAAGTTTCCCAGCCCGCTTCGTTTCTGAGATACAGGGTGATACTGCATTTTGGGACCCCCTTGTAGCTTTCTTTATTGCTAAAAGATGGCTGAAAGGCGAAGTTATGAAAATTTTGAAAAGTGTGATATGTTCGTTTGTTGCATACAGTCAAATGAAGATAATGTTGAGGCTGCCGCCCTTTATTATAACAGGTATGTAGGTATCTAGTTAACTAGTAGTTAGTAAAATCTATTATAAAGCGTGGTAGATATATTTATTCGAACGGTGTGTGTGTTTTACCTCTGGGTATTTAAATTAATTTTCCACGGATGCAATTGTCCTAACTATCGTTTTTCTGATAATTATTAAAAGAACAATTAGGATCTAAAAGGTGAAAATAATTTTAGGTATCCTGGACGACGACAGCCTTTTGCCACAACATTTTCAAGACTCAAAAAAAGTTTAAATGATTATGGAGCGTTTATTCAGCCACTACCAAAAACATATAATAAAGAATATCGCGAAAATGATGAAATTAACGTCGTGGCCTATGTCGAGGCGAACTCTTCAATTTCATGTAGAGCTATTGAAGCTAAAGTCGGTGTTATTAAGTCTAGAGCACAGACAATATTAAAGAAATACAATTTTTTTCCGTACAAAGTAAACATAGTGCAGCACTTGCACCTTGGCGATGCCGAACGTCGATTAAATTTTTGGAATTGGTTCCAACTAAAAGTTAGAGAAAACGTAAATTTTGCAAGGATGGTTATATGGTCTGATGAAACACACTTCTCAAGTGCTGATATTTTTAATCGACAAAATACCAGATACTGTCATCAGGAAAATAAACATTTAATATTTGAGCGGGAGCAAAAAGGTCGATTTTGCTTTAGTGTTACATGCTACATTTTGGGCACACAACTCGTTTATCGAATACATGAAGGAGGTCTCTTAGGGGTTCGTTACCAAAAATATTGCAGAAGGTAATACCGGAGTTGTTGGATAACGTTCCTCTGGCGCATTTAGATAATATCTTCTTTCAGCAAGATGGCGCACCTACACATAATTCTAATTTAGTACGCCTGTTTTTGGAAAATCAATTTCCTCAAAAGTGAATAGTCCCTAATAGACCAATAAAGTGCGCAAAACTACCGAAACGGCATTTTGAGATATACAAGGGCGATCAATCATATTATTGAATTCTCTTAATCGAATTTCAAAACTGACTGAATTATGTGTCAGAGAAAATGGAAATCATTTTCAGCAATTGTTGTAAATAATAAATAAAAAGTAAACTAAACCATTAAGTATTTGTTTTTCTAAAGCTATTAAAGCTATATTTTAAAAAGTTTATGTTGAATTGTTGAGTTGTTATGTTACAATTGTTCAATTTAAATTGTTAAATTGTTGAAATGTTATGTCGAAATTGTTAAATTTAAATGGTTGAAATGTTGAATTGAATTGTTATATACTTGTTACTTGTTTTTGATGTTTTCTTAAAGTTGTTATTGATATTTGGTAATATATTTGTATTACTTAAAAATTTAGTATAAACTCTTAATCTTAAAAACTCCAATTTAAGGTATCTATCTATCTTAGTAGATCTAGTTAGTGGAATAGATACAGCAAAGGTTTTGCTGAGATATTTTAGAAAAACATATTTAAAAATGTAAACAGGCCAACGGATACAGATAAATACCATAAATTATATATTTGAAAAGCTAAAAAAAACCTTATCGAACTGTCAACCAATATACAGGGTGTCCCATTTAAAAAAAAACATAATATTGGTAAATAACTCAAAAATGGTAGGTGATAAAAAAATCTGACTAAGCCATTGGATTTTACGTAAAAAACTGCGTAATAAGCAGCCTTTTTGATATCTCAAACGTTAAGCGAGCTACGAGGGGGTTCCAAAATGCAGTATTTTCAAAATCACCCTGTATCTCAGAAACGAAGCCGGCTGGGAAATTTTTGTTTACGGCATCTTTAGTTTCACTAAAATCGAGCAAAGTGTTGCGAAAACCGCAAGTCTCTATCTTTTCAAATAGCCGAGATACCCCGTAAAAGCATCGAAATTTGGACACCCTGTACATCCATTCACTACTCTCGTTCTCAAAAGAACAGTTTTGCTGACGTTTCACCAAAATCACATTTGGCGCTTTCGAAGTTTTCTTTCTCGTGTCCCAATAGAGACTGAAGTGTTGGTGACTGCGCTTCTTTTTATACCCCCATCCGGCCGAAGGTTATATCTCAACGGCCGTTGGTGGTTATTTATATTTTCCGGGTGGAGCTGTTGTTGTTGCGCTAATTGCGCTTGTTTTAGATTTGTCAATTATTGTCTTCCATACTGTTGGTAGGCTTAAGGATTAGTCTCTTTTATTCAAATCACCTTGTTTTTCAATTTCTATGGCTTCTCGGATTATTCTGGTAATGTTTTATATTGGCAATCTCTTTACACCCATCGAAGTTAATTTTGTGGTCGGTTTCCTGATAATGTAGGAATAGAGCTGAGGTTGTTTGTTTGTTTCTGATGCTAAGTTTATGCTCTTCCATTCTTGCCGATATTCGCCTGTTAGTTTGCCCCACGTACATCTTTTCACAGCTTACTTTTATCTCTTGGGTTTCCAAGTAGTTTAGTTGTTTGTGCCTTGTGTATTATTTGTATGTTACGTTTCCTAGGAATTCTTCCGATTCCGTGTGTTGTGCCTTTTATATATGGTAAGACTACTTGTCGCATTTCCGGTTCATAATTTTTGATCTTTGTTGTTCGGAGACCCTGTGCATTAATAGCTTTCTTAACGGTGCCATTTTTCTTTAAAGCACTAGGTATTATATTAACTTCGTTTTGTCTCGTCTGTGTTTCAGTTAATCGCACGGATCTGGATATTAGGGTATTAGCCACATCTTAAATTTGTGCTGGGTGATGATGTGATCTTGCATTTAAATATCTGTCTGTATGTGTTAGTTTTGTATAAACTGTGTATTCGAAATGTCCGTTATGCAATTTTGTGACCAGAACATCTAAGAATGGAAGTTGGTTGTTTTTCTTTAATTCTAGAGTAAATTGTATTTTGGGATGGATTGAATTTACGTGAGTCAGAAATTTTTGGAGCTCTGCATGACCATGTTGCCATATAATAAGTATGTCATCCACATAACGAATCCACAATTTGGGCTTTAAACTTGCTTTGCGACTACTGCTGATAGCGAGGAACCCATTGGAGCCCCATCTATTGTTTATACATTTGCCCGTTGAATGAAAAATAAGTATTTTTAAGGCACTGCTCCGAGAGTTGTATTACATGTACCTGGAAATCCTCGTTCATAGCAATCCTGACCAGAGCTTTGTCCAAATCTCCTCCACGTGGAGATGTATAGTGTTGAGTATTAGTCCTTCACGGATGGAAAAATATAACATCTTTTCATTCCGGGTGTACATCCGTTCACTACTGTCTAGGGCTTTAAAGAAAAATGGCTTCACAAATCGCAATATATCATCCTACAATCTCTTAGAAAATGAAAAATCCGTACAGAGTAAGGGTTTTAATTTTGCGATATCTCCTAAGAAAATCCCTAAAGAAGCAATAATAGCTGGAGTGGGAGCTGTCTTCCTTTGAAGAAACAAAAGCAGAGAAGATTCGGCAAGAATTGGCAAGGGTTTTAAGATCAAGCAAACCACCAGCACAAAACCTAAATGCCAGTGAACAAAGGGTCCTAACAAACTTTTGAAAAAATAAAGACATCACAATCCTTTCAGCAGATGAGGGAAATGCAACTGTGGTTATGAATACCCAAGACTACATACAAAAAATGCAGGATATTCTACAAGACAATTGTTATAAGCCTGGTCCAAGGGACCCGACTACGTACCTAGAAAAAACAACTAAAAATAAAGTATAAAGTTCACCAATAAACCCCGAAATTCAACAAAAAATTATACAACGGGAAAAGAGTAGATATCCTAAACTCTATGGCTTACCAAAATTACACAAACCAGGGGCGCCCATCAGACCTATTGTTAGTGCTGTTAATTCGCCGTTAAAAAAACTGGAAGAATATCTTGCTGAAACTATGCAACCAGCTGTCGAAATAGCTCATTCATTTGTAAAAAACTCAAGGCATTTCATTCGAATTATATGAGACATCGTTCTTGACAAAGACGATATCATAGCCAGCCTAGATGTCAAATCATTGTATCGCAGCATTCCCATTAACGGAGCTCTGGATAGGATTGCTATGAACGAGGATTTCCAGGCACATATAATACAACTCTCGGAGCATTGCCTTAAAAATACTTATTTTTCATTCAACGGGCAAATATATAAACAAATAGATGGTGCTAAAATGGGGTCCTCGCTATCACCAGTAGTCTCGTGGATTTATTTAAGATATATTTTGGGAAAAAAGCTCTTGAGAAAGCAAGTTTAAAGCCCAAATTATCGATTCCTTATGTGAATGATATATTTATTAGGTGTCAACGTGATCATACAGAGTTCGAAAAATTTCTGACTCTTGTAAATTCAATCCACCCCAGAATACAATTTACTCTAGAGTTAGAAGAAAACAGCAAACTTCGATTTTTAGATGTTCAGGTCACAAAATTGCATAACGGACATTTGAAATACACCCTGTATAGAAAACCAACACATATAGACAGATATTTAAATACAAGATCACATCATCACCCAGCACAAATTTAAGCTTTGGTCAATTCCCTAATATCCAGATCCGTGTGATTAACTGAAACACATACGACACAAAACGAACTTAATATAATATCTAGTGCTTTAAAGAAAAATGGCTGCACAAATCGCACCAATAGGAAAGCTTTTAATGAATAGGGTTCTCAAACAACGAACAACAAAAATTATGAACCGGGAAAGTAAAAAGTAGTCTTACCGCATATAAAAGGCACAACAGACAGAATCGGAAGAATTCTTAGAAAACACAACATACAAATAATACACAAGCCACAAACAACTATAGGTAAACTACTTGGAAACCCAAAAGATAAAATCAAACTGGAAAAACACGGAGTATACAGCATTCTGTGTCAGGACTGTGAAAAGATGTACAAAACAAACAACCTCTCTGTATAGGGAGATTGCCAATATATAACATTACAAATCCAGAATAATCCGAGAAGCCATAGAAATTGATAAACAAGGTGATTTAAATAAAAGGGACGAATCATTAAAACTACCAACAGTATGGAAGACAATAATCGACAAATCTAAAATCACAAAAAATCAAGCGCAATTAGCACAACAGCAACAGCACCATCCGGAAAATATAATTAACGACCAACAACCTTCGGCCTCAGGTGGGGGTATAAAAGGAAGCGTCGCAGTCACCAACACTTAAGTCTCTATTCGGACGCGAGAAAGAAAGCTTTACACAAACTCATGAAATTCAAAAATTAGTGTGATGCAGGTGGGTACTATTATTATTCTTAATATCCAAGGTTAAAAGATCGGAGTAAATGACACTAAGGTCTTCAATGTCAATTTTTTTATTAACAGATTTTGCATATATATATATATATATATATATATATATATATATATATATATATATACCATCATATTCTGAACAAGGAATATTATATATCACATGAGACTCTTGTAATGTTTTGTCTTTATCTTTAAGTTTAGTAAATAACATTTCTAGAGTTTTACTATGTTCGTGAGTTATTTTAAGTTTAAAAAGTTTTGTAATGTTAGTGGATATTTCTTTGATAGATGGCAGAGAAAAGTAAAAAGTAGGGTTATGTGTAACAAAAGCTGAAATTACAGGTGTTATTCCATTACTTCTAAGATTATGATTATAGTCAACTATTTGGAAAATGCTAAAAATTACTTTTTTTTTTAAGTTTATCAAGGTATCAATTGTTTAGTAGAAGTTTATGTAGTTTATTTAATCGCAAGGTTGGATGAGTACTTTTTAAATTTGAACCTTCAAATAAAATAACTCATAAACATAGTAAAACTAAAGAAATATTATTTACTAAACTTAAAGATAAAGACACAGCATTACATGTAATAAATACTATTCCTTGTTGAGAAATATATATATATATATTAGTGATGCAACGATTGTTGTTATACGATTACGATTGCGATTACGATTAGAACCAAAATAATCAAACGATTACGATTATCAAATAAAAAAATGTTAAAATATATACTTAATACATTTTTTATTTTTTAAAAGAAATTTTAAGGAAAATAAATACAAACTATAAACAAAATAATAAATCATAACCAAAACATTTAAAATCTAAGTAAAAAAAGCAAACCATACGCCAAAAAAAAACAAAATTACCTGTTTTTGGCCTTTAGTATTGGTAATTTAGGAAGATTAAATTTTTATTAAGGAAACATAACACTTTCAAATTTTCGGAACCAAGTCGGTTTCTCTTAAGACTTTTTTTTGACAGCAGGGAAGCTGTCAAAAATAACCTTTTCAACTAAACCTAGGATGATTTGAATGGTAAATATTTCTGTGCCAATTTCTTACGGTTAAGTCCACTTTCTGGTGTCTAAACACTCGCGCCTTAAACGGAGGGTTGAGGATAGTGGCCAAGATATAATTTTCATTTTCTTCGAGATCATTAAACCTCTGGGTCAAGTGATGTTTTAAATTATCAACAATAATTTTAAAACTATATTTCTCTTTATCTAAAGATTCTTTATTCAGCATTTTAAAGAGGGAGTTTATCAATGGGGGTGCACCCGCTAGCGTAAATAGATCATTGCTGAGTGCCTTTGGAATATCATTGAAGTAGGACAAAAGTTTAATTATTTATTCGACTAAGATCCACTGAAGAGTATTGAGATCATATGGACATTTAAGTTTAGGAAATAGTTTAGTTTAATGACTGAATTGTCCCACTATTTTTCTAACAATAATTATAGTTTCTTTGATATCATCGACTGAAAAAATGGCACCAAAAATAAAGTGAACATTAATTTAGAATTTCGGGTTTTGTTTTTTTATATTTCCTGCTTCTTACCTTTAATACCACTTGCAACGAATGAGTCATACAACTGACATGATCTATTTGTAGAAATTTTGCCTTAGCAGTAAGCATGTTTCGAGCATTATCAGTTATTATTACTTTACTTAATAATCGTATAAATAATCGGCGGTTACGATTAATCAGAAAATCCCAGTAATCGGCGGTTAATCGTATCGGTAATCGTAATCGAAATATATATGTATATATACATATATATATATATATATATATATATATATATATATATATATATATATAGTATATATATATATATATATATATATATATATATATATATATATATATATATATATATATATATATATATATATATATATATATATATATATATATATATATATATATTTATACACATACTATCATTTAATACTCCCAACGAAAGCCAGGAGTCACAATGTAATTCAATGCCGGTCGTGGTATTAGCCAGCGGAGTAGTTGTTTTTGTGATTCAATTTTGTGCCTTTGCCCTACACGGGGCTCACTAGTCTATGGCGGCCTGATGAGCTCTAATAAGAGCGAAATCGCGATCGTCGTTTGACTAAAATGGATCATTGTGTCTGCTGTGATGCAAAACATGTTCCAAACAAGGATCATTTTCTTGTTATGACGTTGGTGTAAGTGGAATGAAAACATACTATAATATATATATATATATATATATATATATATATATATATATATATATATACATATATATATATATATATATATATATATATATATATATATATATATATATATTACGTATATATATATATATATATATATATATATATATATATATATATATATATATATATATATATATATATATATATATATATATATATATATATATATATATATATATATATATATATATATATATAGTATATATATATATATATATGTCCCTATTCGGACGCGAGAAAGAAAGCTTCGAAAATGCCAAATGTGAGTCTTCTTGAATCTCGTTCAACTTCATTTGTAGGTGAAGTGGAGCATCTTCCATATTGCCCTTACAAGGATTTTTAAAAATATTGAATATATTCTTAAAATCGGAAAACCAATCAGTAAATTACTCTGACAGTAGTTTCGGATCTTGAGCATAGCGACCGTATTCAATGTTTTCGTGAATAGATAATGTTAAAAAATGAAAACAGTTTTGGCTTCTCATTTGTGTTTCCCACAAGCGAATTTTGTTTTGAAATGCTTTAAGAATACTGTACAGCTGATTTACCAATTGCCCTTGATTTTGAAGTTTCAAGTTCAGGTCGTTTAAATATCTGATGTAAGTGTAAGTCTCTGATGTCTAACAGGAAGCGCAAAAAGGCATGTTGGATTACAAATTTGTGGCAATGTTTTCTATTTCTGTAAAATTTCTTTTCTAAGGTCATAAAATCTTTTTAGCATTTTACCTTTACCTTTGTTAATATAAGCCACCCTACTTCGCAATAGTATGTCACATCATCGTGTTCTGAAGAGAGTTCATCCAAAAATGCTTTAAATAGGCTATTGTTAAGACCTCGGGATCTAATGAAATTGACGGTACTTTCTACCATATCCATAATGTTCTTCAGTCGAATGGACTTAGAGCACAAGTTTTGTTGGTGAATAATGCAATGCAGAATTATTAAATCACATTCTTGCACATTCATAGCGGTTGCATTTTCTTCAGAATTCCGCTAAAAACCTTTTCGCGAATCCATCATTGAAGGCGCACTATCTGTACACACTCCATCTAATTTACACCACTGCAAACCATATTGGTCAAAAGTACTTTGCACCTCGGAAGAAATATCTTTTCCAGTAGTGGTCCCTTGTAGTGGCCGTAAAGTAATTCCTCTGTCACTACAAATTCTTTATCAACACCTCGTATAAAAATAGCTAACTGGGCTGTGTCAGATAAATCGGTACTCTCATCCAAAGCAATCGAAAATGCTTGAAAACCAGCCAATCTATCAGTTAACGTTTTTTTGATATCACTAGCCATCATATCTATACGTGCAACAAAGTACGTCGCGATAAACTCACTTTCTCAAACTCTTTTTTTTTCTATGCACACAAGTTACTACGGACTCTTTAACAAACTCTACCTCAGAAAATGATTTCGATGTTTTCCCTATTTTAAAACTAACTATAAATCTAGCTTTAACAACACTGTTTAGATTTGATCTCTGTAAACGGAACATTTGTTGCTGTTTCCCTAAATCGGTAATGAGGTTTTTAATTATATTCATATTCTATTCTTTTAAAACAGAAATTGTTTCATTGCACAACAAAAACACATAGGTTTACCATTGTGCATGGTAAAACAGTATTCATAAGTCTATTTGTTTTGGAATTGACAAAATTCTGTGTCCGCTTTCCGTTTTTTTAAAGAAGACATCTTTATAGATTTTTTTCTTCAGAGCTGAATTTGCTTGGATATTTCTCGCGTCTCTTCTTATCAGTTGTTAATAAGTAATTAGTTGACACACGCGCTTAGCAGTTTATATATTACCCGCAACAAGCAACTAGAATACTCTCGAATCGAGTGTCTCGATCGTACGCGAATATGCGATGCGAACGCTCAGAGCTGACTGTTATTCATAACGCATCGCTCGGAGCGCTTCAAAGTTATCGGGCGGCTTCCCGAATGTTTATCTGTTGTCTCTTCCTAAGTTCCTAAATCTGTGGCTTCAACTGCGTACGCTTAATAAAATTATTTGTCTATTTTAGTCTTTATGATTTTTAGGTTTGTTGACAGTAATTACAAATAAACTATGTGTTAAATCTTTAATTTTTTGGGGGTTATTTGAAATTTCTGAATCTCTTCCGGGCCGGATTGGAGCTGATGTAGGGCCGGATCCGGCCGAGGGCTGGTGGTTGCCCATCCATGAACTAAATCCAGTTTAAATTTAAATCATTTATTTTAATTTTATGTTTTTTATTTACATATAAAATGAAGAGTTATATATATATTTATTTTTAATTTTTTCTTAAAGGCCAAAAAGCAGTTCTATATACACATTTCCATTCGTTAGGTTCCCGGTGTTAGGTTTACTACTTTTAAGTATTTAATAAATGTTATTATCAATAATACCAGTTCAAACTACTCTCTCTCTCTGGGACTTACGTATTTTACTTGATAAAAGTAACCGTAACAATATACCTTTCCTCTGTTCTAACCAGCATGACCCATTATCCTTAAGACAAATTCCTTTCTTATAGAGACAATACATTTCCTTACCTATTTAAAATACTTCCTTAATTTTAGGACAGCTGATGGACATTAAACATATTTGACCCTTACAATATATTCCAGTTCAATGAATTGTGAAGGGGTTATACAACACGGCATAGCAAGCTGCGGTCAGATATAAATAAAGGTGATTAGTTAAAAATAAACAGAATAGGTACCTCTTTTTAGACATTTGAGAATTCGTAAGAAATAGATATATTATAAAGCAAAGCTCGAAGTGGACATTCAATAACTTTAACTTTCTTTAAAGAAATGAAAAAGCCTTTTGGCAGGTGACAGCTGGTGTCTTTGGCTACTAATTAATTTAGTGTAAGTTTGTTAAGATACGACATAATCTATATACAGCGTGTTTTTAAAAGTCATGCAGTATTTGAACCGACCCTCGGTTATTCTACAATGATTTAATATATCTAGACACGTTTACAAATTTGTTGTTAGCTTTATTACTAAAGGAAATTTACAGGATTTCTCAAAAGTTGACATTGACGGTCTTTTTTGTTATATACCTAGAGCGAAGGACAATTTTGTAAATAACTTTACCTACTCTAAAGCATTTTTTGTAGCTCGAAGTCGAAGTGTTCTAGTATTTATACTGGTCAATGAGTGCGCAGATGACAAAATCGTGTACATGGTGTATTATTTATTATATAGTTTAGGTATTAAACAAAATTCAAAATATTAAAAAAAAGGTTTAAAATTATTTAGAGGTATTTAAAAGTATTTAAAGTTAATCAGAAGTATTAGATTCTATTTGATATATTTAATTGTTATTTAAAATTTCGAAATAATATTGAAAGTACTAAAAGACAACTGAAATATTGAGATTAATGTATTCTATAAAAATGGAATAAAAAATGTATTCAAAAAGAGAACAGCTACCTTTCTCTTTTATATTTGGTGATAGTTTTTATTTATAACGAATTCATAAATACTTCTAAAAAAATTACTTTATGCTATTAATAAGAAAATAACCTGGCAAACTATAGTTTTATAATAACCAAGATGGTAACTAATTTGATGTTTTAGTAAAAACATGAAAACGAGCCTTATCAGTTTTTTACAAAATAAATATGGATATTCAGTTTTATGGATAAGCAGATTCTGTTTTTTGTTTTTTAGAAAGATCAATATGGAAAAGTATATTATGAATATGGGTGAGATATTGTAAAAAAGTAAAAACATATTTCCTCAAGAGAGGAATGTCGAAAAATTCATAAATCTGTTTTTAGATAATTAGTTTTAAAGGCTATGGAAAAACAATGAGCGTTTAGGTATAGCAAATAATATACATTAATCCATCACTTCTTATTTTAACAGAGGTATAAATCAATGCCACATATTGTTATTTAGTTTTACCTGTGCTTTTTAATTTAGTTCACAACATACTTTTTAGGTCGTTATGTGTTTGTGTGACAAACGATTTTTCGTTTTGTATAAAAGAATCGATTTTCTGTATCATACATATAGAAAGCCTATTCATAGGCCTTTCTAAAAAGGCTGGTCCTTTTTTCTTGAAAAAAATTTCATAATAAATATTAATTGTTTATGGTATCAACATTGAATAAAAAAGGCAACAGGATTTGTTAACTTATTCACAACATCTATTTTTGTTACATGCATATTTATTTTATAATTATTTTCCTCCATTACAAAAAAAAAGATTATAATTATCTGTTACTTATCTATTCTACCGAGAATTTTACAGGCATTCCTGCAATGAAAACAACTTCCCTCTCTATGTCAAAAAGTATTTCTCCGAGATTAAGGTACTCTTTGAATGCTTACAAAAAACAATTGCGCTCTGCATCCCGTTCCGAACAGACAAAAATGGATACTTAAAGATATTTAAAGAACTTAAAAATATATTGAATACAACTATGAATAATGACAGGTATTAAAAAGAAATTAAGTATTATTAAAAGATATTTAAAGAAAATAAACCATATTAAAAAGATTAAGTACGTATTTAATAGTATTGAAAAGGTATTTAATACATACTGCGGTGTACACCATATTGAAAGATTTACGCGCCCCTCGATACAGGTAGTATATACAAATTATACGTTAAAATTTGTACGTGACTCTGGACTAAAAAGTTAGTGCATAAATAGTTATAAAGCCTTTTCAAAGATAGTTTCACGGGGCAAACATTTATCAGGTACATACAGGGAATATCAAAAAGATAAAATATATTACCATGAAAAAAATTGAAATAATAAAAAAAACCAGAATTATTTATAAAACTACGGTTAAAAATGTACAAGCTCGGAAATCTAAATCGTAATATCCAGTTGGTCCACCCCGATCTCAACAATTCCTGGCAGTGACTATACTAGAGACCAAGGTACTAGGTATATATGAATTCCCGTAGAATATTTTTTCATTCTTATATCGTATTTATTAAAATCTGGGATGTTTTATTATTGATTTTTCTTTTTTTTTAAGTCCTCATTTTACATGGTATCCTGTTATGACATTGGCGAAATAAAAATATATTAACATTAAGTCAAGAGTCAACACTGTAATTCAATGCCGATCATGATATTAGCCAACGGAGTAGTTGTTTCTGTGATTCCATTTTGTACCTTTACCCTGTATGGGGCTCGCTAGTACATCTCTCTCTCTATCTGCCTTTTACAGGCAGGCAGATCGTCAGAAAAAGAAAGACAGCTCTCAGTCGTTCCAAAACCATTTGGTACATCATTAAAGGGTTAACGGGAAGTGATTTTATTTTGTCAGTTTAATTAATAATTAAATATGTCTACTCGTAATAAAAAGCTCTAAGCCATTGATCTAAACTAGGCAAAATTCGCTAGATAACGACCAACTGAACGGTATTTGCGGAAATTACTGTACTTCCATAGCGGCTTACTGGAACAAATTTGAATAATTCATTCTATATGTAGCCCCGAAATAGCTTCTGATGCATTTAAATTTCTCAGTTTATCCCCGGGAAATGAGTTAGTTAATTAAATTTCTATCTAGGGATCAATCCAGCCTAATGATTTAAAGAGTTATTACTGTCAATGTACATACAGGGTAGGATAGGAAATAGGCACCCAAAAGTTTTTATTAGGATATATTTATTCATTTGTTCATAAAACAAACTATAATATTTATCGAATTAAATAATATTACATACCAATTGTGAAAGAAAAAGTCGATTTTATTACGTAATTAGGCTAAAAGTCAGAGATTTGAAGATTATGTCCTAAATGAGGACGGATCAGGCCAATATCGGAATAGGAGACTGTGTGCGCTTCGATAAGATTTCGCTGGAGGACCTTCTTGTACATATGAAATCTAAATTAATTTTACATGAGCATTTAATGTGATATTAATCTATAATTTCTTAAAATTAATCAGATGCCTTTGTGAAACTGTTCATCACTTTTAAATATTGATGCCACCGACACCCGATACAGTTGCATTTTCATATGCTGCCAACGCTAAGCCCCTTCGGCTATGCTCGGCTAGCTTCGGCCAAGCATTGGCAATAAACTACCACGGAATTACCTTGGTACTTTATATTTCTTTGTTAGGAAAACCATTGGAAGTTATGATTAGGAAACTAATACGTTAGCGGGTTGCGACAATAGAAAAAGGGCGTAAATAAAACGGCATGATATACAGAGTGTCTGTTTGGTGTGTAATTTTTCGATATCGTCTTAACCATTATTAAAAGAAAAATTTTAAATACACAAGTTATTTCTTGTGTAATGCATCTTTGGAAAGGCATCAAAAAAGTTGTGGAGTAAAAAGAAACGTTTTTTTTAATGGAATACCGTATGCCTAAACTGTACAACTGACTGTTTTTAAACTATGTTTGAAAATTGAAATTTTCAGATGAAGGGCTGTAGTGTATGCTATGCCATATATCAAAACGGATTGTACATTCCTTTTTTAGTTTTTTGGTTTTTCTGATGGCATATGTGGGCGATACCAAAAATTAAATAAATTTTTTTTTTCGAAATTATAGAGAAGTTATAGAAGATATTATTTTTCTATTACACTGGAATTTAATGCTTTAAAAACTGAGATGTGCAATTCGTTTTACTATAAGTTGAGCGGTATGGATTTTACAGCCTTTCAAAATTTACAAATCTTACAGGCTTATTTACTAAAGAGGTTTAAATTTAGAACAGGTGTAACTTGATAGTTGTAGATTTAAAATGACAAATGCAATGATTGAACAATTTTTTTTAAGTGTTACAATTACAAAATAATAGTTACATAACAAGACACAACTGGCGAACTAACAATCATGGTAAGTAGATCTGATCTAACTTTTAAACCTTCTTAGTGAATACGGGGATTAACAATTTTTAAATGGATTAGAGTCATAAACCAATTGAATTTAGGTATATGTTAAATTGCATAATGCTTAATTTTACTAGAGAAATATGATATGAAATAATGAATAGGTTTTTTAAAAAGATTTTTTGCTCACAACTTTTTATGCACCCTGTATACCCTAGATGCGTAATGCATAACGAGTAACATCTTTTGTATTTAGGTTAAGAAGCTATTGAACAATTATTGCATAATAAATAGACAACTTGTATAAAAGCTAAATATTAATATTATATATTAAAATAACAGATTTACATATTAAATAGTTTAATACAATTTTACAGGTAGTATATACAAATTATACGTTAAAATTTGTACGTGACTCTGGACTAAAAAGTTAGTGCATAAATAGTTATAAAGCCTTTTCAAAGATAGTTTCACGGGGCAAACATTTATCAGGTACATACAGGGAATATCAAAAAGATAAAATATATTACCATGAAAAAAATTGAAATAATAAAAAAAACCAGAATTATTTATAAAACTACGGTTAAAAATGTACAAGCTCGGAAATCTAAATCGTAATATCCAGTTGGTCCACCCCGATCTCAACAATTCCTGGCAGTGACTATACTAGAGACCAAGGTACTAGGTATATATGAATTCCTGTAGAATATTTTTTCATTCTTATATCGTATTTATTAAAATCTGGGATGTTTTATTATTGATTTTTCTTTTTTTTTAAGTCCTCATTTTACATGGTATCCTGTTATGACATTGGCGAAATAAAAATATATTAACATTAAGTCAAGAGTCAACACTGTAATTCAATGCCGATCATGATATTAGCCAACGGAGTAGTTGTTTCTGTGATTCCATTTTGTACCTTTACCCTGTATGGGGCTCGCTAGTACATCTCTCTCTCTATCTGCCTTTTACAGGCAGGCAGATCGTCAGAAAAAGAAAGACAGCTCTCAGTCGTTCCAAAACCATTTGGTACATCATTAAAGGGTTAACGGGAAGTGATTTTATTTTGTCAGTTTAATTAATAATTAAATATGTCTACTCGTAATAAAAAGCTCTAAGCCATTGATCTAAACTAGGCAAAATTCGCTAGATAACGACCAACTGAACGGTATTTGCGGAAATTACTGTACTTCCATAGCGGCTTACTGGAACAAATTTGAATAATTCATTCTATATGTAGCCCCGAAATAGCTTCTGATGCATTTAAATTTCTCAGTTTATCCCCGGGAAATGAGTTAGTTAATTAAATTTCTATCTAGGGATCAATCCAGCCTAATGATTTAAAGAGTTATTACTGTCAATGTACATACAGGGTAGGATAGGAAATAGGCACCCAAAAGTTTTTATTAGGATATATTTATTCATTTGTTCATAAAACAAACTATAATATTTATCGAATTAAATAATATTACATACCAATTGTGAAAGAAAAAGTCGATTTTATTACGTAATTAGGCTAAAAGTCAGAGATTTGAAGATTATGTCCTAAATGAGGACGGATCAGGCCAATATCGGAATAGGAGACTGTGTGCGCTTCGATAAGATTTCGCTGGAGGACCTTCTTGTACATATGAAATCTAAATTAATTTTACATGAGCATTTAATGTGATATTAATCTATAATTTCTTAAAATTAATCAGATGCCTTTGTGAAACTGTTCATCACTTTTAAATATTGATGCCACCGACACCCGATACAGTTGCATTTTCATATGCTGCCAACGCTAAGCCCCTTCGGCTATGCTCGGCTAGCTTCGGCCAAGCATTGGCAATAAACTACCACGGAATTACCTTGCTACTTTATATTTCTTTGTTAGGAAAACCATTGGAAGTTATGATTGGGAAACTAATACGTTAGCGGGTTGCGACAATAGAAAAAGGGCGTAAATAAAACGGCATGATATACAGAGTGTCTGTTTGGTGTGTAATTTTTCGATATCGTCTTAACCATTATTAAAAAAATTTTAAATACACAAGTTATTTCTTGTGTAATGCATCTTTGGAAAGGCATCAAAAAAGTTGTGGAGTAAAAAGAAACGTTTTTTTTAATGGAATACCGTATGCCTAAACTGTACAACTGACTGTTTTTAAACTATGTTTGAAAATTGAAATTTTCAGATGAAGGGCTGTAGTGTATGCTATGCCATATAGCAAAACGGATTGTACATTCCTTTTTTAGTTTTTTGGTTTTTCTGATGGCATATGTGGGCGATACCAAAAATTAAATAAATTTTTTTTTCGAAATTATAGAGAAGTTATAGAAGATATTATTTTTCTATTACACTGGAATTTAATGCTTTAAAAACTGAGATGTGCAATTCGTTTTACTATAAGTTGAGCGGTATGGATTTTACAGCCTTTCAAAATTTACAAATCTTACAGGCTTATTTACTAAAGAGGTTTAAATTTAGAACAGGTGTAACTTGATAGTTGTAGATTTAAAATGACAAATGCAATGATTGAACAATTTTTTTTAAGTGTTGCAATTACAAAATAATAGTTACATAACAAGACACAACTGGCGAACTAACAATCATGGTAAGTAGATCTGATCTAACTTTTAAACCTTCTTAGTGAATACGGGGATTAACAATTTTTAAACGGATTAGAGTCATAAACCAATTGAATTTAGGTATATGTTAAATTGCATAATGCTTAATTTTACTAGAGAAATATGATATGAAATAATGAATAGGTTTTTTAAAAAGATTTTTTGCTCACAACTTTTTATGCACCCTGTATACCCTAGATGCGTAATGCATAACGAGTAACATCTTTTGTATTTAGGTTAAGAAGCTATTGAACAATTATTGCATAATAAATAGACAACTTGTATAAAAGCTAAATATTAATATTATATATTAAAATAACAGATTTACATATTAAATAGTTTAATACAATTTTTAAAAAATCTGCAAGTTATTTTGTGTATGTTTTGCTACGGATTCTATTTTCTAAACTTGTTTTGTCCTAAACCTAGGTTTTGATTAACACATTTCTGAAACGCATGAGGAGCGTTACTTTTTTTTAACAAAGGTGTTTACTTTTCTTCCAGCTGATAGGTTTCTGCGGCCAGTCATAGTTGATATTCTTCGAGGTAAAGATGTTGGTTGTAAAGCAATTTTTTTAAATCTAATGTTAATTGAGAATTAATGTCGAAATAATTATACTCACTAGGTCTTTCACCAGGCAAGGTCTAAATTTTGATAGAATAAAACACTCCGCTAAAGGTAAACAAACAAACGAATGTGATAATAGGCCGTTTCAAAATACCTAATACATACATATTATAAAGTGCCAACGTCTTAATTTCGTCCTTATATTTTACCTACGCTTAAGAAACAGCTACACGAATCGAGCCGAATAGCATTGGCAGAATTTGAAAATGCGATACGGTTTCGATATCCGGCAGATCCGACCTAATATTCAGATATCCGATTTGGCCGGATTTTAACAAATATCCGATCAGAAAGATTTTTTTATATAAATAAAAGCAATACTTATGAGATTACAAATGTATTTTAATAAGAAAACGAAATACCTACATGTAAAAAACATAAATTATAAAATAAAAGGACAAAAGCCTCTTTGAAAAGAGGTCAAAACAATAAATTGATATTTGTAAGTAATAATATGCAGCTTATATGATGACGAAAAATTAGTTTTTGCATGACTTGTCTTTGATGTTTTTTCCCCGTACATCACCAGCCGCTATAAAAACAGGCACAGATTAATACTTTTTTGTCTGTTTGGGATATTCAATTCCTATTATATCCGATGATACTCGCAAAAATATTACGAATCTTTTGGCCCCTTTTTATTAAAATCCGTATAGTCGTTTGAATTCTAGGAGGTTAATTCTTTTAAAATCTTGACTAATATTTGGGATATCCTGTATACAATAGTTGTAAACCCATATATATTTATTATCTCTTTAATTAACTCTTTGGAAATTTTATTTACCTAATACCCTCCCTACACGCGTAGTCGGGTAAAAAGGTTCAATCGTTGTTAATGTCAGAAACTCAGTCAGAAAGTTTTCTCCTTATTTCCCACTTCTTTATTATAATATCGTTCCTGGTTTATTGCTGTTCTTGAGGCTTTAGATCAGTAGGAGGCTATTTTCACACCCATAGATCAGTTTTTTAGAAATGGAGAGAAAGTCATATTTTCTGGCAATGTTCTTCTTTTAAGGTTGTGTTCGCTTATTATGAGAAATATGGCAACCTTAGTTCGAGCAGACGTAAACACATACTGTAAGTCTATATTGCTTAATAATCCATATCGGACAACTATTAGTTTTATTGCTTACAAGCCGTCGCCGCGTCATGTGCGCCGAATGATCTTATTATTGCCTTAACAAGTAAAAAGGAACAGGTAATGGCATCGTCTTTCCTCCACTAGCATGTCATACGTCTGTCCTTTTTGCTCCCATAAATTATAAAGGAGGCACTTACTATTAAAAGCTGTACAAAAACTATTAAGAAATAAAAGTTAGCATGGTCATTAAGCAACTTTATTAGACCCGCTCAAACAGCTGTTGAGACGTTTCACAAATGAAAGAAAAAGTAACAAATGGAATTAATTGGATGGTCAGTGGTAACTACCGAATGACACGGTATAATGATTGGTTTCTTTTGCCGTATTTAACAGATAGAGCTTACCAAAACAAGAAAAAGGTTTTATTTGAACATAGGTCCACAAATGCTTTGTTCCCTATTATACAAGGTGTTGTTTTGTTAAAGTTGTAGATCTTAATATCGGAAAGATTGGCGGAGTTTTGTACATACAAAACTTTTTTCTTACTTTGGGAAGTACTATACGTTAAATATGTTAAATAAGCTTATTTTGTGTCATCCTGTTTTCCCTAGTGTTCTCCTCATGTATTTTATATGGGACATGGGCAAATTTTAATTTAGTCATAGGATCAAGTTGTAGAAATAATAATTTTCGATCAAGACGTCGATCGAAGAAAAAGGAGAAAGAAAAAATAACTTTTTACCTAAAATAATGTTTTATGGCTAAAGTAACATTTTACTGATAAAATACTTTTGAATTACCACTTATTGACACGCTTAATTTGAAATATCTAAGACGTTACCTTTAGTTTAGTTATAAGTTTAGCATACGTTTAGTTTTAGGTTGGTATTGTAAGTCCATCTCAATGTAGATACTATATATTTAGCTATAGGTAAAATATTTTAAATTCTAGTATAAAATCATTGTAATATATTTTAAAAGGTTACTTTAACCAGCTTAAAATAAATTATGTTCCGAAATGAATATTAAAATGAATATTTACATCGTGTTCAAATAAAGTGGCTTGAATGTGTATTATTTATTATTTGTTTTACTGCTACTAGTTTTGTTTATCTTTATTTTAATTTTATTACATCTGTTAATTTTCGGTTTAATAGAATATATATCAAAGATACTGTTATTATCTTTGTACTAGTATAGTAAATACATAGGCATTGCTGTATTTTAAAAAGATGCTTTAAAAATGTACCAACACTGAGATTAAAAATTTTAAGTTGGCATTCATTTTGCACGTACTTTCCAACTTAAACTACGTACTGAAATGTAGGTGGCTGTATTTTAATCTTACATATAAAGCTACCATAATGGCAATATTACGAACCAGGTAGACCAAAGAGATAATAGGGAAAGTATTAATTTAAACGAACGTCACTGCAAGGATACTGTGATCCCTGTAGGTTTCATGCCGGAGGCGCAATGATCAATTGTGACATTTGATAGCTCTTTTCCGCCACCGACAGACGAGCTTTATATAGGAAAAATTTTAAAATATCGAATTACAGAGACTACTGTCGTGACTCTTGGATTTCGTCATGATCTCAGCCTGGAAAACGTACTGCCATGCCCCATTGTGTTTAACGGCAATCTCGATTTCGAATATTTTTATAATCAAATAATCCATTTTTTAAGAAATATACCGATATATCGATTGATAAAAAAATCAGCTAATTAAAAAATCGATTTATCGATATATCGATTAATGGAAATATCGACGAATCTAATTTTTGAAAAAAGGTAATTTAGTAAGGTTAGTTGTAATTTTCCCGTTATAAATTATGCACAAATTATGTAGTCCTTTAAAACCCGCCAATTAGCGACAGCTTAACAGAAAAGACGTCAAAAGGGAGGTGCCAAACGACAACCTAAAGATATATATCTTCATTTTGACAGGGCATAACTTCTGAGCATAATTTAAACGCAGATTTTCATAATTTTCGCTAAAGAAGAGATTTGCTACCATAGTCATTAGTAATTATCTCCCTTTCGATACCTTTTTCTGACAAGAAGAACATTCCATGTTTTCTAAATACAATATTTTAAACCTTGCAATAGTACACATATACATTACTCCGAACTAGCTAATGTATATTTATAGATAAACTTAAATATGTCTTTTCCTCGTATTAGGAAGTAACAAGTAAATAGGGTGAAAAAAAAAAATATATATATATATATATATATATATATATTATTAATTGAAAAATATAAAATCTGGTGATTTTTTCCAAAATCTGGCAACTTTTAAAGCAAGTGTTTGGTGATTTTCAGTTTTTTGGCCTGGCAACATTAATCATAAATCTTGGTGAGGCGACATCAACATAAGTGCCTCGAAATATTTTTTTAGTTCGGACAACTGTTTGACTATTTCAAAGGATGATTTGATTTTTGCAATACCCTGGAACGTTACAGAAATATTATACGATACCTACTCATTTCGTGAGATTTTTTTAAAAATCTGACGTGCGTATTGGATAATTACTCCCTTCATATTTGTTAATAAAAGTACTACAAACTCCAAAATTCTAAAATAATTGCAAAAATTATTGTCGAAAGAGTTTCTGCAAAAATCTAAAAAATATATTTACACTTAAATCGTGCATGTGTCTCCAAAAAATATCTATCTGACCTTCTGTCAAAACATTTATGGGCTATAAAACAAGATTCAGTATCCTACTAATGCAAATTGTCATGACCACAATTTTTTACTAAAGTTTTTGATCAGTTCTCGTTTATTTATGGATATTTTTGTGATTTCCTATAGCAAGACATAGTAATATTTCCTTAAATAGAATTTTAACGAGAATTATTTGGGAGCAGTGTATTGAGAAAGCATATTTTGCAATACCCCCATATTTAAATAGTACCTTTAGGTTTAACTTATAGTTATCCGGTAATAATATCCTATTAATTTTATTTCCAATAATATGACGATTATCACAGGTTTAATATTAAAATATATTTTTGTTAAAAAAAAGGGTTTATATTTTCTTAACTTTTTCTCACGATAATGATAAGATTTGCTTAGGAGGTAGAAAACTACATCATATTAAAATTTCAAGTAATTTTACCGAGATCACTTTTCCATAAGCCCGCCCACTGCGGGTGTTTATGGAGCGGTGATTTATTTTTTTTGCGCACGGAAATTCTTTGAGCACAAACTTTTTTCTTCGCAGAATTGTCGTCTTTAAACAGGCCTTTTAGATATATTAAGTTCAACTGTCTTTATTTATACAATTTTACTACAATTTGTGGTTTGTGTGGTTAGATATAGAGTAGCCCTAGGCTAAATCTCGCCAGACACTTAACCATGTATTGTATTATTTCTTTCGTAATATAAAGGCATTTATTATTATTATTATGACTTGTTGTGTCACAGTATTCCTGTGGTTGTATTTTATACTGAAGGGATTATACCAAGTCAGTACAAAAAATAAAAATAAAAAAAGGAAACGGAAAAAAACAACTATTATGTATTAAGAAATGATCTAACGATCCTACATGTTTTCAAAATAATTTTTGGATGTTCCTGTGAATATCTGTATTAAGTCCTAATTGAGCCAAATGCGGTGTAAACGTTGTTGGGGTGAGACCTGTTACTGATATGACGAGAGGAACAATGATGATTTTTTCAATTAAATAAGTGATTTTCTTTTTTTGGATTGAAAGGTGATATCGGGTCTGTTTGCGGGATTGTTTTATCTGTGTGGATGTCAATGTCCCAGTAGAGGTTGTAGTCTTCGTTTTCAAGTATGGATGTTGGTGTATAATGGTGGTAAGGGTCTGTGTTCTCCGTTAGTTTGTATGTTGTGGCTAATGCTTGATGAACGACCTTAGCTGCTGAGTTGTGTCTCGCGGTGAATTCAGTTCCGGCCATTATTCTACATCCACTCGTTATGTGATCGATCGTTTCTCCCTGCTAGTGACACCTCCTACACCTCTCGTCTTCAATTTTTGTGTCCTTGATGATGTGCTTTCGGTAGTTTCTGGTTGCTATGACTTTATCCTGGATGGCAAGCAGGAAGACTTCTGTTTCGGGGCACAGCTGCCTTTCTTGTAACCACGTATATGAAAGCTTTTTATGTATATGATCTTGCTTTATCATCTTTTCTAGTCGTGATTGGATGTGACTGAGTGCGTCTGCTGCGTGGCTCGTTTGAGACAGGTCGAGCGGTGTATAATTCTTGTCTGCCTTCACTATTGTCTGGTGAAGGTTAGTTTGTTTGTTGTGGAAAAATTTTCTGAGTTCGTAAATTTGTTTTTTATTTAGCGATTGTATATCTATAATTCCTCTCCCTCCTTCTTTTCTCTCGATGGTGAGTCTTTCCTTGCATGCGTTGGAATGTAACTTCTTGTGTTTATAGAATTCAGGGCGTATGAGAATGTGAATGTTCTCTATGTCTGTGTGTGACCATTTAATGATACCAACCGAATACGTAAGGATAGGTATGGCGAAGGTGTTAATAGCTTTCGTTAGATTTCTGGAATTCAGTTTTGATTTTAGTAGCTTTGTGAGTCTGGTTTTAAACTCCGTCTTGAGCTCTGATTTGATATTGGTGCTTTGATGGAAGCCTAGGTATCTGTATGTTTCTTCTTTGAGCATGTTATCTATAGTTTCATTGTTGATTGTTTCCCTCGTAGGGTGGTCTTTCCACTGCCCCTTGTTGATATGAAGTAGCTTGCATTTACTTATACCAAATTCCATGTTGGTGTCCAGGATAAATGTTCCGTGATTTAGAGGAGTTCTTTTAGCTGTGCCTTTGTGCTTGCATATAATTTTGTGTCATCCATGTACAAGAGATAGTTTATTTTGTATAGGTTTTTTGGTTGTTTAATTTGGAATCCGAAGTTTGTGTTATTCAGTGTGTTTGAGAGTGGATTGAGACAGAGGCAGAACCACAAAGCGCTAAGTGAATCTCTCTGGAATATACCAAGTCTGATGTAGATCTCTTCTGTTTCAATGTGCTCTTTTTGTGTTCTCAGGTTGATTTTGGTGTTCCACGTACTCATGATTTGCATAAGAAATTGCCTGATGTTTTTATTGACTTTATATAATTCTAGCACTCTGGTTAGCCAACTGTGGGGTATCGAATCAAAGGCTTTTTTATAATCTGTGTAACCAGTATGAAGGTTTCTATAATTTTTCCTGGTTTGTTCCATGATGACGCTGTCTATTATTAGCTGCTCCTTGCATCCTCGGCTGTTTTTCCTGCACCCTTTTTGCTCTTCCGTTAGAATGTTTTTGTGTGCTAGATGTTGTTCTATTCTCGTAATTGTGGCTGTGATGATCTTATATAGGGTTGAAAGGCACGTAATAGGTTGGTGTTTGACGGGTCCTTATTGTCTGAATTTTTGGGTTTAAGGTATGTTATTCCTTGGGTGAGAAAACTGGGGAGTGTGCTAGGTTTTAAAATAATTTCATTAATTTGGCGAGTGAGAGCTTCATGTGTGGAGGTAAACTGTTTGTACCAGAAGTTATGAATGTTATCTATTCCAGGATATCTCCAGTTATGCGTGTATTTGATTGTTTCTGCAACTTCTTATGTTGTCATTGCAAAGTCCTCTTGTTCCTCCAAGCACTTGTGCCTGTCTTCTTGCGCTTTAATCCATGAAGCGCTATTATTATGTAGTTTCGGTTCTGACCAAATACTTTTCCAGTATTCTGTGATCTCTTGTTTGGTCGGTGCTTCTATTACTCCTGCCTCCTCATTGCTCATGATTTTTTGGTAGAACTGTTTTTCGCTTCTTCGAAACAGGTTGTTAGCGTCCTTTCTTTCATTTGATTGTTTGCATCTTCGGAGTCTTGCGGCATACACGGATAATTTTTGCTTCAGAGTGTCAAGGATTTCTGTAAGCGTGTGATCAGGAGATGCAGATTTGATTTTCTCTACACTTTGTGTGATACGTTTTGACTTGTTGCCGTTCATGGATTGGGTAAGATGTCCCAATTCTTTTCCAATTTTGTTTTTGATCCTTATCTGCCATTTGAATTTTGGTTTTATGTTGTTGGTGTTTCTGTGTCGTGGCGGGAGTTTCTGATTGTTTTGTGTTATCGTGGTTATAGCTGCTGTGTAGATCACTGTATGAATATCCTCAATTGTGCTCGCATTAGTTATGTACTCGGGAATTATGTGTTCGTTGATGGTCTTTAGGATTTTACGTGTGTCCCGTTTGAAGATTACACGAGGAATAGGATCTCTTGTTATAGGTTCGGAGCCTGACCATTTGTTTAGATGTGACTTCATTTCTACTTTGATTGCTTGTGTGAGAGACTGTCTGAGATGTTGCTGTGTGTATAGTGCTTTGGACGAATGATTCACTTGTCCTGTGCGGTGTATGGTGCTTGTCATCTGTCGTGGGTTGTTGCTGGGAGCTTCGCCCGTACTGAGCATTGAGTGAGGTTGCAGATCCTCTTGCACAAAGTTGGGCTGGTTTGTATGTGGGATCGGTTCGGCATCTGCCCCACTGTCCTCAGTGGTTGGTTGATGAATGTTTAGTTCAGCAGCTACCATAGCTTTGATGTTTTGCAATGCGAGTGGGGTGAGCTTACTGGTCTTGTGATGACTCTTTTTTGATCTATTATTCTCTGTTCTGTGAAAGTGATTTGTATTCTGGATATTGTGCTATGAAAAGTGTATGCAGTTTATGTCCGTATCCTGATGAATTGTCTCAAGTTTGGTAACGGTGTAGTAGGAATGCATTATTATTATTATATTTTAATATTTTCAGCATTAAATAATATTCAAAAAATAAAGATTTATCGTGTCTTTGTTGCGCTTGTAGAGAATTTAGCCAAATTTACTCCATATTAGATTACCATAATTTCATAACTAATTAAACGAACTATATCATTATTTGTCAGTATCAAATAAGACAACAATAAGTTCTCTTTGCCACCTTGCAATTTTGATAATTTCAGTCTTTTTGCATTCATTACAATCTTATCCAGTAGATAAATTTCACTCTCGACACACCTCAAATAATAAGGAATTCTTTCCGCATTAGGTATACTATCAAGATAATTAAGACAACTCCATTGTCTTTGCACGTTAGTGTAACGTCTGCAGAAATATAGTTTTTGGTTTTAAGAAGACATGGCTAAGAGCCAATATGTGTGAAGAAAGGTTAATCGGTTTGGCACATATGCCTATCCACATAGTAGCTCACGTCTATATAGATAATGTTATTGTTTATTAGATTGGTAACGCCTAACAGCGTTTTAATCTTAAACTGTTTACCTCATTTAACTAAAATTCATCAATCTGCTTTTAATCCAAATGTTGGTTTAAATGTTTTATTTTGAAAAAATTCTTACTTTAATTAAGTATGTTATATATTATTGGGAGGATTTTTTATTATGTCTGTGGAGTGCGGAAGCTTTTTTTAAGTGTTCTTAAATAAAGTGCACCTATATACTTTTAAGCATTCGTAACACACATTCACTGTTCTACCTACTTTACAGTCCACACTTAAATTCAGTTAGATTTATGAATTGGAAATTCGCTGATTAGAAGATAAAAGTAGTTATAATAGGGGAGCGCCTCCTCCTCCTCCTCTTCCTCTCTCTCATGTCCCTCATTCTTAACTTCCTCCCCTTTTATTCTCATTCGCATCATATTTTTAATTTTTTCTCTTTGTTCTCCCACATTTGATTTTGCATTCTTAAGTCTTATAAATAGGTGCATCATGATCATTTTAGTATGCCGAGACACATTTACTAAGCTGTGCTCGAGTTGCGTAAAAAGTTATTTTTGAATTTTTCCACCAATTTTGTATAAAACAAAAAGAAAAAATGTGTCAAGTAATAAGTGAATTATGTGTAATCGCGAAAAATTAACTACAACTATCAGACAGTTAAAAGTTAAATATCTCAATTTCTTTGAAGTGATTTCGAAAGATGAATACACCAAGCTGTTTTATCCACTGAAACGAGATTATTTGGAAGCAATTGACTGTTGTGATGATTATTTAGAAGGAATTATAAGCCTTACTACGTTTTTCAATACATTTGGGAAATCATACTTTGTAGGAGAATTAAGCCACCTAATAGAATTTATAGGAGAAGATTGCCAATTTATACCTGCTATTATTGCAACCCAAAAGAGGTTTCAATTATACGAAGATAAAAAACAGGTATTATCAAAGAAAGTTAATCCTATTCGCAAGAGACGTCCCCCTACATATTTAAAATATTATGTTAAATAAATGAAATGGCTGAGTTGCTGATCGCAGTTAAATTATTAGAGGAGAAATTTAGTAATCTTTCAAAAACCTATTTCTCATATTGTATGGCAAGTGGTCCGGAGTGGATAGACTTTTATTGTAATCAATCTGAGGAATTCGTAAAGGCTGCCCTCTGTTGCAACAAATACATTGAAACATTAAATTTTTTTCAACTTATTCAAGATCTAAAAGATATTGGCTTTGGTTACTATTTAAAAGACTTGAAGCAATTTATTGACGAGGATACTATTCTTCAAGAAATTGAAAAGGAAGAATAAATTTAATAATATTTACAATGGAGCAAATGGTTACTGAAATGTATGAAGAGTTTATTATATCTGCTGCATACTTCCAATATTTATCAATTGTAGGCGAAGAAGACGCAGAAGCACAAGATTTGTCAGCATATGTTAATAATATAGATCGAATGAAACAATGTAAATTAGCCGCTAAATTTTGTAATGATTATTTAAAATATAAAAATGAGTATGAACTTTTAAATGAATTTAGAAAATTAGATTTAAGGTATCATATTAATTGTATTCAATCATGGTTGGTTAATGCAAAATAAAAAGGTAATTAAGTTTTTTTTTATATTTTTATTCATTCATAAAACAATTGTCATATAAAAATAACACATTTGTCAAAGCACACATACAAGGTGATTTTGAATGATAGAAGCATTTTGGTTCCATTAGCTTTAGCGCTGGTTGTTCATCTATTTCAATCACATGCTTTTTAGAATATTTCTGTATAAAATCCTTTTTTTCGCTTCCTTTTACAAAAACAAAATCTGCTTTCTTCGTAAGTGTTTCAATTATTTTTGGGAAATGATGTAATGGAGTAAATCCATTATTCCAATGTATACAATGATAATTTTTCGTTAACCATACCGCCTGCTTGTGACAATCAGGTGAAAGAAACTCCATTGGAAAAGGCTTTTTAAAAATGTAATGAGTCATTTTATAACCATCAAAAGCTGCAAGCTCTTTCGGTATAAATTTATTTTTTTCATCTTTGAATCCTTGAATATCTATAACCAATCTCATATTTTCAAAGCAGCAAATTTTTTAATGAGACTTTTTTTACTTGAATAATTTGCAATTTCTTCTTTCAGTTGATTAATTTTAAAAATAAATTTTTCAATTTGTAGTTGTAGTTTTGATGTCATGATTAAAACTAAAAGCTTTTGAAAATTTCTTTAAATTAAATCGAAATATGAAAATAGTGGGGATAAAGTTTATAATTGTTTCACAATTTTAGTAAGAGGGTTGTAGCTAAATAATTTGTCATGTAAAATAAGACAATAAGCAGAAGTATCTTTTTTAATTGCATTGTGTGTCTCAAATTCAATTCTCATTACTACGGATCCCGTTTGAATTGTTTCTTTTTGATGGGAGCAATCAATATGTGTAATAGGACTAATGTTTTTGAATTGTTCAGGATTAAAAATGGGTTCATTTGGAACACCATAGTAAGACTGTCTAAAGTTGGCAAACATTTCGTATAAAGCAGAAAATTTGTTTTCTTCGAAATTTAAGTACAAATCGTGATAAGGATATCTTTCAGAATTTAAATATACTCTAATATTTGACAAGGTAATATTGTCAAATTTACTCATATCTTTAACAATTTTCCCTTTTCTGTTTTCTTGAAAGCCAATCACAACATGACGAGGAGCTTCTAGTTTACTAGTTGTTTTTACCGGCCATGTGTGACGGGTTGTTTCGGTTAGAGAAGAATATTCAACAAGTTCCCAACTCCTGAATCCTATCAATATATCTTTATTTGATTCTAATATTTTTGATAGAGCAAGTTGTTGTGGCATATCAACTAGAATGTGAGGAACTTTCCAATAAATTTTATCGAAAGTAACCAATGGAGTGTCAGGAGCAGTAACAAGGTGTGCCGGATCTTCTTTGAAAATAACACCATCTAAATCATCAGTTGATCTAATAAGAACCAATTCCTGTTTCATATTCATAATAATTTTTCTGTAATCTTCAAAAAATCCTAAAAGCATTTTTAGTGGTATGGATACGGAGAATTTTCCATCATTATCAACTAAAATTGTATCACCTTCTTTCCGATGTGGAAACCAACCTGCATTTTCCAGTTTTAAACTTTCGTTGGTATTGTGAGAAAGGTAGCTTTTTAAGGTTGATGCTAATCCAACATTTCTTATTGAATCTATAGTAATTCCGTTTAGTTCATAGCGGATTTCTCTGAACAAAAAGGCTATACCATTGTTAATAAATAGCAATTCTTTCTTATATTTACCTTCTGTATTAGTTAATTTTCCTTCGATATAAAGTAAACTATCTGATGGTAGAGTGTAAGCATCGAGTTCTTGAATTGGGATCCTTATTTCATCATTGTAATCGAATTTTGAAGAAATATATGGTTGATATGTGTGAAGCTCAGAACTGACGATGGAATTGTCTACATAAAGCTTTTCGTTTACGTTTAATATGTTCATTATTTTAAAACAGTGAAACCCAAGGATGTGAGAAATTTACGATTATCTCGTCTTAACTTGTTGGTGTTGGATTTGATACTGAACTGTTGTTTAGGCTTTTTCTTTTTATAAGTTTTTACTTTGTTGATAGTGGTAGGGGCAAGTCTCATCCCAAGGGCTCTATTATATCTAACAACCATTTTATATTTCACTTGTTTGTAAATGTAACCTTACTGTTATAGTTTCTCCTCTAAAACTGATAAGTTCTCCGTCTTGATCAACTATTTTAACTGTTATATTGTTAATTGCTTTGACGCTAACTGGAAAATACAAAATGGGCAAAGGAGATTCAACTATTTTATACCCTGGAGCTACAGTTGGATAAAACTGGTGAATAATATGAACAGGTTTACCATTATTGTAAGAACCGACACAAATATTACAGTCAATACAAATAGCATTCACCTTAGTTATTTTTGCAACATTATCTGATTCTTCCTCTTTCATAGCTTCTAGTATCCTGCTATTAAAACCCAACATTTTTCCTATCGAATCTTCCTTGGTAAAATCAATTATTCTACTACACATTAAAAAAGTTTTTAGGGTATTAACATTTGCTTTTAAAAGAAAAAAAATTTTTTCATTCGGAAATAAATCTTCTATACTTTCTCTTATGTATGTTTCTATATCTGTAATGTCATAAGTTCCGTCGGGAATAACAATTACTTTTTTATCTATATAAAATTTATTATATCCTTCTTTTATATTGGGGATAGTCATAAACGTTTCAAAATCAGCTAAACCCAGGTAATATTGTTTTTCATCCTCTAAATATATGGGCGGATTAAAATCAGCAGACAAAACAGAACTGTTTCCTGATATGGCAATTGTGGTAGACATTGCAGTTTATTTATGAATGAGATATTACAATAAATAATGAGTTTATATATTTTTTTGCAAAAATTTTAGGGATAGTTGACCACAGTTATATGAATTAAATTTTTGTTTATTTTCATAAGTATAAAATACATCCACTTTGCCATTCGAATTAAAATATTTGAGAAGTTCAAAAGGTGGTTTTAAATTTCCATAACTATCAAAATATATTACATTTTTGTTATTTTTAATATAAGCAGTCCAATGAGATCCTTTATTTTGTTTTTTATCCAAATTTACAATACCACATTCTTTCAGATTAATTTTTTTTGGAAGTTCATCGAGCATAAAAACACCTCTAAAGCCAGTTATTTTTAACAGCTTTACATATTTAATAATATCATTGTTCGTAAGTGCTCTTTTTGGAAAACTTATTTTGAGTTCTTTTTTGGCTGATTGCTTTCATTTTGACGGATCCTCCTTTATAAGGTCTAATAAATAGTCCCTTTCCTTTATATGGTCTAATATATAATCATTTCCCTTCTTTAGAAGCATTTTTCATTGCAATATTATGTCTATGTATTTCTTCTAGTTGCTGTTTAGCTGCTTTAGCATCATTTACTGCCTTAGCAATTCCTGCCGCGCCTCCACCTAGTGCACCCAGGGCGCCAAGAATGGGAAACAAAAGAGGTAGAAATCCTCCAATTTTTTTGGGTGTTCGAATGATACGTTTTTTTCTCAATTTAAGTTTACCCCCTTTTGTATTTTTTAATCCCAAACCGAACTTTCTTTTACCCTTCATTATTCCTGCAACACTTAAAGCTGCAATTTTTTCACCAATAGAAGAATCTTTAGCTTTTACCCTATCCCAGGCTTTTTTTTCTAATATTTGGTCAGATATGTGTCTTTTTGATAAATCTTCAGTCTGAGAGTAAGATATATCATGTTCTTTGCAAGCGGAATCCAATGGATTTATACCAACGTCACCTCTAGTTAATCTTTTTTCCAAGTTGGTGCCGGGACCACAATAATTATATCCTGGTATATGAACTTCGAAAGGTAGTTTGCTAATTAATTTATTTTAAACAAAAATTCTCATTACCAGTAAATAATCATGACGAAAAAATTTTAAGTAAACAGTTGAGAAAGCATGGTGACTTATTTTGCGGTGGTTCAAAAAGAGGGCTTATAGTTGGTTGCAGTGGTAGCGGTAAAACCAACGTTATGCTTACACTGCTCGAGCATCCAAATGGAATTAGGTTTGAAAATGTATATGTTTATTCAAAGTCATTAGATCAACCAAAATATGAATATTTAAGAAAGTTGTTAAAACCTATGAAAGAAATTGGATACTTTGAATATGATAGCGATGAGAACATTATTTCACCTCATGAGATAAAGCCAAATTCCGTTATCATTTTTGATGATATTCCTTGTCATAATCAATCTATTATTAGAGACTATTTCACGCATGGAAGGCATAGAAACACCGATTGTTTTTTTATTTTTCAAGGATATTCCTCAATCCTTAAACGTCTAATTCGAGAAAATGCAAACTTATTAATTTTATTTAAACAGGACTGTTTGAGTTTAAAACATATATATAATGACCACTGTATATTGGATATGACATTTGATCAGTTTAAAAATATTTGTGCTAACTGTTGGATGGATCCATATGGTTTTCTTGTAATTGACAAAGATTGTGAAGTAAATCACGGCAGATATAGGAGTAAATTCGATTCCTTTATATATTTATAAAAGTAAAAAATTTGCAGTTTTATTTCATTTAAAACTTGTACAGCATGGATAAACGTTTAGCTCGAGAATTAATAAGATCGAGACAAGCCGTGAAGCAGAAATATCAAAGCTTGAAATTAGCTACTTCTACTGCTCAGTCCGAATTAGAACAAACTTATAGACCAATAACACAACCACTTAAACAGCTAATTTCAAGTATTGGTAAATCCGAACCATTCGATTTAAAAGAAGAAAGAGTTTCAAAGTATGAAGATCTCAAAACACCTACAAAGCTTTATAAAACATCAACTCCGACGAAAAATATTCAGAAAACAGGAAAAACTCCGTCACTCCCTACAGAACTACCAACATTTTTAAATGACAGTAGTATCACTTCTTCCTCTCCTGTAGTACAACCATTGTCATCAACTGTTATAGCAGAAACTTCAGATCCTTCTAGTGACACAACAACAAATTTAAACTTGTCAGACATATTGGAACAAACTAGAAAAACAATTCAAACCTATGTTGGTACACCATCATATAAAGATTACTTAGCAGATTTTCATGAATTACCCAGATCATATATTGATGAGGGTGTGAAAGATACACAACATAAATTTGACCATTATTATGGAATAGTTCATGACCTCGAAACGGATAAGTTTTCTTTTGGTTTAACACAGATACCGGTAGAAATTATTGGAAAAGACATTAAAGTGGGAGGAATAACGTACACAGGCACGCCAGGTTTATACGAATTGCTTTTCAAAAAAGAACCGAAAGGTTATAAGAAGGAAGATTTAGATAATTACATGAACATTCTAGCTAAAACAAATGTATATCGTAGGAATTTTGATTCAAATGAACAAGTTCAAGGAAATACATCACACAAATATGTTACAATAATAGGACCATATTTACAAAGAAAGGGGATTACAAAGACAAAAACCTTGCCAAGATTAGTTACAGCATTTAACAAACCAAAACCTCCGTTTAGAACAACTAGAGCCAAATCTACAGGAAGGGGATTAATTTTGAAAACAAACAGATCAAATACAGACTATGTATACTGGAATAATGTTAACGAAATTGTTGATAGGCTACGTTTATTAATTTCATCAAGTGATGCGGGAAATAATGCTCATAGTAACGAGATTATCTCTATTATTGAAGAATTAAGAGAAGATAAAGTAATACTATAAATAACAGCTATCAAATATAATCATATTTATTGTTTAATGAAAGCTCAACATGACAGTTGATAAATTTGGACGCCATATTTCAAAACAAAATCAAGAGAGAATAAGTGACATTAATAATTTAAAAAGGAGATTAGGTGAAAATGAAACAAATAATGAAATCTTTGCTAAAAAGCTTAAGGTTTTTGATGAAAATTTTTTAAAGTATGAAAACCAGATTAAAGGATGTTATACCTCAATTGAAAACGTTAATAAACAGTTGCTAACGCTAAATCAAATAAGTAAAGATTTGCAATTTTTAAATGAACATGTTAAAAAGGAAGACAAAAAATTAAGTGATGATATCAACAAAATTAATAAAATAATGGAAACAAATATAAGAGAAGTAATAATTGAAAAACACAAGGAAAAAATTAAACAATTAAGAACTTTCATAAAAAGGTTAGATGATGAAAAAAAAAGAAATCAAAATAGCATTCTTAACAGTAGAACAATTGACCAACTCACTTTGGAAGAAAATCAACAATATATTTCCTTGGAAAATATAATAATAATAATGTCCAGTGTAATTAAGAAATTAGAACAAGAATTAAATAAAACAGAGGAGGAATTAAAAAATAGTGATAGTAGATCAACTACTTTCTTAACTGGAGAGATAAAAAAATCTTTTAATGCGTTAGAAAAGGAGATTACTATAATTAGTAAAATTTTAAATGAAAAAAGTTATACAATACAAATTGATAAATTGAATGAATGGGAAAAAACATATAAAAGTTATATTTCGAATTATTACAAAACATAGAAAGTGAACTTCCTTAAAATTGAATAAACAAGTTTGTTGTCATGACAACCGTTAAACAACAAGTCGTTAATGAATTACATAAACCTGCTAGAAAAAACTACAAACGCAGAAGGGTGGTAGTGAAAGGGTTAAATGATCTTTTTCAAGCTGATTTGGTTGAAATGTTACCCTATGCCAAATTTAATAAGGGATTTAAATATATCTTGATTACCATAAATGTATTTTCTAAGTATGTTTGGGCCGAACCGTTAAAATCTAAATCTGGAAAGGACGTAACAGCGGCAATGAAAAAAATATTAATCAGTGCAAAAACTCCACCAAAAAACTTGCAAACGGATAGAGGAAGAGAGTTTTTCAATGTAAATTTTCAAAATTTGATGCAACAATTTCGAATTAACCATTATAGCCCGTTTTCCAATTTGAAAGCGAGTATAGTAGAGAGTGAACAGGACTTTAAAGAATAATATGTGGAAAATATTTAGCATTCAAGGAAATTACAAATGGTTTAATATATTAGCGGATATTGTAAAAGATTGTAACAATACAAAACATTCTTCAATAGGAATGAAGCCAAAACAAGTAAATAAAACAAATGAAAATAGAATCTTGAAATCTGCATTTACTCATGCTAAAACGTTAGATATAAAATCTCCAAAGTTTAAAGTGGGTGATCAAGTACGAATAAGCAAGCATCGAGAGGCATTTTCAAAAGGGTACACACCAAATTGGTCAAATGAGATATTCCACATTAAAGAAGTTAAGATGACAAACCCTTGGACATATTTAATTCAAGACGAAGATAATCAGGACATTCTGGGTGGTTTTTATGAGCAAGAATTACTAAAAGTAAAGCATACCGATGTGTATCTTATTGAGAAGATTTTGAGAAGGAAAGGAAACAAAGTTTATGTGAAATGGTTAGGACTTGATAAAAAATATAATACATGGATTGATAAAAAAAATATTGTTTAATTAAATTGAAATTAAATTTTAGTTAAATTTGTTTTATTTCTGTTCCTCACTTTATGCTTTAGCTGATACAAATTACAAAGTCTTAATGTGCTAATTAATTTCAAATAAAATTCACATTTACTAAACTAAAATTTTATTAAGTAAAACATCAAATACAATTTTTATTAAAACGTGTCAAATATATTTTATTTCTATGTTCCTCAGATAATATCGAATCTAGAATAAGTTTACAATCATTTATTCTTTTTTCAAAACGGAGTCTATCTAAGTACCACATGTGAAAGTTACTCCTACGGGCTTGTCTGTAAGCAAAGCTCCACTTCACTAACACATGCACCTTATTGTTTTCTTCCAGAAAAGATATTGTTTTCTTCGTAATATTTTCTTTTTGATCCATTTTCATTGTTTTCTTCGTAATATTTTCGTTTTGTTCCATTTTGCTTCAATTTGTTTTCCATTTGTTCAGGATATAAAGCAAGTAATTCCATCATAGTTGAAACATTTTCACTGTTAGGATTTTCTGTTGGACTTATTATATTATAAACATGCGTACACAAGTCGCCACAATCACATGAAATATTATTTTGAAATATGTATTGAATTCTTGCCTTTTAAGTATAGATAATCTATAATCAATAATTTCCTTTAATCGCCACAAATTGTCCAAAGACTCTTGTCCTAAGTATATGAAGTGTGGGCCTTTTGTAATTTGTAGAACAGGGGTATCATTTATTTTCTGAACCTGCAGATGAATGTTGTTTATATTCACACTGGTTTGATCAACTTGAGGAAAGTAGAAATTGTTTACAATAATTCCTTGATGAACACAAATGTCTTTCCAATTTTCTTCGGTTAGTGCGATTGAAAATCCAGTTTTTCCACCAATTACAATTTTTGGAGAAAAATCATTTAAACTAATGCCAACAAGAACAAATTTTGACAAAGAATTATTTAAAAAATAAATTTTTGAATTAAGAAGCGTTTCCAAAGGTTTATGAACCACGGCGTTGTTCATAATGACTAAACGAGACTGAAACATATTGTGTTATTCTTGTACTTAAATATTCTCATATCCACTTTCTTTAAAGTTTCGATTAAAATGGATTAATGAAAAAATAGATTTCCAGTTTGAAATTTGTAATAAAGATAAATAATTAAAATGGTAATGTATAAAAATAATGCAAAGTTTAATGTAACACTAATGATGGAAAAGTAATAATTTTTGAATCCGTCATAATAATTGGTACAGTTGGGGGTTAAAATTTGTAACTGATTATTTTTAAACTCTAACCTTTCTATCCAATTTGTATCAAAAATAGATCGATTTGGATAATGATACAAAATTTTAAAAAATTTACTTGCATTTTCATTTCCATTTATTCGTTCCATCCAACTAATTGTACTATTGTTAATTAATCCAATTTTCATAAATTTACAATATTTACTTGGAGTGACGTCTGTTTTATTAGAAAAACATATTTCACACTGTGTTACGCCAGGGGGATGATGAACATAAAAAACATTTTGGAAAATAAAATAAAGAAGAATAAATTGAGATCTACTGATAGTCATTAAAACAAATTAATAATTATATTCCAAATTTATTAACATTAAGCAGATACTTTCACCACGAAAGCAAAAGCAGTTGTAAAAAAATAACAATAAAATAACTTAATTTAAATATATGTAAAAGTTCATAAATAAGGATATTAATAATACTATATAAAATGTGTAGCTTGAAGACTTATTTTGAATGGTTACAATTATTCGATTCCTATTTTTCCATAAACAGTTATTTAAATCACAATTCCTAGCAAATTTCTTATGCTTCACAATAGGATCATCATAACTTAACCAATCAAAAATTTCAATACCACAATAAAAACATTTACAAATATCATTGATTGAAGTATAGTAAAAGCCAGCTCCAGCTAACACTTCTGGTCTCAATTTTCCTTTCCATTTTTTAAAAGTGGAAAGTCGTTTTTCATATTTTTTAAAATAACTGTTATCAATTTCTTTGTCAAAAGTTTCTAAGCACATTTTGTGAAAGACTTATGAAGACTAACTTTGGTTTCAAAAACAACAAATTTAAATACCTTATAATATCTACATAAATATATCTAAATCTTCATGTTCTGCATTCCATTGATACAAAGCAATATCTTGGTGTCCCCAAGCTAATGTATTAAAACTATAGGGAATTTTATACCGCTTATCATCTTCGGAACTCAAAGCCAATTTATTAATTAACTCTGTAAAAATTGTATGTTGTCTAGATCGAAAAACATACATTGAACAAAAGGTTTTAGAATGATTTTCTACAACATCTTTATAATGAATAAAATCCAACTGCTTTTTAATTGCACTTTTTTTAACACCTTTTGCTTTTTTTGTTAAACTGTTTTCCGTTTTAATACAATATGCTTTTGCTCCAGTACCAAAGAAAGCAGTAATGGGTTCACCAGCATATTCATCTTTGAATTTTCCTATAACTGACTTTGTAATAGGCATTTCATGAATATTATTAAATTCATAATTAGATGTGTCAAATTTGTGAATATTTTTTATCATGTCAGAATAAATATTTGGAGTTGTGACTTCTAAAATGAACGAATCGGTATCGGTGTATAAAAGTGAAATATTTTCCTGATAAAGAGGTTTTAAAAAATTATAAAAGAAATCATACATGACAGTTTTAGATATATCTAATATTGAGAAGCCTACATATATTGGTTTATTGTAAGTAACTTGAATCTTTTGCATTTGAATAGCTACCAAGTTTTCAGAAAATATTGTTAAGTCCTTGAAATATGGTTTTGCAATTAAATTCTCAGCACCATCTTTTCTTCTATTTTTTTCCCACTCTGTAACAAGTCTTACGTCAATTCTCCTATCAACATTTTCCATAGTCTTGCCATAAATACTATTATTTGCCAACTTGTAAGTATTACGATCAAATTCATTCTTTGAATCATTTCTTAATCTTGAATTCAAGTCTATATATTTTTTCAACCAATCAGATTGAGAAAACTGTAAAACTCTATGAACTTTAGTTAACTTGAGTCCATGTTCCAAACATTGTTTTAATAATTGATAGTGAATAACATATTTTGATTTATCATTTAAATTGGGTATTAATTTTATGCATTTAGAATTTGGCGGTTTAAAGTTTTCTGGACAAAACGGAAAATCGTTATGATAGGAATGTAGACTTGTAGGATATTCTAAATCAACTTCTAAAACATATCCCTTATTAGATTTTTTAGAAATATTCATAATATTTAAATCATTGATTTCTTTATCTGTTAACCAAACAAAATCTCCCGTTGGAATGTGCTGTGACATTGCATAACCATACCAATTTGTTGCATCATAATAAATTATGTATTTAGTTGGCTTTAAAGGATCAAAATTTAAAAGAAATGGGTTATTAGCTTCAGATTTTCTACAAATGCAAGAGCTCACACCACCGCGAACGCTTTTTTTGAAAAAGTGTATCATATCTGGATCAGTTAACAATTCTAACTCTATTCCAGTATAACGCAAACACGCCTCCCAGGATAAACCTGGAAAAGTGTAAAAATGAGCTGGATCGAGCTTATATGTGGATAAACAAGTGCTTCTAAAATTTTCAAAAATATCTGCCAAACGTAAAGTATCAGAGAGTAAGTAAACGTCGGAGTATTGACCAAGAGATTCACATTTAAACAATTGCCAAACCTTTACAGCTCTTTGGTATTCTGCATCACTGATGTGCTCATCCGTTAAAGTATTATAAAATTGGTCTTTCTGAGGTAAAGTTGTTTCTTCTAATTTTAAATAATCATCAATATAACTGTAAGGAAATACACCTTTTTGCCGAATAAGTTTAAATCTTTCTTCATCATTGAAAATTTTTTTATTTCCTTACATTGTTCATCTTTTAAGCTTTCAGAGAGTTTTGATAAAGAATGGGATAGAAATTGAAAAGAATCAATAAACCTTAATGATATATTTTTTTTCTTAGCCTTTTGTGTCTTTTTATCAAAATAGTTATCCACATGAATAAGCTTTTCAAATGAAATATATTTTTCCTTGTTTTGTGCGATAACTGTTAGTTGTTCTTTGTTTAAGCATAATTTTTTAAGAAATAGATGAAAATCATAATTACGCAAATTATGCAATATAACTGGAATAAAGTTAGGTATTCTGTAATTTATGTTGCAGAGTGAATGAGCTGGACCTCTGTAAAGACCGGTTATATGACAATGATCTGCAACCCTGTCATTTAAAAGAGGTTTATTACAAATATGACAAACTTTTTCATAGTTATGATAAATTTTGTCCAGTTCGTTCAAAGGGATCATTTTTTTAGGAGCCTTTAAATATTTATTGTATATGTTATACAAATCTCTTTCTAAAGAATTTATAAATAATGTATCACAATTTTGACCTCTATATTTTTCAAATTTAGAATAATTATCGTCGAAGGAACATTTAATGTAATAGGCAAATGAATGTGGAATATGTTCATATTGTTTTAAGGTGTATGAAGTATTAGGATTTTTATCAACATTGTCATTATTTAAAGGCTTTAAAATGCATTCAAAATCTGCATACACCACGAAAGGAACTTTCATTTGTTTATGATAATTTACAAATTTCAAAATATTATCATATGAATAGTTTCCAAACTTATCTTTTATTAATTCTTTAGAAGGTAGGTTAATTCGTAAATGATCACAATCATAGCTATTGTGTTGTAATAAATTTTCTTCTGAAGGGAAATATTGTAAACAACCATCGCAAATATATTTTTTTCCGTGATGTTTAGAAATTTGTGCAGAAACTAGTTTTGATAAATCTTTAATATAGCAATAATGAAAAGTTTTTTCATCATCATCACTTATTAACAATAAATTGACATGTTGATTTTTTTTATTCGATGAATAATAAAGTGGACCAATTACTTCATACCCCTTTTTAGGATTTATAATTTCTAATCCATATACATTAATAGAAATGTTATTTTTTTCTTCAAAAATCTTAATGTTCTTTAGCAACATTGGAAATTCTATACCTGACATATCCAAAACAGAAGAGTAGTGTGGGTAGGATGAAGTTTCAAAATCTAATCCGCGTGGTTGGTGAAGAGCAGACACAACTGCCCAGGCGAAGCAAAAGTTGTCATCATTCCTAATGTTGATCACAGCTTGACGTCTCTTGATCTCTTGAGGAAGTTCGATAAAAGATGAGGCTCTCATCGGATTGTGCTTGTTAACATTAATTTCCAAATGAAGTAAATTCATCAAAGCCCATCCTGCAACGTAAAAATTAAAAAATTACTTTTTTTGTTGCTGTTGTAAAATCGAAAATAAATTCTTTACCTGAATCTCTTTCTGCAAATTCGCCAGCTTTCTGGTCAATAATGGTGCAGATTTGCTCTAACAGTTCTTTTTTCTGATATCCCTGGCAAATGACTTGGAACGGCGCATTAAAAGATTTGACATCATAGCTGTCGCTGCTGGGGTTAAAATAGAAACCGAACAGTTCCATATTTAGCTTGATACATTTATGTTTCTGCAGTTCTTGATCTATTAGATGTGCAATTTTGTATTCCAAATGTTGAAAATATTCTTTCACATTTATGAAGTTTTGCTGTGAGGAAATCCTATAAGATATTATTCGTTCCCTGAATGCTGACTTGATAATTTCAACACCTTCCTCCAAGCCTATTTTGGAATTGTTCTTGTGCACTAGATCGAAGATGTCCACCCCATAGACTTTGGTTTATATTTTTCTTGCATTCTTTACAATATTTTACAATATTTGTAGAACCTATATAAATTAAGAAAAAAATATTTTACAAAATATAACATGAAAAATAAAATGTTCCTACCTTTAACAAGCTTTGGTTTTTTCAACCAACTGTTGAGTTTTGTGGAATTTCCGTTAACATGTTTTTTAATATGTCGCAGTAAATTATCCTTTCTAGTAAAGACTTTATTACATGTTACACACTTATGCATTTCTGAAGTTTTCTGCATAATAATAATAATAAAATTAATATTGTGCAATTCTATTTAGTTATAGTCAAATTTTGAAAAAAGCAATTGCATTTTTGAAGTTCTTTGTATAATAATAAAATTAATATTGTGCATTTTTATTTAGTTATAGTCAAATTTTGAAAAAAGCAATAGAAATTAATTGACTTTATGAATCCATTTCTTCAAATGAGTCAACTAATTTGTCAAAGGCCTGTTTAACATAATTCACCGTACTTTCGTCTCCCTTTTTAATTGTGATCAAATTAGTTAAATTTTGAATAGCGAAACCCAGACACTTAAGGTTTGCTATTTGTTTTTTATTTTTTTTATTAATTTTAAATTTTTTTTTAATGATAAATGATGGTTTCGAAATTGAATTTTGTTCAACTGGTGAATTATTAGGAGAAATATCCGAAGTCAAATTTGCATCAATTTGTTTTTCTTGCGGATCAGAATTTACAATAGCATATGGTGAATTAATAGAAGATATAGCCGAACTTAAATTTTGATCAATTTGTTTTTCTTGCGAATCAGAATTTACAATATCATATGGTGAATTAGTAGGACAAATAGCCAAACTTAAATTTTGATCAATTTGTTCTTCTTCCGAATCAGAATTTTCACTAAACAAAAAGGGAGAGCAAATTGGTCTCGGAGAATTAATTGGCGATTTTAATGTTAAATAATTTGGATTAGATTTTTGAAAACAAACAATATCCTCACAGCTAGAATTTTGAGTTTCGTCAATGTCATTCAGTTCTTTAAGAGTTTGTTTAGTTTTTGTTGTAATTAAGTCCGTTTTGTTGTCAATAATGTCATTAAGATCGTCAAGAGTTTGTTGTTGAGTAGCTGTAAATAAATATTTTTCGTTGTTGTGTTTGTTGGCATTATTCTGAACTTGGCTATTGTAAATAATTTCATTCAAGTCCTGAATAGTTTGTTGTTGACTAGTTGTAAATACTTCTGTTTCATTGTTTTGTTGGTTTGCAAAATTTTGCATTTGAGTACATGTGTATAAGTCAAAGTCATTGTCAATTATTTTGCTACTCGATGCCAAAAAATTGTCCATTATGAAAAAAATCGTAATAACAAATAAAAATGCCACAAATGTACATAAAAATGTCACCAATATATATATAAAAATTAAATCTTGCCAAATAAAAATGTTAGAAATAAAAATAAAAATTTACCAAATAGACACAATGTAAACACCAGAAAACTCGCGAGCTCTGCACAGTGTGAATGCAGAAATCAATTGCATTCGTCTCTTCGCTGAGGCGATTTTATATGCAAAAGTTAATCACATGTGTCCTACTTAAAGTTGAACGACAATCTCTAAAAACCACTTTCCCAAGCCGATCAACAACCTTACCCCCTCCCCCCTCCCCCCCCGGAACCCTGAATTTCCGAGACTCAAATCCCGGTTCCCCAATTTCGGGCTACCCTCTTCAGGTTAAGTTAAGTTAGGTTAGGTTATGTTAGGTTAGGTTAGGTTAGGTTAGGTTAGATTAAAAAAGAAGAAAAGAAAAAAGGAGAAGGAAAGAAAAAGAAGAAGGAAGGAAAAAGGAGAAGGAAGGAAAAAGGAGAAGGAAGGAAAAAGGAGAAACATATAAAAAAGAGAAAGAAGGAAGGGAGAGAAAGAAGATAAGGTGAGGGTGAGGGGCGTTTAAGGAGGGCGAAGCCCCCCTTATGGGGGGTTGGCGGAGCGGGGAGGGGGGCGAAGCCCCCCCCCCCCGAGGAAACTGACAGGGAAGGGGACAGCGAAAAAAGAAAAAAAAAAAAAAAAACTTAAGTATTGCAGGTAGTAAAAGTGGTGGTCGATGGGATATATACTTAAGAACATCCACTCGACGATCATACAGTATCATTCGCTGTAATATCAGTTGTCGATATTATTTATAAGCTATAACCAAAATTGTTTTTTATCAAATATATCTATCTAAATCTAAAGCTCCTAACGATGGCAGAAAATATGATTGGAAACGCTGACCAAATTGAAGAAAATAATGTGGAGAACGCCGCTCAAATTGAAGAAAGAGAAGAAATTTTTATTAACTTGGAAGGCGATTCCATCACTTATAAACATTCATTTTTGGACAAATCATCTAGGCTTGTTAGAAGATCATTCTTGTTTAACATCGACATTAATTATATTGAGGAGGAAGAAGAAGAGATGGAGGAAGATGATCAGGAAATTGACGAAGGAGTGGACATGGATGGACAACTGCTAAATTTAGGAACCGAGGCTGACGTAAAAGTAAGCAAGTTTAGGGCTAGTGAATTATTTAATAATTTTGAAGAAAAAGATGTATGTGTTATACAAAGCTACTCTAAAATTGAAAGTCGAAGACTAGGAACATTTGCTATTTGCCTTCCTTGTAGTGCAATTCACATGAGATATTTACGGAGAGGGGAGTCCGATCATGTGAGCTGCCACTACAAAAGAGCTTATGTTGTTAGTGCTTCTGATTTACATTGTGCTATTTGTAGGATACATCTTTTTCTACTAATTCCTGAACATGCTTGCTTTTACTGCAATAAAAATGAAAAAAAAGAGATAGAAGATTATGTTGTTAAATATTAATAATAAACATAATTTGTAAAGGTGATGTGTAGATTATTTCAACAATATTAATTTTAAATATAGGTTATAAACGTAATGGGTAGATAATGTCAAAAATATTAATTTTAAACATAAATTGTAAAGATAATAAGTAGAATACGTCAACAATATTAATTTTAAAAAATGTCAACTGTTACTATAAGCGGTTATATATTTTCAGTGCTATATGCAAAATACTTCTTTTTATTCTAACATCTGACACTGTATTTCTAAATGAAATAGCTAATCATATGTAAAAAAGTGTCGATTATGTCAACTGCTACTAGAAGCACTCATATAACATTTTGTTAACGCTTGTTTCTGTATTCAATTGAGTTTTCTCTTACTTGATGCAAATTATATTAATATTATTAGTATAATTAAAAACTAGTAGATTAGGCTATGCCGGTCCGACAATCAAAACCGTCATTTTTACATGTAAATTCCCATAAGAAAATTTAAGCTTCCATTTGCAAAAGTGGTGCCATTTTAGGGCGTGGCACTTTTTGTGTAAACCCATAACAATTGTTTTGTTATGTAATGTGAAAATTAGTATGTATTAAAAAACTTGTTAGATCATTGTTGTCGTTTCAATATAGGAAAAGGAAAAAATGTGTGTCAATTATTATATATATTTACATTTACTTTTTTTTACAAAATTATTTGTTACCAGAGTTTTCACAAACACAAATTATAAAAAAATATTATCCTCTTTTTAAAATTACAACAAAATGATGTCTAATTACATCTTTGAAGATTTGTACCAAATAGTAATATCTAGTGCGACATACAGGACAATTGTTTACCATTATAGAACAACCATTTTCATCATTCCATCTTAAAATACATTTTAAACAAAAAATGTGGGAACATGTATTTGGTCTACATGAATCATAATATTCGATTATTTCAAAACAAATAGCACAAAACACTTTTTTCTCTTCACTCTCAGTTTTATTCAAATTTTTTAAAACAATCCCATTACTTTCTTCTCGAACTAATGGTATATTTTCTTCTTGAACTCCTGGTATAATTTCTTCGAGGCTAATTGTCTGAAGCGGAATGGATCGATTTCTTTCTCCAACTGATTCACTCATTTTATTTTAATATTATTATTAATAGATTTATTCAACAGATTTTTTTCTTTTAACAGTCACTCGTACCTTAACATACTAAAATGATCTTGATGCACCTATTTATAAGACTTAAGAATGCAAAATCAAATGTGGGAGAACAAAGAGAAAAAATTAAAAATATGATGCGAATGAGAATAAAAGGGGAGGAAGTTAAGAATGAGGGACATGAGAGAGAGGAAGAGGAGGAGGAGGAGGCGCTCCCCTATTATAACTACTTCCACTCTTCTCCGAGCCATAGTGTTTGCTTCGATTTCAATCAATGTCTTTTGCAAAACTATCAATAAGCCACTGCATGACCGAATTTGATTTGCAATTTACATTAACTTCATCATTGTGTACAAAAAACTCGTATACAATACATTTACCTATATATTCTAGGCGTGCATTATTTTATCATTAGACCAAAAAAGTATCACATTTCATCCAGGAATAAAACGCAGCACGCTAGGACGGGAATGATACTCCATCATTGTCAGCGAAAACTTATCACCTATGCAGGCGACATATTTAAATATATGTAATCCCTTTTTTGTATGAGCGGATTACAACACTATCTTTTCAAAATGGTTTATAGAACTTTATTAATGAGTAAAAAAGATTTTGACGTTGATGGAATGGTCGGCCTAAGAGAACAGATATTGTGCTAGTTGGATCGGTATTGTTGGGTTCATGGACAGGGGAAGCATTTGTAATGCTTTTTAAGTCAAGATGTCTATATAAATTTTATTTTTAACAAAGTATGCGATAAACTTAAGATTTTATTGTAGGAAAACAAAAAAAAGTCGAATCAGCAGAATTCTCAGTAATCCATATATTTAATTACATTTCTTACAGATGGTGTTCTTCTTCTAAGTTCTCAGATACGGAAATAAATTATCTTATATGAACCACCCTGTATTACGTATAAAGAATTGCAGGGTGGCTATCCATATGTTGGCCCCTTTTGTTCTTACATACCTCGAAAATAAAAAATCTAGCGGTTTGCACGGAACAATTTCATTTACTGAAAATTTTTTTAAAGTCTATGTCGTTTTATTTTGACAACCGGAAACACTGAAAACAAGATGGCCGATTTTCAGGATAGGACTTTTATATTTCAAATGATATTTTTTCAAAATCATAGAGTGATACAAGTTGTAGTTTAAAATAATGAATTTACTGAGCTCCTAAAATGATACTGCATGTCAACGTAAATTTCGATGTTAAGTCAGCTATTTAAAAAAATTCGGTTTGAGCGAAGAAACTAATTGAATATATTTAATAAAATTTTACCCACAAAAAAATACGCTATTAGAACATGTCATAGACAATTTTGGAAAACAGGATCTTTAAAACGTAAGAAACGAATAATAAACGATTAAAATTTTTTAAACTTAATAATACAAGTTTTGGGAAACGTAAAAGTAGGATGAGAAAATATTTCCAGTATATCGGCATATGCAATGGGAATGTAAAAAAAGTACCTATGAATGAAAAGGCACAACACACCAAATTGTAACCTTTGGCAATCTCTGACCTGTACATGAAATTGTCTTCTGCCCATATTCTGCAACGTTTCCATTAATGTAGAAGATATTATTAGTATTTCCAAAAAAAATATTGTTTGTTCTTAATACAGTTTGTAAGATCTGATATAAACTGAACTCTTTTTCTGTAAAATGTGTATCTAATATGGCTTTAGTTTGAGAATTGTTGATGATGTTTTGCACTGTGGACTAAGGAATTTCTATAATGTGATTTCTCTTGTTGATAGGCTTGGGTGTTCTTGAGTTACTTTTATATAATCTTTTGTAGTAGATTTTTTAATCGTTTACTGTTCGTTTCTTATGTACCAGAGATCCTGTATTCCAAAATTATCTATACAAAGTTTCAATGGAGTTTTTTAAACGTATTCCTAAATGTTCTCGCTCAAAGAGAACATTTTGCCTTCTACTTCGAAAAAATGTGTCAAAAGGCGATCGACACTGACGTTTTTATGATGATTTAAATTAGTTTCCATAGGCGACTTCTCAAAAAATAACATTAACCTCGAAATCTTGCAGTATCTTTTTCGGAACTCAATAAATCTACTTTTTTTACATAAAACTATAAGTTTTGAAAGTAGAACAAGCTTTTTATCTTTATGGTTTTGAAAAATATACAGGATTTTCCTTTTAAAATAACAAAATTGCCCTATACCTGAAAATGGGCTATTTTGTTTTTGGTACTTCCGGTTGCCAATATAAAATAAAATAAACTTAAAAAAATTTCTAATAAAATGAAATTATTCAGTCAAAACCGCAATTCGATAGCTTTTTCATTTACGAGGTATTTAGAATCAAATGAGGTCAAAATAGATAGCTACCCTGTAGTTAATAACCTCTAAACTTGATAATAATATTCTTAATGACTGTACAAGTACAAAAAAGAACTTTATAACCCTATTAGTTATAATGTGTTTATTGTGTTCATTCAGATGGCTGAACTATAAAGAAAATAAAATAAGAAAAGAAACTCTAGAAGTTAGTTTAATAATGGCAAACTGGTTCTTTTTTTGATAGTCTTTTGAAATGTTGGAATTATACCCTTAACATAATTTAATAAAGGGGTAGGCGGGGTCGTTCACTTCTAAAAAGGTTTGTTCAAGAGGGCCACTACCTAAGGGTTCATAGGCCTAAATCAAAATTCCTATGTAATTGCCGTTAGCAAATATATTCTATTCCGTACTGATTTAAAATACATTTTAAATTATTTTCTACCTTTATAACACAAGTTAAAAAATGTTTCTTTCGTATTATTATATAGTGCCATAGTATCATATTTAACTTTTTCCATCTGAGGTCATTTTTAAATGGTTTTTTAGGCCACATTTAACAACCTGCTTTATGGGTAATCATTAACTCTTAATCTATCTATGAACTTTAATGCTTTGAGTTTCATATGGGTTTATTAATTTTAGCTCCGCATTTTTACCTTCTACAATAAAATCTCAATTAAATATTCGTTGAGGGCATATTTAATTTAGAAAAATAGAGGGTATTTATACATATTTTTCTTTGGGTCTTAATAGTTCTAAAAAAACTAATATTTGTTGAGCGAAATTTCTTATAATAAATGGCGTTTCTTAAACTAAAACAACATGAAAACACCCAGGGGCGGAACAAAATATTACTCCCTCTGTAGTTTCTCGATAAAGGGTTCCAGGTGCACGATCTGAAAATAAGTGATGACTATAAAAAATCATCCATAATTCTTTTCCGGCTCCATTACACATTATCGCCAGGCTCACTATCATCAGTGGACCCCCCGCACTGCTCCCTTCTGCTGTATGGTAGTTTCGCCACTGATAACACCTTTCAATACATCCATAATATTAATTTTAAATGAATATTATGTTAATCTGCAAAACATATTGTTTATTTTATCCGTAGTACGAAACATGTTTTATTATATATTTGTTTTCACAAATCTGCAGGTTTTCCAAATTTATATGAAAATGTATGCTCTCAATTAGAACTTAAAATTTGCGGATAAATATTTATTGCAGTGCTGGCGTATCTGTTTGTCTCTACAAAAAATGCATTAAAAGGAAGTAATTAATATAAATTTATATTTATTTTATTGACATACAATTTATTCGGTGCCACATACTATCTGTTTATATAATATCCAAGAAAATATTAGAAATATTAGCTACGCTTAGCTAATATTTTCTTTGATAATATAAAGTAAATATTACTAGTTAAATCTATGTTGAAAGTTTTCTGTTTTGCCTTGTTATTGCAGCTTGTAGAGAATCTACAAGTATCTGTCTAATTTTTATAGATTTTTTATTACATTTCAGGGGTATGTAACTTAACTTCAGACTATGAAATCACAGGGATATTAACTAGGTTTCGCTCGGTTACCATATAATTTTGAATAAAATCATTATACTTATCATGACTACCAATGATATGAAACCATTTTTTTACTTTACTTAATTACAACCTGCCACTAAATAAAAAGACGGATAGTAAATAAAACTAAAAAGAGATAGTGCTCAGATCTAAAAACGTGCAGAACTTATTAGCTCGCTTCACCGGTCTTAACTCTGGACGGGAAAACTGGACAAATAATTTTTTTTCTGTTTGCAGAAGCTCTCTTCGAAGCTTTTTTTATCGAAGATACTGATATTGACCTTCAAGGAAAAATAAAAGTTTACACATTCTTAAAAAAAATACAGAATGCGGCAGGCTTCTGCGAACACAGAAAATAGTTGGACGAGTTTGGAACCGTCTAGATTTCATCGAACATCTGACTTGGCAGCTGATGCAGACGCTTTACTTCGTATTATTACTTGTCACGTTAGTCATTGTATTATCAGAAAACATGGAAGCTTTTTGTTGTCTTAATTATGAGAAATTATTTATTTATTGGACTGAAATAAAAAACAATGTTGATACCTTTAAAAAATATATATGTTCACCTTCTGGAAAAAAATAATAATAAAAGCCCCTCTTATATGAATAAAGATACGATTCACATTACAAATGTTTGATTTTATCATACTGCGAGGCGTGCGTTAAAATACAAAAATATAAAATATTGTCAAGAGTGAACCAGCCCTATGTTTCATTGTATGACAAAATAACATATAAAGAAAATTTTTTTAATTCAACCGATGTGTGAATTCCAAAATATTAGTTATATATTCAGGTAAATTAAAAAACTCCGTAAATCTCTTAGATTTACATGTTAACATTGAATATATTGCTTTATTAATATTTATTTCTTTGTGTATTTATTTATTACACAGTCATTACAAAAGGGACAAAGTCACTAACTGAAACACAGTGCCTCATATTGTAAGTTGTATATTTAAGTGAATACTTATACCTAGTTTGATTTTCCTGTTTCATCTTGTCCAACCATTGGCTTGACCAATAAATTATTTGCGAGTTTACACGAACTGGTCGAAAACTGACAGTTGGTTCGCAGTAACTTACTAGTTATATTATTATATACCAGCAAATAAATAATAAGATTATGCAGCTATACAGGGTATTACACATAATACAGGGTATCTCACATAAAACTCTAAACACCGATTTCTCGAGAGTTAGTGAGGACACACAAATGTTTAAGTGAAACACCCTCTATATTTCAGTAGCCAATAGTCATCAAGTTAAGACACATAACAAAAATAGAAAATAGAGATTTTTAGAGTTTTTGCAATTGTTTTTTTACGCCTATATTGGTGTCCTTTGTATTTTAGCAATAAATAATTACATTTTACGGCGTTTAGAATTTTAAGTGAAACGCCCTGTATAGTAGAACTGAAAACGATACATTATGAAATTATTTGTAACAAACTGTTTATTAGAAAAGTTACAAAAACGTATCACTCATTCACATTACATTTAAAGGCATAATTTGACAACTGGTGACGGCGGTTTTAATTTTTATTATTACTTCCCTCGTAAGTGGGAAGTAATAATGAAAATTAAAACCCTCTTACGAGGAAGTAATAATAATAATAGAAGATGTAATCGTAAAAAATTACCCTCCGAGATTTTTGCAGATCATTGCGTTTTAGGGTCCCCTGGATCCCGCAAAACATGTTCCATTTCCATCAGTCTGTCGGTCTGTCCGTCTACTTATCTGATTGACTTGAAATTTTGATCAAAAATCAAGAGGATGAAATGAACACATTTTGGTAAAAATCCAATAAGGCGGCGCCGACGTTAGAAAATGTAAAAAAATCATTAAGAAACTACTTATCGGATGGACTTCGAAATCTGCACAAAATAACATTTGATATAGGGATAAACTAATAACTGTTTTGTGTAAATCCAATATGGCATAACAAAATAGCGGCCAAATGACATATTTAAAAATTCAGTACCAAAAAAACGAGTTACCCAATTGACTTGAAATTTTGCATAAAAATCAAAAGTAAAACAAGGATAGATTTGTAAACTTTTATTACGAATCTAATATAGGACAACAAAATAGCGGCCTAATAAAATGTTTATATATTCGTTAAAATTCCAATCTCAGCAATAAAAGCTTCTTTTTATAGAGGGACACAATAAATGAATTATGAAAGATAAATAGCAATATGAAAAAAAATAACAAATAAATTAAAAACTAAAAAAAATTAAATATATTACAATTTATAGGATTTGTATAAAGTTATTACCAAATATAATTATATGCATATATAGTGTTATATGTACGTAGTGAAGTTCTATACAAGAAAAGTTGCGGGTAAAGGCGAATTTACACCGATTTTTTTAAGTTGGTTCGCGTAAAGCGACAAGTCTACCACAAATAGATTTTAAATGTTTTCTCGGTAGACTGAATTTACTGATTGATATCTACCAATTTTAGTGAACTGGCTATTAATGCTCTCCGTGTAACAAAATGATGCAGGTGTTAAAAACTTTATAGTTTATACTGTACCTACACACCAATTCAGCAAGCAAAAAACGGGAAAACCTTTTTCGAGAGGGCGGCTTTGTTGCACTTCCTCTTATTCATTGATTTTAAGTAGGTTAGTAGATATAAGAAGTCTTGTATTGTTAACGACGCGAAGGAGTTTATTATTTATGTACATTATGTTTTGGCTGAAAACTCGTTTGATATCTGCAATGTTAAACGATGCACAGAGGTGTACTTATATTTGTTAATTAGAAATAAAATCACATTTAATTTATTTTTGTAAAACTTACCTAATATCTTTAAGAGATTAATTTATAAATATAACCTAGGTTAATAGTGAGTTTTAACAGTTAAATATATAATTATGTTTCTTTAAAAATATATTTAGTTTTAAAAAAGAAATAAAAGGAGCACCAAATCTTATTAAAATTATTTATCAATAATTATATAAAAGCCACATACGTTTATTCACATTTGTCTTAAAATAATTTCTTTTCATGCAGATATTATTGCAATCGATAACACAGGGTTACCATCTATATTTTGACCCATTTTGATCTTCGAATCGAATAACTTTGGAATGGGCAGAGGTATGAAGAAACGAATTTTACGTATAGGTCTGAATTCTCGAGTTTATTTGGCAATGTATTTATTTTTTGTCATATCTGACATACCATTATATCGCGAAATAAATTTATCAATTTTCGGGTACAAGGTAACTATCTTATTTGAAATGAACCATATTTTTTAAAACGTTAAAAATATTATGTTGTCCCTTAAAACATATGAAAAATGTTTAAAAATTGTGGACTTATTAACCTCCATAAATGTTACTGCATCTACATAAAATGTATGGCTGTGGATCGACTCAATAATTTAAATGCATGAATTAACATTTTGCTATATCCATTGTTAAACAAATACCTAAATAGAAATCATGGTTCTTGGGATTAGACCGTGTCAAAATGGAATTACTTTCCGACGTTTCGCCTTCGATTGCACGAGGGGATCTTCAGGGATCTTCACTTCACGAGACTGGAACACTGAAATGTTCCGTGAACATCCAGAAAAAGTCTAATTAATTTAATTACTGAACACGTAGAAAAAAATTCGTATCACATAAGCTATACTAGTATTACCTGTGATGAAGCTGAATGTAACGAGAACAAAGATACCCAAGAAAATATAATTCTATCGTTACAAAATAAATTGGCTGACATACACTCTAAGATTGAACTCTTGGAGCATGAAAATGAGAAAAAAAAGAAAAAGGTCGACTTTTTATTAAGGAACCTAAAACACAAAAAGGACGAAATTCAAAATTTAAAAAGTATTATTGAAAACATGAACAAAATACATCTAGACCAGTTACGTTATGACAAAGAAACTGTTTCCGCAGAAACACAAACGAAACTCCAGAGGGTGATAGACTCTGAGGTGCAAACAGACGAATGCATCGATAAAACAAACATTGGAAATAGCACCGATGGCACATTTAGGGACAAGTGAATCGAGAGCTCCTTCTCCAGTTCCAGTGATAAATTTTAAAAATTTACGGAGTAAGACATCTGAAATAGCGAATGTATCATCATCTAATTCTCCGGTAAGGCACACAATTAACATAAGAAAACGCAGAGTGCTGGTAATAGGCGACCGTTCGGCATTGGGCTGTGCTCATGTACTGAGAAAACATCAGCTAACCGAGGAAGAATGCATAATCGAAGGGTGGGTTAAACATGGAGCAAACCTCAGTGATTTGGCTCATTCTGCTTACAACTTGAGCTCTAGTTTTGATCAAAATGACTGTGTTATCTTATTATTAGATCTAAACTGTGCATACCATATAAATACAAGGATAATGGAATCAATTTTAGCAGTTGGAAAATATACAAACTTAATGGTGTCTATAAAATGTGGCGTAAAAAGACATTATAGTATCTACAATAATTTTCTACAATTGTTTAATATTTGTATTAGTAATAAGTTGAGATTTAACAGGTCTATAAGAATCATATATAATCTTAAGTGTAATAGAATGTATCGTTTTACTAAATTTAAAATGTGCGAACATAAACCATCCTCCGATAGTAATTTTTTATATCCCCGTCTATCCCAGTGGGGACTACAGGAACTTTGAGTAATACATTTATTGAACAAATGCTTTTAAATAATGAATTGCCTAAGAAAAAAGCATCAAGCAAGTTATTTTCTGTCATCAAAACATTCAATGTTTATCTAACAAGATACTCCCACTTATTGCAGGTATACAGAATGTGGATTGTGACTTTCTGTTGCTCACTGAGCACTGGCAAAGTGATGAGCAATTGAACCAAATAGTTTTACGTAATTATAATCTATGTTCGTCTTTCTCCCGTGCCTCTATAAAGAATGGAGGTGTAACTATTTTTAAAAATAATTGTTTCACATATAGTGCTACAGTGTGTGATGTTGCTGACTTTGTGTTTCAATGTGCTTCTGTAATTATAAGCAGTTTGAAATTAAAGTTAATTGTTGTATATAGGCCACCTAAAGGATATTTTAAGGTTTTTTTAACATGTGCTACTGAAAATCAATTTAATCCACTTACTACCCTTGTTATTGGGGGCGATTTTAATTTAAACTTTTTAGAGCATAGTACACAACTGTCGATTTTTCTAGATTTATTAGCTACTTTTAATCTTATACATACTATTAGGGAACCCACAAGAGTAGCTACAAAGTCAAGCACATGCATTGATAATTTTTTAATAAGTTCAAACACACAGTTTTCAGCATCTGTAGTTAATCTGGGCTTGTCAGATCACTTCTCTCGGCTTTTGAAAATAGATGTGGTCAGAACTGATAAGAAGGACACCACGGCAAGGTATGTTATGCGACGCGACTTTTCAAATAAAAATGTAACACGTTTTCTAGACTTTTTAAACACAGAGGAGTGGAATGAAGTTTATTCTTATGAGTGTCCCAATCTTGCTTTTGAAGTCTTTGCCAGGCAGTTATTTTATTATTATGAATTGTCATTTCCATTAATTAAAATAAATAACAGCACTCAAAATAAACAAAAAAAGGTAGTTCTATCGCCGGAGCTAGTTCGCCTAAAAGATAAGATTACTTTGTTCACTGACCTATCAAAAAAAGACATAAGGTACAAGTATATTAGCAAACGTATTAACAGTATAGAGAAAAACTTAAACTCTTTTTTACACAACAAAATGATAAAATGATTCAAAACTCAAGCAATAAATCAAAGGCAATGTGGCAAATTATAAAAACAATTCTTATACGGCACTGAAAATAATTGAAAACGGCGAAATAGTTCCGGATAATCTAGTTGCAAGTAATTTTAATTATCAGTTTACTAATGTACCTCTTAGTAATAATAATATCGACAGGACCTTTCTTGATAACTGCGTACCGCCTTGTGTAAATACATTTTTTCTTTCTCCCATTTGTAAACAATGTTTTATCATTTATTGTAAACCTTAAGAACTCAAATGCCACAGGACATGATGACATATCCAATAATTTGTTGAAAAAGTGTGGTTTTGCTTTGTGTGATGTTTTAATGTACTTGATAAATCTCTCAGCGCAGTATGCAATATTTCCTGAGCAATTGAAGTTTGCAACTGTCATTCCACTTTATAAAAAGGGGGATTCTAATGATTATTCAAATTATAGAGGCATAAGTCTATTAACAAGCATTTCTAAAATTTTTGAGTTGAATTTGAAACATCAATTATTTAATTTTTTTAATAAAAATAACATTATTAGCGTTTCTCAACATGGTTTTACGGAATCACGCAGTACAGAAAGTGCCCTTTGTGATTTCCAATCGACAGTTGTCGATGCAATTGATAAACATCTTCATGTATTGGGTTTATTGTGGATTTCCCCCGAGCATTTGATATGGTTAGCCATGAACTATTATTAATAAAGTTGCATCGATATGGCATTAGAGGACAGGCATGGAAGCTCATGGAGTCTTATTTGGGTGGACGTCAACAATGTGTTGTGGTGAATGGGATGGGAAGCGACTCATTGCCAGTAAATCAGGGTGTTCCCCAGGGTTCAGTTCTTGTTCCACTTCTATATCTTATTTATTCTAATGATCTCACTTCCTACTTAATGAATATGTCCACTGGTATTTCTGTCATATCATATGCAGATGATACAAACATTGTGATCGTGGAAAAGAGTGCATCTCTCAAAAGAACAGCAGATTTGGTTTATGATGGTATTATGTTGTGGTCCAAAAAAAAATGGTTTGGTTATAAATCAAAGTAAAACAAATTTCGTTGTATTTTCAAATAAAACACAAAAAAATGACATTTTTTTTGCTTCATGGATCTGACCTTGACACCTTCCAAGTCCTCAGTAATATTGGGCTTGGAAATTGATGAAAACCTAAGATGGGGAAATCATAGAGAAAGTCTATGCATACGGTTAAGAAAAAATTGTTATGGTTTGAAATCATTGTCAAATTACTGTAGTCAAAATGCTATGATGTCGGTATATTATTCTAATATCCACTCTCACCTGTCCTATGGCATCATAAATTGGGGCTCGAGCTCGAACGTGACAACAGTCTTTTTGCTTCAAAAATATGCTATACGAATTTACATATTTAAAGTTTCCGTTTTTGCATATCAGAATATTAAAAAACTTCAAAGCAATCGCGCTTCACATGGTTACAGTACTAGAAATAAAACATTACTTCTACCTAATTTACATAATTCCACATTTTTCCAAAAAAATGTGATATATAATACATGTAGGTTTTTTAATAAATTAAATAATGATATTAAAGATGCTCATAATCTTAAATCCTTCAAACGTAAATTAAAAAAATATCTAGTGGAGGGTAATTTTTATACTGTGCAAGAATTCTTAAATTAGTTTTTAGTTTAGTTTTTTTTTTGTTTTTTAAAATGCACGCGTCTAATGTAGTATTTGTATTGTTCCTTTTTTAGTGATTATTTATGTACTTACCTGAACTTTTATGACGATGTACTTTTATAAGTAGGTATACTAGATTTACTCTTTGTAACGTTTCCTCCAATTGCTGATTGCATATTATGTACATCTGTTTTATTGGTGAAATAAAATTATTATTATTATTATTATTAAATATTACTACAATAACTATTTCCTGAACTTTAGCACGTTGTCTATAGATGGTACACTGAGAAAATGGCCCATGGCTAAGCAAGTCAATGGCGGATTAGTTAAAAGAGACCATTCAATCATTCAAAATTAAGATGGAATCAAAAATCACAGAAACTGTGAAAGAAGTTGAAAAATGTCGTTACTTTGCAATTTGACGGCAAGGAAACCAAAAAAAATTATATGGAGACCTTGGACATTCGAAAAATAGAGATGAACACATTAAACAGTGGGACTTGTATCCAGCATTAGGAGACACATACGATGTGGCCTATAATATACAGCGTTGCTGGTATAATGGAAACGGTTAAATATTTCCAAAAGTAAGACAACAAAAAAACTCTAAGTATAAAAATTTTATGGATTTTAAAAACCTATTGGAGAAAAATTAATTATACATGATTGGTTATAAAGCCAGTGCAAAATAAATTACATTATTTAACTCTAATATCATGTATATTTTAGATCCATCAAATGAGTGTCTTTCTGATTATAAATATATTAGGTTTGATACCTTTATCTTTAAAGACACGAAACATTTATGAAAAACCATGCCATAGGAGGTAGTGGGTTAGAGAGGGATGGAAAAACGCTCTACTACGTAGTGGAGTCAATGGTGGATGCTTTTTATGGAAGGTTTTTTCAAATTTATCGAACTACTATAGTTATCAAAAAGAGACTCATTTCATTGTAGTTATATAATAAACATTTTAAAACCACAACAAACGCAACATTGTTTTTTGTGATTTTATAACCAATCGTATATAGTTAGTTTCTCTTTGCTTCAATAGATTTTTACCAACTCTAAAACTTTTCTATTTAGCATTTTTACTAGCGCTCTTACTTATGAAAATATTCAATAGTTTCCATACATACATAACAACGAGCCTATATACATATCTAAAGAGCTATATACTTAAATCTTATGTTCAATATTCTTTTGACAATTGCGACTAGGTATATTAGCTTGTACTAAGTGTTTTGGATTTTGAAGGGATTGATTTTGTATTTTTGGTAAATTAAATTGTACTAGATTTGTCCATAGGTACGAGCTGGTCTTTGGTTTTTGTAGAACTTTCGTTAAGTTTTGCAAAAAAAAATGTCGTGTCAAGTAGCTTAATTAAAACTGAAATATGTAGAAACATTATATTATTATACATTCCGTGTAATCCGTCTCTTGTAAAGCAAACACTGCTTATTTCCTTATAATCCATTTCAAGTTGTTTTGCAAGTCTATATCGTGTGTAGGATAATTTAGAGGTTATTCTGGTCTTACAAATATATTGTGCAAGGCCTTTCTTTAGAGCTATAAGTAAAAGTTGTAGAAATCTTGTCTACATATAAACAAATAATCATTAAGTCGTTAAAAAAATGGCATAATTTAATATAATAACTTCCAACCCTAGATTAATGCCTTTTCAATTGGGCTTTCTGTTTAAGTACACAAACCCGTTCACACATAGAAACAATCTTTCAGGCCACTCATCAAATCAACGCTTCATTGACAGGTAAAACAGTTGACGCGCAAACAAAAGAAGAGCATCAAAAATGTAGCAATACCAAAATAGTCCAGTTGAGCGCATTTCATCAAATTTTGACGGGATGCATCCACCCATAACGCATGTTTTTATGGTCTACTGGGCAAGCCCATATTGTATATTTTACCATTTGTCTTGTTTTCGTTTTTGTCACCGATGGATCAGCAGCGGGTCGGTCAATGAGTTACTAGACAAGAGTATTTATTAGAAGCTGTAAACATTTCATAACATCTGCTAAACCTGAACTTTAGCACGTTGTCTATAGATGGTACACTGAGAAAATGGCCCATGGCTAAGCAAGTCAATGGCGGATTAGTTAAAAGAGACCATTCAATCATTCAAAATTAAGATGGAATCAAAAATCACAGAAACTGTGAAAGAAGTTGAAAAATGTCGTTACTTTGCAATATGACGGCAAGGAAACCAAAAAAAATTATATGGAGACCTTGGACATCCGAAAAATAGAGATGAACACATTAAACAGTGGGACTTGTATCCAGCATTAGGAGACACATACGATGTGGCCTATAATATACAGCGTTGCTGGTATAATGGAAACGGTTAAATATTTCCAAAAGTAAGACAACAAAAAAACTCTAAGTATAAAAATTTTATGGATTTTAAAAACCTATTGGAGAAAAATTAATTATACATGATTGGTTATAAAGCCAGTGCAAAATAAAGTTACATTATTTAACTCTAATATCATGTATATTTTAGATCCATCAAATGAGTGTCTTTCTGATTATAAATATATTAGGTTTGATACCTTTATCTTTAAAGACACGAAACATTTATGAAAAACCATGCCATAGGAGGTAGTGGGTTAGAGAGGGATGGAAAAACGCTCTACTACGTAGTGGAGTCAATGGTGGATGCTTTTTATGGAAGGTTTTTTCAAATTTATCGAACTACTATAGTTATCAAAAAGAGACTCATTTCATTGTAGTTATATAATAAACATTTTAAAACCACAACAAACGCAACATTGTTTTTTGTGATTTTATAACCAATCGTATATAGTTAGTTTCTCTTTGCTTCAATAGATTTTTACCAACTCTAAAACTTTTCTATTTAGCATTTTTACTAGCGCTCTTACTTATGAAAATATTCAATAGTTTCCATACATACATAACAACGAGCCTATATACATATCTAAAGAGCTATATACTTAAATCTTATGTTCAATATTCTTTTGACAATTGCGACTAGGTATATTAGCTTGTACTAAGTGTTTTGGATTTTGAAGGGATTGATTTTGTATTTTTGGTAAATTAAATTGTACTAGATTTGTCCATAGGTACGAGCTGGTCTTTGGTTTTTGTAGAACTTTCGTTAAGTTTTGCAAAAAAAAATGTCGTGTCAAGTAGCTTAATTAAAACTGAAATATGTAGAAACATTATATTATTATACATTCCGTGTAATCCGTCTCTTGTAAAGCAAACACTGCTTATTTCCTTATAATCCATTTCAAGTTGTTTTGCAAGTCTATATCGTGTGTAGGATAATTTAGAGGTTATTCTGGTCTTACAAATATATTGTGCAAGGCCTTTCTTTAGAGCTATAAGTAAAAGTTGTAGAAATCTTGTCTATATATAAACAAATAATCATTAAGTCGTTAAAAAAATGGCATAATTTAATATAATAACTTCCAACCCTAGATTAATGCCTTTTCAATTGGGCTTTCTGTTTAAGTACACAAACCCGTTCACACATAGAAACAATCTTTCAGGTCACTCATCAAATCAACGCTTCATTGACAGGTAAAACAGTTGACGCGCAAACAAAAGAAGAGCATCAAAAATGTAGCAATACCAAAATAGTCCAGTTGAGCGCATTTCATCAAATTTTGACGGGATGCATCCACCCATAACGCATGTTTTTATGGTCTACTGGGCAAGCCCATATTGTATATTTTACCATTTGTCTTGTTTTCGTTTTTGTCACCGATGGATCAGCAGCGGGTCGGTCAATGAGTTACTAGACAAGAGTATTTATTAGAAGCTGTAAACATTTCATAACATCTGCTAAACCTGATAGTTAAACATAAAAAAGGTAAAATATACGGGGTAAAATAAAAATAAATAACATAACAACAAAAAAAGGTATTTTATGTCCCTTGAAATCGTTAAATCATGTGGGTATATTTATACGCCAGCTAATTTTTTTTTAAAGTAGTATATAGTCGAGTACATAAGTGGTAAAGGGAATCCACTAGTTTACAAAATAGATAGGTTCTTGAGGAATAATATATGCTTCGATCTAATTTTCTAATTCTTTGACTTCGAACTCATTGAGAATGACGGATCGAAACGTGTCACCTCAAAAAAGACCCGATGGACCTCTATTAACAGATGTGCTGGTATGCAAATCAAAATTCAGTTGTTATGCTTTTGGGGTTTAGCCGTTTTGTGAGCTGAAGTGTGCTCGAATTGGATGGCCCTAGTCATTAATGAGATACAAAAATAATGGAATTATGTCCAATTGTGTTAACGTAAGCATAGGTTGAAAACAGGCAGCAGTTTTATTTCCCGCTGTGTTTTGTCGTTAAAATTGATAATATGGCATCATATTATAAATTTTAATGACTTTGTTTTTAAGCCGGAAGATTTTTATATTGATTCCAACTCATAAATTAAAAGGTTGTGGTTTCAAAATAGTCTAAATCATTTCTAGAAATGTCTCATTGGAGCGGACCATGGGTCAACCTTTATGGTCTAAATAAAATAATTTATTTGTGTTTCCAATTTTCGATTCTTTTAAAGATTCTGGCAACTAAAAATTGACCATTTCAGGCTTTAAGAGTAAAGTGTAAAATCAAATGTCATGAGTTCGGGCGAAACGAATTGCACATTCACATGTCCCCTAAAACTTCTAATTCATAATGAGATTAAACTTTTTTTCAGATTTTTTTTGAAAACTGAAAAATTTATCATCTGTTTAATCCAGAACTTTATAATAAAGTTTCGCCACAAAACGTTCATTTTAGAATAGAAATTTAACAGCACCAATACTGTTATGATTATTACTGTAATTTGACAAGCAGCATCCTGCTAAATTTGAACCAAATCTGCGTATATAGAACGACAGCATATAGGAATTAAATATTTTCTTTCAAGTTGTAAACCATACCGAATTGTCAAAAATAACCTCATTCTAGGAATCTTTAATCTCTTTATTAAATTTCTTCAGCAATTAAATTGCTGCTTGAGTTATTTAGGAATTTTGTAAGAACTAAATGAGACAAGCGGCTGCCCCCGCTCATTTGCCTATTGGCGCCTTCTATGGCAAATGCATAAATAACCTCGTCAGTCATTATGACCAGGAACAAGATCTAGAGCTCTAAAGTACAGAATCATTATTTATGTAGCTTATGATCAGTGGCATAGCTAGAGGAGGGCTACAGGAGCACTCTGGCAAGTGTCCCTCTTTTTCAGTAAACAATGATTTATTTTCAGAAAATCTTATGGGCGAACGGAGCGACGCTGACGTAGTTGTAGAAAGGTGACAAAACAGCTTAATGACTTTTGGACATATTTAGAAAGTGGTAATATTAACAGGCGTGACTAGACTTTTATTAGAGTGGTTCGAGCATGTATGCATGTGTGAGGATAGGGAGGGGTGCATGACTGAGAGAATAGCTGGTAAAGTATTTTATTTCCATACACACAAGACATAAGACATACAAAAAAATAATACGACAAATTCGTTTATAGCTTCAGTTTTCGGTTGCCAGATATAATGCACTTAATTTCATTATGAATTCAATCATATTTAGAAATATTTATCTTTCGTATATATTTAGGATGTCTGGAAATTTCGTGCGAATATTTAGAGGTATTTTCAAAATACAGGCCATTTAAATTTTTTAATATTTTTTAGTTTTTTGACGGGCCTCTTATTAGTAGAGATATTTAATTTAAATATTCCACGTGATAAACTGTAATTAAGTAGTGTCGATAACATGGACATAATATATCGTAGAAAATTATACAAGGTGTAACTTTTTTGGGGTTACGACCCATTTGATCGTCTCAAAAAAATGTTTAGCGACACCGACTTCCTGTTTTATTCTACAGTTTTGTTGTGTTTAAAAACATGAACAGTTTCATGGTTTTAGTATCAACCTTTATTATCTGAATTACAAGCTGAAACCAATTAAAAATGTCACACACATTTTTCTAAATTACTTTAAAATGGTGCAAAATGTCAAATAAAGTCCATGAAATATAAAATTTGTACATAAAGCAGGAAATCCGAGAGTAATACCAAACTAGACCAGTGTTGCTGTAGCAAATTTTTTTGTGGCGGTCAAAGGGGTCGTTATCTTAAAAACAGCTATATCTTATATAACTTTATACAATTTATTATGGTATTTTTATGGATATTAATCACAGGTTGTCGTGTGCCAATTTTATTTAGTATTTGCATTTACAATTTACATACTGTAATTAAACACGGTAAAGTCGACACCGATGTTACAGTTTAAATGCTGTAAAACTTTTCTTGGGTTACATGCCCACCAATCCCGGAAATAGGTGAATCTAGTTGATACATTTTACTAATTTTGTTATTTAGAAATATAGAATAGTTACAGCCGAGAGCCAAAGGAATGAATCTATTAATAATAGTACGAAATACATTATTAAGAGGCATTTTTTTTGCCCGCAATAAGCTACTTATGGTAATATTTAGTGTCTATTGCTGACCACCTGCTTTTTATATGTGTGCCGTAAAGCTTGGTTAGTTTAGTAAATCATATGTACGAATATTTGAGGCATATAATAAAAAATATAACGAATATGTGAATGAAGAAAATCAATAATAATTCCACTTCACATAATTATTTGGTTTGAAATATTTCTGTCTGAACAAATTGTTGCATTCTTTTTTAAATTAAAATTATAACTCCTTTTTTTTATTTCAGGTAAGCAAATGGCGGATTTTAAATCATCTTATTTACTGTAAGTATCAGCGTTTAATTATAAGTTTTACTGTATTCTTCACAATATAAATTTGCTCTGATCTTAAAGTTATTATTTTAAGAAAATTTAAACAAGTATTTTATACAAAAATTAAAGATATAATTTTAGATTGTCTGTAAAAAAACAAGAAAAATCTCTTAAAAAAATAGTTTACTAAATAAGATTTCGAAATTAATTAATATCTAAATAGTTTAATTTTGAGGCGAAATTCTCCATGACTTTTACATGTCAACTTGAATAGATCTGCAAGAAAAGCAACTGTTTAAACATTTATAAACAATAATTATAACTTAAAATAAACTGGAATTAAAAAATGCGCAGTTAACAATGTTTTACCATTGTATAATAAGACAGTTTTACTCAGTATAAGGAAATTTTTTGAGTTAGATCGTTGGCATGAATCTCATATTTGTTTTCTTCTTTAAGTCTACCAAAATATTCAGAACCAGCGAAAAGTCGCCGCCTTTTCTATTACAAGAAGTATTTAATAATCTTTCCGGTTGAAACGCGGGCTGATTAAAGGGCGAGCCTTCTGTTTTGTTCCTCGTGTCCATGCTTTGCGCCGGCTCTGAAAATATTTTTTTACAATGATAAAATTAACATAATTATAATTTAAGTTAAAAAATACGTGAATTTGATTTTGTAGAATAATATACAAATTTCTAGGCCTAAAAACATGTTTTATCAATTCCGTCGGTCTGTCTGTATGGCTGTCTGTCGGTTATTGAACTTTCCACCACCAGCTGTTTGCAATTTTTGCATTTCAGTGCTTTAAGTGGTGGCGGAAGCTATCGTTGGAGTAGGTTCTTTGTTTGAACGGCTATCCGTGTGTTGTATGATACGTACGTCGCGTCGTGCATGGTGCGATATGGAAGACAATAATACGGACGTGGATATGCCAATACCGTTAACTTCGGCTGTCGGTAATAACGTTGAAAATGTTGGAGAATTTAGTAAGAGTGTGTGTCACTGTGATGTGTGTCTTAATAATAAAGGGATTTTCAACATTAAACTTCGCTGATAATCTTCAAATAAAGGAAGGGCAAAACCGCCAATGAAAAATTTAACCACAAAAATGAAAAACTGTATTAGACATTTTTTCCGGAAAAACAACACAAACAATTTAAATGGCTAACAGGGTGTGAAAATATAAGTAAACTATTTTGTTGGCCATGTTTACCTTTTGAAAATGAAAAAGGTCTCTGGAATAAAACTGGTTGTTCCGATTTAAACAATTTCCATAAAGCTGTAAAAAGACACATTATGTCCAAAGCGCATTTACAGGCCGTCATAAAAGAAAAAGTCTTCGGCAAAACCAGAATCGAACACGCCCTTAATAAACAGTTGGAAATTAGTCACCGCTAACACAATGAACTAGTCGATAAAAATAGGCAAATATTAAGAAGAGTTATCGATGTTGTTTGTTCTCTCGGACAACACGAATTGGGATTTAGAGGTCATGATGAAACAAGGGTTTCTTCAAATAGAGGAAATTTTCAAGATTTACTTAGTTTAATGGCTAAATATGATGACTGCTTAAAAAATCATTTAGAGTAGTCTAGCGTTTTTCGCGGAACGTCGAATCGAATCCAGAATGATTTAATTTCCGCGGTTGCAACCATTATTCTATAAAGAATAAAGCAGGAGATTGGCGAGGCGCGGTTCGCTGCTATTGTTCTAGACGAAACAACTGATATCCCTAATTTTAGCCAATTATCTATAGTAGCACGCTACGTTAAAACAGACGGAAGTATTCAAGAGCAATTTTTAGGTTTTAAGAATGTGTCCGAAAATCGTACAGCAGATGCATCATATACCGTAGTTTATAACGTTAGTAAAGAAATTAATGGAGAGAAAAAATTACTTGCTCAAAGCTATGATGGAGCTGCAGTGATGGCAGGACAATTAGGGGGTCTGCTGTGTTTGGCCATTGTTTTGCTCATAAATTAAATTTAGTTTTATCCCAGTACATCAATCACATTAAATAGTGTAAAGTATTTTTCGTTGGCTGCTTTTTTTTCCAAGTCAACAAAACGTACACTCCATTGTCCACAAACGATTGCCCAAAGTAACTCCTACTAGGTGGAACTATAATGGAAGACTTGTGTTAATAGTATCTGAAAATCGTGAATCACTGATTGAACTATTTGAGAATATAATAGAAAATAATGAAACGTGGGACTCAGAAGCAAAAAATAAATGGAGGAGGTTTTTAGACTGTTTGAAACGAGATTTTAATTTTAATTATTTGTTGAACGTATTTTCAGAAATATTTCCATTCTCGGACAATGTTTTTAATATATTATAAACTAAAACAAATGATATTGCTTTTTGTCTAAAAAAAGTGGATGATTTTAAGTCCATATTAAGCCAAAAAAGAGATGACTTTGACCTATTTTGGGAGAACAAGATGTCGTTAAATGTAGAGCCACAAGCCAAGCGTCTTCGAACAGACAAGGTGGGAGATGTTCAAACATCATACAGACGCCTCATTTATGAAATAATCGATCAAATTCAGCAACAAATAAATTATAGATTTAACGGTTTAAATGATTTTAAATTCCTCGAGCTCTGCAATTTTGATGCATTTAAAGGAAAAACTTTTCCAGAAGATGCGTTTAAATCTCTTTTTCTTCATTATGGCCAGTTCTTCGACCGAGTGTTACTGCGATCTGAACTAAAAGTGATTTACGAAACTGATGACATTAGCGCAAAAAATAACGTTAAGGAACTAATGCAATTTTTAAAAGACAAGGAGCTGGAAGATGCCTACACCGAAGTGTCGAAATTGTGTGAATTAGTATTGACAATACTTGCCGCAAGTTCATCAGTAGAACACAATTTTTCAACACTTAAACGTATAAAAAATTTCGTGAGAAATTCAACGGGGCAGGAGAGACTTTCGCATACATCGCTGTTGTCCATTGAAAATAAACTTCTCCAAAATATGTCGCAGCATCGACGTTTTTATGATGACGTCATTGACGAATTTGCAAAAAATGATCGAAGAATCGAATTACATTACAAATAGGTAAGTTTCTAAAAATTACTTCCCTTTCTTAAAATTTCACCGCACGCCCCTGTTAAAAGGTACTTATCCGATTGACTTAAAATTTTGTTCAAAGATGAAAGGTCATATGGGAATGACCTGCTAATATTTTAGTAAAATCCTAGTAAAAACGAATCATACCCAAGAATCAAGTGTGGCATAGGTAAAAACTGGCAAAATATTAATAGGAATCCAATATGGTGGATTAAAACAATATTTGAAAAGACATAAATTGGGTCACACTTCACTTGCCCTAATAAAAGGAATGATTCATAACGAATGAAGTTCCGAGTAAAGAAAATTTACCGATTTTTTATAATTAATTTTGCATCAGGGATTTTTAAATAAAAAATCATCTTTATCATATGGTAGTACGGTAACAAAAACATGGTAATTTAAATGTTAGAACGTATCAATCAAATTAGCTGTGGTCCAAATAGGGAACAGATGAATCACGTAGGTAATTTATAATTCGAAGATTTCTATCGACTTCTCGTGTTCGCACATTTAAGGTACAACCATTAAATTTGCATATTTTTTACTACATTGGCTGAATGATGTGACAAAGTTTATTACTTAACCAGAATCTAAGATTTTTGTAGATCTTCGAAGATTGTGTTGCATAATACAATGGAGATTTATTACCATAGCTATGTATGTATATAATCATATTAGGGCACAGATGTTTTTACTCTTTGGATGATGGTATGTATATTGTATTAGCAAAACAATCTTATTGTAATATATTTTTCATGCCTGTTGATTTGGGTCTTAAATTGGATTAGGATCATTTTAGTCTCATTAAGCACTAAAACATTTTTTTACTGCTGATTTCTTAGGTTGCCTCGGTATGTCTGTATGTTTGTCTGTCTACGTGAAATGTTAAAGAAAATATTACTAACAAATTAATTATCCAATTTACCTCTAATTTTGCGCAAAAATCAAGTTATTGTTACGGAGCTGATCCATATAAAATAAAATACATTGTTAAGATTCAAAACAGCTTATACAAACATTTTGGAATCTGCGGTTGGTCTAAGATAGCAAAACATAATGGCGGCCTAATACAATATTGCAGCTTGAGCTTTTCAATTCAATTAGAGATTGATTTCAAATTTTGTGTAAGAATTAAATGTGTATAGAGATTAATTGATAAAATATTAGTAAGAATTTAAGATCTAAGATAAAAGATAATTAAAAATGGCGGTTAAATAAAATGTTTTAATAATGCACGTAAAAAACTTCTTTATTCAATTGGTTTAAGTTTTGCACAAGAATTGAATATGATGTAGAGATTCAAATTCAACATGGCGGAATAATGAAGTTTTTTTAAAAACTACTTATTCAGTTTATTTTAAATTGTGCCTAATAATAAAGGAAGAATTTGATGAAACATTGATGCGAATCCAATATTTTGAACCAAATTGCGCTCACTAAAAATTTTTACAGAAAAGACAGTATATATATATATATATAAAAATAATAAAAAGGAAACATTCCGTAGGAGAGAAGTTCGGGGTGAAAAAAATTCAGATTTTTTTTAATATCTAACTAAGAGCTGACTCTAATTCTAGATAGATCTAAGTACCGCATCTGGTTTCCATTATCGTCCCAATAATGAAATAAATTCAAAAACTGACTGCAACAAAATGTAACTCCAATTTTATTTTCCCTCATTTTTCATAAAAATCCAATTATTGATGATTTTGGATTTGAGAATTTTAAATTTATTTTTTTAAGTCTCTTGTCTTGGGTAAAATATCCAATGTTTATATATATATATATATATATATATATATATATATATATATATATATATATATATATATATATATATATATATATATATATATATATATATATATATATATATATATATATATATATATATATATATATATATATATATATATATATATATATATATATATATATATATATATATATATATATATATATATATATACCCTGTAGAGTTCCTTAATGAAAGGCCTTTCATTAAGGAACCCTACAGGGCAAGTATCGCCCTTGGGTCCGTACCAGAGGTATGGCGGTCAGCTAGAGTCAAATTCATTCCGGAACCGGGAAGAGAGGACTATACTACCGCCAAATCTTTTAGACCGATAAGCCTGACATCCTTCCTAATGAAATCATTGGAAATGATCATTGACAGGCATCTAATGGAGGGAGCACTAGCAGTCTCACCGATTCATGCTAATCAGCATGCATATAGGGGAGGGCGATCAACGGATTCGGCTCTCCACAGTATGGTACAAAGGATTGAGAAGGCTTTACAATTTAAGGAAGCAGCTTTAGCTGTGTTTTTTGATGTTGAAGGAGCATTTGATAGAGCACGGACAAACGTCAACTGCGACTCGCTCGCAGCCAGGAGCGTTAAAACGAATCTGGTGCGTTGGGTTAGAAGTACACTGCAGGAGCGCGGCGTCCAAGCGAGTCAGGGCGGGTACCAGATAGACATCGGGGTGCGAGGCGGATGCCCTCAAGGCAGCTATCTCTCCCCGCACCTATAGTGTCTAGTCATGGACGGTCTGCTCAACAAACTCTTGGAGGCCGGCTTTCATACACAAGCTTATGCGGATGATGGATTGATTCTAATATCAGGCAAGCACTTGGGCATCATCTGCGAGAGAATGCAGATGGCCTGTAATATATTGGAGGCATGGTGTAATGAGGTAGGTCTCACGGTTAATCCTTGGAAGACTGAGATGATCCTCTTTACAAGGAGAAGGAATTTAGGAGATTTTCGACCCCCAAGATTGTATGGTCAACAACTGACCTTGGCAAAAGAGGTTAAATACCTGGGGGTCACAGTAGATGCAAAGCTGAGCTGAAAGACTTATGTCGATAGGCAGATAAGGAAGTCAATAGCGACCTTCTGGAGCGGTAGGCACAACCTGGGGGCTAAGTCCTAGGGTCATGCACTGGCTGTACCAAGCAGTCATAAGACCCAGGATATCATACGGCTCAATAGTATGGTGGCCCTCGGTGGAGAGGAAAACCATTCGTTCCAGTCTTGCAAAAGTCCAGAGACTGGCTAGCCTAGCGATAACTAGAGCAATGAGGACGACGCCGTCAGCAGCATTGGATATCTTGCTAGGTCTGCCATCATTGTCGACTTTCATTAAGAAAGGGGCTATGGCAGAGCACTTGCGAATGGGAGACGCAGGAGCTTGGCATACCAAAGGTAAGGTTGTGGGTCATGCAAGGATCTCCCACATTGTGGAAAGAGAGATCCCTTTATCTACCTACAGAGTAGCACGACCAGTCAGGCAGACTAAGATGGCATAAGGGTTATAGTATCTCAATCCTCGAAAGAAAGTACTGGGAGAGAAACAGGCTGGAGTTCTCCAGAGAGGCAATTGTTTGCTATACGGATGGTTCACGTATGACACGTATGCAATCCTCTGGTGCTGGAGTTTATATTGAGGCTACACAAACCGGGTCCAGCTTCCCTTTGGGGAAGTTTTCAACGTTGTTTCAGGCTGAGGTATATGCCATTCTAATGGCAATAACGATGAAGGAAGTCATAGAGGGGGCAGAGGGAGAGATTGTCATATGCTCAGACATTCAAGCAGCACTTACGGCGCTCGACTCACCCACAGCGGGATCAGTTTTGGTTCAGGAATGCGGTGACAGGCTAGAGCAGTTGGCGCGACGTAAAAGAGTGAAGTTGGTTTGTGTGCCAGGACACTGTGGGATTGAGGGCAATGAGAGGGCAGATGAGTTTGTTAGACTCGGCGCCACCAGCCCGGACCAGAACCAGCTTTAGGCATCGCTAGGCAGCAGATAAGGACAGCACTCGACGAATGGGCACAACATGAACTTCAACGTGAATGGGGCCAGTCCGGGGTCGGATGGCAAGCTAAAGACTTCATTGTAAAGCCCGATAAGGGCCGAACAGAGTGGTTACTAGCCCGAGGCAGGAAAGCTCTAAATTCCATCGTAGGAATAGTAACGGGGCACTGTCGATTGACGAGACACCTCTTTATGTTAGGCATTGAGGAAGATTCTATCTGCACGGAGTGTCAGGAAGAGGAGGAAACTCCGCTTCACTTCCTGTGCAGATGTGAAGCGCGAGCGAGACTGCGACGAGATATTTTCGGCACTACGGTCTTGCATAGGGACGAAGTTAAGGATCTTGCATGGAAGGATATACAGACTTACATAGTAAGGACAGGCAGATTCAAGGATGTACAGGTGGCGGGTGGTGGTTGAGGGAGGAGCTGGGATAGACTGAAAGGGTCTTATAGGCCTACCAGTCAGGTCTCTAGACCTCCCCCTAACTGCTACTACTACTACTATATATACATATATATATATATATATATATATATATATATATATATATATATATATATATATATATATATATATATATATATATATATATAAACATCGGACTGTTATTTCATAATATTGAAGTAATTTTTATGAACGTGGTTTTGAATCACATATGCCTTAGAAACTTATATGCCAATTTAGAAAACAATTGTTATATTAATTAATTCATTAAATGTCGGATTGTGTTACCGCATCTTGTCAAATCATCAAAATAAATAAATCGAGTATCGAACAGTTATAAAATATCTTAAAAAACAAGAGAAACTCCCAAAATGATTCATGAATAAATTTTGGCTGTCTATGAAGCTGATTGCCCTTCGAAGTCAATTATTTCTAAGTGGTCAAACTGTTTAAATATAGCCAAGAGTCAATGGATGATGATCCAAGCGCAGGCCGCCCTACTGAAGTTATTACTTTCGAGGTCGTTAAAAAAACAAAGTATTTACTTACAAGACTGAAGAAGCGGCAACTATCAGCATTATTAAAAGTTTCAGAAACCACGATTTTCAGAATCCTCCATTATTATCTTGGCATGACAAAGGTTGGGTTCCGCGAATGCTTTCGCCGTTTCAAATGCGTTGTTGAGTGGACCTGAGTGAACAATTTTTGGCGTTTTGTGGAATAGAACCAGTTTTAATTACCAGTCAATTGGAGGAGGTGGGTCTGGGTCCATCATTGTGATTCTGAATCCAAGCAAGAGTCGATGCAGTGGCATGTTTCGAGCCCTCTAAAGAAGTTTAAGGTGACTCCCTCTGCAGGCAACAATATTTTGTGTCATTTATTGATTGATTATATAGAAAAGGGTCAGGCAGTAACAGGAGAATATTGCGCAAGCATATTACGTAGCCTCAGAGACGCTATAAAACTCAAGAGATGCGTCAAACTGACGCAAGGTGTTTTTGTGTTGCACGAACTTGCACCAGTGCGCCGGTAGTCAAGGCTGGCGAATGCTGCAGTTTCTAATTCTGACTTCGAAGAAATTGAACACCCACCTTATAGTTCAATTTTAGTTTTTATTGCAGCAAAAGCCTACACAAACTGTGATCTCGTTTGCACCATTATGCCTAATAAATGATTTACCGCTCATTTCTTGGGGTTGCGCAGTAAACTTAAAAAGCACTTTATACGACATGCTTTTGCATACTTTAACTTTTCAATTTAAATCGCTAGATTTAAATATAAATATACAATATAGTTTAGTATATAAATAAAAGTGTATCAAAATCTACGTGTGACGTTTTGTCTTCAATGGTTTCAGAGATATTGTGGTCAGTCAGTGGATTTCTGTTTTATATGTACGATGTGTTGATATTTTCTCAACTCCTGGGTCCCAAATCGGACGTTTTTAAATCTATACTTAACTGGTGCCAAAAAACCATAATTAGTTATCTATAATACATAATATATAATTCTGCCATATATCTATATAAATGCAAATTACTTAAATATATTTCGTCATAAAATGCAACTATATTTTAATTTTATATATAATATTTTGTTTAGTAGATTTAAATTTTAACCACAGGGTTGGTTAAGTGTACACGAGGGCGTAAATGAATTTAAATGTCAAACCTCTAGGGAATCACCTGTGTGTGTATAAATTATGAAATAAAAACATATAATGTCTAGCCGGATTTACAGTATAGTTTTTTTAGCATAGTGTTATATTGTTATATTTCTAATAATAGATGTGTTTTATTTAGAACAATCTCTTACTAAATCACTTTACGATTACTCTCGTTATATTATATTATATTTAAAGTAAAAATGGCATATTTTATAAAAATGAAAAAGATTACGCTGGAAACAATATTTCGCTTAAAATAATTTAGAGTATCATTAAAAGGGTTAAACTTTATTGAAACCTTTTGATTATACCTAAGAACAGTATACAAGCGTATAGAGTAATAATACATATATAATATATTCTTGCACTTTTATTAAACACTGTAATGAAATCTAGTGTACCTTCAACTAAATTATAAGTTCTACAAATTTAATATTTAACATTTTCTTTATCAGTTTAAGCATATTAAATTGAAATAATTCAAAGAGGGACCATTTACACTACACCTTTTATCATTAAAAATACCACTCAAAGACACCTTGTTTCTTATGTACTTTTCATGTTTTAGTACAGGAAAATATATTTTCTGGTTGCCATGCTAACGTTGTTACAAAATATACGTGAAAAACCCGTTTGTCTAGAGCTTATTGTTCTCATTATATATTTTTGATGGTAACACTTATTTATATACTAAATTATATTTTATATTTTTATATTTATATTTAAATCTAGCAGTATACTGAAATTCTGTGCTCAGATCTCGTGAAGTAAAGATCCCTGAAGATGCCTCGTGCAATCGAAGGCGAAACGTTGGATAGTAATTTTAATTTGACTAATTCCAAAAACCATGATTTCTTAGCTGACTAAAGCCGTGAAAGTTTCCGTTCTATGATATATTTACTAAGTATGTACTCTAGAGTATCTAGAGTCCCTATTCGGACGCGAGAAAAAACGCTTCGAAAATACCAAACGTGATTTTGACGTAACGTCAGCAAAACTGTTCTTTTCAGAACGATAGTTAAAATTATATATGGAAAATTACAAAAATGGCTAGAATCGTACGAATTCTTTTTAATTTCTGGTTTTACTTTTAGAAAGATCTTTTCACCAGATATATTAACCAGGAGAAGAAACTTAAAAAATAAATTTAAAATGATCAAATCCAAAAGTCATCGCATAACTGGTATCACAGGGTAATTTTTATGAAAAATTAGGCAAATGAAAATAGCTACTTTTTTTTTAATTAATTTGCGAATTTATTTCATTGTTGCGACCATAATGGAAAACAAATAACATACTTGCATATGTCTGGATATAAAATATAATTTAAATATAAATTGAACAATACTGGACTGTTTTAGCGAAATGTAAAGAAGTAGGTTGAGGCGTCGCGACAGCGTATCCTAAGCAATGCCGAGGCAGGGGGAACAATGTCTTATACCATGACGGAAGGATGTATTTACACTCAGATAAAATTTCATTATATGCATACTTATCTCGCTATAGATTTTCACAAAACAGTTTTTGGTAAATACTACTATACTACTACATTAACGAAATTATCTGTAAATAAAGTTTTAAAAAAGTATCTGTAAATAAATCTAAAATATTGCAAAATTGTTACTGCACTTCAATAATCTTTTTTACGTTTCACCTGCTACCAGCTATTCTGTAAATCAATTTTAAACTGTTTTGTTTAAAGGTTCTCAATTCCAACCGATGAACTTCTTTTGTCTATACTCGGAATATTCCGTGATGGTTTGACCAGTTTAAATGACTTTTTTTAGGAAGTATTTTTTCAGGGTGTTACCTAAGTGACCATATTAAAAAAAAAATAAAATGACGGAATGGCGCCATTTTAAACCTTTGTCTGCAAGTGTTTCCGTAGTAAATTTAAAATGCTTTAACATATTGCCCGAAAATGTGTTACCAATATGAAGTATAATTAACAAAACTCTAATTTTCTTGTAACGTTATTTCGATTATTATACATTTCAATATTTTTTATCAGGCCCTGGCCAGCCCTCCCCCTGGCTACGGCCCGAACCTAGGCCTCGAAATTTTTGGACAAAACCTTTACATTTAAATTTTTTAAAAACTTGCTTAAAAAACACTGAATAGAGTCTTAATTGGACGCCGACTTCATAAAGACCAATTTGAAGATGGAAATATTATTTTTAATTATCTTTTAATTAATTATTTTTAAGTCGATTTTATTTTTTGAAACATTTTTTTTAATGACTGACTCATTTGTGGATTTAACTTTTAAGTATATCAATGTGATTTGATCAAATATAGCAAACGAAATATTTTGCAGAATACAATTAAGCATTTGTTTACAAATATTGAATTACAATATTGTTAGTCCACAATGTGACGTTAATTAAATGAAGTAAAATTCTTAAGATGCTGATTGGTAAAAATATACGTAACTCGTTTGAACTCAAAGCGCCCTATACGAAAACGCTCCAGGCCGACACTGATTATGTGACACTCAGCTCAGCTTCGATTATATTTCACACACACAAGAATTAAATTGTGAACTAAAGCCCTTTCGAGTGAATATTTTTTCTCTCTAGATTGTCCCATTATCATCGCTCACTTGGGGGGCTTAATTAGTTTCATAAATATCAAGTGCCTTAGGCATCAAATACAATTTCTGGTAAGGTTTTAATCAGTTTCTTTGTCTATCATTGTATTTTCCCACTTCACTCTATAAGAATAGGTCTTTCCTCTGTACTGTTAATGTATTATTATGAGTAGTATTATAAATGTAAGATCATTAGGGGAAATAAAACCGTACAGATTAGAAGTGGTAAAAATAGTATATTTTCTAACTAGTGTTCAAAGTAAGTCTTTATCGCACGCCGGCTTCAGTCGAGTGCGAACAAAACACTTTGCACAAGAGTTAAGAACCGTACTTTTTCTACGAGCTAAACATTTATAGAAATATGTAATGAGACATTAAATTATTTATTAAAGGATGGATTCTACTAGTCATAAATGTTTTGAATATTCATATTTATATATATATATATATATATATATATATATATATATATATATATATATATATATATATATATATATATATATATATATATATATATATATATATATATATATATATATATATATATATATATATATATATATATATATATATATATATATATATATATATATATATATATATATATATATATATATATATATATATATATATATATATATATATATATATATATATATATATATATATATATATATATATATATATATATATATATATATATATATATCGAAGTTTCGCTCATTATATTGAGCTTTCTCTTATCAATTTTTTAAAAGAAAAACACATTTACGTATAATCAAAAGTATAACATTTAAAATTTTAAAAAGCATACACTTAAATTATGTTACACTAAGCACAAAGACCCTAAAATAAAAAATATATATACATTTGACACAAATTAAAATTCTTATAAAAAGTATCTTGAAAACATGTCGATCTTAAAGATAGTTTTGAGATAACAGTGATGTCTATAGGATTTGGAATTCTGATTGTATATAAAAACCAGACATTTTTTTATATCTTTCACCCTTTTTCATTATTGGTATACATAGTTTATGATGTTATTGAAATGTACAAAGTTTTAAGTAAGAAAAGTTTATTTATTTATTTATTAGAATAATTTATTTAGCTATCAGGTTGTAATAAATCTGGCTTATATTATTGATGTCCTTTTTATCATTGACGACATCTTTTTCCTTTTTAATTTTTATCATCATCTTTTATTGAGAGTTTGGGATAGTTAGTTTTTTGTTCAAAAATGTGTATTTGTTTAAAATTGAACTCATGTTTTTCTGAAGTTCGTTTTTGTGAAGTGCAGTAGATACATTTTTTTGTACATTTGTGACCATTTAATCTACTAAGTATTGTGTTTTCATTCCTATGTACTTTTTTTGGGGAATTTAGACATAGAATTGATTTCTTTTTTTTATTACTTTGCTTATTAAAGGTGATTTTTGGGAAGGTTTGGAAAAACTAAAAATGTGCATGCATGCATCAAATTTTCTCTGTAGCTTACTAAATATGAGAGTCGTGGTTTTTGGAATAATACATTATTAAGACACTTTTTTAGAGCACTCTGATGGAGGTAATATGAAAATTCTAGCTCACCCTGTTTCCGAGATATAATTTCCAACTTTCTTATTGACGCCATATTGGATTTTGCATTTTTTGAAATAGCGTTTTAAGAGCCTTCAAATGATATCTTACAAGTCGAGATTATTATTTTTCTTAAGCTCTAAAAGCCAAAATTACTGTTTGCTCTGATTACGTCTGTCGTATGTCCGCTATAATGAAACAAAAGAAAGCTGCTTGTCATTATTCGCCTTCCTTGAGGTACCTTCAAATTCTTCAATTTATTTGTGTTTTCACAATTTCTAAAGTTTACTAGGATTATGTTCGGTACTTATTCCAACGAGGAAAAATTAGATATATTTATAGGTTTATTTTAAAGCTAAAAAGAGTGCACAAGTTGCAGTACGTGAATACGAAGAACAATATCCGGAGCGACTTCAACCAAACGAAAGGCATTTTAGATTCTTAGCTACCAATTTCCTAACCTACGGTTCTTTTTCGTAACCTGTTCGTTTAAGTGCCCTATTAGGCAAATCTACAAATGTGAAGATTTTCTCCAATTTGAGATAAAGATTCATCAATATTATGTATTCATAATTTTTTAAAGTAATAATTATTATTGAGTCTTTCATGTACAGGATACAAAAATATTGTATTATTTACCTAGAATGATATTATTACTGAGATTGTCTAACCATTATAAGAACACAACAGCATTGATACGACTGATTGGTCCTTGTTTCGGCTATTCCCATTTTGCTGTACCGTTTGGCCTAATTTTATTTTAGAATCTTGTAGCCAAGCCTTTATTTTTCCGATCCTGCTTTAATTTGTATTATACAAGGCGACACGAATGTAATTTAACTTTTTTTGTGGCTTTTGGTTAGATTTTCGACACTTATCAGTTATCATTTAAAATGTTGAAACAATAATTCATTTAGAATAAATTAACAAGTAAAAAAGCGATATTGCCTTAAACATTATTTTGACATACGCTAATCGATATCAATTTGTCAGTGTACATGGACAGTCAACTAAAATAATTGACAATATCAATCAAATGTCTATACAGTCTATTACTAATGTGTTGCAATTAGACTGCCCACCCGCGCGCTTTTCATATATCGTATGATTAAATCAAGGCTTACTAAAACGATATTGCGTAGAACAAGTAAAATTAAGTCATACAGGAGGAGGCTTTCTGTGTTTAAAAGTCCACTTAATAAAAAAAGTTGGTAATGGAATGGAACATTTATTAGTTGGAAGCAATAAATAAGTTCGATATGACTAGCCTCTTGGTTTCGGTTAGCCCAGGAAAAAAACAAGAGTTGGAAAATAATTATAACAGGCTAAATTTTTGCATGAACCTTAATATTAGGGTTCTAAATTCCTCATCGATAAAACAGACGAGACAACGAGACCAAAAGTCACAAAAACTGCATTTAACAAGTATCTTAAGAGCGGTAAACATTAAAAAAATATATCAATCATGACAATTTTATTACTATTTTAAAGTAAATTAAACAGTCTTTTGTTTGAGAAACCCGTTCACTAGATATATCCCGAGGTATAGTTGATGTTAAGTTTATTATTCATGATAAAATTGGTATTGAATTATTTAAATTATCACGTAATTTATTTATGTTTTTATTTAATTAACAACTTTATCAATCATTTAATTAAATCTTCATTTTCTGACTCCGAATTTTCAGTCTCCAAGCTCTGATTACGAAAGATAGTGGTTAGATTTCATCGTTGATCTCGTTATTAATATCGAGTGTACATAAACATGATTGACGATGACAACGGGCTACAAATTATAAAGCAATTTAATCAAAACCATCCACAATTATAAGTATAATATATCTTGTAGTTACATAGAATTGTATTTAGCAACATGGTCGCATTAGAAACAAGGTTAGTTCGTCGATTCGAGCACATTATTCAAAATACGGTTGGAGCGGCAAGTATCCCCCTACATATTATATGGGAAGTTCTCTGCCACTTTTACCTTTTAAGAAAAAAATCAAATTTAAAACTTAACTTTTGATTGAGGGTATATATTATAATTAACAATTAAAATGTCCCCTGTCACATTACCTAATGAAAATTAATCTCCAGTTAAAATAATCAAAAATAGGATAGGATAGGAAGATAGCCTTTTCTTTCTTCCAGATAGTTACTGATAAATAATGTGTTTTTTTTATTATAACAGTATCTCATTATTATTTGTGACAAGTATTTTTATGTTTTCAAACATCTAGTAAACCAAAGATATTATTATTTTAGTTTCTGGCAAAAATAAATTTAAAAAAATAGTATATAATGAAATTTCTTTAATATATTTTGTTTTTTAAGAAATACAACTGAACAGCGAATAATGTATCCTAACTCCCAAGTACCAGAAATTTTTTTTAAAGTTTCTTCTTATTATATGGCATTATCAGAAAGATTTTGAGGTCGAAAATGACGTAAGTGGAGGGTAATAACTTTTTTAGAGAGAAATGATTGTTAATATTAAGAACTAAACATTTATAATTAAAAAATAATTATCTAATATTTAATAATATTTAATTTTTTTGGTTTAGGTAATAAAAAAAGAACGAAAACATGGTTCTTGTTCTACAAAATTGGCGCCATAAGAAACTTAAATAAAACGTATTTAACAAAAACTGAAGGAAATATTATTGATCAATTAAACTGTTAGTTCAACGTAGTTTTTTAGTTTTTCATCAATCTCACTTTTATTCTCAATATCAAAGTGCCTAGCGGAAATGTATCTAGATGGAAGTTTCAGCTGACAAAGGATCTCATCACTTGGTACAACTTGAGTATCGGATTTCTGGTTATGACCAGTTCGACCCATAAATGACATTCTTAAACTTTCGGTCAGTTACATCTTCAGCAATTCCTGGAAACCAGTCGTCATAAATGACAGGTACCCAGTTTTGACATTGAACAGCGTTTTTGTGGAGCTCAGGGTTATGACGTAACGTATTCTTTCCATTTGCTTCTTTTTTTTCTCCCTCTCTTTTCATCGTTGTTGCTCACTTCTTTTTGAATTTGAATTTTTTCTTTTCTTTTTTGGTTAGTCTTCTGTTCAGTCTTTTTGGCTGAATTCCGTTGGAAGTCTTGAGAAGTGTTCAGGGAGCTCTTCTTCTCCTTTATTATAATTTTTATTTCTGTACTTTTTTCTGTCGATATTTTCTTTTTGAGGTTTTCTTCAAAAACTTGGGGTGATTTTTCGTAGTATTTCGAAGAGATCGAGGGCAAGTTTCTCGGGCTTCTGTTAATTGCGTTTTTCTGTTGATGTTTGTTTCTTCTCTTTTCTGTAATGCTTAATTTTTGTTTTAATTGATGCAGGCATTGTCCATTTTATTTTCTAAAAGTAAGTTTGGTTGTCAGTACCTTCCCTTCATTCTCATCACCTTCCCCTAAAAAAATAATTCCGAGGGAAGGCAATAACGGGGACGGTAATGATAATAATTCTGATTTTGTTAAATTTGAGGTTATGTTTTGTGAATGTGTGCGAATTGGAAAACTATTCTGCCCAGTTTTGACTTCATTACAAAACCAAATAAGTTCTGTATATCACATAATAAACCAAATAATAATAGGGATGGTGATTACAATCAATTTTTGACAACATAAAATTGTAGCTTTAAGAAATATTCCACAAGCAACAAATAACAACACACACCGCACGACTCACCAAATTTCGCTACACTGACAGTCTTAAATCACCAAGAACCCGAAAATGGGGTAAGGACGACATCTATGAGCACTAAACGAGACTTAAGAGCAAGGGAGGGTAATGACTGATAAATCGGGGCAAGCATTTCACGAGTTTTTGTGCAGAAATTGGTGAATTAGTCGAAGTAGTTGTAATTTAGTTTTACAGATCTGTGTATTAAGAACATGATTATTTCATTTAAATACTTCGAAAATATCAGGTTTTAGAGAAAAATTAACAATAATATGTAAAATTGGACCTGCAGACAAGGGATGATAATAACTTTTTATATATTCTCGTAAAATTTGTTATTCAGTATCAAATTTAATACTATTTCATATCGTTTTAGCAAGATATTGACTTTGTTTTTAAATTACACGGAAAATGTTGTTTTTTTTTAACTAAAATAAAATAGGGACTTAAAAGGTAAAAGTGTGTGAGAATTTCCCATATACAGCTTTAATGAATTTTTAAGGAATTCACTTCAAAATATTAATGAAGTAGTAATTTTATTAAACATTTAAAATTCAGAAAGAAACGTAGACTATTTTCAAATGCACCGGGGGCTGCTACTTATTTTATGCAAAAATAATATAAGCTATCGTGGGCAGATAAGTCCACATGTTAAGATATGTAATTTTCTTAAATAGTTGTTTCAGTCATTTATGTTATTTTTGTTAAGCAAAAAAGTACTACAGTACTATATTAATTGAAATAAATAAACGACGAAATCTGGAAAAGACTAGACTGACTAGAGGAATCACTCTGATTACTGATGCGCAGAGGCCCTATTTCTCGATTTCGTATATCCGGCCCATTAATCTTAGAGAGTTAATAATTGTGTTCACATTTTACTCACCCGAGGCACTGGGAACAATTACACAAGCAATATATAAAAAATAACTTTTTCAAATGATTTTTCTATATTTTCGAAAAACTTTGAATTGCATTTTCTCCAAAACTATTTATTGCATCGAGTTTCGTGGAGCTAGTTTATTTGCTATTAAATAAAGAAATGAAAAGTACTGTAGGATTTTTGCGAATTTTTTTGCATAGTTTTGGAGGCAGTGTAAAATCATATGTTTTTAGCTTATTCCACAGTCTTCCTCTCTGAATTCGTCCTAAATAAACCCAATTATCCATTTCACTCTATTTCTAATTGTATAATGTTCAATGTTTTTGAGAACTGGCCTACTTATAAGCTAAATATTCGGTTTAGTTTGAAATGTGGAACAAGTGAAGATTGCAAAAGTCCAAACAGAATAAAGGATTTTTTAAGAGGTTTAATCAGTTTTTTATATCGCATAAATGATTGATTATTTAACTTCTTACGCGTGGAGGAAATACATATGCATACAATATGCATGTATATATCTAGAGACTGCACAAGAATATCCTCTGGGATTGTGGGGACAGTTAAGATAGTCAACTGGCCGAGAGTGACCTGAGTTCTTCCGTAGGTATAAGTGCCTGCTCCAGTATTCGCCAAAATTCCTGTCTGAAAACAGGAAAAGGACACATGACTATGTGGGCTGGCAGGTGGAAAAAGCGAGTGTCAGCATTCACCTACCAACTATGAAGTATTTGTACTGTACTTTGTATGGCTGTATTTGCATGGAAAATAAAAAAAAAACGCATAAGCATTATATCGTTAGTTGAGAAGTTCTAAAAGTTAATATGTTATTTGAGTTGCTAAAGTGTTTCATTTCAGTAAGTAATGTCATACATGTTAAGTATATAACTATGTTTAATAATAAATAATTTTATTTTTATTTTTCTAATCGTTTTTCTTATTTATTTTCGGAAATCCAGGGCCGAGTCTTAAACGATTTTGTTAAAAGAAATTAAGAATGTATCTAATTAAGCTTGTGAAGTCAGACAAAAATTCCCTACCTATTATATACATTACTTAGCATCACGATCCCCTCTTTCCCATAGATTAGCGGACCCGACATCTGGTACCATCGACAATACCAGACATTCATAAACGGATTTGAAGGATTTTTCCGATATTAGGGATTTTGCTGAATCATGTAAATACTGTTTGTACTCAGAATATATAAACTTGGAATATTAATCATGTTAACTCCCAAAACATGTAAAAGACTTGACAACATTGTAAAAATTTATATACATCCTGCTTCTTCATCTGCTCGTCGGCCTGGTGACATGTAAATTTGAGCTCATAGAAATACAGTCCTTTTAGTCAGTAAATATTGTTTTATTTAGTAAAATCGGTAAGAGAAAATACCGGTGGCAAGGTGTCACCATTTGATGTTCCATCGAGCCGGATTTAGTAAGCTTTTCGGCAGTGTTTTGTCGAAAATTAGGGACGCCAAGGCCGGCGGGAAGCAATGCACACGTAAGTCTCTATCCATCATCCATTCATCCTTTTCCTATTTAGACACGGTGTATCGCGCGCACTCCTTTTAATGTAGTTTTAGTTTGGGATCAGTCTCGCTGATTCATTAGAATAAATTTTACAGGAAAACGTGTTGATGGGTGATTTAGAATATATTGCCATTAGTCCAAATACTTTTAGATTTGCTTTAGTTGCCGTAAAACATTTTACCATAGTATAATTTAGACATTTTAGAAGGTACTATTTGTCGGTGCGTAGTAGCTCAACATTGTTGCATTAGTCAGCTGTCTGTCAATTGCGTAACAAAAGCAGACCTTCGTAGCGTCACGTTCAGCTCATCTAGCGCGGTTGCCAGGTTGTCACTAATTTCTTTAGTTGTTTTGAATTCTAGATATCGCTGCACAGTTTTATTTAACTACATTCTGTCTTAAAATAAATCCGAAAATGGGGAGAAAAACGGCAGAGGCGGATAAAGCTGAAGAAATAAACAGATTTTTGAAAAAGCGAGATAAAGTCAAGCAACAGCTTAAAAACTTTGCCGCTTTTGTTTCCAAATTCGAAGACGAAACACAGCTGTCTGAATTAAAACTTCGAATGCAAAGAATCGAATCTCTCTTAAAAGATTTTGAGGAAACAGAAATTGAAATCGAACTTCTAGATTCGTCTAGAGTAAATAGTAAGGACAGTAATGACTTTGAGCAACAATTTTATTCTTGTTTAGCAACGGCCAAAACACATATAGATAGTTTTGATATAGTAGACCAAAGCGTAAATGTAGGAATGAACTTGCCACAATCATTTTCAGGTTTTCAACAGCAAGGTAATGCTCCAGTAAGCAGTGCGAAACTTCCTAATATAGGTTTGCCAAAATTTAGCGGGGAATATGATAAATTTCCGCAATTTTTTGAAACCTTTGAAACTTTGATTCACAATAATGCTAGTCTAGAAAACATACAGAAATTATATTACTTGTTAGATTCTCTCGAAGGAGAAGCCCGCAGGGCATTAGAATGTTTAGAAATAACTAACGCAAATTATCAGGTAGCTTTAGATTTAATAAAAAGGCGGTTTTTTAATAAGCCTATCATTATCCAGTCACATCTGAAAGCTCTATTCGACGCTCCTTGGTTGAAAGAAGAATCTCATCAGTTACTACAGGGGTTGGCCGATAATATTGAGAAACACATAAGGGTGTTAAAAACACTTGGAGAACCTGTTGAAAAATGGGACAGATTAATCATATTTTTTATGAGTAGGAAACTAGACGTAGGAAGTAAAAAAGAATGGGAGGAAAAATCGATATCAGAGTTTAAAGGGAATCCTACTTTGTGTAATTTCACAGAATTTCTAGAAAATAAAGCCAGAGTTTTAGGAACAATAGGTTTTAATAGCAGAATAAGTCTTAAAGGTACAAACCGTAGTAGCAATATGCACGCGAAAGGGGCGTATGCGATAACAGAGGATAATAATACGAAGTTGAAGTGTGAGTTTTGTAAGGGTACTCATTTCGTTTATTTTTGCGATAAAATTCTTTCCTTTTCGACTGAACAACGCATTGAAAATGTTAAAAAATTACGACTGTGTTTAAATTGTCTTAGATCTAGCCACCTTGTAAAGGATTGTAGATCAAGGGGTTGTAGAAAGTGCAATGGTAGGCACAACACTATTTTACACTCAGAAAACAAACAGTTATTGGAGCGTAAGGTAGAACAAGAGCATTCGCATGCTTGCATAGAGGTACCCACTTTGGGGGATGATTCGCAAGATGGAAAAATTATTGTCGCCACTTCCTGTAGTAATCCAAATAGGCCTAGTCAAATAATTTTATCTACTGCGGTAGTGGAAATTAGAAACTCGAATAATGAATTTATTCGTTGTAGGGCTCTTTTAGATAGCGGGTCACAGGTTAACTTCGTATCGGAAGACTTGTCAAAAGAATTAGGTTTAAAAATCGATAAAATAAACGTACCCATATCAGGAATTAATGAAATGCTTACCAATATAAATCGTCAGGTAACCAGTACGGTAAAATCCGCTTACAATAATTATTCAGTGAACGTTTCCTTATTAGTATTAAAAAACATAACGGCTAATATTCCATCATGTTCTTTTGATAAATCTCGATATACCTCCTCATTTAAAGCTAGCAGACCTTAACTTTTCGACTCCAGCACGCATTGATATTTTGTTAGGTGCAGGCATTTTTTACGATTTGTTATGCGCAGGTCAAATTAGATTAGGAAAGTGCAAACCAGTTCTTCAAAAAACCGTTTTTGGATGGGTATTGGCAGGTCCTCTGTACAGTAAACACGATCAAAATACTAATAGATTTCAATGTAACTTAAGTACTGTAAATATTCAAAATCAGTTGGAGCGATTTTGGTCTATTGAAGAATTTCCTACTAATAAAATATATTCCCGTGAAGAGTTAGAGTGTGAAAGGTACTTCGTTGAAACTTTATGCAGAGACGAGTCTGGTAGATTCTGTGTTAGCTTACCGGTAAAAGAAAACGTTAAAAATTTAGGTCAATCGTTGGAACAGGCACAAAATCGGCTATTTTCTCTAGAAAAGAAGTTTGCTACAAATCCGTCGCTTAAACAAAAATATGTTAGTTTTATCGAAGAGTACGGTAGTTTAGGTCACATGATTAAAATCCCCGATAGTGAAATAGAAACTTACCGCAACGTATTTTATCTACCTCACCACGCAGTGTTAAATGACGCTAGCACGACCACTAAGTTGCGCGTAGTATTCGACGCGAGCGCAAAATCGAGCACGGGTATTTCATTAAACGACGTTTTAAAAATCGGTCCTACTATCCAGGACGAACTATTTGAAATTTTGGTCAGATTCCGTCAGCATGAAGTTGTAGTCATTGCCGACATCGCTAAGATGTATAGGCAAATAAATGTACTCCCAGAACAACGTGATTTGCAGCGGATTGTCTGGAGAAAAGACCCTAGTGTAAACGTAGAGCATTTTAGACTTAATACTGTGAGCTACGGCACAGCTAGCGCTTCTTTTATAGCAACAAGGTGTCTGAAAGAAATTGCAATTAATATTCGCGAAAAATCTCCAGAATTAAGTAAAATTATATCAAAATGTTTCTATGTAGACGATTTAATAATGGTTGTTCCTTCTGTCTCTAAGGCAATAGAATTAGGGCGCTCATTGTCAAAGGTTTTAGGAGAATATGGGTTTCCACTTAGAAAGTGGTGTTCTAATAAACCTAAGGTACTTAAAGAGTTGTCTGATGACAATGACAATACTTCTGGTTATTTTATTACTGACAACGACACGAAAAAGACTCTAGGTGTTTTTTGGTGCGCAAATAGGGATACCTTAGAATATGTCATAAAAACCAGGTAATGTAATTCTGTTACAAAAAGGTTAATTTTATCTATTATATCGCAAATATGCAGAGATTATGGCGGCTGCAATTAGGTTGGGATGAAGCCATACCGTTAGAATCGTTGACGCTGTGGAACAAGTTTTATACAGAATTAGAAACTTTGAAATATATTAAAATTTCTAGACAATGTATTATAAATGATGTAATTTATATAGAATTGCACGGATTTTGTGACGCAAGTGAGAGCTCTTACGGAGCGTGCTTGTATTTGAAATCGGTAGATAGGCAGGGGAATTTCATGATTCAACTATTGTGTGCTAAATCACGCGTTGCGCCACTCAAATTTACTTCATTGCCAAAGCTTGAGCTTTGTGGTGCCTTGTTGTTAGCTCGACTCATTCATAAGGTAACAAACGCGTTGGACGTAGTTATAAATCAAACTTTTTTATGGACTGATTCTACGATAGTTCTTTGCTGGTTAGCTGAGGAACCTAGCACATGGAAGGTTTACGTTGCTAATCGTATAGCAGAAATTCAAAGTTTAACCACTATAGAACAGTGGGATCATGTCAGTTCTTCAGATAACCCGGCTGACATCATATCTCGAGGTATAAGCCCTAATCACCTTAAAGAGTCCGAACTTTGGTGGTATGGGCCAACGTGGTTGAAACAGCCACAAGAATTATGGCCTAAAGGTCAATTTAGAAAATCTAAAGATTTACCGGAAAAACGGAGACAAAAAATTACACTTTTAACTATTGTACCAGATAAATCTGTTTTTTATCTAAAAGGTTCTTTATATATGTTAACCAAATTAATAGCTTGGTGTTTAAGATTTTGTAACAATGCAAGGCTTAAAACTCAAGATAGAGTTTTAAATAAAAATTTATCAAATTTTGAGATAAATAATGCATTACTCCTTTTAATAAAAATAGCCCAGGCACAAGAATTTACTTCAGAAATAATTTCGCTTAAAAACAAAGGGTATGTATCGAAACACAGTAAACTTAAATCTCTAGACCCCATTTACGAAAATGGATTAATTTTAGTAGGAGGGCGGTTAAAAAATTCTTCTGAACCTTATAGTGTAAAACACCCTATCATACTACCACAAAAGCACCCCCTAACAAGACTTATAATTTGTGATCAGCATAAACGGCAGCTTCACGCTGGAACGCAAACGCTTTTAGCCTCACTAAGGCAGCGTTATTGGATTATAAGAGGTAGGAGAGAGGTGCGAAGTGTTTTATTAAAATGTCGTATTTGTTTTAAAATAAATCTGCCATCTTTAAGTCAGAAAATGGGTGACTTACCTAGGGACCGTACTATTACGTTTAATTTAAAAGATGGCAAATTACGCAATAGGTCTATTGTTAAAGGCTATATGTGTTTGTTCGTTTGCTTCTCCACCAAGGCGGTTCACATAGAATTAGCCGGAGATCTTAGCACTGATTCGTTCCTCAATTGCCTTAAGAGATTCGTTTCTAGGCGCTGGTTATGCAAAAAAATATATTCCGATAACGCAACCAATTTCGTTGGTGCAAATAACGAGTTGAAGAAAATTAGTGAAGCTTTTGCTAGAATTCAAAACGATCAATCTATTCTAAATTATTGTCTAAAAAATGAAATCCAATGGTAGTTCATTCCAGCTCGATCACCCCATCAAGGCGGTTTGTGGGAATCTGCAATAAAATCTGCAAAGTATCATGTATTTAGAATTATTGGAAATAGAAATCTCACCTTTGAGGATTTATCTACGATATTTGCTCAGGTTGAGGCGGTTTTGAATTCACGACCGTTAACACCGCTTTCCTCAGATCCCAATGACCTTCAAGCCTTGACCCCTGGTCATTTCCTCATTGGGGACGCCTTAAATGCATTGCCTCAGCGAGATGTGGCTGATGTACCTAGCAATCGGTTAAGCCAGTACAACCTACTGCAGCAAATTGTGCAACATGTATGGAAACGATGGTCTTCTGAGTACCTGAACGGGCTACAACAACGAAACAAGTGGCAGTATGCTTCCAAGAATCTCGAAGTCGGGAAATTGGTTGTTTTGAAGGAAGAAGTCAGCAGTCCAATGAACTGGAAATTGGGCAGAGTCTTAGCTGTACATCCAGGACCAGATGGAGCTATCCGTGTTGCCAGTGTTCGTACTGTGAATGGTGTTGTGAAACGTGCGATACAAAAGTTGTGCGTGCTCCCTACAGATGATTTTTACAAATCCGAAACTAAATGAAGCGTGAGTAATAAGTCAGTTGCGCTGTTTTCGTTATTATGTATCTACAGACTATGACTATTTATCCTCAAAATAATTGTTTTTTTTTGTATTGATGAGATAGTTGCTTATTATGATTATAAGTTGCTAATTTTCTTTGAAATCTACAGCTTTCAAGGCCGGCGGTTATGTTAACTCCCAAAACATGTAAAAGACTTGACAACATTGTAAAAATGTATATACATCCTGCTTCATCTGCTCGTCGGCCTGGTGACATGTAAATTTGAGCTCATAGAAATACAGTCCTTTTAGTCAGTAAATATTGTTTTATTTAGTAAAATCGGTAAGAGAAAATACCGGTGGCAAGGTGTCACCAAATCATTTTAAAAGTAAGTAGATTGCTAAAATGCCTTTAGTATATATTAAAATAAACGAATTTAAATGATTCTGGAAATTTAAAAAAATATTTGTTTTTTTTTTAATATAAAATAAATGTTTATATATTCCGTAAAGTTGTGTTTCGTAGTAATATTTGAGGATGGATGAGCATATTTTATTTAAAGATATATTTTATATGGATTTTTTTACTTTGATCTGATATCCTCAACCGATATTTACTTAACACCCACCAAAACCCTTATGGCACGCTTAGCCATATATATCTTTTCAATTAAGCATCTGGTCCCTTTCATCGGCATCACGCTTCGGGGAAAATTTGCGTCATCTGCAGATCCTTAAACAAACACAAAAGATGTATCGGATATCTCGAATGTCTATAAGCTAATATAAGACAGAATTATTAAAATGTTTTAGCAATAACAAAAATAATAATGTGTGTCATAATTTTATACGCATGTATTGCTATAATTCGCTTTTAACGCGAATGCATCTATACTCTGCTCAGAAAAAAACATAAGCAGACAACTATTTTAAAACGGGTTAGTTAATAATTAATCGAAAACAATGGCATAACTACAAAATTTGCCCCCCCTCCTCTTGCAGTTTTTAAGAAAGAACCTTTTATACGCACGATACTTGCCTACGTAATCTAATTATAAAAATATGTAGCACCAGTAACAGGGCCAGATTTAAGACTTACAGGGCCTAGAGCTTTAACACTTCCCGCAAAATAACCGATAACCAAAAAAAAAAGGTCCTTCGTCTTGTACTTCGCTAATAAGCTGTTATTCCCGTCTCAAAAAACCATAGTTTCTCTGTTTCCTTTGGGCTATGCGATATGTATAGGAATCGGATTTTCGAGACCATCTTAGATTCATTTAAGTTGTTGTGTGTGCCTTATTTTAATTATAATAATAACATTAATAGTCTTCATTAGAACTGGGGAATAAAAATACAGTTCTTATTGGGCGAAGTCTTGCTGACGTAAGCGATGATCGAGATAAATTAGAAGTAGTTCAAATGCTTAGGCAGGTGGCGGCACAAACACACAAATACTGTAAGATAAATTCAAGGATAAATGAAATAATTAAATATTTCTAGAATAAGACATGCCATTATCCAGGACAACACCGGTATGGGTTCCAACATTAATATAATTTAAGTTGATGTATAAAAATATAACAATAAAGCTAGAGCGAATTGGATATATGTATTAAACTAGTTTCCCGCATTTGCAATAACTCTGTGTTCAATTAAGAATGCCGATTTAATACTATTGCGTAAAAGTACTATGGAGTTATTTCTAAAATGATATATATACCGATTGTAATATTTTGCAACATTATAGCTGAAGCCACGCTTAAACACAGACCTTTTGTGTTGGGGCACAGTCAGAGGGTTCGATCTAAGAAGAACAATGTCCAATTCACTCGGAAAGACCAATTTAGATTTTAAATACGTTGGAGTCGACGTTTTCAACAATTTTGACGTAAAACAGGTAATAAGTATCTAAATAGATAGTTCATATTTAACCAATTAACTTATAAAAAAAAATCTATATTTGCTTCTCGTTATGTTGAATTCGGATAATACATGATAATGCAATAAAAGAAAGTTGAAACAATGTAAAATTCACATTTTTTTTACTTTAAAATTAAGAATATATTTGCGTATATAACTTTAATGCCATATATGATTTCTTACTCACGGTTGATATGCTGACTAAATCTTAATTTATTGTCAAGCATCATCCCCCGGTTCCGGGCGGTGTTGAAAAAATCGAGGCTTTGACCGCTAATTTGTGAAATTAAGCCATAAATTATAGAAAAAATTATTATTTCAGCTAGTCTAACTATGGCCCTGGCTAAAACCTTATGCACATTATCTATCTGATATTTTTTATAGCTAGTTCGGTACTGCTAATGAATAATTTTACATTAAATAAAAACAATGGATATTCTTTGGATTTTTCGTATAAGAGATGCATTGCATTCATATTACAAACCTTAGAGTTATTTATTCTTACTCTAAGTTACAAACTACAGCATTTATTGTCTTATTACATGATTTGTTTATTATTTTGACTCTAAAATAAATTTCCTTAACACTTGCCTTTTTTACTGAATTGGCAATCAATATAGAAAGAAGATACTTGAATGAACGAAAAATGGAATCATTGCAATAATTTGACCATTTCATCGATTTTAAATTACTGCTTATATAATCAATTTAGAAACTGATTTCTTAATTGACGTAATTTAAAAATTAACTGGTAAGATTTTAGTACTATTCCAATATGCTGAAAAAAAAATGGCTGAATAGTTAAATGTTTAAAATATCGCTGTAAAAACTATATATTTAATCGAATTTAAAGTTTGATTAAAAAATAAATGTGATCAAGTTATAAACTGGTAAGATCTTGGCTCGAATCTAAATGTGGGGTCCAATGGCCCTTGATATTAGGGCTCGGGCCGCGCTAGCAAGCGCCGACGGCGACCGTGGCACCGTGGTTTGATCCGCAACGGCGTAAGTTCACCTGTGCTGGACCGGCCGATCCGCCAAGAGTCGGTAACATCAATGGCGTGGCGCCAACTCGCGCGGATTGGCCCGTGGATGCCTGCGTTAGGACTTATTTTAGAAGATGACTTAGAACATGGATAATTTTATAAAGCCTAATTACAAACAGAGTACAGGCAGGTCTTAACAGGCATTCGTAACTTACATCGATCGGCTCTTGTTGGATGATGACATCCACCAGCGTCGTCGTCTTTTCTGTGTCTTTTTTGCTTTATTGATCAAGTAGTACCCACTGAATAATACAACAGCAGTTGCGCATGCAGCGATGCGCAAGCAGTGTTCATGATCATAATCATGATGCGTGATGACTCAACCGATATGCTATTTGGTGCTAGCCTAGTACGGACGAGAAGAAGTGGCTGCCTAATAAAATATATTAAAACGTTAATAAAGGTTTAGTTCAAAATGGCTTTGTTAAACGGCCATTCTGAATACAATTAGGTTCGTTAACTTGGCACCTAATACGAAATGAATAAATAATGCAGTTTAAGTAAAGGTAATAAGTAAATCTAGTCTTTTCCTAAAACATATCCTAATAAATAAATACTGACAAACACGTTTATTTTCTTTTTTTTAACAGACTCGCTAGGTCATAATACATGTTTGAACATGAGGCTGTATCTCTTCTTAGCACGTAGCAAACTTTAATGCCAGTTTCGGATGAGGGAAAATAACTTCCGGTTTGTCAATATGTGCCAATGTCGCCAATAAAAGTAATAGTTTTAGAACTCTGGTATCAATAAAACTTGCCAGGTTATATCGACGGGGATTTGTCTTGGGTCTGTGTTTTAGACCAGAAAATATCAGTAGGTTCATTTTATTAGAATTTCATTAACTTGCTCCTTCTCCAGTTTTGTTACCACGTTTTTATCAGCTTGACTTCTCGCTGTTTTTTTTGCCTGGTGCGAATAACGTAATTGATTTTTCGCTCATTTTCACATAATCCATTAATTACTTCCCTCGTAAGAGGGCAGTATTGTAATCATGAATAAATCACCCTTCGTAATTTTCGCAGATATTTGCATTTTAAGGTCCTAGACCCCGAAAAGCATGTTCTGGCATTTCTGTCGATCTGTCGTTCTGTCTGTACTCAGAATAGATAACCGATTGATTTGGTTAAAAGCAAGGAACATATGGAATAGTAATATTTTGGGAAAAATCCATTATGGCGGAACCAAATGGCGGCCTAACAAACTATCTAAAATTTTATTATTAAGAAACTACTTATCGATGGACCTTAAATTAATTAATTAAGTTGGATGAAGGATAAAGTGATAAGTAAAATTTTCGTGTGAAGCCATTATGACGGAACAAAATGGCTCCGTAGTGAAATGTTTAAAAAGTAAGTACCAAAAAACTACTTACTACTACTGATTTCAATTTTGGCACAAAATCAACTGGCTGCCTAATAAATTGTTTAAATATTTATGGAGGAAAATAAAAAATGACATTTTATATTTTATAGAATATGTAAAAAAGTTATACATAATAATAATATTAAAAGTAATAATAATAATAATATGAAAATAAAATAAAAACAAATGAAGAAATCGGAAAATTCTTTACCCACAACTTCTCTCGTATAAAATTCCACTACCTACAGATATATTTTATAAATTTTTATACTTGAAAAAATTGATATAATATATAAAGTTATTACTGAATAATTATAATAATATTCCTATATAAACTGTGCTGTATGTACTTAATGAAGTTTTATACAAGGGAATTTCTGGGTAAAGATGAGTTTACGGATTTTTTAATGTATTTAAATACATATAATGATTTATATTTATTTATTAAATAGGTCAAACTCTAAAACTGAGATTTATTAAAACTTGTTTACATTTATTTTATCAAATGTATTATTATCAACTTGATGTTAAACATTTTATATTTATATGTCAATAAAATAAACATCGTTTGGGCAAAATAGTAATGCTTCCACCCCCACTTTATATCTTAAGTCCATTCCCAGCCTAAGAAGATATGAAGTTTTTGGTTATGTTTTGTAAATAATTTAATACAAGTAGTGGGTAGCATAAAGAATTCGCGCAGGGGACGAAAACATTTCTGTTCTAAATTAAATAAAAATCTCTGGAGGCATGTGGCCACATAAATAACCGTTTTTTTCACCATCCTTTCGCTCATATTTCTCGTTCTTTATCACATTGGGGCAAGTTGCAGAACATCGTTTTTATTTATAAACCACGCCAAGCTTATACAAAAGCGGGCGTATTTTTCTTTTGGACATAAACTTTTAGCATTTCCCGTTTAAAACTGCGTTTTGAGTGAGGTTTTGAGTGTTGTAAAATTTTGAAAGCATAAGCGGGCGTTCTAATATGCGGTTGTGACTGTACAAGTAAATGCAGGGAAAACTATCCGTCTGAAGTAGGTATACTTTTGGCCCATTGCAAACACGCTAGGAAAACTATTCCTCTAAAGTGTACTGTTATCAAACTTTCAGTTTTTATCAGTAGGGTTTTGCACTATTTGTATTGATTTAGTCGCAATATGATGTGGTATGCTAATATGTCGATTAAAAAATAATTGGCGTGTGAAACCGAGACGATTATGGCTTCTTATACGTTTTCTATAAAAAATGACACATGGCGGCACGATTCATAAGCGAGAAGAGCTAGATTGAATCGGGTAAGCGTGAAACTGGATTTGATGAAAATCAACGACTTAAGATTTTCATTATTGATAGTGTGAAAGGGGTTTAAGGATAATGTGACCAGACTTTTGAGAAGCCAATGGGGGACAATAATAAAATATATATGCATTATATTATCATGTAAATACAAAAGATCATTCCTTTTGTCTTTACGTAATAATATTAATAATCTTTGGCTTTACTAAAATCAACTGGGATTTTAAAAGACAACAGGAGATGGACATTTTGGTCATTGGGAAACGCTTTGGGGGCAATTTGTTTATTGAGGGATCAATGGTTCAACTCCAACCAAGAAGTAAGGAGGTTCTAGAAAACTGCTAATCTTTAATATCAAACATCAAATTTAAAGAAATCCAGTAGGTACCAGGTAAATGTTTAAGAACATAAAGCATATGTAGTGAAATTAAAGTAGCATTAAGGCAAACATTTCTATATTATATCATTCGAACTGTAATTATTTTGATCAGTGAAAATTTTTATACAATTATTGCGACTCCCTGACTCTTTTAATGATTTAATTTGTGGATTTCTCACTTTTACTTTTAGTTCGTTAAGATATAGTTCTTGTGACTGGACCGTGTCTAATTAAAATTAATTTTTACCGGATCCCTTTCTAATTGTAGTGATTTGTTTATATTGAATATTCAATTATTCGAAACACTAAACTTTTGTTTAATTCAGTTCAAGAAAATTCTATAAATAGGTTTTTGTTTTTTTTTTTTGCTTCATTGTCTTCGTAAGTTACTTTGATAAATTAGGTCATATACGCCAGAATAAATGCATTATGCGTAATAGATAAAATATTAAAAAAATTATCCGGCCGGCAGATGTTAATGATAATTGAGAGCTCCCGCAGATAATAACTTGAGGGAAATTAGGTGACGTCGTTTAAAAAGGTTTAATTTGTATAATATACCACGCAGTTGTGCCATGTCTTAGACAGTTTATCTCTCTTGTATTAACAATTAATAGACTTCTTATTATCTATTAGTAAGGAGTAAATTCGCACTTATTTTTGCAAAAAATAGAAGGGTTGATCGGGTAGTTCTAGGCAGGGCCGGCGCGAGGTATGGGCAAAAGGAGCGAGCAAAATTAGACCGGCCCTGTGTTTCAACCGCTGACCTTTCGTTTTAACCGGTTATAACTAACTAACTTTTTTATCGAGATTTTTTTTAAAGGCGGCTTCATAAATTTATGTTGCCTACCGCGTCGCAAAACCACCGGCTCTGGTTCTCGAGTTAAGGCGGAACATAGAGATAAAACAAATATGAAATTATTGCTTTACTATTTTTGCATACTGTATACAACGTTAATTTCTAACTAACAAAGAAACGATCTACAGAGGGTCCAGATAAAAATATTATGAACTTTTGGTTCATATGCAGAGTTTATTTTTTGCGAACCTCTTTTTGACCATGTGGTACAATTTATTGTGGGTTTATTAATATACATTTCTCTCATTTCATTACTGAAAAAATATCTAATATAGGTACCCAGTGTTGCAGTTGTAGTTACTAATTTGTATGCGGATATAACCCGTGTATAATTCTTAAAAATATACGACGCCACTGACTATTTTTAGAGTCTCTTACTGCTATCTTTTTGTTATGGATTTTCATTGTTCACATGGGTAATTTAAACACTAGTTAATTTTAGTTAGTAAAATAAAATTAACGTTACGAATTTGTTAGGGATACTCCCTACCCCCCTCAGGACGAAGAATAACAAGGTCCAAGAGAAACCTGCGATTTGCAACAGCAATTCTGACGGAAGATTGTTAGCTAAAGCGTGGAACACAATGGAAGTTACGTCATTCGCTTCCGTTCATCTACGTCAAACTTTGTTTTTCTTTGTTTGTTATAGTTTCCAGTTCCAACGTCGAAATTATTACCCATTTTTGTGCCACAAATAACTACTTCCTATTTAAGTTTCGTTTTTGTAGGTTAGTTTTTACGTTAAACGTTTACGGAAGGTCTGTGTTCCAAGCATTAGGAAAAACCTTCACGATATGAAGCTAAGAAAGTACACCACATAGATCTAAAACATCGACGAAAGGGGACGTATGTCAAAAGCAGGCCATTTCCACATTCTTTTCATAGACTCGTGTGCCAAACTTTAACTACTCTTGACTGAGAGTGAGACTTGAGACTCAAGTTCTGAGTGTCCTGCTGTCATTAATCAGATAATCCATTTCTTGGGCTACCATGGCGTAGCCATATTAAAGTGAAGGAAGTCGTTCATAGTTCTCAGAAATGTCCTATTGAGAAAGAACTTGTTGTTACATTGAAAAGAAATTGCCAGGTTTTAAATGTACTGCCGCTGTTAAATTCATGCTGAGAAAACATGGAATAATTTATGATATTTCGCTTTTTTTATGTGGGTACTAGCTCGGTTGGAATATTTGCATACATATATCTCAAAAAGCATCACGATTAGGAATTTAAGGGATTGTATTGTGTATTAAATGAATTATCTAGCTTTATTATATGTTATCACTTTCTTATTTCAAGAGCATGTAATAAAAATTATTATTTTTTTATACAAATATATAAAATATTGAATATTTTGCCTGCGTATTTTGATCTATTAGAAATTGACTCATTTTTAGTTTGTATTTTTTTTTGTCCATTATGAACAGAAGTGATGTTTATTCTAAAATCTGATTTAATGCTGTGTTTTTATTTCAAAATGATTTCCTGTTATATACGATTATACAGGCAAATTGTATCAAATATTCTATTGTTCACAGAGATGCGTCAATGTAAGATAGATTTTCAATTTTTATCAACCTATAGAAAAGCTATTGTACGAAAAAGGCCTACGTATGCCAATTCATCGTGTTTAATAAGAACAATCTGCATAACAATAAATCGATGACCTTTTGGTCTCTTTAATATTATTATATGATAACATTTCAGCGTTTGACAACATGGCAATGTATTTCCGGGTTTTCTCTTGTATCATTTAAAAATAAAAGTAGGTACTTAAATTCAGATTTCTCTGTAGACCAAGCTGATTCAATTTTAATCAATTTTATAATATGTATGCCTTAATGGTTTACGATATGAGTATTTGCTTTTGAATTCAGTACTTACCATTTAATTAAAACTTTTTCAGATATTGTAAAAACCATAGTATGTTACTATTTTAACAATACGGTTGTTTACCCCCCTCCTCCTAAGACTAAACGTCGGGACAGATTTTCATAAATGAGCCATCAAAAGATTTATCTGTATCATGCGGGTATTCAAATTCAAAATATTGTATCAAAAAAAACTCTTGTTTACGAAGCAAATAATCGTTAGAAAATAATTAAAAATACTATATCAAGTCAATCAAAAGTCATTCAAAAAGGTATAACAGCATAAAGAAAACACATGTCAGTTAAGAAAAAAATGGATAAAAAAGGTCCATTACTTATTTAAAACACAAGGAAGAAACAAAAACATGGCATAATTTACAAAAAAAATATAAAAAAAATATGAAAAAAAAAACAGAAGATATACACAAATATAATAAAAAAACGACATAGAAAACTTAAAACAATAAAAGCTAATATAAAAATTATTACTTAAAAATAATGGCTGTAATATAACTAAGCTTTCTCCAACAAGCCCTGTTTACTGTCTTTTTAAAACCCCAAGATTTCATAAATTCAAGAATATGGTCGTAAATATTTCTGCTTTCCACCACTCACTTATTTATAATGTATCTATTAGAGACGGTTGTCAATAGTAACACATAAAACCTTTATGTGCATGCAGACTGCATTGTGTTGTTCAAGATTGACCCGTCAGTTTACAAATTTTTGGCTGAAATCGCTTTCAAAGCAAAAAAAATGTATATATATATATATATATATATATATATATATATATATATATATATATATATATAGCTGACCCGGCAAACGTTGTTTTGCCATACACAATAGGAAATGTTTTTAAAAGTATCTGACACTATAGGTGTGTGGGAATTTGAAAGAGTAATGAAGCGTTGTAGACAATTGAAGCATACTTTATTTAAGTTAATATAGTAATCTTTATTAAAATACCAAATATATTAAATTACAGATTTTGATAGCTTGACACTACTACTAATTATTATGGCATTTAAAAAATAAACAAAGATTATTCTCTCAGCGCAATGGAGTGTACAATATTTTTGGTCAGTCCATCTATTTCGGTTCATGAGATATAGCCTGGTGACAGACGGACGGACGGACAGCAGACTCTTAGTAATAGGGTTCCCGTTTTTACCCTTTGGGTACGGAACCCTAAAAACCGCTGTCGATGGAATAGCTACTTCAACATCATAAAACCCCTTCATAAAATAAATTTATTAAATGTCTTGAATTTTTTGTTCAATTGCAAAGTGAGTCCTAAAATTGAAATTAACACTCTCATAAAATATATTACTCATTTTTTTCGCTGTTAGAATATATTTATTTCAACCCTCTCTTTCAATTTGGTAACTCAACTCCTTCAAAAGTTAACGTTTAAAACAGATAATTTGGATAAATTTTATTTAGCAAAACAACTGTCCATCACTTTATTTCCACAAAATGTTAAAGTATAATAAATTACATACCTTTAAAGTAAGGGCGTTGTTGGCACAAAATAAATGTCTATTATTAATTATATGAAGTAAATTAACTTGAGAGGCGTATCAGTCGAGACACAATTAAAACAAAAAAACTATATTAAAAACAAAACAATACAGGTTTCATCCTGTCTGAGTACTCCGTAGAGTTGATTTGATACTTGCGCAGGCGCGTATAACCCGTGTATGTGGGGTTGCGGTTGCGTTGCTGTACGGGAAATTCAATTCAAAATGATTTATTTATGCGGGACCGCCAGCTAAATCAATAAATATTTTTAATAACATAAAAGAACAAAAATAATTTTCTTTAAAAAAAAACCTGAAACTAAATATGTAATACCCGATTTTTAAGGAAATATAAAAAAAATGTGGTAGAAAATAAAAAAAAAGTAGTTTACAACGGGACTCGAAAAAATTGTAAATAACGTGAATAATACAAAAATAGCTATTAAAAAATAGGGGTTGATGGTAGAAGGGTGAAAATTTAGGGTTGGATGTATTTTTTAATGCTGAATCGTGAAAAAATAAAAACAAACAATTTTGTCCAAAAATTAAAAAAAAAATTTTTGGGGTGAACCACCCTTAATTTTTAGGGGTGTGAAAAATAGATGTTGGCCGATTCTCAGACCTACCCAATAAGCACAGAAAATTTTATGAAAATCGGTTTAGCCGTTTCGGAGGAGTTTGGTAACAAACACCGTGACACGAGAATTTTATATATTAGATATATATATATATATATATATATATATATATATATATATATATATATATATATATATATATATATATATATATATATATATAATGTGTTTTCGTTCCGGGTGTACATCCGTTCACTACTGTCGTTCTGAAAAGAACAGTTTTGCTGACCTTTCGCCAAAATCACATTTGGCATTTTTCGCGTTAGAGACTCAGACCAGTCTCTATTCGGACGCGAGAAAGAAAGCTTCGAAAATGCCAAATGTGATTTTGGCGAAAGGTCAGCAAAACTGTTCTTTTCAGAACGACAGTAGTGAACGGATGTACACCCGGAACGAAAACACATTGTATTTTTCCATCCGTGAAGGAGTAAAAATCAACATATATATATATATATATATATATATATATATATATATATATATATATATATATATATATATATATATATATATATATATATATATATATATATATATATATATATATATATATATATATATATATATATATATATATATATATATATATATATATATATTTATATATATATATATATATATATATATATATATATATATATATATATATATATAGGTAGGCTTATTGCCATCTCTAATGGCGGAAGCAGTGCGTCGTTTTGTCCAAGATTTCTTTAAAGCGATTCTAAATACACATAATTAATTATAGTATGTAGCGTAAAATAACATCTAGGAACCAAAACGGCTCAACGGATTTTAATGAGTGACGGGCTAAAGGATTTTCCAACTCCATCATGCCGGTTATAAAATTAAAGGGCTTAAGATGTTTTTAATTTTGGTAGTACATTTTTTTGAGTTATTAATAGATGGAGGCAGAGTTTTTAAATCCCAAAATTGTGTAAAATTTAATTTTTTAATTAATTGCAAAGAAGTAAATTTATTATTAATAAAAAAACAAAAACTCCCTGTTACCGATTGTGTGTGGGATATACTGGCTATAATACAGGCTAATAAGGAGATAACAATAGTCTATATATAGACTATTGTTATCTCCTTATTAGTCTGTATTATTTATTATTCCATATGAGTAAAACCTTCTTGACAATTTTGAGATTTTGTTCTAAAAATACTTTCATCAAAGTAATACAGGATTACTTCTGTGCCGATCACGGTAAGTGGGGCAAAAAATTAAATAGTTAAAACTATAAGGGTCCTCGCATGCATTGATCAACACTGAAATAAGTTTTCATAAAAATACTTTTATCATATCACCTTAGAACCTATAAGAATGTTTTAAATATTAATAATTGTGCAATTTTATTTCTCCTTTTTAGTTTGACAAGTTTAAGGAAGTCTAATTTTCTTGTTTTTTTCATTTTGTTCGATTATAAGTTCGAAATCAATTTTACTTAGCCTTATTTCGAGCCTTGTTACCCAATAGAACATATAAAATGTCGAGAACTATTGCAACGATAAAACTTTCAACCAAATATATGACCCTAAAATATGACAAAAACAACAAAGGCAAAAAATTTGTGACACAATTGCAACGAAAATCGGATTGCGGTTCTCCTGGTAAAAGTTTTCTTTTGTGTAAACTATTTTTACAATTTGATTGGGCCCATGAATAGTTACAGGCATAGGCGGATTGTATATAAACATCGGAAGTATTTGCAGTGGATGTAGTCAATCTACCGTAAAATTTCAATTGCACAAGAACCGGAAGCCATATTTTTTTGACTTTTGTAGAAAAGTGTCGTTTTTGTTGAACCGATCGGAACCAGAAATAAAAGAAGGTGGGCAGTTTGGAGATTAAAACCCCCCCAGAGCCACTTTTATTTAGGCTAAAATGATAAAAATAGTATAAAGTAAAAACATTTTTTTTGAGATTGTCGGAGTCAGTTTTACTTATAGCTAAAATAAGGTTATTACTTTTTTTTGTTTGTTAAAAATGTCCATCGTCTCAAACCAAAACACAACTAAAACTATCAAGATTTTTTTTCTATTCCGATCTGACCACTATCATTTCATCTCTCTGAAGTAATACATATAAACAAGAATGCTGCTTTTTGTATTTTATTTATTAAACGTGTTTATAATAAACATTTAAAAACAATAACTCTTAAGAATCATCGTATAACGCCGTTTCGCTCCGCCCAGAGTGGGACAAAACCGCATATGTTATATGGTTTTACCCGAGCAGCTTTTACAATGGAAATCATCAAGTTTTTTAGTTTACATCCAGTGCAACCTTCATAAACCCATCTAGTCGGCTAGATCAATACTCTTCGCTAGAGCACATAACACTCATGTATACATATATGCGCTAGAGTAAAAACAAAGTCGTTTGTTGCTTCAATTTTTGTAGTTTATTTACCAATTAACTTTAGTTTTAATTGGCGCTGTTTGTTCTAAATTTAGTGGTACTTTTTCTTACTTTTAACTCCAGAAGTTCATTCTTACATAGAGATAAAATAATCATAGTTGTTTTCCCTCTATGATTTTCGAATCAATGCCGAAGTAACTTCTTTTGTGGGAGTTTGCCTGGAATGAGTCTTCGGCTGTTGGAAATTCAGTTCGGGTACGTTTAAAGCGGTCTCAGATTGAGTTGCTGTGAGCGCATCTGATTTACTGTTAGCCGTGTGTAAAGATTAGACCGAGGCATTCAGGTTTAAGTCTCTATCAGTTGTGGCAGCCCCAGTGAAGTCATGATCAGCAAAAGTTTCACTGTTGGCGGCTTTACTATAAACCTTTCCAAAAAGTTTGGATGTTTGAAGCTGGGTGATTTTAAGTTTTGGGTTATTTCTAAGTCAAGTATTGATCTCTTGTGTATAATAGGTACTCAAGTTAACCCGTGAAACTGACATCCAATAGTTGGAGCCTGTGGGTACAGTGCGGTGGGAAGCTTAACATAATGTCTCTATTTTGCCTGGTTTTATCGATTAATGGTATTATTCCTTATATGGGTCGTATGCCCATCCAACAATAACAGGACTGGTTCAACTTGTATAGGTTTGAAAGAACAAATAAAATGATGAACTTGGATGACATATTTGTACCTGGAGTTAAGGAGTTCAGCTTTCGTTCGAATTCGGGGAAAAATCAAGAGTGGTGGTACATAATGCCCAGAAGCAAAGACAAGGATGACAGCTGTGGAGAGTTGTCCCTCTTTCTGCTAAACTGACTACGCCAACCTGATTTCTTCCTTTCAGGGCTCTAATGCTGGACTATTTTTGGGGACTCTCATGATACCTGTCTCGTCGACGTCGAAGATCTTCGTTGTTTCAAATTTATATTTATCGATAAGCTCAATGAGATTGATTGATTTTGGTACTCCATGAATTTCGGAAGCTTTTAGGTAACCCATGTTACCATTAAACAAATTCAAACTAGCTTCTTTCATGTTTTTAGAGTCAAAATCTTGTCTAGTAGTTTTTCTTTTATAGTGACGCATCATCTTGCAGAACCTGTAAAGATAAATATCAATATAAAATCAGTCGTCTAATGTAACATGTCAACAAAAGCGTTCTATACATTTTTTGGGATAAACCCGTGTAAACCAGTATACTATCCGGTTTTACCCCATAGGGTTTTGTGGCATGAGGACAACGTATTTCGTGTTACTACATGTAATAACGGAAATAACCAATATTAATATTGAAAATTATAATGCTAATAGATATACTGTTAATAGGTATTTTAAAGTAACGCACCTTCTTATTGGTTATAAAGAAAAACACACGTTCAAAAAAAGCTAAATTTAACATCAAAACGTCTTCAAAAAAAGCCAAATTTAACATCAAAACGTCTTAATGTCCATAACTTACTAGAACACATGCGCTTTCTGATTTCTGTTAACAAACTGACCAGTAGGGCGCATAAAGTCGGGAATAAATATATTTAAATTAGTTTCATAAATATTTGTGGTGTGGATTTTGCTCTGGTATTTAATTTTATACGGGTCTCTCCTATTTGATAAAATAAGTAGGTCAAAACGCCATTTTTCTACAAAAGTCAAAAAAAAATCTTGCAGTCGTTGCGAAATACCAAAACTCAGGCTTCTTTTTAAAAACAAATTTTTATACAAGCAAATTCCAGAGGTAGAGCATTTCGTTTTTCACGAAAATTTCCAGAAGATTGACTCCACTTACTCCACTATTGAAGCAGCTATTTTCTTTTAATATGATATTTGCTTTGAAATAATACGGCATATATTTCGATAAAATTTTATTCTATTTTGCAATCGTAAAGACGTCTTTTCAATATGCAAAGTTGTGTCGTGCTGGCCCTCTTTTCGATTTTTTTTCTTTGCAAAAGTTGGCAATGCTAAGTCAATGGCTACCTCGATTTGAAACCGGACACGTCTCAAAATTAAAAAACAAAAATGGTGCACATGTAACTGCCAATTTCCACTTCTGACATGCATTTAACCTCACTCGCCCTTTAGAAAACCCGCCTGAGGCTCGTTCTCTATCTTAGGACTCTACTATAAAATCGTGTCTTATCAAACAAGTATTTTAATATGCCCAGTTAACAATAAAGCATCACCCCTACTTGAATAAGTTTTCTTCTAATTAACCATTCTTGTTTTTCTTCTAAAAATTTAGGCGTTTATTTTATATGTCGAGAACAAACATTTTCTTCTCATTAAACCACAAGAGCGAATTTATCTTTCGATCGTGGGAGGGATGACTTTAAGTAACAATGGTAGTTATTCAGCGGAAATATTATCTTATATATTGTTAGGAGACACGTGATTGGTCTATAATTTGCAGAGTTTTTGATGTCCCCGTTCTTGGGTAAGTTAGATATCCTTGGCTTAGAAAGTTTGGTACTGTATGTGGATCCTAAATAAATTTGTTAAAATATTTTGTTCACTGTGTGTGTTCAATAATTTTTTAAGCCAATAGTTTTGAATTTGATCATTACCTGAGTGGTGCGTTTTATTGATTACAACTGTTCAATAGGCCGTCGTAATTTGGTTATATTGCATAATATTGATGTTCAGTCTGTTTTGAGTTTCAAGGTCTATTCAATTTGCAACTATCTTGTGTTCAGTTTCCTGTACCAAATTGGTTCCCAATATTTCTGAATATCTTCTGAGTTCGATATGATTTTTATTTACATTTTTATTTTACTTTTTAATCCTCTGTAAAGTCTTTACCTTGTGGTAGTCATTTAAACCTATAAAACGTAAAGAAAATGACCATAAATATACTATGTATTTTTTTATTTAATGGTAATTAAGTAAAGGGTAAACTTAACGTTTTAGCTTAAACGTGGATTTCATTATTACACAATTACTTTGTGTCAATAATAATTTGAATAAAGGAGTCACCCAATTTAAAGAACTGTATAGCAAAAGCAACCAATATGTTGAAAACAGTATACTGCCCAGAGTGAGGGTCAGTTATGGCGTCGGGTGATCTATCTTTGTAAGAATGCCCCGACTTGAGTTATATTCGATAACAGGTCGCTGATGTCTGAAAGGCATATTGGAGTTATTTTTGGAACATCGCACATTATTTTCTGTTTACACTGCAGTTTTTTTGGATAATTTGAAAGACATGGGAATCGAACCTCATAGAAATCGGGACTTGAATTAAATAAAAAATACGTGGGAGAACGAATATAGGAAAACGTTTAAAGGAAGTAAAAATCCTTTTAATAACCAGGATTGAATGAGAACTTCCTGCTTCATATTAGGTAGATATAGAAGCAAAATTATGGCAGGTATGTCACTGCGCAAAGGAGATATCAACATGTTATTAGCGCATCTAGTCTATAACTATCTTTAATAGCATCGTTGAAAAAAATCATACCTAGGTTAGTACACTATATTAATACTTTAACGTTTTATGAAAACATTAAAACTATTTCATATTGACAAGAACAAATGTTTAATGAGGTACCTGTGCTGCTAAGTGTATATCCACTTTTTGGAAAATTAGTTTTTTTGCTGTCTTTCTTTCTATATCTCGTTCATATAAAACTCACGCTTTTAATAGAACCTACTTATTTTTAGTTTATTAGTTAGTTGACCAAAATACATATTACAACAATGACAATTAAAAGTAACAAATAAACCCTATAACTAAAGGTTCCAAGAAAGGTTTTGCAGGTTAACGCAAGTATTTCAGGTTAAGTGTAGCTTATTTTGGTAAGAAGCAGTAGTATAGATGATTTATAACATCTTGCGCACTACCCGTTTTGCCTCGACCCCTCATATTTTTCCTATCCTTTTAACCCCATACTCTTATATTTTGTAATTTTAAATCTATTTTTAATAGCTTTTAAAAGTTTTTTTTTTGCTTTGCTGTATTATTAAGAAATGCAGCCCACCAAATTGGCCGCCCTGACAGTCCTCCCCCCCCTCTAGAGCGTGCTCTGTTCGTCTACGTTTGCCTATGTGTTCAGGATGCAGTTCAAGTACAAAGTCTTTGAAGAAATAATATATAATAATTGTCATAAATTTAAAATTTATAATCATAAAATAAAGGCATTTGGCAATTTGGAACGCTAAGTTATATAACAAAATTTAGTATTTGAGTTGTTTCCATGTCCAGAAAACAATTATTTGGCACGTGCTTAATATAATTAAATTAATTCAACTTAAAGGGATTAAAGTGAAATGTATCCATAATTCAGAAACAATTTCAATCAGACACCTTTTGTACATTCCGGCGGCAAAAATTCCACGGCCCATTGCTAGAGGCAATCGACCAGAAAGTGTCAGACAATGCGAATACCAGCCTATTACCCATTCCGGCCACTCTAAGGGAACAAAGGAACTTCAAAAGGCATTCTTTTATTTTATTGAAGGGATGCGCGATAAATCAAAACTTGTTACGGGGGCTAAAAAGGTGCAGTCCTGGAAATATTGTCACTGATCGGTTGACATCAATTTATTTTAAAATAGGGCAACTTTTGAGTGAGTTTATGAAGACCAAAAACTGAAATCCAGCAATTATCTACATTTAAAAGATTTATCATAAAATATAATAGACTTTTTATATAATGGCAAATTGTAAAATTGTTTGTTTGAGAAATTTATTAGACATTTCCAGATTTATCTTAACTCTAGTTTCATTGTTAATATATAATAATCGGCAAGCTTAAATAAAATATGGTAGTCTGACACAAATGGTCGCAAGATTAGTAAATGATAAATTAACTTCTATGATAAAACGTTATAGCCAAAAAAGTTTTTAGATACATTATTTTATGTTATCACAGAATATCGTCAACTTTACTTCACCCATAGGTATGGTAACACACATCTTCAAGCTTCAGAATTTATAGATACCAAAAACATGTCCATCAATATGTCTGTCTGTTGGCGGCATTGCTGAAAACTACTTATCCCATTCACTTCAAATTATGCACAAAAATCAAGGCTCATGTTGGGATGAGCTGGTAATATTTTGCTAAAAATTCAATATTGCAGAACATAATGGCGATCAAATAAAGTTTTTTTTAATCAATGTAAAAACCGCTGATTCACGTAGCTTCAAATTTTGTATACAAATTAAGTATTAAATAGAAATTAACTGATAAAATTTTGATACGAATCCAATATGGCGAAATAAAATGTTACACAAAAATTAAGAGATGATGAACTAGTAAGATTTTCATGTAAATCCAGTTAAAAATGAATCTCAAAAACTACTTATTCAGTTGACACATTTTACACAAAGAATAAATGATATATAGGGATGAATAGGAAACGTTTTGTTCCTAATTCAATATGGCTAATAAGTTGTTAAAAAAATCAGAATCAGTCTTTGTCAGGTTGAGACATTTCGTTTCTTAAAGAAAATGAGAAAAAACCGATTCATCATAGAATATAATAAACATTTAATATAATGGCAAATTGTAAATTAGTTTGCTAGACTGAAAATGTTTGACAGCCATATTGAGTTGGCATTTTATTTAAAATGAGAAATGTATTTGATATTTTCAGATTTATCTTAAATGTAACTTCAGTTTTAATGTATAATAATCAACAAGCTTCAATAAAATATGGTAGCCTGACACAAATGGTGGCAAGATTAGTAAATGATAAATTAACTTCTATGATAATATATGCTAGCGCTAGCTAGTTTTAGATACATCACTTCATGTTATCACAAAATATCGTCATCTTTACTTCCCCCGGAAGTATGGTAATAGTGAAAAAAAAATATTATCCCAATATTTTATAGATCTTCAAGCTTCAGGATTCGTGATTCAAAAAGATTTCCGTCAACATGTTTATCTGTTGGCGGCGTCTATTTGTCCGTTAACTTCAAATAATGTTTTTTTTTAAATCTATGTAAAAACCGCTTATTCAATTAACTTCAGATTGTTTATACAAATTAAGTAACAATTGTAGTTATTTAGCGGAAATATTATCTTATATATTGTTAGGAGACACGTGATTGGTCTATAATTTGCAGAGTTTTTGATGTCCCCGTTCTTGGGTAAATTAGATATCCTTAGCTTAGAAAGCTTGGTACTGTATGTGACTCCTAAATAAATTTGTTACAATATTTTGTGAGTTCACTGTGTGTGTTAAATAATTTTTTAAGCCAATAGTTGTGGATTTGATTATTACCTGGAGATTTCCAGTGGTGCGTTTTATTGATTACAACTGTTCAATATGCAGAGAACATAATAGCGGTCAAATAATGTTTCTTTTTTAAATCGATGTAGAAATCGCTTATTCAATTAACTTCAGATTGTGTATACAAATTAAGTATTAAATAAAAAATTAACTTGTAAAGTTTTGGTATCCAATATGACGAAATAAACTGTTTAAAAAAATTAGTATAAGAAGTACTTATTTAATTGGCTTCAAATTTTGCATAAAAATCAAGACGGACAAAATCCAGCATTAATAAAATAAAATGATCGCTCGAAAGAAATCGCTATGACAAGCTACCTACTTATCTTATTGACTTTAAATTTTACATAAAAATGATCGAGGGGATGAACTAGTAAGATTTTCATGTAAATCCAGTTAAAAATGAATCTCAAAATCTACTTAGTTACATTTTTTACACAAAAAGTAAATGTGATATAGGGATGAACTGAAAACATTTTGTTACGAATCCAATATGGCTAATAAGTAGTTTAAAAAAGCAGAATCAGTCTTTATCAGCTTGAGACATTTCGTTTCTTAAAGAAAATGAAGAAGAAAACACCATTTATTTTGGTTTCAATTAAAAAAATAAACGTGTCATATAAAACTGAATTTGCTCGAAACTTCGCTCCTTATGCATACTTCCTGCATAGTAAAATATGACCCTGTTTAGTCAGTGCATTTATTGAGTTATATGTACATATATAAACTTTTTCACTTTTTTAAGGGCAAGATTCATTATAGGTAAACTTTCAGGTATAACTGGAACTTCCTTCTTCATTAATAATTTTTTAAATAGAAAAATGAAAGATATTTCTATGAATACTCATTAATAATCATGTGTAGAACTAAGCACGATTATACTTTACTACCCCTGATGAAAGAAATTATTCATAAGAAGGGAAGTTACCGATAAAGGCAGTTTATTAGTGTTTTAGTCCATTTGTATTTCAATATCCGTAGGCAAAATGAAAATCAGGCATCACGACGGCTTTGTATAATTTTATGTAAGTTTCGAAACGCATTTTTTGCCGAACACTTAAAATCATTTTGTTATTCCCTAGTGCTCAGGATAATAACGAATTTTTAAAATTTTCGATTCAAGTAGCTAGGCGGACAAGTTTAGAAAATGTTTAAACATGTAACATTCGTTCAACAATCTTGGATAATTATTACCCTTAACAAATTACTTAATATATAACGTAGTAATACTTGTTATGAGATCAAATATCAAGTAATATACCTAAAATATAATATTTTTAAGACAATTCAAGAGCAATGACAAGTTATTGGAACGGAAAAGATTCGTGAAAAGAAAAATTATGTGAGGCCCCGTATGTGTCGTTTTTATTGATTTGTTTTTCTGTATTATCCTTATTCGAATTCATATTCTCTGGAAGATTCGTTTTTAAAATATCATTTTTCAAATTATGTATGTTCTGTAATTTTAACTTCTCTGTGATAAGAACTGTGATAATAACTTTTATTAATCATATATCTAGTATAATATGATTATTTTATAGTTACATTTTGTATCATAATATTCATTTAACGACGCCACAGCCTCATATATCCATTAGGATTCGCACAATATCTATGAATATAGTTACTCGAGATGATATGCTTATTTACTTATCAACCAGCGTCATGCACACTTATATCAAATTGTGCTCTTTTTACTTATTTAAGCCCTAACGAATGTCCCAAATAATGATTTAAAATATGGCGTGGTAAAAACAAAGGCCTATTTGATGCTAAAGAACTAACGCCTGAAACAAAAATATATGTATTTTGTTGTACCGAAATTATAATTTAAATTGGTGAAATGAAAACTTTCTAAATAAAACTATTATTATTATATGCAGGCTCATTTATCTGTCACAAAATTGCAAGCCCACCCTGTTACATTATCTTTAATAAAACCTCCCCTTTGAACGAATTATGTTTCTATTGACAGCTTAATCGATATAACTATCTGGAATCAATCAATCTTTACCATAATGACACACGGTCCTAGCTTATTATTTTGAAATTGGAAGGGTGAATACTGTAATTGATAGAATATCGAGACGAGCTATTTTGTAGTATAGCAAATTCATACAAATCGTTTTAAGTCTATTTATTATTAGACTATTATTATCAAAAAGGGCTATTTTGAATCCATTGCTAATTCATAAATAACATGTAACTGGTGTAATTAAACCGAACCATAAGTTTACTTGGAAAAGTAACGAAACAGGATTTTAATCCCTATGTAACTGCTAAACTTTGTTGTGTGAATTTTAATACTTAAATATCAAATAAAAAAAATTGTCAAGAAAATAATTTAAAAAAAATGTGATATTGTATTTATAAGCAGGAATAGATGGCTAAACCTGTCTATAGGTAGAATTTTACATATTTGGTTTTTTAATCCCACTTAAGGTTTAGCCTGAAACAACACCAAAAACCAAATTTTCATACTTAAACCAATATTTTTTTCAAAATTTCGATAGGCCTCTTTGTTTTTTTTATGATTTCAAAAATATACGCACTTTATTTTTGTTTTTTGTATTTTATGTTTAAATATCGCAATCGCCCATTTGCGTGATATTATTTAGTTTAGTTGCCTAGAAGTACATGAATGAGCTCACACATTATTGATAATCGTTACAGCAAGATTTTGAAACAAAGTTCCTTTTGATAAATGATTTATATTATTAATTGTAAATTTCTAATTTCCTAATTTATGTGTTAACTATGTTTTCCTTAGCTGAACTGTACGACATATTAGATTTTGTAGAAAGAATAATAAAAACAGTTTTCATCAAAGCGAATGTTGTTTCCAAAGATTTCTAAAGCACTGTTTACGATTAACATTAATACCATTTTGGATTTTCCAATAAAATTAGTATCATCAGTTGATAAACTACAATCATTTTTATGTTATGCATAAAATTTATATTAATACCGATTTTGATTCGCAGACTTATCTATCTATATTTACGATTTTTAAAAAATTAGAGCATAAAACGATTTTTATACTGATATTACGAAAGGAATCATTACCTTATCTACTTTTTTCCCCATATTTATGGGTTCTTTTAGCCTGGGCCTATAATTTGTAAAATCAGGAATAAAACATAAAATCTATTTTCAAGCATTCTTGAGAGACATTTTAAGTGTACTTCCATCCATAACCTAATATATTAATAATAAAATATAAAATATTATGTGCGACTTTTTTACAATTGCTATCGCATACAAACATTTTCTTCTTTGCCTATACAATATTTATTCACTGACATAAAAATATAAAATGGTGAACATATTAAAATTGATGATGAAGAAAAATACCATCAATAAGATAAGATTTTGCTAACTGCGTAACATATTGGGGGACAGCGTTCCATCCTAACCCGCCATATGTCCGTCCCAGCATACAAGGTGTATTTAATATTCATCACCAGTGTCTACTTTTTTTACCGTGAAATTGAAAATAAAAATAGTAGTGAATAATGCGGTACATCATTTAACAGTCTAAGGTCTTTAAGTAAATTTCTATCAAGATTTAAAGTTAATTTTTCACTTGAAAAGATAACTCTAAATCCTGTTTTCAAGTAGAGAATCAGAAGCATACAATGTGGTTGGATTAAATTTTTTTTATAAATATTTTTTTATAACAACTTTCTAATAAAATATGTCGTTTTACCATAATAAATGCTTAACAGTGATAAGACAAATTGAACAAATGAAATGTATTTTAGCAAACATAGTACTTCCCCATATATGTATGTATGTATGTGAATGGTTTTTTCAAGGTGAAGTTTTTATGCAGTAAAATTGATCGTGTCTTGCCGTTTTTTAAAGATATTAACAGTTTATTTATTAAAATTTAGCGTTGTACACCCTTAAAAAAAACATAAAAATATAATTATGTTACAGAACTGTTTCATCTCCTTAGATTGATCGTATATTAAGGAAAAAATTGCTTATGTACAAAAACAAAAGAAAATATGATTATTTTTACCGTGTTTTAATGAGTGCATTATGGAAATAAAAAATATTTGCATTTCTCTTGAATTTCCTAGAACTATCGCGTATAATGAAAAAAAAACGATTTATCTACAAAGAGGTAAAAAAATTGACATGTTTCACCTTTTGTTTTTTTTAAGTAACCACTTAAAAAAAATGTGTTCGTTTTCTGGGGACTGATTCATATATCTAGGTTACCCTGTAAAATGGAAACAAATATTTATATATACAAAAATAGAACCAGTTTGAGTGTTTCGCCGTTTGCCAAAAAGTTAAACGCTCTTAAATTATATGTTTTTGTTTACATCCTCCTAGAGGAAAATAAAAAAATGTTTTATAGAGAACATTATAAAAGATATTTAAGGTATTTCACTTTTTGCTAAGGAAATGAAATGTTTGTGAAATATATATGTATTGTAGTCGTAAAAAAATCACCGTTTTAGGGTCCCTGGGTAAATATGTTCTCCCATTTCTGTCAGTCTGTCGTTCTGCCTGTAAGTGGCATAGCTCAAAAACTATTTATGGGGTTATCTTGAAATTTTGGTCAATACGGGGTCTGGAATGGTAATATTCTGGTAGAAATCCAATATGGCGAAACAAAATGGCGGCCTCACAAAATGTAATTCATTATTTAGAAACTACTTATCGGATGGACTTTGAAATTTGTACAAAAATAAAGTGGTAATCCATTATGGCGGAACAAAATGGCTCCTTAATAAATATTGAAAAATTCGATATAAAAAAACTCATTATAGAATGAATTTGAAAGTTTGCACAAAAATCGAGCGTGAAATTGATAAACTTTTAGTGCGAATCCTATATAGCGAAACAAAATGACAGCTTAATAAAATGTTTAAATATTCGGTAAAATTCCATTTTCTGGAATAAGACCTTCTTGTTATGGGGCAAAATAATAAGGGTATATTTTGTTTTGTATAGAATATATAATAAATAGTGTTATAAAAATAAATAAAATAATAATAACAGTAATAAACATATTAAAAACTAAAAAAATAATTGAAATAAATAATATTTTATAGAATTTGTATAAAGTTATTATCAAATAATTATGCATATATGGACTGTTATTTGTACGTAGTGAAATTATGTTTTTATATACAAAAAAATAAAATAAATTTGAGGAAAATTAGTGTGATTCTAATACTTCTAAAAGGCGTAGTCTGGGGAAGGGGTTGGCGGGTTTAATACCCAATGAGGATGAAAGATACATTTTTAACTTAAAAATATTTTAAGCGCAAAAGAAGCGATGACATTTGTTTTTTTTTTGGCCAACTTTTATTTACAATTCTGAAACCCCCTCGGCCAGTGGCGGCTATTCAGGTGAAGTAGGTGAAGTGTTACTTCACCAGGAAAAATAAACAAGCAAACCTCTAACTATATTTATTATATATCTCTTAAAATGTTGGTTTTTACATTCATATATTCACCTAATTGGTAAAAAACAAACTGTACATCTGGAATAAATATTTTACTTGACCGTTGGCGGCATGTCTTTTTAAAACTTTCAATCGAACTTTATTATAACAACTATAACAGTGGCGCATACCGCTTGGACTTTGCTGGAGGTGCTATGTTTAGTTTACGATTTTCCTACCGTGTTGCCATGACAACGCGTATCCGATGACGTCGAGCCCAGCGCCATACAACGGTTCTTGGTGAATTGCAGGCGCAGTACACTACACCCACGTGTCGTTCGGGTTTGCGGTGGTTGTTTACTTTTATTTTCGCGGATTTCGCTGCATCTGGTGAGTTCCTTTGAAGTTAATTTGACTGTTTTGTTTTATATTTATTTATGGTGCTGATACAACTACAATTTCGTAATTATTCAAATTCGAAGTTACTAAATGTGATTGTTCAAGACTGGAATAAATTAAAAGCCGTCTTTGAATTTATTACAAACTGTGACAAATCTGATGAAAAATCAATCCGCCTTGCGAAAGGATTTTTAGGTAAGATGAATGATTTTGAATTCATGTTTCTGGCATTAGTGTTTATTGACATTTTCTTAATCACGGACATACTATTTGACGTTCTTCAAAAAAATCGCTTGACATTCATTTTTGCATATCCAATATAAAACGCTGTCATGAGGCGCTCTGTAAAAAAAGAAAAGAACATTTTTTTAATACCATGTTTAATAAAGCAAATTCTATTACAAAAATAAATCATTACAAACGTGAGCTTGCTAAGCTTTCGCCTGAAGAAATTAGGGCTAAGTATAGAACCCTTTTTATGAAATATTGGACCATATTTTAATGGAAATGAAATGAGATTTCAAGACTGTGAAAAACTTACATTTTCATGTTTGGCAGGTTCTGCTAAATTTTCGGAATATAGTTTAAATTTTCCGACTGGCCTGTTTGAAATTTGTTACAGTTATATGGGGAAATATTTTCAAAAAGGCAACGACTTTGCTTGACTGAGTTTGGTCTTATTTTTGCCAATAAGAGTAATTGGAATATATCGCTGGAAGAGAAAGTGAAAAAAATTAATAATGCAAAGCATATAAATTGTTTTCCCTTATTTTGACAATACCGTCGACCAGTTCTTCAGTGGCAAAAAGTTTTTCTTGCTTCAAATGTGTAAAAACTTATTTAAGAAATACAATATCTCAAGAAAGACTTACTTCTCTTGGCAATATTTCAATTAAGTAAGTAAATACAGTTTTTTTTACTTTTTAGCTCAAAATAATTTTCATTTATATTCACATGCAAGAGACAGATAAATAAACTTTACATGCTCCTACGTTTAGGTTTAGAGTGCGTATTTTCAGCCAGATGCACCCTATTGTTTCTGAATTGTCCTTAGCGAGCATCCTCAGCGACACTCTTTTGTTTTGTTAAAAAGCGTACAAACATTGGGTGGGCTATAAAGAGGCGGCCCCTTTCGAATTTCGGTGAGATTTATTAGCTGTTTAATATTTTAATATTTTGCTTTGAGTATAATACAAGTGGTCGAGTAAACTCGAGTGTTTATCTTTAGTTGAGTCGAAAAGCCGCTTACATAAACACCGGAGATTAAAATCTACAAAGGCAGTTTCCGAAGTTGAATTAAAAGGGATTTTAAAGGATATTTCAGTTAAGAAATAGCATATATTTATAAAAAAGAGCGTCACAAGTAAGCACAATCAATGTACATCGGGAGAAAAAATGTTACAGTTTTTGAAGTTTTATCAAGTAAGACCTGTTTTACTGAATCTACGTGAATGAACTGAACTTGACTCCAATGTGACACACAAAAGCACGAGCATTAGGCAAGAAATGTCAAAAACCGCAAACGACCTGAAAACCCGTGGAAAGTTAATTTGCATAATTTCAGAGAGAATAATACCAATTAAATGTGTAGAACTTGGGCAAATTCAAGTTTACCATCCCTAGAAAGTTGAGTTGCTTATGTCACGTAGAAAAATAGGTAATAAATGAAGTTTGAAGATATGTTTTTTTAGATGCTGCATTTTATGGATGACAATTGAATATCATTTATCTCCAAAAATTCTAAGTCATTGTATTGCCATTTCGTTTATAAATATCATATGGATTTGACTGTAAGCACTATCAACTTTATTATTTCCAATGGAATACCCTGTACATTTTTGAAGAATTTATTATTTTTCTTAAAACATGATGCATGCAGCTAACTTTGACAAATCTCGAGAAAATGGCGATTGAAAATGATATATCGATCTTAAACTATCAGACTAAAAAAAATATGATGTGCGATATGTCAGTATCACAAATTTATTTAATCGGCACTTTAGGTAAATTTATTAAAATTGAAAAAGTTAACTTGTCTTCGCTGGGATTCGGACGCTGTTGAATGCTTTGACTACTAAGCTACGAAGACCATGAGTTCAACAAGCAATTACGACAATTTAATTGATTCATTTTTATGTTGGTAATTTTTTTCGAGGCTGTTGAAGAGAAAAATGGGACTCAATTTTTAAACTTTTTGCCTCATGGTGGTTATTATAGAAAACAAAAAAATCATCAACGTAACCTATAATTATAAGGAATCGCTAAAGAAGCAGATCTGTGATTAATAATATCAAACCAGATTAATTTTTGAATTGTTGCTTTTTGATTCTCTGTATTTAAGTTGAAAAAATCAACTTGTGTTTGTTAGGATTCGAATCCAGGAGAGGCTCAACTAGACTTTTTGAATTTCGCAATTTTGTCACATGGCTAGGTGTCGCGTCAATCGTCAAGTCGTGTCGCCCATCGGCCATTTTATTATGTGTGTTGTGGTTGGGATCTTGCTGTTTGCTGGTTTCCGGATTTTTATCGTGTCATGCTGCTTAGTAAAATATTAAGGTATAGTGAATGATACATGATACAAAAGGGCCAGTGATGGAGGTTAAGAAAATACTGGAGGGCTAGAAACTTGGGCACTTATATGATATTTTCGAGGGTAAGTAGGGTTACCACAGGCAATTTTTTTCTTATTTTTATATAGTTTAGTAGGTATACCATCTGAAAAATTCTTTCAACTAGTAAGACTTAAACGCTATAACCATCATTTTGTGTGGAGTATATGGTATGTGAACTTGAGAAATAACGCTCATTACAGTATTCTCCTCCATTGCTTTACATTTATTTTCCCAAGAAAATACTGGAATTACTACTACACACCGTTTGTTTTTGATTTAAATGGAAAATATAGGCGGTGCCCCAAAGGAAAGCTGTTTGACAAATACAACAATAGAAAGTGTTCACTGAGGTCAGTAGGATTGTTAAAAATAACGATGCCATGCTGATACAGATAACAATGGTATGTAAAAATATTTACATTGTGTCCTTCCTCCTATAATGTAGAAAAAATTACTATTTGAACTGTGATTTTAACTTAAGTTCTCCCACTTTTAAATCGCTGTAATAGTTATTTTCCAAAAAGTGCTGAAAATAACAGATTAGTATGCGAAATATACCTTTCTCAAGAGTTAGGAACACATTTTTTACGAGCTTATGGAAAACCAAAAAAAATAATAATGTACTTATATTTTAACCAGCAAAATAACAAATACCAAATATGTTACTTTAATTTTAATTTATTATCTACTCCATAGTCGCTCCAAGTTTCTTTAATATGCGATCACAACTTGTGTAATTGGATAATTCAAAAAAAGGCTCATCAGATTTTTGAGCTAGTATTCATTCAAAGTTTTTGGCTTTGGAGGCAAACATGTTTGAAACTGTCAACATTAATGATATCATTTTTTATTATATATATTTTTTTTTGCTTCTACAGCATATAATTTTATGAGAATCCTAAAAACTTTGAAATTAATCCCTATAATTACAAAAAAAAAGAGTTTTTTACAGCTTTTTTACCTTGCAACTGACAATGAGGAAATAGGAAAATTTAATATAATAATATACTTATATTTTAACCAGCAAAATAACAAATACCAAATATGCTACTTTAATTTTGATGTATTACCTACTCCATAATCACTCCAAGTTTCTTTAATATGCGATCGCAACTTATCTAATTGGATAATTCAAAAAAAGGTTTATTAGATTTTTGAGTTAGTATTCATTAAAGAGCAGTTTGTAATGGTTTTGAAAAAGTTTTTGGCTTTGAAGGCAAACATGTTTGAAACTGTCAACATTAATGGTATCATTTTTTATTATATATATTTTTTTTGCTTCTACAACATAAAATTTTATGAGAATGCTAAAACCTATTTTTGAAATTGATCTCTATAATTACAACAAAAAAAGAGTTTTTTTACAGCTTTTTTACTTTTCAACTGACATTGAGGAAATAGGAAAATTAATTTTTTTAGGAACTGATGAAGACTTTGAAATTCCAAGTGAAAAACATGTAGATATCTTAAGACTACTTGGAAACTGCATTGAGCCTTGAATGGAAGTTTGTGAGAAATGAGACATACAAAAATTTGAAAAATTATCACCGGGTGCGTTGTTGCTGATTTTTACTCCTTCACGGATGGAAAAATACAATGGGTTTTCATTAACCAGGAATCCGAAGCAGGTGATTAATAATATCAACCAGATTAATTTTTGAATTGTGCGTTCTGAAAAGAACACTTGTTTTGCTGACGTTTCGCCAAAATCACATTTGGCATTTTGTCAAGCATTCTTTCTCGCGTCCCAATCGGATTTTAATGTGTGTTGGTGACTGCGACGCTGGTTTCGGATTTTTATCGTGTCATGCTGCTTAGTAAAATTTAAGGTATAGTGAATGATACATGATACAAAAGGGCCAGTGATGGAGGTTATATCTGCGAGGGCTAGTTGGGCGTTATTTATGTTTTCCGGATAGGGTTACCACAGGCAATTTTTTTCTTATTTTTATATAGTTTAGTAGGTATACCATCTGAAAAATTCTTTCAACTAGTAAGACTTAAAACATTTATTTTCCCAAGAAAATACTGGAATTACTAGTACACACATTACTACACACCGTTTGTTTTTGATTTAAATGGAAAATATCGTGCCCCAAAGGAAAGCTGTTTGACAAATTATAGAAAGTGTAGGATTGTTAAAAATAACGATGCCATGCTGATACAGATAACAATGGTATGTAAAAATATTTACATTGTGTCCTTCCTCCTATAATGTAGAAAAAATTACTATTTGTTTGCTACTTTTAAATCGCTGTAATAGTTATTTTCCAAAAAGTGCTGAAAATAACAGATTAGTTGCGAAATATACCTTTTCAAGAGTTAGAACACATTTTTTGAAAACCAAAAAAAATAATAATGTACATATTTTCCGTGCCATGGACTTTAATTTGAAAAGTTCCATAGTCGTAGTTTCTTTAATATGGCAAACTTGTGTAATTAACAGGCTCATCAGATTTTTGAGCTAGTATTATTCAAAGTTTTTGGCTTTGGAGGCAAACATGTTTGAACTGTCAACATTAATGATATCATTTTTTATTATATATATATTTCTACAGCATATAATTTTAACAATCCTAAAAACTTTGAAATTAATCCCTATAATTACATCAGGAACTGACAATGAGGAAATAGGAAAATTTAATATAATAATATACTTATATTTTAACCAGCAAAATTACCAATATATGCTACTTTAATTTTGATGTATTATACTCCAGACCAGTTTCTTTAATATGCGATCGAAGCTTATCTAATAGAAATTCAAAAAAAGGTGATTTTTGAATAAAAGGGTTTGAATCATTAAAAGTTTTTGGCTTTAGGCAAACATGTTTGAAACTGTCAACATTAATGGTATCATTTTTTATTATATATATTTTTTTTGCTTCTACAACATAAAATTTTATGAGAATGCTAAAACCTATTTTTGAAATTATCTCATTACAACAACAGCTTTTTTACTTTTACTGACATTGAGGAAATAGGAAAACATAAATAACGATTCCAAGTGCTGCGCAGATATGGAAACTGCATTGAGCCTTGAGTTTGGGAAATGAGACATACAAAAAGGAAACGTCGTTGTTGTTGCACGGTGGAAAAATACAACTTCAGTCCGGGTGTACATCCGCACTACTGTCGTTCTGAAAAGAACAGTTTTGCTGACGTTTCGAAAATGCCATTTGTGCATTTTCGAAACGTCGCGTCCCAATAAACTGTTCTTTTCAGGCCGAAGGTTAGTGCAGGCGTTGGTCGTTATTTATGTTTTCCGGATTTACTGTTGTTGTTGCGCTAATTGCGCTTGAGTTTTTGCGATTATGTGTATATTATATATATATATATATATATATATATATATATATATATATATATATATATATATATATATATATATATATATATATATATATATATATATATATATATATATATATATATATATATATATATATATATATATATATATATATATATATATATATATATATATATATATATATATATATATATATATATATATATATATATATATATATATATATATATATATATATATATATATATATATATATGCTCGAAACGGCATAATTCCGATTTATATATATATTTACTAGATCGGAAGTATGCCGTTCCGAGCGTTTTTGTTTCGTGCGTCTCTAGAACATTTCTCAATTTCCCCTAAATTTACCTACTAATTAAAATAACTAACCAAAACTAAAACAAGAAATTGAAAATATATAATTTTACAAAGAATTATTGAAATTACTTTTGGGCGGGAGGTTATCGTAGGCAGGTAACGTTATAACAGAAGCTGCAACGATGATACCTTCGCGGTCCGGCCCCTAACCTGGTCTTAACCCGGTACCGAGGCACATGTATAATAAAAGAATATCCAAAATTATACCAAACATCGTTATATTGACAATATAAATCATTAGGTGATTTGTGCGAATTAAGATATTCCTCGTGAATTGTAAGCTTAAAATTTCCTCCAATCTTATAAAGATAGGTTGAATTAAAGTCGCTATACATGACAATTTATATACTCCCGATTTAGCTGGTCCTTCTATTTTATCTTTAAGTTCTGACATATATATATATATATATATATATATATATATATATATATATATATATATATAAAATAAGATTACTGGAAGATTTATATACAATTCTGACATTTAAAAGTGTACATTTAAAGATATTTTCCAGTTTCAAGGAGAAATGTGATATTTAAGTTTTAGTTTTTAATTCTTTAATTTTTATAATCCTGACACCGGTTGTTTTAAATTTACTTTAGAATAAATAGTATTAACTCTTGAAAATGCCAGGGAGCCGAAACGCGTAGAAAACAAAATTAATTATTTGTGAAGATTGGGCTTTTCTTTTATTTATAACTCTAAATCTGTGTCTGTCCATCAAGTCTGTTAAAACACCTGTTGAGTTGACTATCAAGTTTTGTATAAATTTGGTAAAGAAAACTTGAATTGGATTACGTGTTGCGTGGTATCCAAGTGATGATAATAATAAAGGTCTAGAGAGCTGTAGTAGGTGCTCACTTCCCAACGTACAATTTATTCATACGAAAATGGAGCATCTTCTCATTTTGGGAGAACGTGGACTACTTGGCAGTAAGTCCCCGCTCAATAGCACATAGGTAGATATTCAGATTTATTAATGGGTATCATCTATTAGACGAAACCCTATAGCTCCATAGATGTTAATTAATTAAGAATTACTTATAATATGACACAGAAATCGAGCTAAGGAAGGTAGGTCAAAAATCCTGTCGCCAGAAATATTTTTAGATTATTAGGTTCATTTTTTTAATATTCTATTTTTACAATTGGATTTGACCCTACAGCGAGCGTGTCCTCACATATTGGGTACTTCAAACTCTTTTATAAATAAATTTATAATACAAAACGATGACACATTATAGTTAAAAGTTTTTGTTGAAAAACCAATAACATGATATTTATCTTCAAAACTCGACAATCGCCCAACAAAAACTAAGAATGCATCCATCGTTTTTCTAAGCCGAACGAAATCGAAATCATAGAATAATGAACAGTCATACACTCATCTGAAATAGTGGGGCGAAGAACAGGCCGTGGAAGCTATTCCCCTAAGCTAAGTTATCCGTTTCTCGCTTTTTCAGTTGTTACGCGACTGTTTGATAGTGGGTTTATGCAACTTTTGTTTATGAACCGTAAATTCACGTGGGCCGCGAAGTTAGCCAGTGCTGTCAATTGAGTGTTTTGTTTCTTCAATAAACAACTGTTGTTGGACGGTCGAAATGGGTTAAATTTGAGGCTTTTTACCTATTTTCTTTACTGGATTTTTGTAAATATGAATAGGAATTTCAAACGTATTTGATTATTTGACAAATCAAGTGAGTTTTTAAATGGACTAACAAGGATTTCAGTTTGTTTATTTCAGTTATCTATAGGTAACTAATACAGACTTGAAATCAGAACATTATTTAGGAAGTAACTTTTCTTCAATAATTTTTTGTGCAATAGGTACTGTGCAATTTTTGTGATATTATATTTAAGCATATTTATATATACTGGACGACGTACTGCCTTATGGGTCTGAAGATGAAATATTTTAGTGCTGGACATAGGGAATCCTATACTTTGATTGCTAGGAAAAGATACATGAAAAAACTGTAAGTAATTTAAAGTGTTTTAACTCCAAAAATGTATTTATGTAGCAACGCCTTTCCTTCATATTCTGCTTTATTTTTAAGTACAGCGCCGGATCTAAGGCCGATACCGTCGGGGACTAATCTATATATATATATATATATATATATATATATATATATATATATATATATATATATATATGTATATATATATACCTGTATATATATATATATATATATATATATATATATATATATATATATATATATATATATATATATATATATATATATATATATATATATATATATATATATATATATATATATATATATATATATATATATATATATATGTATATATATATATATATATATATATATATATATATATATATATATATATATATATATATATATATATATATATATATATATATATATATATATATATATATATATATATATATATATATATATATATATATATATATATATATATATATATATATATATATATATATATATATATATATATGTATATATATATATATATATATATATATATATATATATATATATATATATATATATATATATATATATATATATATATATATATATATATATATATATATATATATATATATATATATATATATACCGCTGCAAAAATAGCTCATTGGAAAAAGTAACCAAAACAAATTTTATTTAATTTGCTATTATTCATTTATTTTAGTACGTATTTATAAAAGTTATTTTTGTTTTTTCCTGCAGCCATTCTGCCGTACCTCCTGGGACTGATAGTCCCATAAATATAAATACAAAAGTTTTAGGATTTTATTTTATTTATCGATATGTCGATAGTTCGAATAGGTCTTCTAGCGATCAATAGTTCGTTGCTGTGTCTCTTTAATATGGCACTTAATTTACTTGTTTGCTTGTAAATAATGTAATCCATTCATCCATACAATCGATATTCTGAGCTACCCATCGATATTATTAGTTACCGGCATTACTGCTTACTCATCGGCTCTTATCGATATTTTTTTGTTTACCCATTATTTTGCGATAGTCGCTGATCTATCGATAACTATCGATAAAACGTCCACCCCTAGCCCTAACTCATGCTTCAAGGAGAATGGTAGGGCCAGGGTGTTATGCTCAGACCAAATAAAACATCTCAGATGTTATGTATTGTACTGAAAGTTATCTAAAAAGAATTAGACAGAGGATGGACAGATTCGTTTACTTTTTCTCTTTGCTTAAAATATATTTATAGTACGGCATGCCCTTTGTATGTAACTTAGAATTGTTAAGCTCTATGCGTTGTGTTAGTGCCATTTGTGCTGTCAATTTTGTAAACTTTATAACCGCAAAACATTTAAAAATTCTTTAAATTACAATAAATATAATTTGCGTTATATATTATTGACTGTATGTATACCAAGGACGACAGCTTTCCTAAGAAATTAAGCAAACTTTATATCCATTAAATACGGTCTTAAGAACAAATAATTATTTGCGTGTAAAATCTCTAGAGAATCTTTGTCGATAATATTTTTTATTTTCACATATGAGTTTTTCGTACTTTGGGTAACAATAAACCAATTACCATTTACCACCGAATTCACAAAAAACGTTTAAGAGTTACTGTGGGTCCTAATTGGCAAATATTTTAGATCGTTTGAGCGAGGGAGCGAACGCGATAAAAAATGTACGACAAACTGAGGTGTCGCGCGACTATGCGATGCGACAACATCGGATCGCGTGGTCGCAATTATTCATTTTTAAATTAAATCAGTTGGTTTTTCAACGTTGAGTTGCGCATGTCATTGCGTACCGATAGTAGAATATAACAATTTTAGCATTAATTATGTCTATCTTAGCTCCATCCTTATAAATATTGTAGAACTACAGAATAAATAAAGTAACAAAAGACTGCACACACGTCCAATGAGATTTTGGCGAGGGGCGTCTTACAGAGAGCAAAAATGAATAGGTAATGCCAAAACGCCAATATTTTAAATGACTGCCATAGAATGTGAAAAATTTCCCACGATTTCCAATGAGTGCCTTTAATTACGAGTGAGAAATCGCGACTGCTAATGACTGCCTATTACTGTCTATGATTGGCAGTGACTGCCTTTGACTGCCAGCGACTGGCCTGTGCTCGGTCCTGTGTCTTACTGCCTGCATTGGTTTCGGTATATCTTAAGTCCCGTTCTAAAACTAAACCCAAAAATAGTACGACCAGTAGCGTACCTGAGGGGGCATTGGGGCAGGTTCCCTTCCTCACTTAACCAATCCGAGATTTTTTATATTTGTGTCATTATTTTTTAAATGTTTTTTCAAATATAATAACATTTATTATACAATGTAATTTGAACATCATGCTCTCATGTGTCGTCCTTTTTGATCAAAACTTAATACAATACAATATTTATGGTCTTACGTAAAAAAGTAAGAATATCTAAAAAAAAATTATACTATTTTGTAAAATATTAAGTACTTTCCTAAATTTTCACTAGGCTTTTGCTAGTGTCCAAGTTTTTTCGAAATTTTAGTGCGACTGGATTCTCATAGTTGCATAATTGCATGGATATAATATTTTGCACAGATTTTAAATACTGCCCCCAGTAGTAACCGATGATTGTTTAATTTAGGAAGCTCTATTAACGAGACTATTACTTATTAAATAATAACACGTAACACATGAATTCAAGAGTTTTTCTCTCCGTACGTCCAGTACGTCTACAACGTCTTATATATGCCATTGTAAAAATGATCTAAATAAAAGTAAGTAAGCAAAGTAGTTCCTTCATTCTTATCAAAAAACGGCTTATTGGCTGAGGTCTGCCGCAAGAATCTGAGCATATGAAAAGAATGCGAGTAATTATAGAAATCATGCATTAGGTACTCATTGGTGATTGGCTAAAACAACGCACATCCATGGAAATGGCCTGTTTTTACGTAGTACAAAGCTTATTTTTTTCAATTTAGTTAATACTTTTATTTCATTTTAATTTCATTCCATTTTTACTTATTTAAATTTTCTTTAATTTCTATTTCATTTATTTTAATTTTCATAGATACTTATTCTATACTATTTTTAACCCACTTCAAAGAAAGGAAGTTCTGTCTTCGTCCTGTATATGTATGTCCGCGATTTTTTCTGTCACTAATTAACGAATTTGAATAGGGTTTCCACATTGCTGAAAAGTAAAATTCTAGAGTGGTTATAGTACCAAAAACAGCTCGAAGGCAGCGACGGAAAAACAGGATATCTGATGAATTATTTTAATTACCCATATAGCAACGATAATAAATAGTGAATTTGTGTTGGTGAACACATGCATTATATACTTGATGAAAATTTTCGCACTCCCCCTTTTTAAAAAATAATCAATTTAAAAAAAAACAAAAACATCATTATGCGCTGATCATATAATTAAGAAATAGTAAGTATATATTTGTTTATAAAAATTAAAATAACATAAAAGTAAACTGTAAAAAATAATCAAGAAAATTAAAATGTAACAAATCAAAAAAAAAATAAATTAATAAACATAAAAATTAAACGGATTTCAAAAAAGCCCTTAAAAGTAAAAAAAAACATTTTAAATGACTTTCTTTAAAAGATTGATTTAAGAAGCCGGCCTCAAATTAACAGCCATTAATAAATAGATATTTCTTGAGGCATTAAACTATACTAGCTTACTCGACAGTCCTTGTTCTGCCTTTTCCGCTAGATGGCGCGATGAGTTTCCAGTGAATTATAAAAATATAAGGCACATTCACCACATCATCCAGCAATGTTATTGAAGAAAGACATATTGGTTTTATAGAAAAAATACCCAATATAACAATATAAAAAATAGTGCTGATAAGTCTCGGTAACCAGACGATCATCTCAATTGGTGCAGTATAACTCTCTCACGAACTTGCTGAAAAATCTAGCTTAGCGTTTTTTTTATGTCTTCAAAAAGTATAAATTCTAAAGGAAAACAACTAATGTCAAATCAAATACATGGCTTTCCTTAGTCCTATAAGCAAATAGTTGATATCGATTTCATAAGTCAAATTTTTAAAGTGTTTAAAATATTTTTTTTTACTTTTCAGGGCTCTTTTGAACTTGATGTTATTTTTGAAATTATTTTTTAATATTTACTTATTATAAATTCATCATCGCAATTTCATTATTAATGTGTCCTTACAAGTGACATCCGTACATTTTGACCGATATTTTGACACATTATCTCATTTTCCTTGATTACTGCACCTGCTCCTTATATCTTAGCCAATTCTTTTATTTGTGAAACACCCACCCTGGAATATTACTTTAGGGCATGGTGAAAACCATGTTCATATCCGTACAGCGGTTGAAGGGAAATTAGGGACATACACACCTACACAGCGGTCCAAAACCGAACCTGCTTTTTTTAAGTTGCTTAATAAATATTTTACTTTAGCGAAAAACATTGATCAGAAGAAAGGGAAATTAAAAATTTTAAATTAACTTATCTTTTTTTATGAAGGTCATACGCAGTATTTTTATTATACATATATTATTAATCCATTATACAAATTAGTACTGAAGACAAAAATATCACTTAAAAAAAATAAGCACCAGTTGCGTTTAGGGAACTCAAATCTCAAAGAACTGAACTACCGCTTATGAAACCCCTCCGGAAACCTCGAAAATTCTCGATGTTTGCATAATTTAAAGCTGGCGTACTCTAGGTCGGGAGGCGTTTTGATAGTTTGGATGTTTTGCCTTTTATTTGCAAATTTTGATGAGATACCAATGCTACTCTTGATTTGATGGATGACTATCTAGGGAAGACCGTGCTCCGCCATGAGACAAATTGCTAACAATAATTAGTAGCTGTTGTAGCGATGTAATATCGACCGTGGCAGTACTACCGCGTTTTCTATAAGGTGCCGTGAAGTGCGAACTCACAGTTCTCCGAAATGTACAAGTAATAGGTCCTACCACTAGTGGGACACACCTCGGTTTCTGTTGAACCGTCAAATTTCGTAAAATTTTAGTATGTTATAGATCTCGACCGCCTGGTTCTAATTCTATGTGGGTAGAATTCAGTGCTATGACTATTTTAGTGATATATGCTGTTAAACTTAACCCAAATTTCATACAGAATACATGGGAAAAATGAGATGACACCAATATACTTTCCTTTCATAATATTAACATACAGTAGTTCCCAAAATACGATACGTTTTCTACGTATAGGGCAAATAACGTTTACAATGTGACTGTATATTCAGGCGAAATCTTTTGTTACTATACGCTAAATATATTGTAAAAAGGAATTTGATGTGATCTTATTTTCCCATGTAGTAAGGGATTTGGTTAAAGTTTAACAACCTGAATCTTTAAACTAGTCATAGAATATAGTTTTAACCATGAAGACTTAATCAGAAGTCCGAGATCTGTTACAAACTAAATTATCACGAAATTTGATGCTTCACCAAAAACTCTTAAGATGCGTGCGTGGTTCTTTTCTTTCTGTTTTGATGTATTGCATGTTTGTATGGACGTTTCGCTTTTTTTCTTAGGGAGCCTTTAATATTTTAGAAAAATTTTTTTTTGGCAAAGTGCATGGCGCCGCGACATCTGTATTGCTCGAGTGTCACTTTGTTTACTGTACCAAAGTATAATAACTAAAACTGAACTCACTATTCAATTTAAACGGATTTAGTTAGAAATACGTTATAATCGTAATGTTGGCTTTTCATCTCAACCATTTAATAGGTAGTGTTTCAGTTTAAAAGTATCGATGTCAAAGAATAGTTAGTATTAAAGAGTCATCTAGAAACTGTAACTTCAAGTTTATTTGATGTTAAATTGTGTTGCAGATTGTGTTCTATGTTAATTATTTTTAGATCAGTGATATATTTTTTAAAATCTATCATATTCTTGTATATCAGTGAATCTGCAGGTAAAAGAAATATAATAACTAATACTCAATTAAATCAAAGTAATAGAGAATGTTACTCTCGACATTACATTACTTCGGATATCCATGTTCAATTACCTTGATTTTTAAAAAAAATCAAAATGTAAGTATAATTGTCAAGGATTTTATTGCGATGAGGTAACCGCTCCAAATATATAATCATGTTTTTTTCACGTAATCACTGAACCAATTCTAAACCCAACAGCGACCAAATACAATAGACACCAATTATATTGAGCAATGGTAAAAGACCTATAGATCCTAATTTTGTAGCTTTTAGGAGTATGTACTGAATTCTTTATTTTAAAACTGTCACTACAAATACTTGCTCCTCAACCTTCTCGTAAACCCATAAGTATACTGAGGGTTCTAGTGGTATATCCTAGTCAAATTTAAAATTTGAAATTCGCAGGGTTTTATATACATAGGGTCATATCATCATCATCTCATAATTCTAATAAGTAAAATGTCCAAGAACATTTTGCGTTCTTCCCTGGACGCTCAAAGTATAACTCATGTATATATGCTGGTTTTTACTTCCCTCGTAAAAAGGAAGTTTTGCAATCGTGGAAAAATCACCCTCTCAAATTTGTTCAGAATATGTTTACATTTCAAGGTACCTAGATGCAGAAAAACATGTTTTCTCGATTCCGTTGGTTTGTCTGTCGATCTATTCGCGGCATAGTTAATAAACTACTTACCCGATTGACTTCAAATCTTCGAATCCAAGATAGCAAAACAAAATGGGGCCCTAACAAAATGTTAAAAAAAATCAGCCTGAAAAACTACTTATTAGATTAATTTTAAATTGTGTGCAAGCGTTAAATTACTTATATATAAAATGATAAAATCGTGGTACGAATTCAAAATAGCGAAACAGAATGGCGGCCAAATAAAATGTTTAAAAAATCAACGTAAAATTTTTTTAAGAAATCATGGTTCTTGAGATTAGACCGTGTCAAATTAGAATTACTATGCAACGCTTCAGTGTTCAGATCTCGTCGAGTAAACCTGAAGATGTTTCGTACAAGCGAAGGCGAAACATTGGATAATAATTCCAATTTGGCACGGTCGAATCCCAAGAACCATCATTTCTATATTGACCAAAGCCGTGAAAGCTTTCGTTCTATGAAAAAAAAATTATTCATTTGATTTCGCAGAAAAACTAAAAATGATATAGGGATCAACTGGTACGAATTCATTTAAAGAAATCAGTGTTTAAAGTACTTACTCAGTTTATTTTCAATTATGCCCAATCAAGTGTGGCATATGTAGAAATGGTAAAATATTGGTACAAATCCAATATGGTGGAACAAATTGGCGCCCAAAAATATTGAAAAGAAAGTATATGTGTTACTAAATGACTGTGCCGAACTATATTGGGTTGCACTTCACTATTCCAAATAAAGTAAAAAATTAATAACGAGAAAAGTTCCGGCTAAAGGAAACTTACCGATTCTTTTCTGTTTTAATATTTTTATCGAAAACAAATACCAGCCACCTGCCAAACAAATCTGAATTCCGAAAACAGAAATAAACAACTAAACTAAAATTCTCCAGTTTTAAAAGAGGAATATATAAAACATTAACAATTCAATAAGAATTCAAGAAGTTGAAATCAAGCAGTAAACAGAAGAAAAATGTTATTTTTAGCAGTTAAGCATTTGAAAAATGCTCTAAGCTGCGTTGCCATTATTAGTAATTTCAGTAGTCAAATTTTGGAACAAACTTTTCATTAAGAGGACATCGGAGTACTTTAGAACGCATGCACTTTTCAGCGCATTATAAATAATATTGTCTTGACGTTATAATTAAGTGTAAAAGTCGGAAAATAAGACGTTGAAAAGTCTACGCGTTTTTCAATGTGTATGCACAACGCTTAGGGGCTGGTGCAGATATTCGATGGAAGCTTTAAATTCTTATAAGTGGTTAAAAATCTTAAAAGTCGCGACTAGCTTTTTATCAGCTGGAATGGCTCAATTTCTGTTATTTTTTTTCTTATAATGTTTAACAGATAGATAGACGTAAAAATCTTTTTAAAAACCAGTTTTTATCGGTAAACTATTGAACTAAAACCTTAAGAATAATATTTAATGTATGTAGGTAAATAGTAAAACTGCAGAAGAACCGCACCCTCACTGATCAATCGCGCTAGTAGTACATACTTAATAAAACTTACATAAACACAGAATTTACAAAAAATTTTTTCTTAGAATTCAAGTGTGATGATGAAAATATTCAAACTACTAAAAGTTGTGTATGTATTAAGGTTTGTTAATTATGTACTGCTTATGCCTTTGATCAGTGACGGTGAGGTTCTTTTGTAGTTTTACTATTTAACTTTAGATCTACACTACTTGTCAAGACAAATCCAACGAGCCCAAACACGACGGGGTAATGTTGTGTAGTTGAGAAATTCCCATGGACACCTTTCGATTCCACATTGAGACTCTGGACACCACCTATAGGGCTATAATAGTAATTGTCAAGACAAATCCAACTAGCCAAAACACAACGGGGTAATGTTATGTAGTTGAGGAATTCCCATTCCCACCTTTTTCCTCCATACTCAAGCTCCACAATCAGATGCTGGACACCACCTATGTCTATAGTACTTGACAACACAAATCTAAGTAGCCCGAATACGATGTTGTGTAGTTGAGGAATTCCTATGGCTAACTTCCGGCCCCATTATCAGACCAGCTCCGTGGTACCATTTTATTGCCTAAGTTACATAGGTATGCCAATTTTAGCTCAATCGGACGCCAGCAAGTGCTTGAAAAATGGATTGTGCTTATGACCATGGGTTCCATGTAAAGTATTGCTTTGTCATGAAAGTTACATAGATCCTATGCCATTTTTTAGCTCAGTCGGATACCAGCAAGTGCTTGAAAAATTAATTATAAACTCTGTGTACAATGTGAGGTCTGCATAGCTTACTGATAGGGTACTGTGATAACATTGCAAGGGTCCTGCGTTATAATTAAGTGTAAAAGTCAGTATTTTTCCATTTCTATGTTAAAAACTGCAAATTTTCCGATAATCTTAACATACATTTACTCGGGACTTTTATTCTTCGACGGAAAATAAGACGTTGAAAAGTCTACGCGTTTTTCAATGTGTATGCACAACGCTTAGGGGCTGTTGCAGATATTCGATAGAAGCTTTAAATTCTTATAAGTGGTTAAAAATCTTAAAAGTCGCGACTAGCTTTTTATCAGCTGGAATGGCTCATTTTCTGTTATTTTTTTCTTATAATGTTTAACAGATAGTCTAAACACAATAGACGTAAAAATCTTTTTAAAAACCAGTTTTTATCGGTAAACTATTGAACTAAAACCTTAAGAATAATATTTAATGTATGTAGGTAAATAGTAAAACTGCAGAAGAACCGCACCCTCACTGATCAATCGCGGAAGTAGTACATACTTAATAAAACTTACATAAACACAGAATTTACAAAATTTTTTTTCTTAGAATTGAAGTGTGATGATGAAAATATTCAAACTACTAAAAGTTGTGTATGTATTAAGTTTTGTTAATTATGTACTGCTTCTGCTTTTGATCAGTGACGGTGAGGTTCTTTTGTAGTTTTACTATTTAACTTTAGATCTACAGTGCTTCTCAAGACAAATCCAACGAGCCCAAACACGACGGGGTAATGTTGTGTAGTTGAGAAATTCCCATGGACACCTTTCGATTCCACAATGAGACTCTGGACACCACCTATAGGGCTACAGTAATTGTCAAGACAAATCAAACTAGCCAAAACACAGCGGGGTAATGTTATGTAGTTGAGGAATTTCCATTCCCACCTTTTTCCTCCATACTCAAGCTCCACAATAAGATGCTGGACATCACCTATGTCTATAGTACTTGACAACACAAATCTAAGTAGCCCGAATACGATGTTGTGTAGTTGAGGAACTCATATGGCTAACTTCCGGCCCCATTATCAAACCAGCTCCGTGGTACCATTTTATTGCCTAAGTTACATAGGTATGCCAATTTTAGCTCAATCGGACGCCAGCAAGTGCTTGAAAAATGGATTATGGCTTATGACCATAGGTTCCATGTAAAGTAGCTTTGTCATGAAAGTTACACAGATCCTATGCCATTTTTTAGCTCAGTCGGATACCAGCAAGTGCTTGAAAAATGAATTATAAACTCTGTGTACAATGTGAGGTCTGCATAGCTTACTTATAGGGTACTGTGATAACATTGCAAGGGTCCTGTGTTCCTTCCCTGACGGGCGATGTTCAAACTATAATTTTGAATGTAATTATCGTTTTAAATATCGAACTGTGTTTTGGTTAGCTCTAGTTAGGCATTTTTTTATTAATGTAACAAAAGTTTTTATAATAAAACAAGTCACGAATTGGTTTTATGTTTAACCACCCGTAATGCAAGAGTGTGATATTTTGATGTGCGTGCGTTCTCTCTGAGGGTTAATAGCACCTTTTGTCTCCCTCATTTAAGAGTTTTCGTGTAAACGCAACTATTTTTTATTATCGATCTATTATCACGTTTCAACTTCCCATCATTATAGTGCAACCCGAGAAACAACCCATGAACTTCATTTTGTGTTTCACATTACAACGATTGGAAATAATAAACTGAACTTTTGTGACAAAAACTAATATTTATTAAGACAATGTAATACAAAAAACTGTTTCATTTCAAAACCGACTCTGTCAATTTGAAACCTTATTGAGTTTAAAACAGATAGTGAAAACGGACGTGAAAACTAAAACATTTTATAAAACTAGAGTGTAAAACCGAGATTAAAACCCGCAATCCAACTTGCATTGGTCGGATCACGGACGACAATCATTGTCAAGCATCGTCATAGTAAGTTAACCGCAATATTTTGGTATATCAGGAGAATTATGAGAGTGCGTTTCCTTTCCGGCATGAATGTACAATTTATTTGTGTTTCACATTTGTTGAAAGTAAATTGTCCGAGCGGTTACCATTCATATGTAGACAACAAAATAAGTTAACTAACCGAAAAAAAGGAAAGGCGTATAAAGTAACCGATCACACATTTTAAAAAACATATCAATATTAAATATCTTGTCATAATGTTTCATCTTTAAGTTTTATCGAAACTTATTGATTACAAATATCTAAAAAATATGACACACTTTTAATAGAACTCGAGTACCAAGTAATTTTAATGAAATGTTAGTAACGAGGTTAGTACTTATGTGTCGATGCTCCTAACAGTAAGCGTGTGTTATAATTGCGATACCCTCTCAATCTCTGTCAATGTTTTAAAATAAAAAAGAGAAAATAACCCGAATTATTTATAAATTCCTTCATAAATATCTAGTTTTAAATATGTAGAGGAACAAACATTTTACACTAAAAGAAATATTTCTGGCAAAATATGACAACATAGATTTTTTATGTTTAAAACAAGCAATTCACATCCAATTAATGTAGTAATAGAGTGTAATTAAATATAGATATTTTGCATCACGTTACATTAGTGTAAGCAAGATTCCAGTGACATATTTAGGGGGGAGGGGGCAAATACCCCCCAGGAAGGTATTCTAAATACCCCACATCACATCCCTATCACCTTATACTACAAAAACCGAATTGTCTTATACCCATTATCGAATGCTGCTTAGGTCATCCTGCATTTCATTATTAAGTACAGATGCGACAATATTTCTCACATTAGAAAAGTGGGGTATGTGTTTGTTCGTTTTTGAGACCATCAAGAGCAACAATTAATCCAGCTTTGAATAAATTGTGGATAGAAAAAGATTGTCTTTAGTGGGCTTTGAAATCACCACTTTTTCGTGCGTTTAGATAAATACAATCTTGGTGAAGAATTGCCTTTGATTGTTCTGACTCAGTAGGGTCTGTTGGCAAAATTAGTAACGTGGCGTTTTATAAAATGTTGTTTATTTCGAGCTTTATAACAATTTAAGCCTTAGTTTTCTGAAATGAAACATGTAATTACGTACGTAGCTTATCCGATTATCCGATAGGATAGATTCATAAGAAATATTATGACATCTCTATTGAAGGGAGTTCTTGTTTTACAAAATTGTAAAAGATTCCTTAATTGAAGATGTAAAATTCACCAACATCAAAGTTGTTTTCCGAGTTTTCTAAATCGTATAAGCTGTTCGATATTTTTAATATAAATTTACAACGGAAGTATATTTGCCATGTAATTAAATTGAACATTTCTATCGCTTCTCAGATGAAGTTCTTAACAAGTCGATTCTATTGGGATGCATTTCTTCCTTTTTACTTACAAGTCTATTCAAGTTGCTAGTGACAGCGTTACTTTGTGTGAATTATTGCACACAAAATAACCTCTACCCTTCACTAGGACGTCCATAAAAATACCCGACGAGTTATATTCAGGATCACAGTTTAGACATAATTTCACATTTTTATATATTTCTAGCTAAGTTATATCTACACCGAAAAATTAAGGCAAGTTCTCTTCAACGTTATTAAAGATTCGCATCGACAGCGTATACCTAGCTGCTAGATTGTTTAAATAACAAGCAAGTATAACATCGGACTAATTTGCTAAATATGTTAAACTAAATTTATAATAAAAAAAACAAACGCTCAGACAAATATACATATAAAGTGCAACGAGAGTTATGTCACTAGGTACGGTTTACAAGCAGCCATGTTATTGTCTCAGAAAATGTGAATCACAGCCTCCTTCGGTTTTAATTGCGTTTTATTTAGTGACTAGATTGGATAAATATTGTGTTATTTTACTTTAGTAGTAATAACACACTGAACCCTATTCAAAATGTATTAGAAATTTTGAAAAGGTACAGGGTTGACAGGATTGGCGCAATGATAAACAATACCTATTTTTATGAGCCTCATTACATACTAAAATTAGACTAAAATCCATTGATACCCAATTTTGATTAAATCATATCATCATTATCATAGTGATGATGTAGGAAGCATCCTACAAAGAAAGATGTTTACATCCACGGTTTCTCTGTTTTATATTATGATGTCTACTTTATGTATGTTATAACCTTTAATAAAATTAACATTTTTCTAATTAATGTCCCGATATCTTGTTAATTTAAAAATCTGCATCGTCCGGATAAACTTTGTTACACTATTGTCTCCCGGAACATTGTCATCGATGTACACATTCCTTGGAATTAAGTAACAACTGTTTACTTGCTCGGCAGCAAGTAATATCGATGTCGAGTCATCAAGCCGTGTAACAGATAATGACTAAATTACCATCATTGACAAGCAACGCAGTCGACAAGTGCATACTTCAATCGGGGATAAGTGTATAATCTGTCACGTGTAGTTGATTGAGCACGTTACTACGAAAAGAATCTATAGACGGCAGCTAATTTTTTTTCTTTAGTGTTACCTATGCAATAGGTAATTTTTAACAAAAAAAACTAAGTACTAAAGTGAAATTATGTCTTAAACAACTGAATAATTCTTCTTCTGCATTTATCCTGGTTTCATTCATTTATTACCCCTTCATTTTCATAACATTGTTGCTATTTGGGCTATATATTCATTAAATTGTACAGGGTAGCTGTCATATCTCTTTATATACAGGGTGACCAGATAAGTCCGCGTTATATTGGATTTTTTTGATAATTGACTTAATAAGATTTAAGTTGGCAAAAATCTTTTGCTCGAAAAATAATGTCAAATGACAATTAAAACTTTAGTCACGTTATTTATCCTACATGTCAAATTGACATTTTTTTTCAAAAAATGATAGATAACTGCACTTTTTCACAAAATTTTGAAAAATGGTAAAGGAAAAATTTGTTTGTTTTATAATTTCAGCGCTATCCGTTGATTTTTTTTAACTTGATGCTGTGTCCAACTTGACGCAAATTTTATTCAGTTTGCAAAGTTTTAAGTAAAATAGTTTTAAATTGTGTTATGTATTAAGTTAATACATATTTATTTACTTTTTCGATAAAAGCAAAAACTGAGAAAACCTTCATTTTCTACTTTAAATTTGTACTTGGTATAAAAATAAATAGAATATGTTCATTAAATTACTGAAATAATCAAATAAAGTCTAAATTATAAAGTGTTCTATGAAAACATTTGAGTAAATTCTTCATCCAAAGATTCTGTTTATAATAGTGCAGTGATGTTTAATTCAGGTTGAATTATTTTCGGTTAGAATTAAGTTAATAAATCACGTGACTAAATGTTTTATTGTCTTTTTTCATTATTTTAGAAAAAAAAATGTCTGCAAACTTTGAGTTGAGTCATTAAAAAATAAACTTTACTGGTCACATTGTATATACCAAATTTCAAGTGATACAGTTACATACTTAATTTTTTTCAGCTCTTTTTCACCCTAGCTCACCGAATTTATGCAAATCTGAATTAAACTAGCTGTTTAACTGTTTTTTCGTAGACTACTTTATAATTTAGACCTTATTTGGTTATTTGATTACTTAATTGCCTTGAATACCACTGTTGCAAAAATAGAATCCGTGACAGATAAGAAATACACTAAAAATTTCAAGGAATTCAGTGTTTTAATTACATATACCTGTAATTACACCCCGCTCTGTCTAATATTGTTGATTTATAATATTTATTTAAATGACAAAACGAATGCACAAAATTATTTATAAAATATTGCATACAGTGAGCGGTTTCTAGGAAAATTTAATAATGTACTCGTTCCGATCGTATATCCTACTTCTTTTCCTAATTTACTTTATTCCATGAGGCATCACTAGTTTATCGTTATCCGCTGAGTTGAGGAGAAGTAACATGTTGCAAAACAATGGAAGTTATTTATTTTAAATTTAAACTTCTCGATTCTGCACCCTTACAGAAACTTCTGATTTTTAAGAGGTCGAAGTTTTGAAAACGGTTAAAGCCAAGTGCATGTCAGACATGAATTCCTTCGGAAGGGCCTCTTCCCGTCGCGTCGTTGTTCTGTATGAATCTCCTAACTGCTATATTTTACAGCGAAATAATAGGTAACAGTGAGACAATTTTCTAGCGTTACTTTAAGATGTTTATTAAATTTGGAAAATTAACATAGTTCCACATTTTTAAATGTGTTCAGATTATTTGTTGCGTTTAGATTGACAAACAAAAATCTTTTTTGGCTTTTTCGCAACTGAATAATTTAAAGTTAAATATTCTTATTCAGTTGCGAAAAAGCCAAAAAAGGATTTTTGATAGTTCCACATAACACCAAATTTGATTGGTGCATCAATTGAATTTAGAATTTTAAAAATTAAATGTAGATTATATCTTTCAGTTTTTAGATTCTGTGGATACTTTTGTAGAGTAAAAAATATTTAATATATCCGTTTCCAAATTTTATTCTATTTTTCAGAATCCGTAAAAAGCTTAAAGAGCAAGTTTCACTTACGTATGTTGCTTTTGTTTGGGTATATAATTCTGTAAAAGTAACAATGAAAATACTTTCTTTCAGTTTTTAAATTCTGTGGATACTTCCTTATAACTTTCGTATAGTAAAAAATATGTAAGTATCCATCGTTTCCAATTTTTATTCTATTTTTCAGAATACGAAAAAAAATCTTAAAGGGAAAGTTTCTCTTACCTATGTTACTTTTGTTTGGGTTGATAATTTTTTTAAAGATAGAGTCAAAAATGCTTAAAGGTTTAGTAAATACGTTTAGGAGAAATAGTCCAGTAATCAGTGGGTTGGAGACACGAAGAATACTAAAGTGCACTATTTTTTGTGCAAATAGTATCTCTTGAGTAGGCCGTCCGGTTCACACAAAAAATGGCCAAAAATATTCACCATGTCAATGGCATTACCATAAAAATCTACTACTGTTCATCTGCCCCTTTGTCACTCGTTATAACTGCTGGTATTACAGTAATTTGAGCAGTACACCAATTCAAGCAAGAAGCACTGCGTTTTGAATGGACAGGGCTACAATCCCCCATCAAGTTAGTGTTTTTACCTGGCTGCGCGTGCACAAGAGGGTACTGAACTCGGTGAGTGGGGCATAAAAAAGATTCGTCTGTATCCAGCGAGTGTTTTTGGCTAAGTCTGCCTATAAAAAAATCGAATAATTATTTCGATTTTTGTAACAACGAATTATAAAATTCGAAAGAAATGCGTACCAAACATATTTGGGTATTACATAAAATGTTTGATTATTCAATGTACAAAAACAGACAGACAAGATATTTTGTAAAAGTTTCCTGGATAATCATCAGTTTTTAAGCTAATAACATAAAAAATATGAAACATTCGACCTACTGCTGGCATACTTAGTTTTAGTGTTATTTGTAAGTATTTTTGGAAGTTATTTATTTTAATGTAGGATTAAATTTTATGTAGGATTTGAATGAATATAGATTTTTAAAACTTTTTATAACGAGATTTATATCCTGCCTTATTAAATGATAATAACCTCTACACATTCATATTCAGATCGTTTATCATATATGTCTGCAAATTAATTTATCGTCTTTGGAAATTCTTTATAGTGATGAATAAAACATGTCAGTCAATCTCAAAGTTCAAATGAATGCCCGAAACAAAAAGTCCCATAACTCAAAATTAATGAAAGGCGCTTGGTTTCCATTTTATTGCTTCCAATTTCCAAATAATTGTGCCGAGATAAAGAAACGCGAAGAAAACCTCGAAGAAATAAAAAAGCTCCGACAACAGTTTGTAAGATTCCTGTATTGGAAAAGTAAATATTTGCTGGTTAAGGAACCTTAAAGTTAATGTATCCCCAAAGAAAAAGTGCTATAGACATGACATGATAATTTAATAGTTATACTCGCGTAGTTGCTTACTAGATTATATCTTTATTCCGAGACAATTGCCGATTTTTGAATTTTAGAGTCCCTAGGTATCGAAAAAAACATATTCTGCCTTTTCCTCCGCTCTATCATTTTGGCTGCGATATAGCATAATTCTTACTTATCCGATTTGGTCTAGATTTTGCTCAAAAATCAAAGATTATAGAAATGGATTGGTAATATTTTAGTAAAAGTCATGGCGGGATAGAATGGATCTCCAATTGTATACAAAAATCAACGGTTTTTTTATATATATTGTTTTATTTAATGGTACAAGTTTGCTGCTAAGCGATTATTGCAGAACAAAAGGAGGCGATCTAATGAATTGCTTAAAAATAATTATCAAGTGTGAAATGGATAAACTGGTAAAATTTTAGTGCGAATATTTTATGGCAAAAAAAAATGACGACTTAATAAATTGTTTAGAAGTTAAGTAAAATACATAGTATTTATTTTTCCATAGACTATGTAAATAAAATTATGAAAAATAAATAATAATAATATTATTATAAACTTAATTTAAAAATAAATTAAAAAAGGGATACTGGATTATTCAGACAGTATTTTTACTGGTTTTATTTACGTATGTATCGAGGTAGGTTAGTAAAAGAATGAATTAGATGAATTGTTATAAATTCCTATTTGCGTATGCGCAGGATAACTATTCAAGAGAAAGGTGACTTTCGGCTTAACAAAAATAACATAAAAACGGTAATAAGCCGCACATTTAAAAAAAATCATGGTGTGAAAAATATTAAGATTTATTTTTGCAAAGATACAAAAACAACTAAAATGTTACATTCGCAACCATATAAAAAAAAGATATTCTAATATTAAAAAAATAATACACAAAATAGAAAAAGTAAAAAACACTACAACGCGGCATCACCCCACACCTATGGGAGAGATGATGCCACGTATCAGGAGAAATGCCGCATGGTATATTTTTGCCCAAATATATTAATGCTTTACTAGAGAAGCAAGCAAAACCATAAACTTACATAAGTTATTAAATAAAAGAAATACAAAAACGCATCGCGGCCTCTCTCCCACACGACATGACTTGTCTGCTTCATCAAAAACACAAAAGTACATATACTAGATAGTGAAAAGCAAACTAAAATTATGAAAATAAACAAGTTAAACATGAAAAAGTAAGAACAAGTCGAATAACAGATACAATTAGGTACCTACCACAAGCGGCAAACGGTGCATTCTATTCAATCTGCCTAGTTGGTTCTCTTTATATATGCTTCAAAACATTCATAACAGAACGTATCTTCTAAAATCTTTAAAACTAAAAGCTCTTCATCGCTTTCAGACCAGTCGTCTTTTTTATTTTCATTCGTAATTTTTCTCTTGTTATTCTTATTTCTTTCTCATATCTTAACGTTTGTTTCACCTTTTTGTTCTACTGTCGTTTTTTTAAATTCAAAATTGAACCAGATTACATTTTTCTTTTTCATATAGATTATGGAATTTTTGGAAGTGGAGAAATCTCTTTCAAATATATTTAAAGTTATTTCAGAGAAATGTTGCGATGAGCTATTGAATGCATCGACCTCTGAGTTTTTCTTTAAGTCAGGAAAGTTAGTAGTAGATGAGCATGGTTTAGGTGTAGTTTCTTTAGAAAAAAGTCTTAATTCGAAATGTATTACTGTATATGTACGGGTTAGAAGATTTTTACAGCTTAAAGTTGTGCTTGGTGCAGTTTGGTCAGCTTCAGAAACACTATTTTATCTCTTTAATAAAAAAATATAAATTACATTACAGACTTCGGAAAGCTCTACATTTGTTTTTAAAAAATAAAATGTCATCGGGAAAAATTATACACCGTACATATTAGTCTGCTTTTAATTCCCTTGTAGTCTTGAAAAATCACCCTCCCAGGTAGTATTTACAGATCTTCACGTTTTAGGGTTTATAAGTCTAAAGCTAAGAAACTACTTTTTAGACTGACTTCAAATTTTGTTTAAAAATGAAGGGTCATATGGGGACGACGTGGTAACATTTCGCTAAAAATCCAATATCACGAAAAGAAAATGGCGGCTCAGTGAAATGTCAAAAAAAATTGTTCGTATTGCGAATCTAATATGGTGAAACAAAGTGGTGACTTAATGAAATTATTAGACAATCAGCTTGAAAACATTACTTATTAGATTGATTTCAAATCTTGCGCAAGGATTAAGTATGATATAGATATGAACTGGTAGAATTGTGGTACGAATTCAAGGTGACGGACCAAAATGGCAGTCAAATAAAATGTTTGTAATGGTGAAAAAAATCACCCTCCTAGTTTTCACAGATCTTCACGTTTTAGGTTCCCGAGTTTCAATTCCTTCAGTCTGTTTGCCTGTCATTTCGCAGCATAGCTAAAAAAGCACTTACCCGATTTACCTCAAATTATGATCAAAGGTTAAGGGCCATATGGGGATGACTTGGTAAATTTTGGTAAAAATTCAATAGAGCGTATCAAACGAGCGACTTAGTGAAGTGCTAAAAAATTGTTACTAAAAAACTGCTTATCCAATTCACCTCAGATTTCAGCACAAAAATCAAGGATTGCGTAAGAATAAACTGCTAAAATTTTAGTACGAATCCAATAAAACGGAACAAAGCCGTGGCCTAGCGAAATTAAAAAAATATATTACTCAGGAACTAATTATCTATTTCACCTCAAATTTTACACAAAGTTTATCTGTTACATAGAAATCAACTGGTAATACTATATTTTAAAAGTCAGTCTGAAAATGCTACTTGTAAGATTAATTATAATTTTTGTGAAAGTGTTATGTAGAGATAAGCTAGTAAAATTCTGATACGAATTCACGGTCGCGAAATAAAATGGCGGCCAAATATAATGTTTAAAAAATCAACATATTTTTTTGATTCAACTGATTCCAAATTTTGTACAAAAATTGGATCTAATGTAGGGATATAGTAGTAATATGTTGGTACGAATTCAACGTGTTGGAACAAAATAATGGTCTAATATTTTTTTTATTTTAGTATGTTTATTCGATTTATTTTAAATTATATGCAAAAATATGTGCAGAACCAAATTGGGGTCAGACTTTATTATTCTTAAAAAAAGAAAACATTGATGACAAGGGAAATTCCATATATATTATACACATTGAGAATTTAAAAGAATCGGTAAATTTATTTACCCAGAATTTCGCCCGTTATAAATATTTCCTTTTATCAGGACCCGTATTAGGAATAATGGAGTGTGACCCAATTTAGTTCCGGACATAGTCCTTTTTTAATACTTATATACTGTCTTTTCAAACAATTTTATTGTTTCATCGTATTGTATTCATGCTGCACTTGATAAATGGATTTCGAATTCGCACCAATATATGTCACATTTGATTTTTGAGCAAAATTTGAAATCGATTGAATTGACCCAAATTTGACCGCTATTTTATTCGGCCATCTTAAATTCGTACCACAATTAAATTTTACCAGTGTATCTCTAGATCACACTTAATGCTCGAAATCAATCTAATACTAATAAGTACTTTCTTCAAGTTCATGTTTCAGAATACGAAAAAGTTTTTAAATATTTTATTAAACCGCCATTTTATCTTGCCATCTTGGATTTGAATCGAAATGTTACATACCATTTCTATGTAACACTTAATTTTGTGCAAAATTTGAGGTAAATTTGATAATCAGTATTTAATAATAATTTTTTAACACTTCACTAGGCCGCCATTTTGTTCCGCCGTCTTGAATTTTTATCAAAATGTTATCGGGACATATGACCCTTAATGTTTGAAAAAAATTTGAAGTCAATCGGATAGTTAGATAGAGAGAGATAGAGTTTTTAATCATGTCGCGAAATGAGAGACAGGCAAACGAACCGGCGCGGCGGAATTGCGAAAACATATCATTTGTTCTGCCAACTGAAATTCATATCACAATTTTACCAATTCATCTCTTAATCATAGGTAATTCTTGCACAAAATTTGAAATCAATCTAATTTTAATAAGTTGTTCTTTCAGGCTGAATATTTTATTAGGCTGCCATTTTGTTTCGCCATCTTCGAGTCTTACCAAAATTATACCAGTAAATTTTTACGTAATTCTTGATTTTTGTGCAAAATTTGAAAAGTAGATTTTTAGTAATAGTTTCACTAGACCACCATTTTGTTCTGCTTATTAGATTTTTCCAAAATATTACCACGTCATCCCCATAAATTGAATAAGTAGTTTTTTTAGTAATAATTTGTTTTTTACCAAAATGTTACCAGGTCATCCCCATATAACCCTTAATTTTTTATCGAAACCGAACAGACAGACCCAAGGAATTGAGAAAACATATTTTTCGGCATCTAGGTACCCTGAAACGTAAAGATCTGAAAAAAATCTCTGAGGATGATTTTTTCACAATTACAATATTCCCTTTTACCAGGAAAGTAATAATTAATGCAGTAATTAAGTTCTGTGACATAAAAGGTCTAGTGTTTTGTCGTAATTCATCCCTTTTTTCACAATCCGATACTGTTTTAACACGCGTTACATAAAAGCATTTAGCGCCATGTTAAGATACTTCAAAATAATTAACAGCTTTGTTGAACATGAGTTTGGATTCCATACATACCCGAGAAGACGATTGGTCGCTGTAATAATTAACTCTTAAAATGTAACTAATTATCTCGAAGGTCTTTGACCTAAAGCCAGAAATTGATTTATTTTCTTGAATGATCGAGCGAGCAAGTTCAGACACATCCGCACTGTTAGTTTGATGCGTTGTTGTGTACAGATGCGATCAGTAACAGGATGGTTGTTATAATACACTTAAGAATTTGCCAAATTAAGGGCTGACTGCTTGATTTATACTAAGCGTCACACAGTATTTATTATTCTATTCAACATATCTGCAGAAGGTATTAATAATTAAAACACAATTATTTAAGCTTACGATTTGTAAATGTGTCGAAAGCATGTTTAATAAATCAAAATGAACTAAGAGAAAAGTGACAAATAAATAATTAAATGTGACTTAAAAATATATGGTTTATTTTATATATTTTTGATTTAAGGCTAGTAATCGGAGCACTAGCGAGAGGAAAATAGATGTCATGAAATAGGTATGAAATGTTGCTTGTTTGGTATATAAAGTAAATGGCATCAATCAAAATTGCTGTTACCAGTTACGAGTCCGAATAGATGCTATGTATGTCAGGTAGGACGACAATAACATGGATCATAAGTCATAAGATACACGAAAAATAATATATCGGGAGACACAAAAGACATGTATCATACCGTCCGTCATTTTTGTAGTTATAAACATGTCAATTTGAAATTTGGCATACCTATATAACTCGATATGAGAAATATTTTTGATAAAAAAATTATTAATAACTACTTCCGGTTTCACCAAAAGTGATCCCTTTTTTTTTTTGTTTTAAATATGACCCTTTATATTTTAATAAACGTACGTCGATTCGAAGGATTAGCTTCTCAACGATGTGTCACAAGTTAACTTTTGTTTTTAAAATCTGAACAGCAAATTTTTTAATATGTGAAACATGTTTTATAAAAAAAACAGTCACTATTTATAAAATATTTGTTTAAAGCAGTATTTGGTCAATTTTTAGAAACTTTTTTATCTAAAAATTATTTTATGTAATATATTTTCAAATTTTTTTTTGTTTAACTGAAAAAAGCCGATAAAGCTTGTCTCAAGAAGTGACTATGGGCGTAATTTTAAATACATGGCTATTTTACCTTCATCTTGAAAATGAAAGTTATCATTTGATACATGTTCAGAAAAGTAATTTTACCGGGAAATTTACTGTCCAAAGAAATGCAAAGTGCCATTAAAAATATTGGACTAAATTGCTCTTTCGGTAAAACAATAAGTGCATAACATTTAATAAACTTGCTACTACTGGGGATGGGCATTTTATCGATCTTTCGATAACTATCGATAGGTACGCGACATATCGAATATCAATAGGTAACTAAAAAATTTCGATATTTCGATAATTATCGATGATTAGTGCCGATAGGTGTTAAGTAATGCCGATAGGTATCCAATGATGTCGATAGGTAGCTAATAATATCAATAGGTAGCGTAAGAACATCGATAGTTAGTGATAGGCGGATTACATATTTACAAAGATCTGGACCTTTTTTTTGCTCTTTAATAATTTTTGGCTTCCAAACCTTCTTTGTCGCAAATATATCGGTAGGTAGTAGTAAATATCGACAGGTAGAAAGGAAGTCTCTATAGGTAGGAATACTTATCGATAAATCAATAGCTTTATATCGATAAGTAGTGTGCTACCTATCTAGGTATCTATCGATACCTATCTATCGATACTTTCAGTACCCAAAACTATTTATATCAAAGTGTTTTGAAAAATGAACAAATAAGTATATTCTGGGCTGTTTAAAATAAGTATTTTATAAAAAGTGACTATATTTTTTTCATTAGGCAGCAATCTTTAATTTTCCCAAAATGGCTGTTTACAGTAATCTTGTAAACACAAGTTGTTAACTTATAATATATCGTTGAAAAGCTAACTTTCAGATGAATACTATGTTATATAAAAATATACTGGGCTCTATTTAAAATAAAAAGTACGACAAATTCCGGTAAAACCTGAAGTAGTTTTACTTCGTTTTTTTTTATCAATAATTAGGGCCATATATAGTTTCGTAAATGTGCCAAATTTCAAATTGATATGCTTAAAACTAAAATAATGGCGGTCTGTAACATGTCTTATGTGTCACCCGGTATATTTCGTTAGAGTTCTACATCAATAACAGTAAAAGTTTGGTAGTGCAAGAGTTGTATTGTTCCAGCTTGTCAAAATTATTTTTTTTATATACAAATGAACTATTTTTTAAATGACGGCTTATGTTATAACGATAATAAAAACCAAGGTAGAACAAGAGTCGTAACTGTTTTGATAACTAAAAAAAATTAATTGAACTTAGGAGAAGTAACAGCAATTTTGATTAAATCCATTTTGCTTATCTACCTAAAAAGCATCATTTCACATCCTATTTCGTGTTATGACCCCTGTTTTCTTACCGCAGTCGTCTAACAATAGTTCTTCATTGTACCTAAATGAAAATAAAATTGACATCGTATAGTTCTTGTTGATAGATTAAAAAGCCTCGACCTCAAACCTTTTATGATACTAGATACTTTGCTATATATTATCATGATTCTTGGGATTACACAGTATCAAATTTGAATTACTTTCCAACGTCTTAGCTGCGATTGCGCAAGCCATCTTCAGGAATCTTCACTGCACAAGATGTACACACTGAATTAGCTCCGGTGACTAGAGTTCAGATTTGTATACCCGACCTGTGCTCACCAATATTATGTACTGTAATAATTGGCCCCATATCACATACAGTACGTATTCCGCTCCTATTTAAATTTTTATTGGTTTAAATTTTAAAAATCTGTATGATCACTGTCAATTTAGATTAAAACAACCTTTTTATATCTGTACATTATCCCATGTAACTAATATACTTTTATAAATAAATTCTGAAAATTATGTGAACAAAGAGGTTTAAACTTGTACCAGTCTAACTTGACAGTTAAAGGTTTAAGATGACATTTTCAACAATTAAACAATTAATTTTTCTAAATGTCACAATTACAAAATGACAATGACGTAAGCGAAACATAACTGGCGAACTAAGACTTTTAAGTACTATGGCAACTAGACCTGGTCTAACTCTTAAATCTTTTTAGTGAATACGGGGGATAGAGTCAAATCTATCATGGATCTTGGGCTTACACACTCTACACACTGTACGAGATCAAAACACATTCAGTATTTTGATCTCGTGCAGTAAAAATATCTAGTGTAATCGTAGGCGATACGTCGAAAAGTAATTCCATGGTCCAATAGCGTCACTACAATGGTGGGGTTGCGCCAGGGCCCGAGCTTTTGGGGGGCCGGCGCGCGGCGGCCCGGTTAAAGTGTGCAATACTATCGTATTTGAACTAGCGATAGAACTAAAAACTATCGATTTATCAAAGCGCATATTTAAGAAAGGAAATTCGCCGTGTGCATCGACTTTAACGCGCACCAAACAGGCAAACAGCCTTTTATTTTTACTTGGCCATCACCAGCAGTTTCATTTCTGTCACAGCAGAACGCTTTACGTCGGTAAAGATCAATCGAACAAAATATTTACGGGGAATAGGGAGCCAAGATGCAAATTAATTTCTGAACTGATAGTTTATTTTAAGTTATTTGCTATTTCGTTTGGCAGGGCCGCATTACCCATTAGCCCGTCGAAAAAAAGGACCCGCCTCCGCCTCGCTACAACAAAAAATGGTTTTTTTTGTTCGTCAAATGCGTTTGGGTGAAAATAATTAATCCGGCACTGACTGCAACGCTGTGATGGGAAAAGACCGTATCTCTAGCGGGCCAAGGGCTTTAAAAGTTGTGGATGCGGGAATGGCTTTGGGTGCTAATTTTTGTGTTCTGTGTTGGGTGCTAAACTAAAAAAGACATATAATTGCAGTGATACTGATTTTATATTTTGTTTTGTAAGTATTCAGCGTTGTAGCTGTAGTAGTGATAAAACCAATTACAATAAAATCGGGAGCAGCTAAAAGAAAAAATGCTGCGGAAAACGAAGCAAAATTTAAAAAGTATGTTTTTGTAAGTTATAGACAAAAGTAACACCAGTCAGTCGTCTAATCGTAAGTCGGTGTAATTAGAATAATTATACTTTAGAATGTTGTTTTGTTGAGTTTATTTAGAATAGTTTATACGGAATAAATTATAGTTGAAATATAACCGTATTTCATTTTTGTATGGTACTTATCCGATTTGCTGGAGCTATTCTGAATGTTAAAACAAGATTTCAATATTTTTTTGCGATTTATGAAATCCCCTATTTTTTTTATGTATATGTACTTAGATATAGAGGGGGGAGGAGGCCCGATTTTACGATTTGGCACCAGAGCCCCAGGTTGTATTGTTACGCCACTTCCCTGGTCTATACCCAAAAATCATGATTTCTTAGTTTACTACACTCGTGAAAGCTTTCGTACAACGCATATACATGTTTTTCCACAAATCCTTTTCGAATTGCAGTGGGTTAAAAAAGTATACTGTTATTATTATTTAATTACTCGAAAAATCTATTCAGAATTGTAGTAATTCATTTTTATGGGGAAAGAAATTATTTTTACTTTTATGTTGCATGTTAGTAAATACTAATGTGGATAACAGAAAGTTGATACTATTTTTTTATTATGTGGATAACAGAAATTTGTCTTTTATGGAAAAAAATAAAATACGACTTAATATATGTGTCTGGCCTTATTATGGTAAGAGTGAGGATAAAAATCAATCTGGTTTAAAATTCAAACAAAATAATATACAAATACGAAAAACAGAAATAGAAGTTCAAATAAAGGTTGCTTAAAAATAATCAATTTTCGGTCTTAGCTCTAAATTAGTAGCTATGCTCTTTCGTATGTAATTTAGACACTGTATATTTGTTTCTAATTATTTGTAAGGGAACTATGTGAAATTCTATTTCGCTATTCCTCAGATACATAACAAAATATGGATATTAAATCATTCGTGTAAATATTGTTTAAATAACATTTTATTTAACAACAGACGTCGAGATATTTTCTTAAAGAAGAAAGTTATGTCACTGAGGTTATTCATCATTCCTTCGCGCTATATTAGGAAAATAGCACACTGTGTCGTGACACACTGGTACTTACATCGCGGATGGTATTGTTCAACGATATAAAGAAATTCGCCGCTCTTTTGATGTTGAGCAGTTGGGAATTGTTGTCCAGACCAGATGCGTAAATCGCGCTGAACAATGTTTTTTATGGTCAGATTATATGACGAGTTGCGTAATATTACTATTATTGTACAAGATGAAATCATATTTTGACACCCCCTTACAAGATTTACTTTAGGTGTAGAGTTTGCCTTAAAACTCCAAGATGTTTTATTAGTTCAATCAAATCATTTTTTAATAAGCACACTACACGTAACAATAGTTGCTGTGGTCAGTCCATACTGAACATTTTCTTTGTTTTTAAATGTTGACATCTTTTATAGCTATAAATGAGTTAAGTATTACGCGACTGGTTTTGAAAATGTTTTTTAGTTTGCTGTCAACTGATCTCGCAACTGGTAAAGAATTTAAAAATTTGATTTCATTACTACGTACTAAGAAAATCATGTATTTGGTATTAGTTGCTTAAGTTGCTTTTCTTCGGAATATATACTTTTTAAAGACATACTTATATAATAATTCAACAGATATCTATTTTGAAACAGTTTTGGAGGCTGTCACAGAAATAATATAATTGTGGACCTTTTTTTTCGCTAATAGTACCACTCGAAGGGCTATTTAGGGTGCTCACACGTAGGCAGTCCGGTTCACAAAAAAAATGGGAAAAAATCAAAAACCATTATCTTCCAAATTATCCCAGAAAGACCAAAATTGTTTAATTAAAAAATGTAGGGCAGATTCAGTTCTAGTCCAGCAGTTCTACGAGGCGGTTGTGTTTTCGCTCGTATATTGTTTTGCCGGTATTTGAACGTTTTGTTTTGTTTTGGTTTGAACTGTTTTGATTTCAATTTGTTTTTGTGTGCTTTGACCCGATCATCAGTTCGTCGTTTGCTATAAACTAAACTTGACCTTGTTTACCCGGATCCGGTTATTAGTTATAAATATTGTTTGTGCGTGTCATTTAAAGATTTGATTTATCAACTGGAAATATTTACATAATATTTACATAAAATTTATCTACATCTTTTTTTTTAATTTTCACTTTTTTTGTTCCTTTGAAAATTTTAATTTTTTATTTATTTATAAAATGGCTGAATTTAAGTGCGATTCTTGCCAAAAAATCGTTTCGGAAAAAGACTGTTACAGAATTCGCTGTAGTGGGGAGTGCCGAAGAAATTTTTGTATGGTCTGTACAGGACTGGATAAATCCACGACAAAAGTGCTCTACAAACAAAAATTCAACAACATAAGATTTTTTTGCACTGTTTGCGACTCTCCAACTCTGAAATATTTGCATGATAAAATATCAGATCTCCAAAAGACTCAAATCTCTTCAGAATATCTCGAAGCCCTGGGTTCCTGCTTAAAGAAAAACAACGACATCCTTCCGATCATTGGCGAAATTTACGACATCTTACTCAATCATGACTCCAAATGGAAGATACTGCTAGAAAAAATTGAGGATATTCACAGCCTCCATTCTGGAATATCTGACAGTATACAAAAATCCTTATTTAAATCCATTAAAGAAATTAGGCAGGATACTTTCAATCTATCATCTATTTTAATGGAAACTCAAAATGAATCTGTCAAAGTCCAGGTGCATGATTCATCGAAGGAGCAGTTGACTAAAGAGATGGCTGAGCTGAGGCATAGTGTAAAACAAATGGCACTTACCCTGGAGAAGCTTGCTGATAAGCCTAAACAACAATCAATAAAGAAGATATACACCACCGCAATATCAACCCAAACCGATACAACAGATATCCAAATGCCTGTCAATAAGTCTCCAAAAAAAGCTGTTTCCTTCCAGCCCAACAAAACACCCATTATAGAGAAATGGCATTATGTAGTGGTATCCATAATTCCGTCCACGTATAAATCAAATCAGCTTGTACACTACATCAAAGAAAAATTAGGAACCACGAATTTTGTGCGTTGTTTTCCTATGCTTAAGAATGCAGACACTTTGCACTCCGATTTTAAAATTGGGGTGCAAAATAAAGATCACTTCATTCAGCTTAAGAACACTAGTCTGTGGCCACCTGGTACTATAATTGATCCTACCTATGATTCAGTTTCACCAACCCTTATCCAAACGCCGCCAACTTCCACAGCCCATAATGTCTCATCTTCTAGTCATATATAGATATCCCAAAGAGCCGGGGGCTGTCTCCACCAAAGCCTCAATTATTGGAATCACCAGTGACATTTGTGCCTGAAGAGGATAAGTCAGTCATAATTGGCTCTGACAGGGAGGCCATAGCAGCTTGTAGGTCATTGGCACTGGAGGGCTCTAAATTAAACATGGAGAAAACTGCAAAGAAAGATGATTTTTTGCAGTTTGATCCAATGACTCCACCAAGAGTGCGGCTGTCCCAAGATTCGGATAAAGCAAATGGTCGCTATATATTAGCCAGATTAAGGGATCCTTCCTTACTAAAGACCTTAAGGCTATTTCTTGCTTATCTACACGACCAGCCATCTAGTGTGTGTTTTGAGGGGCATACAAGTACTAGCATTAAATTATTGCTAGCTTCAGAAGGCCTTCCCAGTGACAAGGAATCCCTGCGCAAGCTGTATTATCGCTTCCACGATGCCTATGGGATTGGTTCATCTGAAGTGGACTCAGACCTTGCAGCGTATAGATCTTTCTACTCCTCGGAAAAAATTTTACGGCTCCAAAAAATTCGTGAAGGTACTGGTAAATATTATTCTAGTGGTTCACCATCAAAAAGTAAAAATTTTTAGTCAATATGACGCGAAAAGAGGATCTAGCACCCTCTAAAAAATTGACCAATAGCAATTTTAATCTTTTTTTTCTTAATATTCAGTCTTTAAGACATAAAACAGACGAATTATATCTTTTGTTAGAAGAGCTAAATTTTCCAGAAGTCATTGCCATCACTGAGCACTGGCTAAATATCAATCAACCTGTTTTTATTAAAAACTATACCACAATTGCCAGATTTAATAGAACTAATTTAACTCATGGAGGCACCATGATAATGTCTTCAAACAACGATTTTTCCGAAATATCAAAGTATAATCATTTATTATCTGAAAAAGTATTTGAATTTTCTATCGTTTATCACAATACTTATGACCTTTATATTATTTGTATTTATAGAACACCTGATGCTGATGTGCAATTATTCTGCCATAACCTTCTAAGTTTAAGTCCCTTCCTGTAAAAAGCAAATTAATCTTATGTGGCGATTTCAATATTGACTTTTCCAGGGTGTGTGCTGCTCAGGAATGTCTTCAGTCCATCTTTGAGTCATTAGGAATTGCCATGCACGTCAACTCACCAACCAGAATTACTAAGACAAGTGCCAGTACTATAGATTACGTTGTGTCTTCTTTCGATCCTAGCTCCGTCGAATGTAATGTCTTAAGTCCAGGTTTCTCCGATCATGAAGCAATTTTCACAAAATTTTCAATTACATCCAAAGCCAAAAATTCCTCTAGACAAGTAGGCCGTATTTTTTCGGTTAGAAATTTCATTAATTTCAAACACCTATGTCAAATAACTGAATGGGACTCTCACACTTATGATCTCTAATCATAGGGTAAACCTGCACAGTTTCTTCTTTTCACCAGTAGTTTTATCAGAACTTCGTAGTACAATTAATGATATCAAAAATAAATCTTCTTCGGGAACTGATGGGCTTACTTTAAAAATGTATTCAAGTCTGCCGGAATGCACACTAGAGCATCTGACTACTTTGATAAATATGTCTTTCCAAAATGGTACTTTTCCAAGCTGCCTTAAAACTGCAATAATCATACCTCTTCACAAAGGAGGTGTTTCAGAAGAAGCTTCGAACTATCGCCCAATTGCACTTCTCCCTACGCTATCTAAGATCATCGAAAGACTGGTTAAAAAAAGGCTTTTATGATTTCTGTCTAGATATGAAATACTTACAAAACATCAATTTGGATTTCTAAGTAACAAATGCACAAGCGATGCCATGTTTTCCCTTCTTAATAGAGTTTACTCCAGCCTAAACAACCATCACGCTACGGCAACAATTTTCTGTGATTTTTCAGAAGCTTTCGATTGTGTGAATCATAATATATTAACTAACAAACTGCAGTACTATGGATTTAGAGGGGCTCCTCTCAATTGGTTTAAGTCATATCTTAGCAACAGAAATCAAGTTGTGAAAGTTGACAACAGGATGTCTTCTTGTAGGCCAATGGAATATGGAGTGCCTCAAGGCTCGGTACTAGGCCCTATCTTGTTTCTTCTGTTCATAAACGACATGGCTAATTTAAACATTAGTGGAAAAATATGTCTCTTTGCGGACGATACCAGCTTTACGTGGAGCCACCCAGATGTCACGGACCTACATAGGATTGTATCTAATGACCTAATCACCATTAAATCCTGGTGCGATTCTAATCTCCTATGTTTGAACATCTCTAAAGCGAAAGTCTTGTCTTATAAAAACACGCTGCAACCCTTTGACCTTAATGGCACCACTATTGATGTCGTAAACTCTGTAAAATTTCTAGGGCTTCTTGTAGATGATTCTTTAAAATGGGATCCACATATCGACGCTTTATCAAGGAAGTTAGGTTCTGCTTGCTTTGCGTTAAGATCTGTTTCCGAGGAGCTTAGCTTTTCTACCTCTAGAACTGTTTATTTTGCTCTTGTTGAGTCGCACCTCAGATATGCTATTCCATTCTGGGGTACATGTTGTGCGACTCAATTTGATCGAATTTTTATACTACAAAAAAGAGCTGTTCGTTACCTACTGAGACTTAACAGTAGAACTCACTGCCGAAATTTCTTTAAAAGATATAAAATACTAACCCTTCCTTGCTTATTCATTTTGGAGTCGGTTTGCTTAATTCGTAAGCACGCACCTGCTCTATTAGAGAGACCTTCTCACAACTACCCTCTCAGAAATACTGAGCACGATCTCTATCTTCCAACCCCACACTCAGAGTTAATTAAAAGATCAGTAATCTACAATGCAAAAAAAATGCATAATCACCTGCCATTTAACATCAAATCCATAATATCTCTGACTTCATTTCGCAAGGCTTTGAAATCATTCTTACTGGAAAGAGCCTTCTACACTGTGAACGAGTTTTACAACACATAATTTTATCCTTATGAACCCCTAGTGTGATAGTTGCCATTACCAACCATTTTTACCGAACTTTGTATATGTATTTTTTTAATTGTTTCGTACTTTTTTATTTTTTACTTTGCTTTTTTATTTTTTTACATTATATTTATGAAAATGTTTATAACATAGTACGACTGACAAAGTACATTTCTAATGTACTTCTTTTAGGATTCTCTAATATTAATATTCTAAATTCCTGATTTAAATATTATTTTTCTATAATATTTATGATGTGTTTTTGTCTTGTTTTGTTTGCTAATTTTGATGTTTGTAAACTATTTTTTTACAACAGCTTTGTCCACAAAATTGTAAAATTTTTTTTGACAAAGCATTTATTTATTATTATTTATTATTTATTTATTATTTTTATTATTATTATTATTTATTTATTTATATTTATTATTATTTATCATTATTATTATTTATTTATTTTTATAGATTATTACTTAAAAAAAGGGGTGTTCATGTTTTTATTTCTGCAGTCCTCATAATTTTTGCGAAAATTGAGTTTAAAACAAAAGATTTCTGAGGTTATTTTATGTCTTCTTCCAAAAGCATTTTGAATTATAAATAAAAAATAATTTTTGAGGCAGTTATTGTCAATTTTTTCTGCACGTTTACTAATAAACTAGTGCATTTCCGAAAAAATCAATCAGCCAATCACGAAAAAAAGTTCCTTAGTTTGTACTATTTCGATCATTTTAGTTTAAATAAAAGTGGTTCTGGGGGGGATTTTAATCCCACAAATACGACACTGGGCTACATATGCCACTTATACTTGCCCTTATCTTAGCAACCTGTTTTCTGTATTAAAACCACCCTGGTTTATTGTTTTAAAACTAGCTGAAAACTCCATTTAAATCCGTTCAGTAGTTGCAGAGAAAATCCCGGAAATACACACATACAAATATAAAGAGCCTATAAAATACAGGAACTGGTGAATAAATTCATTCAAATATCACCAAATTTGCATGGACAGTTAAATGTTAACCTACTAACACTACTTGAATATTTTATGCTTTTGTGGTGCACCGACTATACATTAATTCGACTTGAAAAAACATATTTGGTTAATGGAACCAAATGAACACGGGAGCGTATATAAACAAATAAGTCATGTGAACCGATTGATTGAACATACCTTCAATACATCGCGTGGGATATGTAATTTCATTGGAAGGCTGAATTAATTAAAATGTGTAATTAGAGAAGCGGTTTTAAACATGTGCGTTACACTTTTAATAACACTAGCAATACATATGTCGGAAAAAAATGGCGTAGGTATAAACTAATGTAACTTAATACTCTTTGGGAAAACGTCCAGTTCGAGCAACAATAAATAATATCATAATTTTAATAAATATTATTTCTGCTCTGACATTTGAAATGTCTGGTTAGCTTTAATATTTTATTTTATTAAACTAAAAAGTAGTGTATTGCAAAAATGCCAATTGAGTAGGGTTGCCAGATGTTAAATTTCAAAAATCAGGACAAAAACTTAAATTCATTTGGCTGGGGGATGAAAAGCGAAAACCGATCACTAAAAAAAAGGTAATTTTTGTCTTTAGTATAATAACCATTAACAACTCATAGCAGGTATTTGTTAATCCTACTGATGAATGAGAGATATTCTGTAAATAGGAAAATGCAAATCACTTTCATATAAGTTAAATACTTTATAATTTACATGGCTTAAAGTTACAAAAAATCGCGATTTTAAACATTTAAATTGGGATGCGGGACAAATAGGGACATGTAGCTGGAAATCGGAATAGTCCCGCTTAAATTGGGACGTTTAGCAACCCTATTTATTAGTAAGAAAATGAAGTATAATTACCACGATACAAAAATATGACTTTTAAATTACGTATTATAATTGCCATAATATTAATTTGCAGATTTAATTTTAAAAAAAGTATGTTTAGAGCATTTTTTATGGATTAAAACTTAATTCAGGTATTATATTGTCTTCTATCCCAGGCCTTTTATGAATTTGTAAAATATGGACCGGAGAACCCTGTCCAGTTCAAAGTCACTATTAGAGATGAGCGATCACTGGCCGACAAGTTTTTCTAACACAGCCCAGCTCATTATTTTCACAATGGAAATACCCTCCCAATAATGAAAAAAATATTAGGAAAGCCCTAACACGTATCATTTTTCAATAGCCTAATTAGAACCTTTTATATTGGCAGGTAAACAATTTTATTGTGGGGGGCTAAAGTGGGTCCATTTTAAAACGGAAAAATTACCTAGACTGGGTTGTTTACAACATTAGACATAAAATAAACGTTAAACATCAGTTTTCTGTTGAGTTTCGAATTGAGTGGTTCTCTGTGTATCGATAAGCAAGTGTATGTGAAGACAAGAATGTCGAGTCAAACGCGCCGAAGTTGCAAAATTTCTCCTGACAAATTCTGTTATATTTGTGGAGAATTTCTGGTGAAATCACAAGCCAGGCCATTTTCCAAAAATGTAAAAAAGCCTACTTTAAATATTTTGGTGTGTTAATTGGGAACCAAGATAAGCGGTGGACTCCCCATGCTGTGTTAGTTGTAGTGTATCATTGGTGCAGTGGATGAAGGGAAAGAGAAAAGTATGCCTTTTGCAGTTCCAATGGTATGGCGAGAACCCACCAATCATTCAGACGATTGTTATTTTTGCCTGACAAAGACTGAACGTTATTCCAAAAAGGGAAAGCACGATGTAGAATATCCAAATTTGCAATCTGCCATACGACCTGTTCCTCATAATGCAAATTTGCCTATTGCGCCTTTAAATTGGCAAGCTATTGATTTGGGAGATAATGGAGATAACGCATCATCAGGCAGCTCAGAAGAACAGTGCACCGATTCCACTTTTACCACAGGTCCCAGTTCCGGCGAGCCACATTTGATTGTTCAAAGCAGTGATGTGCCGTATAATTTACATGTATTCTTTACGTAATTTTTTACGTGTAAAGAATCAATTCTTTACATCAGCATATTTTGACGTAAAGAATGTTAACAATTCAAAACAAAGTAAAAATTACTAAAAATACAAGTTTTTAGATATAATATGATCTCTGAAATCAAGAGTATATGCCAAACGATAAATAAGAGAATAAGACATTTACATAAAACAAATATCTTGTTACTTGTTACTCTTTAATATCAACCTACATGTTAGGCATATGTATTACATAACTGGCAGAAACAAAACTGTTTAAGGCATTTTTTATTTGTCTCAAAAAGAAATCATTTCGTTTTCGCCTAACCCTAATATTTTCCGAGACAGCCTGTAAAAACATCGAAAATAAGACACCCTGTTCAATAACTATTCAGGAGATGTAACTAACATTATAAACTTACCTGTGAGCTTTTAAACTAGAAGCTACAGTATTAGCAAAGCTATTTAAGCATATTTCGCATGTTGCAGAATAAATTTTATTGTTTTCTTTGACCAGGATGAACTGTAACTCCTCATAAATATCACTATTTATTTTCATGCCTGCCATATTATGTTATTGGGTTATTAAGAATTTATTCTTAAAATTGTGAAGAACACAAGGTTAAAAAGAGTATTGAAAAACGTTTTAGCTTGTCGCAACTGGCAAGGCAAAGACTACAAACAATTTAAATGATGTCAATACAAAAAAACATCAATGTAAACAAAGTTTACATTCTTTACTAATATTTACATTATTTACGTCTTTACACGTAAAGAATGTAAACAATGAAACATTCATTCTTTACGCGTAAAGGCACATCCCTGGTTCAAAGTGAATTAAACGATTTAAGTACGTGATTTCGGGTTATCCAAGCAACAGTCAGAACTTCGGGGTTCCCGTCTTAAGGAATGAAACCTATTGGCCAAAGAAACAAAAATTACGAATTTCAGAAAAAGAAATGCCATGTTTTCTGAATTCTACAGTATGGAAAATTCGTTGTGCGCGTGTACTGATATAGACAGTTTCATTCGACCCGTGAGTGGCCCTTATTCATAGACTCATCTAAATATAGCTTAAAAGTTGTGTTATTGCATAATGGAAAATTAAAAACCTCTATACAGTTGCCTATTCAGTTGCAATGAAAGAAAATTATGAAAATATGCGCACGATTTTGGATAAAATAAACTACAATAGGTATAAATGGCGGATATGTGGGGACTTAAAAGTGTAGCAATTTTAGTGGGACTTCAGGGGGGATTTACAAAATATTGCTGTTTTCTTTGTTTATGGGACAGTCGTGCAATAAATCAGCATTATGTAACAAAAATTTGGCCAGAAAGAGGCGAATTTCAACTGGGATCTCAAAATGTTAAATTTATATCTCTTGTTGATCCCAAAAATGTCCTTTTGCCTCCTCTTCACATTAAACTTGGGCTGATGAAAAACTTTGTGAAGGCTTTGAATAAAGATGGTGATGGATTTAAATACCTAAGACAAGTTTTTCCACAGTTAAGTGATGCCAAATTAAAGGAAGGCATTTTTATTGGGCTATAAATCAGAAAATTGCTGGATGATGTCAATTTTACGGAAAAGCTTACCAGGCTTACTCAGAGCATGGAATTGATTTGTTAATGTAGTAAGAGGATTTTCGGTTCGTTATTATAAACTTGGCTCCAAAATGAATGAAACTCAGTTCATTGTTTTTGACATATTAAAACACCCTTTTAAAACCTCTCTTCCTGCAAAAGTGTGTGCATGGTTTGCCAATTGCCGTTTCAACTGAATTATTTCTGAGGTGATAAATGATTGCCAGTTGTGGAGTTTAAACAAAATTAGCGAAGGCGACTCATGGTTAGGGTATGGGCTGTTTTTTTTTAGTCGGCTGGATTCTTAAATTACTAACTACTAAACTAATCTAAATGTATCTCAGAATCTTCAAAAGAAATCACGGAATGGTGCGCCAAAAACGTTTTGATACCAATATTTAGTTGTTTTTTAGAAACTTCTAAAGCCTTTATAAGTTTCCTGTTTTATACGTCATCGGACGTCTAAACGTAAATGGGCGACTAAAAAAAAAAGGTCTTTATCCTAATTTTTCATTTTAGTTTAAGTATTACTGAATCTGGGAGGGGGGGTTGAACCCATTGACGACTAAAAAAACAAAGTGTACTTGATACTAATTTCATTTTAGTTTAAGTAACAGTGGGTCTGGTAGGGGGTTGGAAGAAACCCTATACTTAAATACGCCACTGGTGGGAACCCATGCATCCTACATTAATAGCCTTAAAACTAAACAAGGAAAACTTTGTTCTTATAGATACTGATCGGCAGATAAGAACTATAGTTACCAACTCTAATCCGAACAGAAATAGAAAGATAAAGTGGGCTTTAGTGAAATTCATGATATGTGGAAAAATCTGACGAAAAAATACTATGTAACTTTTAACTATCAATCTATGATCTTAGGATAAGTCGTATTTTCCTAATTTCTTTAAATGCAACAGCATATTCTTTGATAAAGATTCTTCAGATTTTTATATTTACTAGATGTGACATCCCGTAATACATTCTCAGTGGTCCCTATTTTATATTGGAAATTCTTATTGATGCACTAAAAATGTAACAATTTTTCTCTCAATCTTCAATATAATCGATTATTCATCATAATTTTTTTAATAAATCGATTAATCGGTATGTCAATAAGTTGATATGAGTTAATCGATATTATTCAATTTCTTTCATTCTATAATTCGGTAACTAATAATATAAAAAATTGTCTTCAATGTTTTAAATATATTGTATAGTGTTGATTGCTGAAGCATACGTATATCGTAATTGATTAAATAATCTATTTGTGTATAAGTAAGCAACCAACTATATCGAACTAAATTACAAGAAAATCAAGTTATTAATTAAATATTAGCTTTTCAAATAATAAAAATATTGATTTTACCAAAAAATATTTTTTGTTTAATATACGAAAAAATAGGTATACATTTTTTAAAAATACAATTTTCGATTACGAAATTTTTTCTTGATTAATCAATTAATGAATTTTATTGGTCTAATTAATCGTCAAACATTGATTAATCGTAAGAAACGAATAATCGGAAAAATCGATTAATTGAAGAAGTCGATTAATCGAAAAAAATCGAATACTTGAAACGATCGATTGTTGCCCTAGTTTAGACTACTTTCAAAATATAAAAGTTTTTCATTTACAGAGACATGAGACAGACCGACAGCCCTTATACCATTCGGAAACATGGTAGACTAGGCCTAAAAGTTACTAATTTGATTATTTTAATGTTTTAGCTTTTCTGAAAAAAGTTTATAGTTGCAGTTTTAGAAGAAAACAAAAAGAAAGTCTATATATTAAATCAGAGCTCGTTTGTGCCTGCTGCGGCTCATGGCTAACAAGAAAGACTGTTAAGAGATATCCATTATCCATTAACGTAACAATAAAATCAATTTAATTTACGCAGATATCGGGTTTCTTTTCCTGGTGTAGACACCCACTTGGAAACCAGTTTGATTGAGCCAGATCGATTTAGCATGTAACTGCTGCGTCGTGTATCCCACGGACTTTAAATTTGTTATAAGATTAGAATTGCTTATAAGTAAAAAAACAGTTTTGTCTAATTTTGTATCTGAAAAATTAAAATATATTCCCATTTTTGTCCTATTACACTATTGCCGTGTATTAAACATTTCAAATATAGGGTTGGCTTTTTTTGGAGGGGAAAAATTATAAAGCCCGATTTACCCCATCCAAGGATGTAACCAGGATTGCTTAAGGAGCTAAAGTCCCCTGTAATAGAACTGGCATAACACAATTTATATATGCTATACACTGTAACTTATTTCCATTTATACTTCCCTCGTAATAGGAAAGTATTATAATCGTTAAAAAATCACCCTCCCAGATTTTTCCAGATCTTTACGTTTTAGAGTCCCTAGGCCCCGAAAAACATATGTCGGTCCGTGGATTTGTCGATCTGTCTGTACGCGGCGTACCTCAAAAACAACTTATCCGATTGACTTCAAATTTTGGTTAGATATCAAGGGTTATATGAGGATGGAAGGGTAAATATCCAATATAGCGGAACAAAATGGCTGCCTCACAAAATGTTACAAAAATCAATATTAAAAAACTACTTATCGAATGGACTGGAACTGTTGCGTACAAATAAGGTGTCATATAGGAATAAACTAGTAAAATTTTTGAGCAAAGCCATTATAGCAGAGCAAACTCTTCGCCTAATGAAATGTTTAAAATTCAATATTAAAAAACTACTTATCCAAATGACTTTAAATTTTGCACAAAAATCGAGTGTGAAACATATAAATAAACTCGTAATATTCTTGTACTATTCCCGTATGTCCACTAAAAATAGCGACCTAATAAAATGTTTAAATAGCCCGTAAAATTCCATTTCCTAGAATAAAACCTTCATATTATGGAGGAGTTAAAAATAAATAATAGTATTACAAAAACAAATAAAAAATCGATAAATTCCCCTTTCACCACCAATTCCCCCGTACCGAGTTCGACTACAAATAGATGTTATAACTCCATAGGAATAGTTAAGTGATAATAACCTAAAAAAAATTGAAATAAATGACAGTTTATAGCATTTGCGAGAGAAGTTTTGTGTAAAGTGAAATTTACTGATTTTTTTAAGGTTTTTATGAAACAACTATAAAGATTAATAAAATGTGTTTTAGGTAAAAGGGTGTATACCGATTTATATTTGTTTTTCATCTTTTTTTGATAACTTTATATAGTCTATAAAAAATCAATTATGTCATTTATTTTCCTCCATAAAAAGAAAGTTTTATTCCAGGAAATGGAGTTTTACCGAATATAGGAACATTTTATTAAATCGCCACTTTGTTTTGCCATATATTTGCACTAGAATTTTACCACTTTATCCCTAATTCACACCTGATTTTTGTGCATTTTGTCTAGGGACCCTAAAATCCAATGATATGATAAATTCTCGGAGGGCGATTTCTTCACGAGTACAGTACTTTCCTCTTACAAGGGAGGTAAAAAGCAAATAAATATAAATTGCATTTTAAAAAAACACGGATCTTGAAATTGAAAAATGTTAGAATAACTTTCCGATTTTTCGCCATCCATTGAACAAAGCATTTTCAGAGAATCCTCTAATTTAGTTTTTTGTATGTTTATAAATTCAGTGAACTCTCTTATTTTATGTATACATCAATTTCTTTTGCATTTGTGATATATTTATAATGTTCTGTTCATTTATTTACTTATTTACGGGAAACCATTACAATATACCTATAAATTTCAAAGGTTAACACAATATTATATAACATTTAAAAATAGCTATACATCGTCGTTTGACTAAAATAGATCATTGCGTCTGCGGCATTGCAGGACATGTTCATGACAAATTGATGTATCAACGCATAGTAAGTTGCGGGCTTAAAAATCCATTATTTTTTATAAGCTTTTACTTTTTATGTCACCAAAATGAAAAATTTACTGCTCTAGTATTCGACGCCGATCAAAAACCGACGTTTGCCAGAATAGCGCGTCATCCACACTATACGTCAAATCGATGCTTCAACGCATAATGAGTAGCGTGCTTAAGGGAATAACAACCATAGATAAACATCCGTTCAGATCAATCGGTTTTCAATAGTCCTGACAAACTATATTGGTATGAAGTAAAAGGACGCAACATAGGCTATTATGCGCTATTCGGCTTCGTGGTGCGTATTTTCCGTATAATCGGTTATATGCAGTATACGGTTCATGGAACTATCTGTCAACATTGTCACCATAACGACCAAAGAATTATTGGTTGTTTAGGTAATCGATGTTTGAACTGTCAATTATTTGGCGGGCGTTCCGTTTTTTAGGGTTTTTTTTTCTTCAGAAATTCTAGTCTTGTGTGACTTCTATCAATGTCAGTCAGGTTTGAGAAGGGAATAGGGCTTTAATACGAGGCGATAAAATTCAATAAAATACTAGCTGAATAGTCCTTCTGTAATAGTCGTCCCCATATTCTTTGAGTTATTTATAATTCATCATTGTTAGGTTTAAAGAAAGCATCAGCACTTTGATTGGATCTTTCCTTATATAATGTTCGTTTCACTGTGTTTACTCTATTACCTAATAGTAGTTTTTGTTTGAATGAATAAACATAACTGCATTTGCTAGAAAGTCAAATACGCCAAAAACTTGTCTAGATTTGTCGTAGCCCGACTAATCACTGATCCGCGGTCCAGTTACACTAACCGACATAGATTTAGAATGTTGATATAATCGGGCACTGATTCGCCTATACAATCACACATATATGGAAGAAACCTGTTTGTTAGAGAGAAATTTAAATGAACAAATCTATGTTATGATTGTTCGCTTATCGATGATCTAACATAATGGTTAGGTAATCGAAAGGACATAATACAATATGCAGGTCGTTGGGACTATTATAAATGGTGTTTTAATCTGGATTTTTATTCGAACATTTTTTTGTAATCAGAGGTACCAAAATATTCTTTGCGTATTTTGGGACATTATTTGAAGCAGTTTCTCATTAGGGTTTGCAATCCCGCGGACATTTTTTCCCGCACGATATGTATGTATTTTTCTTGCAAAGTCTTGAAGTCAAATAAGATTGTTATGATATTTTAATATTTTAAATTATTTAAATCAACATAAACTTTCCTTTGTATGGTTCAAACAGACAAATAAACAAAAATCTAATATTATAATCATTATTCACCATTCAAAATAAAGTTCATTTATAACAATCGTAACTCATACTAACACCAACGCAACTATTATCTATTTACTTAACTTATAAAAGTGATATTTATATACCTAATTTTTCAAAAATAAGAAGTTGTGTTTTTTTCTGAAAATAAGACAGCAAAAAACATGTACACCCGTATTCACTAAAAAAGTTTAAATTTAGACGAGGGGTGCGATTTTGCACTGACCACAACTGAACAAGAAACAACTGACAAAGGTTGGAAGTAGCATCCATTTCTTAAATGGAAAATTGCACGTATTTTTTGACGTCAAGTAGGCCAGTTTTTCATTACGATTTGACAATTACTGTTAACCTTAAAATTATTTTGTTGACGTTGAGCAAAACACGACACATTTGTTTGGCCTAATTAATTAAGTATACTTTATTATTTTGGAAATAATTAAAAGGTGATGAAGAGTTAAAAATCTGAAGCTACTAAGGTCTGCCTGGAGATCCTTAATACTTGTGTTTGTTATACTTCTAAAATGGAAGATATAGCAGCATTATTGGCATCAATTGGTGATGCTGAATAATATTGTACCTAATACCTACTAATATTCTAATAAAACAGAAGTTAACAAATAAGTGGTGATTTCAAGAGACCTAAATTTGACTTTAATTAATCGCTACATGTGAGTGCAGTGAAAAAAGTGAACATTTTAGTGGATATTATATTGTGCTTTTCCAGAACAGATTTTAATGTTATTATACCTTATTATAAAGGCGTAATATAATATTTTTGCACTTGTATTTCCAGATATTTTAGAGACATTAGAGAATATGATATTCTTAAAGACACTTTCAGGTATTTCGAGGTAGGAAATAATTATTTTAAGATACATAACACCTTTTTAAATAAATAGGAGACTAAGCAAACATTTGTTAAAGAATCAACATTAAACTAAAACCTAATAATTTTAACAGACAATTGTTGAATACTTTAGTAAGCCATATTTTGAGATAGAGCTTAAGTTTTTTTTCTTTATTGTCTACAAATTCAATGTACTGTAGTGATAAATGCATACATATCTTTATTAGAGTGGACTAGTTTTAGACGTACTAGTCAAAATGTTATATTTATTCTGAATTAAATATTTTTTCAAAATGAAACTTCCAACTTTAATTTCTAATACATTTGTTTTCTATATTTATCTAATGAATTGGTAATAAAAATATGTTTTTTATTTTTCCAAATGTATTGTTTATTTTAAGACGATTTTTAATAAAATGGTAATATGGTCTTAATAAAATAAGTTACACACTTATTCTGTGTTAAAAGTATTAAAATACATAATAGGATTTATTAAATCATTAGAAAAATAAACAAATACAAGTTAATACTTTTACCATTTAATTATAAAGTTTAAAATAAATAAAAGTCCTTATTGAAGAAGGGCAACCACCAGCATTTAGATCAGTTTAAAAGAGTAAAAAATGAAAAATTAACCCTATAACATTTTTGCAGAACTTTGCATTTTAGGGTGCTTGGGCCCCATGTGTTCCCACTTCTGTCAGTCTGTCTGTACACAGCATAGCTTAAAAACTACTTATCCAGTTGAATTTAAGTTTTCAACGGAATGGAAACATTTTGGTATATAGAATATGGCGAAACAAAATGGCGGCCTAATGAAATAAATTGGCATAAAACTCAAGTGAGAAACAGAGACAGACTGGTAAAATTTTAGTCCGAATCTTGTATGACAAAAGTAAATGACGGCCTAACAAATTATTTGAATATGCAGACAATCTGTACGAGGGAAATTGATTGCCATCTAAAGTAGTCCCTCTCTAATATTTTTATTATTTCTCGTACTAAAAAATATTACACACAGTGTAATTTTTTACATGGAATGCTCTGTATAAAGAAGCCCTTTTAAGAAATACTCTATTTGTAACTGTTACGAAATTTATATATTCAAAAATAATATGGCCATTTGCAGGAAGGTATTAATTTTAGTTTTTTAAATATCATAGGTGGGTATATCAGAAAATTTGGCGTGAAGTTTTTTGGAAAGATATTTTTTAGCTTTTCATAAGTGTAAAAAATAGACAGGGTATTCATTTAATAAAAATAGATATTTTGTCACTCTCTATATATTTCAAAGATACTGATAATTACCATATGATTGGGAAGAAGAAAATTTACTTTACATTTTTTTCATTGCATTAAAAATAATAAAATTACTGCACAGTTGATCCTATACCTAATAGAATAATTGTATCGTCTAAAAACTAAAAATTGACGTTTGGAGAGTTTACATAACTACCAAAAGAAACAGTTGGAACTGAAAAATAAATATTTCTACGTTCATACCTTAACTTTTGGAAATTTGTTTAAAGATTCATATATAATACCACCCATAACTAATTTCATAATGGTATCAATCTCTAACTTTCTATATCCCTGTAAATCTGTATCTATAAAACGCCTAAATATAATTTTTTTTTTAGATTTAAGTATAGTCATAAATCTTTAAGATATAAATGAAATAATTTTCCATTTTGATTACTATGAAATTGACTGGAACTTCTTTAATTTTTTTTTTAAAGTGTTGCAATATTTTATAGTGAAAATCAATTCTATATTTGTCACTAAATAAAAAAATATTACAATTGGACATGTTTTTATTGTTCAAGTTTTTACAAGCTGAAATTAGTTTCCATTGCTGCTGATTTCTGGTGATATGTAAGTACACGCCATTTTCTTTTACAAAGGGTCCAAAGGACTCACAGTGTGTCTTAAAATACCTAAAAAGAAGAAAAAATATTGTAAAAAAATTGCTTTTCGAAAAATCAGCTGTAAATATGCTATTAAAAAAACTTCGTTATTGATAAAATAGGTATATTTCCAATTTTCGTTAAAAATTAAAAGCAATACTTAAGAAGCATATTCCCCTTAAGAAAATATGAAGAATATCCATATAAATATGGCTTTTTAAACTTGTGTTTGTAACCAACAGCATGTATAGTACCTCAAACCAATATTCAATTTTATTCAATATTACCATAACCCCTACATTAATTAATTATTTTTAGGTACTGATGTCCAAATTTGTAGACAAAATTCAAGTTTACTAATTTTCAACCAGAATTTATATATTGAGTTGTGGTTTTCGATAATGTCTAGTACTATATCTTGGATTTATCGCTTCGAAAATGCAAAAGGCCACAAGAAATCTGTTACACAGAGTATTATCTAAGCCCTTGTCATTTTCACAAAATGTTTATACACACACAATGACTATTACAAAACGAAATATTATATTTTTCTTTTCTACCCAGGATAATTCACACCCGAATACCAAAAAACTTTTTTTAAATAAAGTGTGTTTTCACCAAAATGTAAATTTTTCTGGATGTGTTGTTTGTCTCAGCTCCTGTATGCATCAAACAATTATTTCTTACCCCATTCTATTGTGAACTTTTTACTTTAAACTAACTTTCATGATACATTAGATCAAAAGGTCATTTGAGCGTTTAAAAATTAATGAAACTTAATAAATAATGGCAAAAAGGTCTGTTATTACTTAAATTTCACAGATATTAATGAATTCTAATGATGAGTTTGAAGTTAGTTTTTTATAAGTTTAATGTTTTTATTTATATTTTGACATCTAGATACAGCTTTAACTATAGAAAATAAAAGCACAATAATTGTAGATTTTTTTCACTATTATCTTCTAAGAATACAAAATATTACTGAATTTTTAGCTGGCCCCATTTAATGCAACCTTAAATGAATCTGAAGTTAGCAATTATATCGGGTTTGGTACCTTTATCTTTAAAGATTATCCAAAAAATTGATAAAAACCATTTCATAAGAGGGAAAGATATTCGTCCTCTCTCTCTCTGTACTCATATATTTATAATCGGTATGAAAAGACTAATTTAATTAGATAATAATATTCAAGGTGTCACATTTAAAAAATCCATGTTATGTAGTTTTTTCTACTTTTCAATAATTTTCAGAAATATTTGATATTCTTAGACCATAATACAGGAATAATCCTACAAATTTTTAAATTAATTTTTTTTTAATTTTCTATAATTATTAAAGATGTAACTAGGTGTCAAAATATAAATGAAAGCCCTGTACAACAGTCGCATTTATAAATTTAGAGACATTACCTTTATTCATAACTGAGGTAAGAAATAATAGTTTAAGGGATACAAAAGTTGAGAAAAAAAACATGTTTGTTGTGTGAAAACACCCTGTGTAAAAAAAATAAAGAAATTAAAAAAAAAACAAAGGAAAACTTTTTTTACAAGTGTTTTACAAAACACTCTGTAAAACAACTTGTTGAAGGCCTCTGCATTTACATCCTCTAGGCTATAAACTCCATACTTAGTGCTAGACCGTAGGGGCGTCCCTAGACTCCTGTTACTGAACGGGGGAAGGGCGGAGGAGGACGCTTGCTTCCCCTGGAAAATGTAAATATTGTATATTACATATATAAATTACATTTATATACCAAATGGACTATGCATGACCTTTTTTGGTTTCTTTTTCATCAGTTATGGTTCTGCGGTCGCCCATGCAATATCCCAAAAAAAAAGACATCGCCTCCCCTATGCCCCCCTTAGTTACGCGCCTGCTAGACAGTGTCGAAAACCGCATCTAAATATGTTAATTTTTATTGAACAAAAATTGAGACCTGAATATTGTCCAAAAATTTCTATTTTTAAGTCTTATTTATACGTCACAATGTCACAATCTAGTGGTATTCTAAAAATTATACTGAACAAAGCCTATAAGAATTGAATTGGGGAATTGCGAGGTAGCTACTAGGACTACACACAAATCTTATAAAACTAGCTTGAGGGAAATTCCCTACATTTTATATATGTTGTAATTTTTGACTTTCTGAACAATAGATACCATGATCACCTCCAAATCTTACAAAATAGAGACAAAATTGAATTTATAAAATAAAGTTATTCTGAAGAAAAAATCGAGAAAGAAATGTTTCTTATTACAAAATACAGTTTTCGCTTTGAGTAATCTTAATTTTCATAGACTTTAGTCAGTTATACTTTATTTGATATGATTAAAACATATCAAATACATACATATGTATAGGGGGAAGTAAATTGAAGTTTAAAAAATATAATTTTAAACAAAACGAATTACAAATTTGTGTATGGTCTTTTTTAAGGTATTAAACTTCAGTTTACCAAATTGCATATAAACCAGATGTCTTGTTCTTTACTAAAACAAAATAGTCCATAATATAAAAACAGCAGCTGCACCTTATACGACATTTTTGGACATCCTGTATAAATATTTAATATATCCTTACAAAATGTACTTTTAGCAACCTAGTATCTTCCAGTACCTACCAAGGTATCCCAGAATTACATAATAATGGATTTGAAATAACCTCTTCTGGTCAAAAATGACTATACACAGTAAACACAGTAAACTTAACTTACAAAAAATAAGGTTTCTTCATGATATAGGTATGTATATGGTGTATAATTTTTTCTCTAAAATTAAGTTTGGTTCACTTTTGTTCCTTTATGTATATCTATGTAGTTTTTTTTTTAATTTTTAACACATCTGATATTTTATACAGATTTTATGTACAGGATGTTTGGTTATATTTTAAACAGTACCCTAGAGACTTTATTATGAGTTATCAAAAAACTTTAAATATAAAAGTATTTAGGTTTGGGCAATTTACAAGAAAAACAAACAAAAAGTAATCGGAAATTTAGCAAATGGGCATCGACTTCTTTATTTTAAAAGGCACACCCTGTATAATAGATACACCTCAAATGGTCTCTTCTTGCTGATTATTAATAATAGACTAGGTTTAAGACCTTTATCTCTAAAGATAATCAAGAAATTTAAGAAAAACCCTATAATAAGAAGCAATGTATTCCCACTGACTCCACTATATTGGAGCTTCCTCCATCTCTCTCTTACACATTGCCTCTTATGGCAGGGTTTTTCAAACATTTCTCTGTTATCTTTAGAGTTTAAGTTTAAACCTAGTATATTTATAATCGACAAGAATGATTAATGAATGATGATTTTGTTCAAACCCAAAAACATTTGTATTAAAAGTTTTTTGATAACTCATAGAATAAAGCCTCTAGGGTACCATTTAAAATATAACCAGGCACCCTGTACAATTTTACATAAGAATAAACAAATAAATTCTATTAAACATAATGAACTTATTAAGTCACATAATAGTTATTTTTTTAAATAGAGTATTTTTATTGTGATGTGAAACTTCAAAAGCGATTCATAGATTTGAACAAAAGATTAATTTAAAAATACATATTAAAAATTGCAATTAGCAAAACCCAAGGAAAAACAAACACTTCAAACATATTTGTATCACACTGTAAGAAATTAGACAAACATATAAAACATAACGAGGTGTCTAGCACAAAGTTTAATGGCTGACATAATAAAAAAATAAGTGCACCATTCATCAGTTGAGTTGCTATGCATTATCTTGCTGCTGTTTTCCAGAATATCAGTGCAAAAACAGTTAGTCAAATCAAACAAGGTTTCAAGTGTTAAATTCTGTTTGATACTGTAAACTGATGATTTGTTATAATAACAAACTCATAGGTATGTTTTGCAGTAGACTTTGCGAAATATAAGCTTATGAATTATACTAGTCTAACCTGTTTAAGTCTAATATTATAGTGTTTCTTTATAAAAAAAAAATCACAATTAATACTTACACAGGTATATATCTTTTACAATCAAAATGGTCCAGTTCAAATTTGAATCAACAAAACAGCTTATCGAGGAATTTGTAATTGTGCTTCGGTGATTGTTCTTCCTTATATTGACTAAGTATGTGAAAGGTAAATGAAAATAATGTATCAAATACTTGACATAATTTCTTTTATCATTCCCTTCTTTTTAGTGTCATATTCTGCAAAAAAGTAAAAATATTGGTATAATCAATAAATGTGCTATACACCACATACTGTGTAATATAATATAACTAATTATTTCCCTACTCTAATAATTATAACATTATATAATTCCAACTATAGTTCTTTTAAAGAAAAACAAAGATTATTTCATTTCGCCCTCAACAGTGAAAATACATAATACCAAAGAAAATAATAGCTTATGCTATAAATTTTCTTTGATAATACCTGTTAAGGAATACTTTTGGGGTCCGGTAAACTAACCTGACAGACGATTTTTGCATATTTTATTTTTTTTCCAGAAAGTACCCATTTGTAATGTTATATTACAAAAATAAAAATTGCGGGATATGCAAGAGTTTTCCTAAAAAAAAATTAATTAAAAGTCACACTTGGTCACAATTTGACAGCCTTAAAACGAAAAATTTAGCAATGTTGCCAGATTTTAGATTTACCAATTTGTTAGAGGAAATGAAATGACCAATTGAAAATTATTTGGACAACAGAATTGTAATTATGTATTGTTATTATTATAGTTTTAATGAAGGTTTTATTGACGAACCTGGGCTAACCTAACGTTAGCGGGACAGATTCACCTAACAATGTAGTTTTTATTACAGAAACATCCCGCTTTCAATCTAGACTCGGAATTCGGTTGGCGCGCTTTCTTTACAGAAAACCTAACTAATCCTAACCTAACCTAATCCGCATTTTTATTAATTATAAGTTTTGTTATAAAAAATTTAGTTTTACGTGTATCATAACTTATAGGAATTTCTTTAATTATGAATATGGCAACGTCGCATATCAAATTAGAAACAGGCATGGCGATGGGAACAGTCGGAAAGATGTTGGAAATCAAAATTACCTTTGATTTGTATAATAATTACATCTTAAAGAAAAATTTTGAGTGCTGATGAGAGTTTTCCACACATTTTCTCAATTTGGACTGCTAGAATGGTAAATAAAAACAAAAAGAAACAAAAATAAACGAGATTTAACAGTGTCAACATAGTTTACCGAAACCATACTTTTGTTTACAAGTTATACACAGACCTCGACATAGACAATAAAATATAATTTTAGCATGTACATTCTATTTGCTTAAAAATATACAAATTCATGCCTACCTGTAACAGTATTATGATAATCTAGATTCAATTGCCCTTATTGCTTCTTTAGTATTTCCATCAATAGAAAATATTATTCTTAAATTGGTTCCTAGTTACTGGAATTTATGTTCAATTTTGCAATACTTAAATACACCATTATTAAACCACTGTTATGTTTCTGCAAGTGATCCATCAGCTGTTCGACTTCCTTGTTTACTGTGTATTTGTGAACCAAAAAAGTTAGGTTAGGATACGAGAGACCAAAATTAAATAAAATACTGCCTATTCTTAAAATAGGTAGAGCCCTTCCCCAGTAACAACGGGCAATTACAACCTAGAGTAAGAGTTTTATTCTTACTCTAAGTTTAAAACGCTTTGTTCTCCCGAGGAACGCATTTCACCTATATTATCATATTATTTTTCTGTGGAAGGCGCGCCCCGTTTCAAAGGCGGACAGATGTATGATGTTTATGTGGTTGCATAACAGGCTCGGTGCTGGATTAGAATAGATAGAATAGATATTAACATAGGCCCCCCTTTTCTTTTAATAATAAAATACGTAATATAGAATTTTGCACCATATAGCAAATAATGTAATTAATATTTAAACAGAATATTCACAACCTTGTTAAATATTTCTTCAAAAGAAGTACATTTTGAGGATAGCGTTTTATGTTTTCCCGTACTTCTAACAAAATGATCAAATCAGGAAAGAATTCACTAAATTAAAAATAATGATTCATTAATAACTAAAATATACAGGTTTCGTAATAATATGATATAGATAATATTTTTTAAACAGATTAGCTTACCTTGTTTAATTTGAAGGATTTTTTTACGAGTTTCGTATCTTCGCTGCATATTTGTAGGTTCCATGTTTTCATGATTTTCTTGAATATTTTGGCATATGTTGATTATTTACGGTATGATACAAATGCTAATATATCATGGCTTAGCTTTCAAGTAATCAAAACTATTTTTTATCTTACGAAATTAAACTCGAAGGCAGTAAATTTAGATATTATCAAAAACTCAAGAACTGACAGATTCGGAAAATGGCGGCTTTAGTAGTAGGTTGGTTGTTAACGAACCAGGATCGGAAAATCCGATTGTCATGCCGAACAGCTCTCCGAATGAAGAAAATTTTCGTTAACTAACGAAATGATGAGTGCAAAATCGCACCCCCAGTCTAACTATTAAACCTTTTTAGTGAATACGATACGGGGGATAATGTCTATTGTTTTATCCCCAAGCCTATTTCTTATAGAATACAAATGTATCTGGCTAACGAAAGAGCCCTTTTTGCTTCTGCGCTTGTAGTACTGTTCGAATAGTCGTAAACAAGAGAATGGACAAGTATTTGCCTTTTATTCCTATAATATATATTATTATTATTATATTATTATAACTTATAATCAGTCATCTCAGATTTGACATTTTTTTCAAAATTTGTATCTGCCTTCATCATTAGCGATGGGCGTTTTATCGATTTATTGATATTGTTGGGCTTCTCCCTGATGAGATCAATATAAACAATCTGTATACATGAAAATAGTATATTTAAAAATGTAAATTAAATTGAAGTTAAATGTTGAAAACAACTCACAATCCTCTTCTTTCAAGCTCATAATAGAGATTGCTAAAATCCATCATATCTGAAGACATGAATGGAGACGTAACCATGTAAATAATATACCTTGAAATTGACAAGAGTTAGGAGTTCAAAGGTAGAAAGGTTAGAAGCAGACCTTCGAAATCGAAGGGATGTGAGAATGCATAGTATTAAAGATAATGGATGTCGAATCACCTAGCATAACCTATAGTTTCACTATCCCACAGATAACGTTTGAAACATATTTGGGAGGATATTCAAAAACATAACCATAAAGTTGAAAGCAAAAGTTATAGTAATTGTATATGATAAGCGTGTCACATATTTTTAAACTACGAGTTTTTTAAATTACGTACGAGAGAACTAACTTATTAATGAATATTATATTTTAACATGCAAACAGAAAAAAACGGTAAATTTCCTTTACCCTGGACTTTCCTCGTTACTTTTATTAGCAATAGTGAAGTATGACCCAATTTACTTCTGCACATAATCATTTAGTAACACATAATTAATTTTTATTGGGCGCCATTATTCTCTCCATATTGGATTCGTACCAATATTTTACCAGCTTCTACCTATGCACTTGATTGTTAAATCAATTAATTAATAATTAATTAATTAATTGAATAAGTAGTTTTTTTACACTGATATTTTAAAAATGTCATTAGATTGCCATTTTGTTCAATCATATTGAATTCCTACCAAAATTTTACCAATTTTAATATGTAACTTTTATGCACATTTTGAAATCATTTGAAAAAGAAGGTTTTTACGTTGATTTTTTAAATATTTTGTTTAGTCGCCATTTTGCTCTGCATTCATGAATTCGAATCACAATTTTTCCAGTAGTTTTTCAGGCTGATTTTTTAAAATACTTTGTTAGGCAGCAATCTCGGATTCGTACCAAAATGTTACCACCAGTTTATTCCTATGTAATACTTGATATTTGTGCTAAGTTTGAGGTAAATTAGGTAAATTGTATAATTAGTTTTTTAGTAATAATGTTTTTTAATATTTCACTATGCCGCTATTTTGTTCCTCCATATTGGATTTTTACCAAAATGTTACCAGGTCATCCTCTATGACCTTTCATTTTTTAACAAAATTTGTCATCAGTCAATCAGGTGACTAGTTAGCGAACTGACAGACAGACCTACTGAATTGAGAAAACATTTTTTCTTTGGCATCTAGGAACTCTAAAACGTGAAGACCTGAAAAACCTGAGAGGGTGACTTTTTCACGATTACAAACATTTTAGGTATTTAGCCGCATTTTGAATTCGTACCATAATTTTACCAATTCTTTGAAGAATTGTTAATCTATATATTTTGTTTTGTCCGCAAAGATTTTATAGTTTGGATCCACGGAATTAAGAAAAACATTTTTTTGGGACCCTAAAACGTAAAGATCTGTAAAAATCTGGGAAGGTGATTTTTTTCACGATTGCTTACGAGGTAAGTAAAATCACACACAACAGGCTTGTTATTAATTGTTAATTTAGGAAAAAATAAAGGTGGCAAACCATATTTCCAAAAGGTTCATTATATATTTTGTTTTGTCTGCAAAGATTTTATAGTTTGGTTGTTTAATACGACAATTGTTTTATTTCAAAATATATTTCTTTGTGCATGACAATATCCGTCTACCTTCGAGATATACGTATATATTTATACCAGTAAACACCTTGCAAAAACACCTTGAACGTTACATAACTAAGGTTTAAAAACGAGGCATTCACATGGAAACCACCACAATTTATAAGAATGTAAACTCCTAACTGTCGCTTAGAATGATGTTATTCAATTATAATTATACGCCGGTATGGTCACATTCAGTTATACTAACTATATATTTCTATATCGCGACAGTACAAAACCTAATATATATTTTGCACGTGCATTTCTACCTTGCGAATAATACAAACTTAATGCTTTTACTTTTACTTGAGACGAAAAAAAGTAATCCCCTATACTTAATCCGCACCCTTTTTGCTATCAGTCAGCTATATTATTAGGGTCATCAGTCGACATGAATAAGGGAACATGATAGATAAATTGTGTGAATTTTTTAAAAGTAATAATTGCAGATTGTTGTTAACAGGGGTCAACTACACCAAAAACTATTTTTAATGTCTAAGGCTCTTGCTGGGAAAATCTTGTTGTCATGCGGGAGAGCTACTATATATATATATATATATATATATATATATATATATGTTTATATATATATATATATATATATATATATATATATATATATATATATATATATATATATATATATATATATATATATATATATATATATATATATATATATATATATATATATATATATATATATATATATATATATATATATATATATATATATATATATATATATATATATATATATATATATATATATATATATATATATATATATATATATTATTAGGAATAATCTGGTCGAAATTTTTATATTTTTATTTAATTAATTATGTTAACGGAATAATAGAAAACCAAAAACCCCCTTGATAGTGATAGATTATAATATTATAAGCTTCAATATTTGATTAAAAAGAAGTTCAATTTGAAAAGAGGACATATGACTTCGGTTTTTCTCGGTGACTTCAAAAGGATGAGGTTATCAAATCGATCCTATGTATTTTTTTATGTATGTACGTCGATTACTCCGCGATTGGTTTCACCAATATGGATGAATTTTTCAGGGAATATTCATGCTGTTACAGGAGTGGTACCATAACAAGCATATTGAAAAAATGTTAAAAATGGCGGAATAATGCAATGCGGATTTTTACAGTAAAACTCGTATAAAAAGAACTAAAAAGGATGAAATAAAAAAATTATAAAAATAATGCACTAAAGAGTGAAAAATAAAATCTTATTTAATACGAAAAATTTTATTCTGTGAAGTAGGCATCAAACTAATAAAGAAATGTAAGACAATATACTCGTGGTATTAGACATCAAAACACTCTGTACATAAATATATGTTTGTTATTATGTAATTAAGAATGCGCCACATTACAGAGTAAAATTTTATGAAATGTTGTTTTTAACTTTTTTAGTGTGTTTTTTAAAGTAGGTTAATTTTTTTTTAATTTTTATTATTTCAAATGTTGAAAAGTCTGATTTTGTAGAGATTATATCCCCAGTTTTCCGTTTTATTTTTCTCTGGTTTTTATTTGAGATTATTGCAGGCTAACTTTTGTTAAATGTACAACAACACTATCAGAACATATAATTGATACTGGCCACACATGCAATTTCCTACAAACTAAAATCTTACACGTAGAAAATAATACTACCAAAAGAAAATTTTTAGAAATAGCAAAAATTAAAAAAGAACCTTTGGCAATGAATAAAAAACAGATATCGAAAATTTAAGTTCAATTTACTCTCATATCTTGTTTTTAGATGAAACAAAATTATCCAATAATGATAATAGTGGTAATAATAACAATTATAATTAATTATATGAATGATTCTAAAGATTGCTTTCCTATACATACTCGTACTATTTTTACCTAACGTTTAAACATATTTTTTCAAATATGAACATTCTCTTAACCTTTAAGTTTTAAGCTTTCAATTTTTTGCCACCAAAAAAACAAATTATTTATTGTCATTTGACGTTTGACATCAAAATTCTATGTATAAAAATATCTGCTTTAAACAAGCATTTTTCTCAAAATTACTACAAGTCTTTTTCGTTTTTATCATATGTAAGTCTAGATGCATATATTACTAATATTATTAACTAAATTTGACGAAGAAATAAACATGTTTCGAAAGCTTGCTCAAATAAAAATAAAACGTTAATAAAGACATTTCCTGGACGAATTCCTCGTGATTTTCTTACGTATATATATATATATATATATATATATATATATATATATATATATATATATATAATGGTACTTTTCCCAGTTTATGTACCTCTTTTTTTCTATTCCACAAAAACATTGCTGCTGCCATTCTTAAGCATTTTGATGTATGTAACGTTCAGGATATCCTCGCCATCAAAAAATTGTTTTGTTGCTTAATAGATGCCTCAATTTCATTTTGGGTCAGCGACTTATTAAAGCCGATAATTTTGATCTAGGATTTCTTAATTTCATCTGCTGATGTTATCGTCCGTTTAATTTTTGCAGTGCCCCTACTTTTAATTTTCGCATATCTTCTCTTTTGTATTGCAACTGATTTTAGTTTTGATGGATTTATGTTAGATGTTACATCATGTTTAGTACGTTCCGAGATCTGATTTGGCTTCGGCTTTATTATTAAGCTGGGAGTATTTAACATGGGCTGTGGTCTTGGCAAACTATTCTGTAGTATCAAACTAGAATAGGTTCTTTCTGGTAAAACTTGGCTACTCAGTTTGTTGTTTAGCTTTTTAATTAAATCATCATTTCAATTACTTCATCTTTACTTACTATAAGTTTAATTTTGGTTTTTATTAACTGTTGCAAGAGGGTGTAAGTTTCATAACTGCAGCATTTTTGGCGATAAAATTTCAAAATTCTTTCCGTAAATTGCAGAACTGTAATTTCAGAGGTGGCGAGGTTACCACACCCTTTAATCTTTTCCTACATCCATCATAACCCAAAACCTCACTACCTTTTGTTTTTTTGGAGATATCACATTCCATTATATTTGGCGTTCAAAATAAACGTACCTATTTTTGATATTCTTGGAGCAATTTCTTCCGCCTGGGTGTTTCAAATACTTATAATGATTTTGCAACAGCCTAATATCTCCTAGTTTGATGTTAAAACCAATTTTATGTAGTTAATTTTAACAAAATTGAATAATTTTTAAGGGTTCAAAAGGAAACAAATGCTGAGACTTAACGTATATATATAGACTGTGTTGTCGTGAACTTCTGTACGAAGGAAATTGTGGGGAAAAGCGAATTTACCGTTTTTTTTTACTTGCAGCCATAAATTTGGACCCGATCATGATCAAATATTGAAGCCTATAATATTATAATCTATCACTATCAAAGGGGTTTTTGGTTTTCTCTTATTCCGTTAACATATTTAATTAAATAAAAATATAAAAATTTAGACCAGATTATTCCTAATAATGTATACATGCCCTATATATATATATATATATATATATATATATATATATATATATATATATATATATATATATATATATATATATATATATATATATATATATATATATATATATATATATATATATATATATATATATATATATAAACAGACCTGTAGTAAATTATTAATTTAAGACCTCTTAGACTAACAAAAACTTTAATTCATCAGTGCTTTCATTTAAATCGCATTGCCGGATATTAGCCTAATATATCTTCTATTTTAATTTTTTTTCTACTTGTGTATAATCTTCTAGGTCATAAATAAATAATAGTTAACTCGCGATACCTGCCTTACGAGTCGTTTGAGGATGGGGGGATGCTGTCGATATGTTCCGGGATTCCATTGTCGATATGTTCCGGGAACATTTGATAAACAAAACCATTAAAAGTAGAATCCACAAATTTTATAACTCGAACGACAGAAAAAATAATCAGACTTCAAACACAAAAAAATTTATATCTTTATATAAACGGCTTATATCAAAAATTATTTAAACAATATATATATATCCAATCTATATCAAATAAGTTTTCCAGATAAAATCCAAAATCCCAAAAAACAAAAAAAGTAATGTTATTTATATATGCAAAGATACAGTGTGTACATAGGTCAAACTAGCCAATATATGAAGGGTAGTATGACAAAAAAAACGCGACGGCTCTAACAAATCATGAAAATTCAAAAAAACATACCTTTGATTATAGTAACACCAAAATCTTAAAATCCGAACCGCAAACTAAAAAAAGAGAATTTTTTGAGATGGTCAAAATACAAGAAAGTAAAAATGCCATCAACGATACGTCAACAACCTGAGTAAATTTTATATTTCAATACTGGAATAACCAATGTGATGTCTTATCTTAATGTTTTAACATAATACGTGTGTTTTAATTGTATCGATGTGTATGTATATATGTGGAAATGTGACATCTTGTACCGTTTTGAATAATCCTACGTATTGAGGTAAGAAGGAAAATTTTCACTTTCCATTTTTATAAAATTAAAAATAAATGTACTTTCCTTAATAGTTTACGTTCTAAGGTAATACTAACAAAATAAAATATTAAATGTAAAAATACTAAATTAAAATTCTACGCCCTTCTCCATTTTTAGATTTGAAAAAGACCGAAGTGCGGTCGAAACGTTATCTAACTACATCATGTTTATGGGCAAATATATGATTTAAAGTATATGTGTAAATGTTTTAAATTGACCTTAAATCAAGAAAATTGAAATAATATATATATATATATATATATATATATATATATATATATATATATATAGGGCATGTACACATTATTAGGAATAATCTGGTCTAAATTTTTATATTTTTATTTAATTAATTATGTTAACGGAATAATAGAAAACCAAAAACCCCCTTGATAGTGATAGATTATAATATTATAGGCTTCAATATTTGATCATGATCGGGTCCAAATTTATGGCTGCAAGTAAAAAAAAAAACGGTAAATTCGCTTTTACCCACAATTTCCCTCGTACAGAAGTTCACGACAACACACTCTATATATATACGTTAAGTCTCAGCATTTGTTTCCTTTTGAACCCTTAAAAATTATTCAATTTTGTTAAAATTAACTACATAAAATTGGTTTTAACATCAAACTAGGAGATATTAGGCTGTTGCAAAATCATTATAAGTATTTGAAACACCCAGGCGGAAGAAATTGCTCCAAGAATATCAAAAATAGGTACGTTTATTTTGAACGCCAAATATAATGGAATGTGATGTCTCCAAAAAAACAAAAGGTAGTGGGGTTTTGGGTTATGATGGATGTAGGAAAAGATTAAGGGGTGTGGTAACCTCGCCACCTCTGAAATTACATTTCTGCAATTTACGGAAAGAATTTTGAAATTTTATCGCCAAAAATGCTGCAGTTATGAAACTTACACCCTCTTGCAACAATTAATAAAAACCAAAATTAAACTTATAGTAAGTAAAGATGAAGTAATTGAAATGATGATTTAATTAAAAAGCTAAACAACAAACTGAGTAGCCAAGTTTTACCAGAAAGAACCTATTCTAGTTTGATACTACAGAATAGTTTGACAAGACCACAGCCCATGTTAAATACTCCCAGCTTAATAATAAAGCCGAAGCCAAATCAGATCTCGGAACGTACTAAACATGATGTAACATCTAACATAAATCCATCAAAACTAAAATCAGTTGCAATACAAAAGAGAAGATATGCGAAAATTAAAAGTAGGGGCACTGCAAAAATTAAACGGACGATACCATCAGCAGATGAAATTAAGAAAGCCTAGATTAAAATTATCGGCTTTAATAAGTCGCTGACCCAAAATGAAATTGAGGCATCTATTAAGCAACAAAACAATTTCTTGATGGCGAGGATATCCTGAACGTTACGAAAGAAAACGTAAGAAAATCACGAGGAATTCGTCCAGGAAATGTCTTTATAAACGTTTTATTTTTATTTGAGCAAGCTTTCGAAACATGTTTATTTCTTCATCAAATTTAGTTAATAATATTAGTAATATATGCATCTAGACTTACATATGAAAAAAACGAAAAAGACTTGTAGTAATTTTGAGAAAAATGCTTGTTTAAAGCAGATATTTTTATACATAGAATTTTGATGTCAAACGTCAAATGACAATAAATAATTTGTTTTTTTGGTGGCAAAAAATTGAAAGCTTAAAACTTAAAGGTTAAGAGAATGTTCATATTTGAAAAAATATGTTTAAATGTTAGGTAAAAATAGTACGAGTATGTATAGGAAAGCAATCTTTAGAATCATTCATATAATTAATTATAATTGTTATTATTACCACTATTATCATTATTGGATAATTTTGTTTCATCTAAAAACAAGATATAAGAGTAAATTGAACTTAAATTTTCGATATCTGATTTTATTCATTGCCAAAGGTTCTTTTTTAATTTTTGCTATTTCTAGAAATTTTCTTTTGGTAGTATTATTTTCTACGTGTAAGATTTTAGTTTGTAGGAAATTGCATGTGTGGCCAGTATCAATTATATGTTCTGATAGTGTTGTTGTACATTTAACAAAAGTAAGCCTGCAATAATCTCAAATAAAAACCAGAGAATGAAAAATAAAACGGAAAACTGGGGATATAATCTCTAAAAAATCAGACTTTTCAACATTTGAAATAATAAAAAATAAAAAAAAATTAACCTACTTTAAAAAACACACTAAAAAAGTTAAAAACAACATTTCATAAAATTTTTACTCTGTAATGTGGCGCATTCTTAATTACATAATAACAAACATATATTTATGTACAGAGTGTTTTGATGTCTAATACCACGAGTATATTGTCTTACATTTCTTTATTAGTTTGACGCCTACTTCACAGAATAAAATTTTTCGTATTAAATAAGATTTTATTTTTCACTTTTTAGTGCATTATTTTTATAATTTTTTTATTTCATCCTTTTTAGTTCTTTTTATACGAGTTTTACTGTAAAAATCCGCATTGCATTATTCCGCCATTTTTAACATTTTTTCAATATGCTTGCTATGGTACCACTCCTGTAACAGCATGAATATTCCCTGAAAATTCATCCATATTGGTGAAACCAATCGCGGAGTAATCGACGTACATGCATAAAAAAATACATAGGATCGATTTGATAACCTCATCCTTTTGAAGTCACCGAGAAAAACCGAAGTCATATGTCCTCTTTTCAAATTGAACTTCTTTTTAATTAAAATTCCACAATACTTAATAATATAAAATTTGTCTCAGAACCGAAAAATCGACCAAAAACATAATTAAAATAATATCACAAACTTGTAAGAAATAAATAAAAGCACTTCACTGATGAATTAATTATGTAGTCAAAAACAAAACGATAAAAATTCAATTGGCGCCAACCGTACGAGTTAAACATTAACATTTTGATAAATTTTTTTAAATTAGATTTTGCTTCTGAGTATTTTCTTAATTTAAATATTTTAAATCCATTTGTCATCCATAAGAAATAATGTTGACATATGATTGCGCTTCAATACACGTTATGATTTTATTACTTATTAATTAATTTGATTCCACTCATTTGTTAACTAATAATTGCCAGTTTTACAAATATTTAAATCGGCGACACAAGATTCGTAATTATATATATTGGAAAACCAAAATAGCCATTTATTATATTTCTTTCCGTGGAAATGATGAGTGAAAAACATTAAATTAAACTGCTGTGGCTTATTTTTGTAATTTTTTCAAACAGAACTCTATATTTTTTATATCATTTTTCGATTTCTGGTATATTTTTTGGTCTGGTTGTGTTATATTTTAGTTAATAAAGTCGATTTTCCACACTTCTAAATTGTGAAAATGTTCGTCTACCGTGATAATATTTACTAGTAATACTGATATTTATGGAACGCCGTTTTACTTTTTAGTCATACGCGTCTTTGATACCAAATTTAATTGCAAAACATATAAATGATGCTGCCTGCATACAATTTTTATTCTTTTTAATTCTTCCGATATCGAATTTTTGTGGATACCGATTTTACCGAATGACATTTTTATGATAAGCAATTTCTTTGCAGACCATTTCAATTGATACCACAAAAAAGTAGTTGTTTATCCTTTTTTAACACGTATACAGCCTACTTAAAATTTCTATATACATGCGTCTTTCCTTAGTTATTGCATTTCAACAAATCGATGTTAATAAAAATTGGTATGAAATAAATTCTATATACAAAAATCAGTTTAAATATTTAATAAATTGACTCTTATTAAAATGTAATCGCTTCAAACGGGATCGCATTAAATTAATATTAATACCGAAAACATTAGAATGCAATAACGACTTTGTGGAGATTAATTTATTTCAACCGTATGAAGGCAAATCTGATTTAAGAACTCATGTAATAAAAAAAATTAATTTATTTTTATCGCATATCAAAAAAAATTAAAGCATCTCTTACGATATCATTTCTTTTTAATGTCAATTCCATTAACACCCTAAAAATGTAAATAGAATAATGCTCATTATTTTGATTTTGATTTTCGTTTATATGTAATTTATACTACATCAAACTGATATAACACGGTCCCTTTACCATTGAAATTAAAATACTTAAATATACATTTGAATAAATAAATAAAAGTTAATACGAGATTTAATTGTATAAGAGTTGTGGAATTTAAATGATTAGCGGGTATAAGGTAACTGATTTTATTTAATATGCATTGTTTTGATTTCGAATTTTTATTAATGTCGATTCTTCTGAATATCAATTTTCATTGAATGCAGCCACCTTGTTTCAATTTTAATTATCGGACGTGGAGCGATCTAGTGCAAACTAAGAACAACAAGAGCAGAAATCTGTAATTTTTTAAATACCCGAGTTTCTGGCTAGGCATGCGTTCGAAGATTTAAAAGTGCATCTAAAATTAAGACTGTGTTGTGCATGACGTTATGACGAGTCGGATGCGAATAATGAAAAACATATTCGTAGATAATCAATGACAGTTAAAACGTGTTTAATTATTGTTCGATTGGGAATACTTAGTTATTAAATCATTGCGGAATATGATATACACCCCTATATTTAAAATGTGACCACGTACAAAATACAGATCATAATAAACATCATAAACCAGAATAAAGAAAACAAGGTTTTGAATTTCCCAGCTATAATTCACAGATTACCACACAATGTAATTTGTAATGGCAAATTACAAATTGAAAAGAGTATATTTCGACGAAATGTAAAAATAGGTACCAGCGTATAATAATTAAGTAAAGTCTTATCACTTTCGCAGAATTCAATGACTTTCAATAATAATTATAATACACATAATAATATGGACTAAAAATAACAAAAATAATTAGAAAATGGCACCAGATTTCGCAAAATAGAGATCATTTGTCCCAGATTTCTCATAATAGAGGATATTTGTCGTATTTATGGAAATAGTAAGAGTACCAGAGTACATGGACCCGAAAAAGAGAACATTCCTCTTAAAAAGAGTAATGTGGTCACCCTATTTAAAGCAAACTGTAGTAAGGTTGTATAGGTATATCACTAAATCTTTATTTACAATATTTATTTGATAATTAGGATACTATTTTCATGTTTGTCTCCCTTGTTTAATATGTGAGTAATTATTATAATTTATAGGTATGTGCACTTCACTTTCAAAGCTGCGTGTCGATCAAGAGACGGTTTTTCAAAAATGAACACATCAGTGGTGTATTTAGAATGCCGTCTTAGAGGGGGAGGCAAACATTTGATAACTAAAAAAAAGTTCTAGGTTCTTGTTGGAACAACATAAGCATGAAGACTAAAAAAAACAAAGTTCTCAATGTTTGTGAGGTAGAAGTCCCGAAATGCTTTATATAATGTAATTTTTGCTTGGGTTATTAGCTCGGGGGGAAAGGGGGTGCAGGGTGCATTTGTCTCCTGCACGTACTCAAACCGAAACTGTCGTATGTTGGAATGCAGAACATGTTATATTGAAGAATACCCCAAAACAAAAACATTGCATTCATGCCCTATTATCTTGGTAATTTTGTTCACAAGGTCTCTTTACACACAGCTTTGTAGGTTACACAAATTTAACCTACAAAGTTGATTTTTTTTTTCTATTTTTAGTTTTTACATTCTGGTACTCACGCACATATTATGAAATCAAGGGCTTTTAAAAAACGCAGGTGTATCTAAAAAAAAAATTAGTTGATCTGACCGCGAAAAAGAAACGTCGGATTTCAAATCTATGTGCACCATCTTGTTGATAATGGAAAGTAGCTATAAAGATATAAAATTTATTTTGTGATATGTCTTCAAATGCAGCCTGAAAAAAATAAAATATGTATAGCTGATTTTTCGGTATTTTACGTACCTATATCCTCGGAGGTAGTCATAATTGTCTAACTTTGTCAACTACTTATTATTCGATGTTAAATTGCGCAACTTTGCTCTATTTTAACCGACATTGTATCGAATTTGTAACACCCTGTATATGTTTGCGTGTTTTCATTCGTTGGGACCATTCCGGTATACTACCTCAATGGTTGAGATATTCCAAGTACAACCATATGTAATTCTCACATTGAATGCTATTTTTTAACTAATTTTTATTTCTCAATCTAGAGTGCTGTGATTTGGCAAAAACTATTAACTTACCTCCAAGAACCCTGAGAAAAATAAAATTATCTGTCTATTCACTAAACCTCTTTTACGCCCATTTAAATATTAAACGATTTTTTCTAAAAAATCTTTTTTTTAATGTCGCTCTTCAGGTTAGCCTTTGCGAGTAATATATAATGATACCCCCCACAACAATATGCAGTATTTTAAAAAATCGGCAATAATATGCATTTAAGTCTAAGCAATTTCTAGTCACCCTGATATACGAAGGTTCTGGTTTGACACGTCATGGTTGAAGTTACAATATTATAGTAAATCAAAATAACAAACAAATATGGGGCGTCCCATTTAAAAAACAAAAGTTAATAGCAGAAATTCGGAACTAAAAGAAGATACGGCAACACTGTTACAGTAAGATATATCATAAAACAAAATAGATAATAACTCAAAGTGGAGGTGCTACAGATAGAACGTTTAAACACGCATTTCAGATTTCAAAACATAAAAATAGTTTTCTGGATAAAAAATCAGATTCAGCTTTTGCTGGAAGAACATTCATTGCTTTATTTTACACCTACCAATAAAATAAAGGTTGTGTTGTTTGATTGAAATTGTTATATCATTGTATAAACGGGGGCTTAACAATAATGGTTGTATACATATATATATACTATATACATATATATATATACACTATCACTAACCGAGAAAATAAGTGTTACTTCACAGATTGTTTTGTAATCTGTGACAATATAGCTTGTACAAATTTATTTAAAACTAAAATCTCGAAGTGTTGAAAGTAGTTTGCCGAATCATCGACGTCGCACGTCATGCGAATACTATTTTTTGCCTTCGCCCTCCCACTTCATATACTAACGGCCCGCCACTGACTCAGGCCCCCGCCGCACAGTGAGTTAAATCGGCCGTCTAGCACGACATAAGTCCCCAATGTAATTTTGCAATATTCTTAACATATTCTAAAAATCTATATTTAAGATAGTGTTAATAATAGAAAAATGCAATTGAGAAACAAAATTATAATTACAGTTCTCGGAGGGGAAGCCTTAAAGTTAGTAAATATTTTAAATCTGAAATTAACATGTTTCTATACATCATTTTCAAAACAGAAAATATGATACCAAACATAGCAAATGTTTTTCTAATTTCTTACATGACTACTGTTTATAATTAAAGTTTTCTACGGTATCAAAACTTTTTAAATATTAAAGCCCTTACCTCAGAAAATTTGGGTCTTTTTAGGTATTACTATATTTAGGTAGTTTTTTTAAACTTGTAGAGCATGCAAAAGAAAGTTTGTTGAAGTTTAGTTTAATTTTTATATAAAAAATAAGAAAAAGGATCCCTTTTAACCAAAAACCAAAAAATTAGCTGCTCATAGATGCCCAGTCGGGATTTATAAAGCTTTAACTATGGCTCCTTAATTACTACTGACTGCACCAAAAAAAACTGCACGATGTTTATATGACCAGAACTTTGCAAATAATCGTCCGAGTGTAATAACGGTAAATATTTTGCAAAGACTAAGGTACAAAATTTCGGAATTTTGTATTACAGCTGTCATCTTTTTAAAGTTCAAGATGGCGAACCCATTTTAAAAATATGGATATTTTATCCCTCGGTAGAAGTTTTACATGCCACATCGTGTTAAAACTAAATTAACAGTTATAATGCCACATTATTTCCAAGCAAAATGATAACACTTTTAAAATTCGATAAATAACTAAGATATAATTTTATAAAACCACACTCCCTTCAATTCTTTTAATATTAGAAATGAAAATTTCAAATAAAAAACTAATCAATTAGGTAAATTTTAACGACTTTTCTACCTTTACAAAAATAAATCTTAAACGAAGATATCTCCTAAGCTACCAGTTCAGTGCCAGTAATTGGCATTTTTGTAAAGATAATTTCATAAAAATATAAAAATATATAAAGTGCAATATATAAAATATAAAATAAACACAAAAATAAATATAAAAATATATTAAGTGCAATATCTAAAAAATATCGACTTCATTGTATATGGCAAATAACAAAAACAATTTATTTATCACGAAAAGTATACCTAACTAATTAATTTTTATTTGAATGTTTTATTACCAATATCAAAAAAATTAAGGAGTGCTTGGGTGCAGGTGCATACGTAGTGGGCTTTTCTAAAACATTATCTGTTACATATTGTTTAGTCTAAAAGTTCTTCTATTGTTTATGTAATGAATAGAATAGAAACTCAATGATATTTTGTACTCACAATTCTACATAACCTAAATAAAGCAATATTTGACAAGACACCTTGTATTCTATCTTAATTTTATATGCGTCATATAGCTATTAGTTAATAATAAGTTTAAAGCAATGATTCATGCATTTTGACATCAATTGTGTTTTTAAGTTACACAAAACATTACATTTTTATTAAAAACTGAAGCCATTTTAGTAACCCGCATCTTGTTTACATTTTTTTTTGCAAAACATTTTGTTACCTATCCTAAAAAAGTATTATATGAAATTTAAAAAACGTTAAAACAATGCTTGAATAATTATGTCGTACTACATGGCCGATTTACCACACTGTGCGCCGTCGCGTCGGCAGTGGCCCCAGCACAGAGCTTGCGCGTTTTGTTTTTGCGGGGATTTAATGATTGAAAAGGCCACAACGCGTAAGGCTCAAATATGTGGTGGGGGCCCCGAGAGACATCAGCGAGCGAAATACAAAACTGAGGATCTTTTCTTTTTTTTGTCATCATGTAAATTTTGAGTTGCTGCCGAAGTGCCCCCAAATACGTAAAACCCATTGACCGTTTTTTGTCATCGCAAAACTTTGCCTCGCCCAGATGAGCCCCAACCATCGTAAGTAGTTAATTCGGCCTTGTTGCTTCTAGAAAAGCAGCCTCTATAACGCAACATGCGAGTCGCCTTTTAATACTCGTTGTTTATAAAATTATGATTAACACCACGATACACTTACAACGGTATGCCCACGCTGGTCTCTTCAGCATTCAGCAAGAAAATAAAATTGAAGTTTACAAATATCAGATTATCTAAAGTGCTCATCGTGAGGATTCGTGATATTTATTTTGATTAAAATAATTAATTAATTTAAAATAAAAGTTAAGAAGTAAGATAATTGCAGGGGAAACTTCCATTCATATTTTATAACGTTTGTTACTTGAGTTGCTGCACTAGTGCCGTCTATTGACATTTTTAGTTTTTACTTTCAATTGAAAAATACAAACCAGTTTCAAAAGTGCCCTATACAAGTAGCTAAAACCATATTTTTCTATTATTATAGTAAATATATCCTAAATTACCATTTTTTAAATTTATCTTAACAGCTTGACGGTAAGCGCCAATCCACATTTTTGAAAATGTATTATTTTGGAAATTTGAAATATCTTATATCTGTCACTTTTGTTTATCGATTATAATTTCAATGTCGATTTCTACTGCCTGCAACTGCACAGGTAGGACGTAATAACCGTATTGAAAATAAAATCTTTAGATTCAAAATAATTAGTTTAATAATTTTAAAAACATTTTATTGAAGCGTAAATTCTACAAACGTTTTCAAATGACAATGCATTACGGCCTATTTGACTCCCAAACGCTGTACATAGATGTGACGTACTTGCGCGAGAAAGACGAGTTTAAATTCGGTCCGTATCATCGTCGTTTATTGCACAAATGATATTAAAAAATCAGCAAGCAAGATTATTAGAATGCAATCCAATGTTAGCGCAATACGCAAACCAAAGAAGTCGGCTCATACTTCAGAACACAGAATACCAGACCAGAGAAGCTCCAGAATTTTACAAACCTTTTTGAGCGCGAAGACTTCTCTTTCGTATGACGACACATTCGCAAATTAATTTGAGTTATCGAACACACTCACGCAAACACATTATATTTCTTTTGGTAGGCTATAGATGGCGAAACTTCCGATAATAAAAATGCATTCGAGGTGCTTGTATTCAATCGAAATTGATATCAATGGAAATTGGTTTCTATGAAAATAGATAATCATAGAAATTGCTGTAAATGAAAATACCATTCATAAAAATTGATAATCGGCTATATTGTTTCCCACAAAATACTACAAAGTTACTCGTTAAATATTGGATAAATATTGATATCAACAAATTTGTAAGTAATAAAATTATATTATAATAAAAAAAATGCATTTTAATTATAATAATATAATGAAAATTGAATTAATTTTGTACAGACCCATCCAAATATCCTGACATACATTTTAATAGCTAAATCAAATTAATTGATTGTTAAAAATCTATATGAAGGCTTTAGCTCTAGATGTTCCAAGGATTCAGTTAAAATTACATTTTTATTATAATATTATAAAATAAATTGCCATAATGAAGTCCCATTCAATTTAAATTAATACCGGGCATATAGCAGACTAAAAAGTAAAACGGCGTTCCATAGATATTACCACTAGTTTTGATACCGCTGCCTTTTCAATCTTTCACTATCCTTAAATCTCATTATGACAAAGAAAAAATAAGACATTCCAATTGTAAGAAAGCTTTTTTGTTTTCGACGAATTAGCAACGTTGAATTAATGTTAAATAGTAAAAGATTCATTAGATACCTACAAATTTTAAAATTATTTTACAAAAGTGGAGAAAATGCTGTAGAAACACAAGGAATATTTTTTGATTCAGTCGATACAAATCATCGGGATTAAGATGCTTTCCGACGAAACAAAAGCATTAAAGGATAGGCAAAGAAATGTAAGGAGGTCACGTATAAGAAAAGTAATTGTTCAACATTTTATAATAAATCCCACGAGTTCTATTCGGCCTGCGGCACTAGAAGTACGGTATGGTCCAGAGCATGAAGGGTATGGAACAGTTCAGAGGACTCTGAAGCATTTTAGCTTGAAACCATATCATATCCTTCCCTTTAAATATCTAATAGTGGAACAAAAATAACTTCGTTTTCGATTTGTATGCTGATGAGATAAAGAGACAAGGAAAACAATTTATACAATAAAATTGTAAAAGAAATTAATCGAATTAACCGGGATCAAAATATAAGCGACTCTGGAAATATTGAAAAAGAGGCATCAAGCCTGTTGTGAAAACAATCCAGATACATACATCGGACGCGTACGAATATTTTATTATAATATTTGTTGTTCATAATTATTTTATCCAGTTTTTCTTATATTTCTGTTTTCCATAGGTGTAAATACGAGTTTTCTGTTTACAGAGGTCATGTGTAATGTCATGTAATCATTTTATTTTTTAAAGTTAACTTAAGATTGCTAATTCAGCGAAATAAAAAACTTTATCACAATTTTAAAATCTGATATTTTTCTTTAGCATAATGACATTTAAATACCGCCCAAGGTAGCTGTATCCATACTAATGTCGATTTGAAATGTTAATGGGAAGTATTATATAGTATTATAAAAATCGACTTTAATAAAATGAAACATATTAGAGCAGAAAATAAATCAGAAATCCAAACATCAGATAAATATGGTATTTCATTTGAAGATAAACATCAAAGTGAGCTTATTTGATGGAGTATAATGAGATTATTTACGGTTAAAATAAAAAACGACGCCGGCACCACTATACACGTCGCGACGCTAAGAAAAAAACAAAACAATTGAAAAAACTTATGTCTCGGATTTCAAAAACACGTCTATTTCTAAGACATTTTTGTTATAGGCAACTTGATTATTATACTGATTACTGAGCTATACAGGGTCTAGCTCCAAACGTCGATTTCTCGCAAATTAACGGGGGTACCAAAATTTTATAAACATTTTATAAATATAATTGAGTAAATTGCAGTTAAAGAGCTAAAACAAAATCTACGTATATTTTTAAGAATTTTTGGTTATTAGCACCACGTCTTTTTAATAGAAAAAATAATTGAAACCAAAAAAATTGTATTATATGAAAAAATATTTAAAAAATATATAATATTATATATAAATATTAAAAAAAATCTAAAATATTTTTTAAAGGGAAATCCTATAAATTATCAGTTTCAATCTGAATCTTCAAAAAAACAAATAAATTTCCCTGTTCTATATTTAGATTTCACCAGGCTGTAATTCACAAAGCCTGACATAAAAATGGTTTACACTGATAACCTTAACTTACACGGGACCTTTATAAACTTTTTGTCCCTTTTTAACCGCTTCCTAGTGATCTAGCTGTTGCTTTCAATTATAGTCCACATATTTGTTGCCCATGACCTTAATCAACCTTTTCAGTTAATTATTGATCACTTGCATTTGACTTATTGTTTTGAAGTTTTTTGCACGTATGGGACATAAAGTCTGACAGTCGGATAACTAGTTTTTAACCTATGTCTTGCGCAGGTAGAACGACAGATCGACAGACTGACAGGAATGGGAGAACATGTTTTTCGGAATCTAGGGTTCCTAAAACGCAAAGATCTGCAAACATCTCGGAGGGTGATTTTTTCGTGTTTACAGTACGTATGAAAATAAAACATAGATTATGAATATTTTTCCTTTTTTTTAGGATAAATACTTAAACATTTTAGTGGCAATATCATAAAAAATGTATTTTAATAGAGTATACATTCCTTTATCTCCTATGACAATTTTCAAAAACAAACGGGTAAAAATAACAGACAACGGTGCAGATAAGAATAAATCAATTCTTATTTACTGTTCTGGTTTAGAATATATTTTGACCTAGTTTAGCACCTTGGTTAACTCATAATTAGGCACACAAAATCGACTTTGTAATGACCAGGTAACGGTATATATAGTTTTTTTGAATTAAAATTATAGCTACACAAAATTCTAAAACTTAATGTGAAATACCATTTCTTATAAATTGAGGGAATAAACAAAAATATATGGTGGTTTTTGTGTAAGTAAATCAATTATTTATAAGCATAATTTTTTATGTATTTTGACTTTGACTAAATGATTTAACGACACATTGTTAGCAAGCGCATTGGTTGATATTTTAAATCCATAAAGATACATTCTTTCAATGGTCTATTAAATTGCTTAAATCAAAAAAATTCTGGTCAAAAATATAAATAAAAATATGGATACCAACTAATACCTAGGTACGCGTACAATCTTCTAAATGTAAATTAATATGGTTGTTTATTTTTTTTACATTTCGCGATTTTATTAAAATTTGTGAATAATACATCTTTATGTTGTAAATAAATTGTTTAAGTTTTTATTAATATTATATTACACAAGTGTTAAAAGCGATCACTTTCACAGAGCAATGTACACTATTTTTCTTACGCCCGCAAAGAATCTTCAGTAGGATTTTTATTTATTTTTTAACATTAATGTTAAAATAGTATATTAAAACACTAGACATGATTTTCTAGCACGAGTCCTTAGATTAGAAAACGCATTTTAGAAAACGAGTTTTCTAAAGTGCGACTGAAATTGATCGTTTTATTCTTTTTTTTCCTATTTTGTACACTATATTTTAAAAAAAGTATTATCTCTTAAAAAAAAATTATTATTGAACATTTTCAAATTGGTGACAATGCATGCCAAAAGTGAATTATACCCGAGACGTAAGCAGTTTCAAACAATGAAATATATACTACATAACTGGAAAGGACAAAGCCAGGCAAATCGGTTATTAGGCCACCCGCACGTAAGTCTTATACCCTTCTCTCACACACATTGGGGAAAACAATCAATTTTATGTTTTTGATTAGCTTAATTTCCAGTGACTGGATGGAAAATAATTACCATGGATTTTAATATTACAAAATTTAACGAAATATATTGAATTATCTAATAGATGCTATATATCAATTTTATATTTTTGAGTAGCTTAAGTTCCAGTGACTGGTTAGAAAATAATTACCATGGATTTAAATATTACAAAATTTAACGAAATATATTGAATTACCCAATAGATGCTTTACCTACTGCAGAACTTCCAAAAATGAATATAAAACTCTAATATTCATTATTGGTATACTTATCCTACAATTCTGAATATTTGAATTGTTTAATGAACAGATAGGAAAATATGTAGAATTGTCTAAAATTTGGTTTATATTAAAACCAGAAATGTATACATGTTTCGAAAAAAACATATCGCAAGTTATTCACAAAAACTTTATTTTTTAACAGTGACGGCTATTCGGAGGAAGTAGGTCCCCCAAAAAAAAACCTGGCAAACTATTTTTTAACACACTTTAAAATCAATACAATATACTAACTTTCAATATTAAATCTAATTCATTTCATTAAAAATTATCAATAATTACAATGTTAAATTTAATGCATTCGTAGTATTACCGCTGGCCGCTCGTCAGAAACCTAGTGGCAAACACAAAACGAAATGATATACTTGCGCGTATTAAGTAAACCCGTATGTGCGCCCACCGCACCGGCAGCAAACTCGTTTGTGTCGATCCACCAACGGAAGAGCCACGTGCGAACTCTGTAAAAATCTTCCAGCGGAAAACGAAAACAATGCTTGAAAATAATGCATTGCTATGGCAACGAAAGTATCGCATGTACGAAGACCGCGCCTCTAGGGAACAGCCGCAGTTTAACGCTTCCGTTCGTATTGTAAAGGAGATCGCGGCGATCGCGTTTTATTCAGTATTTTATCGGCGGTTTTTTATTTTATTGTTTGAAGGAGTGGCGTGTGTGTGTGGTTGAAAATGAATTCGTTTGGGCCCGTTGGTTACATTGTTTGTAGTTTGTTAGAAACTCAATTTTCCCGTTGGAAAGAAGATGACAGAAAGTACCTTTTAATTACGGGTCGGCAAACAAGTGTGCTGACAAATAGTGCTAAAAGACATTAAAAATTCTGGTAAATCCTACAATATTCATTTCAAAAATGCTTGGTTTTCTGAATTTAAGTGGCTGTGTAGCAGTAGATATATGCAAAAAATGTTTTGCATGCGGTGCCCATTTTGGACCTTGTCTGTCCTACTTTTCTCTAACTAACACTTCCCCTATTTTTTTACCCACGAGCCGCCACTGTTTTGAAGGCTAATAAAATAAAAGAAAAATAAAAATATGGATACCAACTAATACCTAGGTACGCGTACTTATGTACTAATGCACCGGCTCTATTTTAAATAAAAATATTACTCGTAGCAATAATACAACATAATCGTTATATAAAATAAAGCAACATTTAGTAGATCTCCAGTTTTCTTTCTGTTTATAAACACTACTATACAACACGGCAGCCGTAGAATGAGAAACCCAACACCAACTCAACGTGTTGTGTTAACCTGTGGTAAAAACTATAAATACGAAAATGATAAGCAGACATGCATACAACAGGTAAATAGATTCTATATTCATTTGTGTATCTTTGAATAATATCTACGATATATATATGCAGGTAGTATTATATGTACCATTAATATTGGTTTTTGATCTTACTTTACAAAAAATTACCAAATTTGGATCTAAAAAAATATGTTTTATTAATTTCTCCCGCAATCAATTAAAAAAAAAGAAGTGATAAATAGATGTAGATATTTTCGTTTTCATTTATATTAAGTAAATGCATATTTTGTAATCTTCTTAAATAAAACATTATATTGAAGGTATCCCAATACAGCTCTCCTAAATATATCAACGAAAAGGGCAATGACGCTTTTCATATAGATTCTCTGTAAGGTTATTGAAGCATAACCAGGTCAAAGAGTCTGCCAAAATATAAAGGGTAAATATAGCCGAGGGGAATTCAGGGAGATTACTTATAGGTAATTTTAAATGCTGATAATTATAAGGATGATTGTACCGTTAAAGAGTAATAAACTGTATGTGTACCCACAAATGTCAACTACATAATAAACAAGGTTATTCAAAATTGAAACTATGTACTTTTCTCCTAAAGAAAATGTTCGGGATGTCTTTGTTTCCGAGGTTCGACAGTGTAAAGGTGCTCCCAAAAAAGTTTACTTAGTATTTTATCCATCTTATCATATAGGAATATGTTATATTCTAGAGAGGAAACATGCTGACCGAAACCTAACAAGTGGGAAATTATGTGTTTAAATACGTTAATTTTGAAATTTGAGTGTCGCGGGTTTTTAATTTTTAATACTTTTTTCGAAAATTTGAATGTTATGCTTAAGTTTGTGGGGGCATAGGTATATTACATTAAAATCAGAAGAAAGGTATTAAACTCGGCATCGATTTACAAAAGTTTTGTTGTCGAGGCACATCCCTAGTTTTCCTGAAATTAATTATTAAATACTTGAACAAAAGTTAGGACGTATATAAAAAGTGAAGCGTTTCACTAGTTATTAATCAGAGTATACGTTAGGTTCTCGGATTTAAGCGGAAAACACAGAAATATAGTGAATAAAAAGCCATTCTTAGTACAAGTTTCTAGTTAGCTGATAGTTATAAAATACGATTCACGTTGGAAATTTTAGATTCTGTCCTACGGGGTGCAATAACCTATTCCTTTAAATTAACTAATTAACTAATATTTATTGTACAAAAGAAGCAAAGTCAGTACCATATTCCAAGAGCTGTAAATATTGAACTGATATTATCTATAACTCTGTGCCCCTGTGTCTAATCCCTATTTCGATTTTTTTATGTTTTCTTATGTTTATTTCTAATACCTTGCCTTAGTTTTTATTCCCTGTCAAGAATGTCTATTTTTTTCCCTGTAAGAATGTCTATAAAAATTACAAAATTACATGTGTGCTATAAATAAATAATTGCATAAACTTGTGTATACAGCGTTTGTTCTATTTTAGTAAACAAACGGAACACTTTTTTATTATCGATTTTAGCAAATTATTATTCTGCATAAAAAGTTTTGCTTTAAAAAATATTTTTACGGTAAAATATTTCTTGTAGTATATACAAGGTATGCAAAAAATAAAAAATGTGTATAAGAGGGTTAAACTTAGACCGGGGAGTGACACTCTGAATGACATAAGCAAAACCTAATTGGTGAATTAATAGTTTTAATTACAATGGCAATTAAATCTTGACTAACTCCTAAATATTAAATATGGGGGTGAAACTTTTTTTGGGTAATTTAATGATCAATACGTTTAATTTTTCTAATGACCCAGTAAATCGTCACAATGTATTTTATCCATCTGATTTTTTTTTAAATAAGCAAAACTTTATGATAAATACCTTTTTTTGCTACTTAAACAGACCCTGTGTATTTAATAGTTGATTGTTCGTATATCTAACGGGCCTCTAAAAAAAGCAACAAATCGTGTCTTTGTAATTTTTTAAAAGTAATTGTTTTTTTTTTCAGGTAAGTAAAACAATCACTAACATGGGAATGAAATATTCGTAATATATTCTGGTAAGTAAGTAGAATAAAAAAAAAACAGTGTTAATAGACCTGTTAAACAGTTTATTTATTAGTTTAGTGTTGTGGTATTTTATTTATTGAATTTTAAAAATTATAGCACAGGGAACATAATTCGAAGGAGAAATATTATTACCGAAATGCTGTTGGGTTCCATTAGGAAGAAATTTGTTTCTATTAAATTTCAAGATCACCTTGTTTTTCAATTCCTATGGCTTCTCGGGTTGTTCTAGTCTTGTAATGATCCATCAAAATTTATTTTATGGCCGGATCCCTGATAATGTAGAAATAGAGCTGAGGTTGTTTGTTTGTTTCTGATACTGAGTTTATGCTCTTCTACCCTTGCTGACATTCGCCTATTAGTTTGCCTCACGTACATGTTTTCACAGTCCTGGAATGATGTATACTCCATGTTCTTCCAATTTGATTTTGTTTTTTGGGTTTCCAATTAATTTACTTTTAGTGGTTTGTGGGTTGTGTGTTATTTGTATGTTGTGTTTTTTAGAATTTTTCCGATCCTGTCTGTGACATATGGTAAGATTACTTGTTGCCTTCCCAGTTCATAATTTTTGTTGTTCGTTGTTCGGGAACCCTGTGAATTAATATCTTTCTCTATGGTGCGATATGCGTAGCGATTTTTCTTTAAACACCAGATATTATATTAAGTTCGTTTTGTCTCGTCTGTGCTTCAGGTAATCCCACGGATCTAAATATTAGGGTTTTGGCCACAGCTTGAATTTGTGCTGGGTGATGATGCGACTTTGCATTTAAATATCTGTCGGGATGTGTTGGTTTTCTAAACACGGTGTATTCGAAATCTCCGTTAAGCAATTTTGTGGCCAGAACATCTAATAATGGAAGTTTGTTGTTTTCCTCTAATTCTAGAGTAAATTGTGTTCCGAGATGCATTAAATTTATGTGAATCAGAAATTTTTTGAGCTCTGTATGGCCATGTTGCCATATAATAAATGTCATCCACATAACGAGTCCATAATTGGGGCATCAAACTTACTTTCTCAAGAGCTTCTTTCTCCAAATATATCATACATAAATTCGCGACTACTGGTGATAGCGAGGACCCCATCAGAGCACCATCTATTTGTTTATACATTTGCCCGTTAAATGAAAATAAGTATTTTTAAGGCAATCTTACGAGAGTTGTATTATATGTGCCTGGAAATCCTCGTTCAAAACAGTCCTGTCCAGTACTTCGTCAATGGGAATACTGGGATACAACGACTTGACAACTAGGCTTGCTTTGATATTGTCTTTTTCAAGAACGATGTCTTGTATAATTCGAGTGAAATGCTTCGAGTTTTTTACAAATGAATAATGGCATTTAGATTTTGTTCCGATGGTTTACTTGATCTTAAAATTCTTGCCACGTCTTGTCGAATCTCCTCTGCTTTCGTTTCTTCACAGGAATCCAGCTCCAGCTATTATTTCTTCTTGAGGGATGCCACTGAACAAAGAGCCCTAACAAACCTTCGAAAAAATTAAGACATCACAATCCTTTCAGCAGATAAAGGAAACGCATGGAAAATTTTCATCAACTCTAGAGTAGAGTCTTCTTTTAACCAGCCCTTATACAGATTGTTTACCTAATATTTGTATTCTGCTATACATAAATGTAATCAAATAGCTTTATTTTCCTTTATTTCGAAAGTACTTTGAATAAACGAGAAAACCAATTATCAGGTATCGGTCCGTGGAAACAGTAATTAAAACTCTTTTATATATACTCAATATTTCGACAATTCTTTATTAGCTTTTTGAGAAATAATCACTACAAAACTAAAAGACAAACTAACAAACCTAATTTATAAGAGATTATACGATTATTTTTAAATTAAAAAGAAATTATCGTATAAACTTAAAAACAAAACAACAGGAAACTCGATTTAATTCCCTAGAATTTAATATCATCTATGTTCAGTATAGTGACCAACTAAAGGCAAGTAAACGATTTTCGAAATATCAATAATAATAATAACCTTTTTATCGAAGATGTATACATACAAGGTCGTTCCGTACTGGCACTTTCATGAACTCCACTTGACGTTTATGATAGCTAATTTTAAACTCCAAGTAGATGAAAGTTCTTTTTATTCATCTGATTAATAATACATTATATATAAATATCATTTATATGCTACGGCACAATTTTAAGAATTAATAATTTACTTATATTCGCGTGTTATATATTCTCATTTTTTTAACTTCTTATTTCAAAATAATGGGTCAAAACTAGGCTTCCATTATATGTGTAAGCACTAAATACAACAAAAAAACCGTAATTACAAATCATGCTTCAGTTATTCCATTTGTCTTATTTTTGCGTGTATGGCAATATCCTTTGATTTTACCCTAGTTTCTTTCCTGTATGCACATGCAATTACTGCCTAGTATACTGTGTTGAAATTATTGTAATTTGTGCAGTTAGATTAAAAATGAACTAAGCAGATGTTAGTTTTGCAAACTTATTGGACGCTTTATATAGGCCGATTTTTTGAGTTTTGCAATATCAATGGCTTATAAAAAATATCGGTTTTTAATTCAATATTTAACAGATGAATCTACATATTATTTTTTTCTACTAGCTTAATATTCAAACGTCTTCTGACTTAGTTTTGCATATGTAATTTAATTAAGTTTTTTGGATTTTAATAACTTTGATAATTGACAAAATCTATTTAATTTATAGCCATATTCCAAACTTACACTATTTTTTTATTGTTTTGCATCATTTATATTGTTTTGATGTTCAACTGGGGTGTAATTGTTTGAAATATTCTGATAATATTTTTTATCGCATTAAGAGTAATATTAATATTAATATGAGTTATTTAAAATCGCGAAGGATGTTAAATTTACTTCAAGTCAAAGTCTTTAAAAAATTAAGGTATAACGTTGAAATTCTTAGAAGTAGTATTTTAATTCTATAGAAAAATATATTGTTAAATTTTCAATTGTGTAAAGAACGGCACATGTCATCCTTTAATGCACCTTGTGGGCCTGAGTGATCCCATAAATAAACAAATGATTTATAAAAAAAATTATTTGTAAACAAAAAATTATACATTTCTAAAAAAAATTCGTAAGTAACTTTTGATAAATTTATATGTATTTTTAACACATATAAATTTATCAAAGGTTAATAATGTAGTTTACAGAAAAAGCAGTCGTAAAAACCAAAATTAAAATCAATTTATATTACTTAATTACAATTTTTAATTAATTTAGACACAAGCCAAACGAGGTTCTTTCTTTGATAATTATGTAAATTAAAATTGAAAGGTAGAAAACGTGTTTAATAGGAGAAGGGGTCCCCATAGAAAGAGTGTTTTAGGATGGTATGTGTATTTTATAACTTATTAGTGTAATGGAAAAAATCATTTTTATTTTGGGATGCTATGGATATACCTGGTTACCACCGACTAATGTACGCCCCCTATTTTTTCTAAGTTTTTCAGTTTCAATTTAAAATTTTGTGACTAAGTATATAGTCTATAAAGCCCCAGTATTTGTCATCTTTTAACGTACCGATTTTACACTCAGACCGATAATAAAAATTAAAATCATTAGAGGCGGCTTGGAAACAAATGAGTGCAAGATTAAGAACAAGGGATGACAGGTGAAGATTTATATTTTTGTGAACCAATCCAAATTAGGAAATGAATATTAGATGTGGTGTATTTGTGGCATGACCAACTGAGCGATATAAGCAAATTACTATTGCCTCGCCACTTTAAAGTGTATTGCTGATAAGTATAGTGATAAAGCTTAAAATACTCTAAAAATCCGGTTTCATATTTTTAAATTAGTTTAAAAAATGACGGAACAGTAGTCATCTGCTTATATTGGTCAGTCGGCTTTGCCCAGAATATAAACTGTCAGTTGGTTTTAAAAATAAAATGGGTCCAACAAAAAAAAATGTTTGAGAAATAAATATTAAAATTTCTTTTTTAAAAAAGAAAATTTAGGCAGTTTTTGTTTTAAATTCGATTTTCCTTTGTTATACTACTAGCGAAATCTAAATTAGGAGCCTAAATGGCCCAACAAAATTTTTAAAAATCTAAAAACTAACTGTTCATTAATGTGAAGCTTTATCCCGATATAAATAAAATTCGGAGGCTTGAATGTAAAAATTCATAGATGGTTCCGTTTCAACCGGAAGTATACAAAACTCTCAAGGTTGGGTGAAAATTGACAAATAGTGTCACATACAAGATCAGACAAATGCAGTATGACATAAAAAAGGGAGCATATATATATATATATATATATATATATATATATATATATATATATATATATATATATATATATATATATATATATATATATATATACAGAGTGAGTGACTATAAATGGAGTCCCTTAACTTCTTAAATGTTGGCTTTACAAAAAAAAAATTTTCATACAAAAGTTGTATATAAAGGCCTCAATATTTTAAATATTTAATGTATTCCCATACAAAATTGCGTAATAATTCAAAGTAACTTTTCGTAATGGAACACCTCATACATTTTTAATTTTTTGGATTCTACAATAAATTCTGGGCATTTTTTATGTAACACATATTGTGTTTAAATTCATTTGTTTTGGAGTAATTGATAACTGATATAGCAATTTTTGAAATTTAACATCCTATATAAGCTAAATGGTTTTATGTAGAGTGAAATGATTTGCACTTTCCTTCTTAGTTTTGAAAGATTTATCACGTGATATGAAACCGGAAGTTAATATCACGTCATAGATCTTTCAAAACTAAGATACGAGGGTATACATTATTATTTTGCTCTACGTTAAATCAGTTAGATTCCACAAGGCATGAAAGTAGCAAAAATAGCCATTTTCAGATATCAATTGCTTCAAAACAATTTAATTTAGAAATATAGTATATTACATAAAAAATAGCTAGAATTAACAGTAGTATTCAGAAATGCAAAAGAGATGGCGATTCTTTTGGGGGCTGTAGCTGTATATATTACAGGTCAACATCCTACCCCCGACGGTTTACTTACTGTCCATCGCCAGCTTCAGATGAACGAGCCCTGGCTATCCCCAAGCAGCAGCATTTCCCCGAGGCTTCGGTTAATCTCCATCTTGATGTGTAGTCTTATGTTTTGAACAAGGTTTGAAATATCCCTACATCATTTTCCTTTAGCCGAGAAAGAATTCAGCCAGAAAATATCAAGGAAGCAAAGTTTTCGGACTACGGGATATTGGGGACGGATCATCGCCAGTCACATCCTCGACTGGATAAGACGAAACTGACGGTACTGTATTACGTTGTTGCCAGAAGATGTCCTACCTATTGCGAGGACAAGCGACTAGGTTATATTTTTGAATAAGTCTTCTCTTTTCTTTCTTCCCCACAAATCTCTTGACTGTGTGAACCGTTGCTAGTAGTACCGCTATTATTATTTTTATCAATATTTTCTGCTTCTTGATATATTTTAATCACTATCTATTTACTTACGCAATTTTAATGATATTTTAATATTTTTCAGTTTACAAACAAAAACTGGAAAATATTAAAATTTGAAAAAAATCTCTATATCGCGAAGAGACTACAGACAGACCAATGGACATGGAAAAAATAAACATCTCTCAAAACATATTTTTAATTGAATTTTCTTGAGTCTGACTGTCCATATTTGGGTGGTTATTTTCAAATAGTAGACACAGAAGAAAAAGTTTGATTTGCCCAAAGAAATTATTTATTATGTCAGCATCTGGTTTCGCGACTAAGTCGCATCATCAGGCTACAAGAATTTTTTAAAACAGTTGAGAGATATCATAAGTAAAACGAACATAAGTGTCTTAAATGTAACTGTTTTGTTAAAAATTATGTTTTTTTTTCATTGTCAATGTACTTTTGTTCGTTTTACTTATTTTAAAAAATTATTATATCCAGATGATGCGACTTAGTCGCGAAACCGGTTGATGACATAATAAAGATTTTTCTGTATAAATTAGACTTTTTTTGCTTGTGTGCGTACTACTTGAAAATGTTTTTATTGTCCGGAGACTATGAAATGTGAAAATCCAAAAAAATATCAAAGGATCACGGACTTAAAAATATCATTTTTGCTGAGTTGAGGTTTTATTCATTGTTCATTGTTTTATAAAAATGTATTAAATCTGTTTGTATTGTATAAATCCGATATAGCTAGTGACATATTTTTGTTTACTTACTTAATGCTTGTGTAAGTGTTGTTTGAGTGTATTTTATTTACAGTTGTGACTTGAAACTTACACTCCGAAAATTGTTGGATTTTTTTCGTCACATTAAGGGAATTGGAGATCGCACACTGGAATTACTTTACGATTTTAATGTAAGATACTATCATCCTTCTGTAATTTATTTATGTACTAAGAACTAACCTATTACCATAGTTTCCAACCCCTTCCCCATTATTTATATTTAAAATTATTTTGGGAAATAAAGGCATTTTGTCCTCCGCGCGGGTTTTAGAATACCGGCGCATACAACTATAACTATCCAGTATTTAAAAATCTGTAAAACTGTCTGTAATTGAACTAGAAAAACGAACATAAAATGGACAATCCCAAGGGCTTAGCCTAATATTGGTCGTAACCATTGCAGTACCGTATCAAGGAATGTAAAGATAATAAGCAGATATTTTAAATATATCAATACTGTAATAATTGATGCCCTACACGCCTTTAAACATTTTTACTCACCTTGATTGGCGAGACATGCGAACAGTACTAGTGCTTCAATATTGTGGAAAATCGCTGCCGCACTACCTTCTAATTTTCTTGCCCAACTATTCGCAGACAATCTAATTTAGATCCGACCAACACCCCAGCCGGCAATGCAATAAAAATAATTAGTAATTTCGTAATGTATGGTCTGTATTTCAGAATAAAACTGCGAGCTAAAATGACAAGAATATTGGAAAAGCCTATTCTTTCAAGAAAGTAAAATATACAAGTTTTGTTTTACTGGTTTAGTTAGAAATTATGATTTTGCCAACAGTTCATCGTATAATACTGATTATTCCCGACGAATGCAACATTTAATTAAAATAAACAGACCCTCACCCATGTTTTCATAACTGTATGCAGATGAAGGCAATTTATAAAAAGTTTTCATATAAAATGTATTTACAATCTGAGCACTTACTAAGGTGAGTTAAACTTTTTAAAGCCCAAATAAAGAATTGTGAAGATCGTAACCAGCTAATGATATCGCATTTACTATTGTAGTGGTATTAAAACGTTGTTTTGTTGGGCAATTTTTGTCATTTATTTTTCTTCTTCATTTGAGTTTAGAGTGTAGATAGTATAATCACAGATTACACCTATCAGATGCGAAACTATTAATATTCGCCAGATTCCCATATTCATTGGCCTTGATAGAGCTATTATGGCAGGGAATATATTGCCTACATAGTAAGAGTAGATTAAAAGTGAAGACCCGTAATCTTACTATTGGTTAAATCATCAACAAGGATTGTTTTATTCTCCTTGTTCCGATCCTATTTTTTTAGAGTTTACCGTAGTTTGAGGAAATTTTAGGCTTGTATGCCTTTACAAATTACTAAAGTAAACAGTTTTTACTAACTTTCATTGCCAATAAAACATAAATAACTTATATACTTTGTTTTTATATTTGCAAACGATTTTTAAAAATAACAATTTATTTCACATATAGAAAGCGATCGTCAAGTCTTTAATATTAAATGCGACATATCTGGATAGTGTTGCCATGTTGCAAGCAGATTTTTAAATACTTTGTTGATTCTCCCTAGCCTGTGCGATATATATTTCCAGAAAATCAGGTGAGTTTAGCAACACTGCACATAACTTTGTTTCTTAATTTTGTCAAAATCATAATAGAAAGTTTTTGCACTGAAAATTAGTGATATTTGCGAAATTTTATCATTTAAAATCTAAAAGAAAGCTACAAATGCATGGGTTCGTAACGACACAAAAGCCCTTAATTAATTAATCACAAACACATATTTATTAATAAGTGCCTACATATATACCGCAGCAATAAACACGGTCTACTAGTTTGACACCGACTTCATAAAGTCAAATTTTCAATGTAGAATAAATATAACTTTTTATTTTTCAGTTTGTTTTTGTTTTTTTTTAAAATTATAAAATTTGTATTTATCCTTTTTAGATCTGTTTATACAAAGTTTGAAGTTATCAGGTCTAAACTTGGATTGAAATTTTGCACGTCCCTAATAAAATAAATAAGGAGCTACTCGGTCCATTGCAATATATATATATATATATATATATATATATATATATATATATATATATATATATATATATATATATATATATACATAGGAAATTTTGCCAGAATCACCGTATATATATTGTAAGAAATAAGCAAATAAAATAGCCGCTGCCGGTTACGGAGGTACCGATTAAAACATCAATATTTCAGGCCTAAAAATTGTTATATATATATATATATATATATATATATATATATATATATATATATAGAAAATGTTCATGGCCTTTGTCTGATAAAAAAATTGTCAAAAAAATTGTTGGGGCAGTGATGTAATCTCCGTGCTCGGGTCAACCAGCCGTTCGATCTTGAGAAAATTATTTGTAATTTTACGTTACGTATTTTTGTTATTCAATAAAATAGTGTAAAAGTTAGTGTTATTGTTATCATCAGACGTGGGACGGACCTATAGTCACTTAAGTGGACTGCGTGACGTGTATTTGATTGCGTGACGTGTATTTGATTGCGTGACGTGTATTTGATTCCGTGACGTGTATTTGATTGCGTGACGTGTATTTGATTGCGTGACGTGTATTTGATTGTGTGGCGTGTATTAAATTAAAAAAAAAAAAAAATGGACAAAGAACAAAGTGAAGGTAGCGAGGGATGCGCAAATAGTCTCCTTGCCGAATTGGTTAAAGTGTTATCGCAAAGATCGAGTGATCACCAAGTGGATTTGCCCTATTTTCGGCCGGATATAAATGAATCCAGTAAATGGGTGAGTCAAATTGAACAAATAAGTAGGGAATTAGGCTGGACGGATGTGCAAATTTTGACTAGAATTGGCAGATTTTTATTGAACGATGCTAAAAGGTGGTTTGATCGCTGGGATCCTGACATTAGAAATTGGGAAAATTTTTGCAAAGATTTTACCGAGTCGTTTCCGCCAAAGAGAAATCTTGGGCGGCTATTAGAGGACGCTTCGAAGTTTAATAGCTCCTGCTCAAATACTTACGAGACCTACGTTCACGAGAAATCAGCCATGTTAAGGAACTTGCGTGCAAATTGGAGTGAGAATGACTTAGTTGAATTGATTGTTTTTGGTATTTTTGAACCGGATGTGCGAAATGCAGCGACCAACGCTAATTGTAAAACAATATCTGAGCTCCTAATATTTTTGTCGTCTTTTACAAAACCTTCACGTTATCGAGAGCATCAAAGCAGCGATACACAATCTTCGGGTATCAAGAGAAAATATTTTGATGGAAAAAGTGGTTTAACTAATAAGAAGTGCCATAATTGTGGCAAAATGGGACACCTAAAAGCAACGTGTCATGTTAATAAAAAACAAAGAGTCTCCCAAAGTACAGTTATGCAACATTCTAGGTCAGAGGATGTACCAAGTAGTTCGCGCCAAAGTGAGACATGTTCATTTTGTGCCAAACGAGGCCACGATGTTACAAACTGTTTTACCAAAGCTGCTATTGAAAAGCGTCGAAGTATAAACTATTGCTCTACAGAAAATAGACCCGCCGGTGCGACTGAAATACTCATAGATGGACACAAATTTTGTGCACTAGTCGACACGGGGGCAGACTTGTCTTTGATTTCTGAAAAATTTTTAAACCTTTTTGAAAACAAAGTGAGTTCCTGTGATGTTTTACTCAAAGGCATCGCTAATATGACAATTACTGCTTCAAAAAAGTTTGTCGGGCAAACAAAGATTTCGGATGTGGACACTATGATTTTGTATCATTTTGTGCCGGACAACTGTCTCGATTTTGATGTGTTTATAGGACGTAATATTTTTAACGATCAAACATTGTTGACCATTACTGATTATCAAGGTTCGCGAGTGTTGCGTCGTGAATTACCCGGAATATACCGTGCCGTCGAATACAATGAAATAAAAATGTGTGAATTAGTTGTCCCATCTGAATACCGAGTTGAGCTAGAAAATGTCCTTAAAGACTTTGGTGATATGATTACGACTGGTAATAAAGTACGGGCGGTTAATAATGTGAGCTTGAAAATAAGACTTGAAAAGGATATCGTCGTCAATCGCCACCCTTACCGACTAGCAACGAACGAACGAGAGGCTGTCCGTGAAATCGTCGCAGATTTAATAGAAAATAAAATAATTCGTCCCAGTGAGTCACCATTTGCGAGCCCGGTGATTCTTGTGCGTAAGAAAAATGGAACTTTTAGAAAATGCGTCGACTTTAGGGAGCTGAATAAAAACACCATTAAGGATAGATACCCATTGCCGTTAATTGAGGATCAGCTGGACAGGCTGGGAAAAGGACAATTTTTTACGTCTCTGGACATGGCGTCCGGATTTCATCAGATTCCCATCCATGAAGAGTCAATTGAAAAGACAGCATTTGTGACCCCAGATGGGCATTTCGAATATTTGAGGATGCCATTTGGTCTAGCAAATGCCCCTGCTATATTTCAGAGGTCGGTGAATCTAGCATTGGGGAATCTCAAAGACACTATCGCCTTAGTCTATTTGGATGACATCCTCATTCCAAGTGTGACGTACCAAGATGGTCTGATTTACCTTCGCCAAGTACTCGAAGCTTTAAATTCTGTCGGCTTTTCCTTGAACATCGGAAAATGTCGTTTTCTCCAGTCATCCTTGGAATATCTTGGCAGGGAAATATCTGCTGAAGGAATAAGACCTGGCAGAGCAAAAATTCAAGCGCTCCTTGATTCCCCTGTTCCGAGCAATGTAAAGCAGGTCAGACAATTTATGGGGCTCGCAGGCTATTTTAGGAAGTTCGTTCCTGCATTTGCTAGCAAGACCGCTTGTATAACACAACTTACAAAGCAAAATGTGATATTTAAATGGGGAGACGACCAAGAAAGTGCAAGGCAATACGTCATTAATCACTTAACATCAAGACCTCTTTTAGCAGTTTATAATCCGGAATTACCTACTGAATTGCACACGGATGCGAGTAGCATCGGTTATGGAGCGATTCTTATGCAAAAATATGACAGCATGTCAAGGGTAGTCGCATATTTTAGCAAGAGAACCAGTGAAAATGAAGCCAAATACCATTCTTATGAATTGGAAACTCTTGCAGTTGTACAAGCTTTAAAATACTTTCGACCATATTTGCTTGGTATTCGCTTTACCTTGATTACGGATTGTAATGCTGTTAAGGCTTCTGCAACAAAAAAGGACTTAATACCCCGCATTGCAAGATGGTGGATTTACCTTCAGGATTTTAATTTTGACATTGCTTATCGCAAGGGTAGTAGCATTCCTCACGTAGACTATCTAAGCAGAAATCCTGTAGAAACTGTACGAAGAATTAAACACGATAACTGGGCCTACATCGAACAAAAAGGCAACAATGAAGTACACGATTTACTAGAGCAACTTAAAAATGGCCAACTTGACGGCCGACAGTATGTTGAAAAAGATGGCATGCTTTATCATAAGGAAATAAACACAGATGGAACGGAGAATTTACAATGGTTTGTGCCAAAACAAAGTCGCTTAGGAATTCTACGCATTTTCCACGATGAACAATGCCATATTGGTCCAGATAAGACACTTGCATCTATTAAAGAACATTTTTGGTTTCATCGAATGAGAAATTTCGTCAAAAACTACATCAAACATTGTGTTTTGTGTGCAATAAAGAAGACAAGGACAGGTCCATTGCAAGGTTTCATACATTCAGTGGAGAAGCCAAAGGAACCTTTTTCATTATTGCACATGGATTGCTTGGGACCTCTGCAAACTTCCACAGACGGATATAAACACATTCTTGTGATAGTGGATGCTTTCACTAAATATTGCATTCTAGCTCCAATGAAGACCGTTACTACTGCAGAAAGTCGTGAGAAACTTCAAAATGTTTTGGCCTTATTTGGCACGCCTAGGAAAATTGTGATGGACGCCGCAACCTCATTCAAAAATACAACGTTTCCCAAATATCTCGATGAATGGCAGATAGAATATCACTTTGTAACGCCTGATGTACATCGTGGAAATGGTCAAGTGGAGCGGTATATGAGGACTATCAGAAATCTACTTAGGATTGAAACACAAATTAAGACAGAATGGCCGAACGGATTGTGGAAAATTCAACTTGTCTTAAATTCCACCGTTCAAAAATCAACTGGTACGACCCCTCTGCAACTTTTATTGGGAATTCAGAACTCAACCCCGCTTATTCAGGCTCTATTAAAAATGTTTCGAGAGATATGAACCCAATTAGAAACCGACAACTGGATAGACAGCGTGTTGCTGAAAAACTAGCTACGACTTCCACCAACTTAGAAGAGGTAAACCGAAAACGAAGGAATAATGTTCAGTATGCTCCTGGGGACTTTGTTCTAATGCATCGAGATTCACAGATGCATCTCAGTAAGGGTGACTACGAGTTCATGGGACCGTACGAGATATTGAAACGTCTGGAAAACGACCGCTATGAAATCAAGAAAGTTGGTACCAGCATTGTAACGAAGGCAGCCAAGGAACAACTCAGACCATGGCCCTTGCAGTGGTCCTTATCTTGTGACATGAAGGAGATTCTGGATTTTCTAGAAAGCGATGTAGTCGAGGAAAGTTCAAGTGAGTGAAGATAAGTCTTGTGATCGGTCTGTGCCCTGTTAGAGGTACAGCCGCGTGTTAGACTGCGGTCTGCACAGTTTACTAATTGTGTTTATTTTGTAATCGGTCTGTGTCCCGTTAGAGGTACAGCCGAGTGTTGGACTGCGGTCTGCACAGTTTACTAATTGTGTTTATTTCGTAATCGGTCTGTGTCCCGTTAGAGGTACAGCCGCGTGTTAGACTGCGGTCTGCACAGTCTACTAATTGTGTTTATTTTGTAATCAGTCTGTGTCCCGTTAGAGGTACAGCCGAGTGTTGGACTGCGGTCTGCACAGTTTACTAATTGTGTTTATTTCGTAATCGGTCTGTGTCCCGTTAGAGGTACAGCCGCGTGTTAGACTGCGGTCTGCACAGTTTACTAATTGTGTTTATTTTGTAATCGGTCTGTTCCCGTTAGAGGTACAGCCGAGTGTTAGAATGCGGTCTGCACAATTTACTAATTTTGCTAATCTTGTGGTCGGTCTGTGTCCCTTTAGAGGCTCAGCCGAGTGCTAGACTGCGGTCTGCACGGTCCACTAACTACTTTGCTATGAGGTCGGATTGTATCTCGCGAAAGGTGCAGCAGATGAGAGGCAGAGGTTTTCAAGTGCAAAAAAAAAAAAAAAAAAAAAAAAAAAAAAAATATATATTAATAAAAGTTGGACTGTCTCCTGCGCGCGGTACAATCTGATACGTAACTGAAGGAAGTATTTTGTCAGGAAATAGCTGAGACTGACATAAGTTTCTTCCCTACAGAAAATTCCAGTGAGTCAGTGCCGAGAGCGTCACTGGAGTCAGAATTGGCCGTGTAAGAAATAAGCAAATAAAATATGCCGAGCCGCTGCCGGTTACGGAGGTACCGATCAATATTTCAGGCTGATAAGAAAATGTTCATGGCCTTTGTCAAAAAAATTGTTGGGGCAGTGATGTAATCTCCGTGCTCGGGTCAACCAGCCGTTCGATCTTGAGAAAATTATTTGTAATTTTACGTTACGTATTTTTGTTATTCAATAAAATAGTGTAAAAGTTAGTGTTATTGTTATCAATATATATATATATATATATATATATATATATATATATATATATATATATATATATATATATATAGATCTCTGGATACAAGCCTGCCTGATGAGGCTAAAGGCCTAGAAATCGATCGCAGGAGGGGGTATCTTGTGACACAATCGAAAGCAATGTCTTCTCGTAGGTCGCTTACATGCAAAAATTATACATTTTTGCCTTTTACTATATATATCCTTTTCCGGCCAAGAAATCTGAATAAAGGGTTGTGAAAACCACTCCGGTAATATCCTGAATATTCCCTAAAAATATCATCAAAATTGGTCAAACCATAAAAAATATGGTAGAATTGAAAACCTCCTTTTTTGAAGGCGCTAAAAAAAGGATATTTTAAATTTGCGATGTATCTAAATGAAATGATTGGTGCACTTATTACCTAATTCTCTTAAATATTTACATAGTTATTCACTTAACCAAAAATAGATAATCTCCGAAAGAAATTAACAAAATAAAAGTATTTACTGGGACTCTATTCTTCCATGAAAAACAAGGAACTAAACAAAAGAAATTACAAATTAGAATATAAAACTGTAAATTAAGTTGTCTTGTTATTCATTGAATAAAATAGTCTGTGAATAATAATGGACATGTACAAATATTATTGTGCATAACATGCGGAATGATAGAGACCTGGAATGAATAGGAATTTAATTTAATTATTTATCCAGGTTCAAAAATTAATTTTTATCATTACATTGATATTCATTGCATGAAATGTCTTATTTTACAAAAAAAAATCCATTCACGGACAATACAGAATTATAAAAACTAATAAACACATGTTATACATAAAAAGAACGTGCATATAAGGTATAGATACACATTTTCTTTAGTCAACCTTTAAATAAAACCAGTACGTGTAAAAATTAATACTCAAAAAAATACACCCCAATATGAAAATGTAGGTAATAATATGCTCTGGACAAACTGACAGTTTCTCGAACACAATCTATGTGTATAATCTAACACATCCATAACCCGCACCAAGAATGGCAGTGAGCAAATACGAGATCGCTGTTCCAAATTTAAAAACAGATTTACTTTTTAAAGGCATTCTTGTGTTATGATTTTGAGGTATAACTTCGTTGCACGCTATCGCTTTCCAGTGCTCAACCTGGTACCAATCTAGCTTTGAAACAATTATTAATTATCTGAAAGTCAGTGCGGACTGCGGAGTATTGATCAGGGGTCATGTTATTGCTCATCAATTCACCATTATTTCCAAAAAATATTTTAAAAATCTTCGGCGTTGTAATATATACCCTTATAAACTAAAAACTATTCAGTAAATAAAAATCATGGTGTGTATCCTAGTAAACAGAATTAAAAAAAAAACTGTTTATTTCAGAATTTCTGTTAATATCGATTTCAAAACTCCTCGATTCGGATAGTTCAGACTCCGTATTTGCTCTATTTTCTCAACATACCGGGCGACGCGACGGCAGTCGCGACTGCAGGGATGTGCCTTTACGCGTAAAGAATGAATGTTTCATTGTTTACATTCTTTACGTGTAAAGACGTAAATAATGTAAATATTAGTAAAGAATGTAAAATTTGTTTACATTGATGTTTTTTTTGTATTGACATCATTTAAATTGTTTGTAGTCTTTGCCTTGCCAGTTGCGACAAGCGTTTTTCAATACTCTTTTTAACCTTATGTTTTTCACAATTTTAAGAATAAATTCTTAATAACCCAATAACATAATATGGCAGGCATGAAAATAAATAGTGATATTTATGAGGAGTTACAGTTCATCCTGGTCAAAGAAAACAATAAAATTTATTCTGCAACATGCGAAATATGCTTAAATAGCTTTGCTAATACTGTAGTTTCTAGTTTAAAAGCTCACAGGTAAGTTTATAATGTTAGTTACATCTCCTGAATAGTTATTGAACAGGGTGTCTTATTTTCGATGTTTTTACAGGCTGTCTCGGAAAATATTAGGGTTAGGCGAAAACGAAATGATTTCTTTTTGAGACAAATAAAAAATGCCTTAAACAGTTTTGTTTCTGTCAGTTATGTAATACATATGCCTAACATGTAGGTTGATATTAAAGAGTAACAAGTAACAAGATATTTGTTTTATGTAAATGTCTTATTCTCTTATTTATCGTTTGGCATATACTCTTGATTTCAGAGATCATATTATATCTAAAAACTTGTATTTTTAGTAATTTTTACTTTGTTTTGAATTGTTAACATTCTTTACGTCAAAATATGCTGATGTAAAGAATTGATTCTTTACACGTAAAAAATTACGTAAAGAATACACGTAAATTATACGGCACATCACTGCGCGAGTATAGATGGCACTTTGTAAAAGTTATGAGATAAAATATTGTTGAACCACTGTGCGGCGGACAGAACAGAGACTTTTAATATCGGGCAAGAGTCACGATTGCAGTCAATTCGTGATCTCTAATTAGTTCTTTTTGAGATATTCAATTTATGCGCCGACATCCTTAATTTGTTGCACGGATTTCTCGCTCACAAGTCAGGTGGATTTCTTCTGATACGTCTCGGCTCTTACTAGTTGAATAATTGAAAACGTAAAATAAAAAAACGCCTACTTAAAATTATTATTTGTAATGAAATAAGACACATCCAAGTTTCAAAAATTATTGTGTCTCAGGATCTATTTCCGGTATTCATTTTAATAAAATAAAATAGCTGTCCAATATTTTAACGCCGATGCTTGACATGTTGTAGATTAATAGGTATCTATGGACATCTATATCAATTTTAAACTGGTTATAAAATCTGTGTTACAAAAATAAAATGTTACATGATAATAAATAGGTCTACATTTATAATAATCTTACAAGGAGTTTTTATGCTTACCATATCTAAGACTAGTCGCTGATTAATTTTGAAGATATTTCACAGCCAAATATAACACTACTATTGGAGGCTTCTTGGGAAACGTATAAATTTAAAGTTCCTGCAAATTTAAGTACCGTAAAACATACCTAGATATTATGTAGCCTTTAGAAAGTCACATATTTCAATCACACAATTTCTTTGGTCTCTCGCCACATTGGGATGAATAGTCCATTAGAATTTTCTAACGAGGGGCCTTCCCTTCGTTCTAGAATTTCATATTGCTACGAATCTCTAAAAATTTGAGAATGATTTTGAACGTTTTTCCTTTATTTTTCTTTTTTCTTCTTCAACTTTTAATAGCGATCATATTTACTGTTTAAATTACTTTCAGTAAAAGTAAATCCAGATATGCTTGGCTCGTTGCAAATGAACATACATCTGTTATAGCTAGAGCTATGCATTCTTCAGTTACACAAACTTTATCGGGAACTTCTCCGAAGTCATTCTAGTTTATTTATAGAGATAATTTAAAGTGTATATAAGTCACATAAACCATATTATTTAATACTGAAGTAAATCTTGACTCATGTGTCAACGTCTAAATCCGTTTATTTATATTAAAACATTTTAGAACAGAAATTTATACGTAGTCACACAAGACTTTGTAAGCAATTAATTGACAAAACTTTAGACGTTTATGTTAACATAGTAACCACTAAGCTAAAATAGGAATGGCTGACCTCCCGCAGGAAGCGCCCAAGAATATAACGCAAATGTCTGCCGGATATTTACGGGCCATTCTACGATGCCGGCCGACTCGGACATATAGCCACGTCCGCGGTAAATAATCGCCGCGTTTCCAACAGGTTGTATAATAGAAAACAAACACGCGGTTGGCCACCAGCTAGACAAAGACCTAACCATTATTTCACTTTTGAATTCCAGCGTCGTATCAAATAATTTAATAAGGCTTGTTTTCCATTATTATGAGGAAGTTAAACTGCTATATTCGACATTTTTAAAATTTTAGTCTTCGCCGTTGAATGGAAAATGCAACATTTTGTGCACCTAAAACCAAAATTGCATTTAAAATTAAAATGTTTTCGTAAGTAATTATACGAAAAGTGTTCCCGATTTCCCTGTTTGATTAAAAAAATCCGTATGAATGCGTCCCCTTTTGTCGAATAAGTTAAGCGCGCATTTGGATTATCGGGCGCATCGGACGAATTCTATTTTTTTTGCAAACATCGCCCATTTCTTCGGATTTGTCTTACATATTTAGTTTAAAATTATCTAGTTTTGTTTTATGTATAATAGCAGAAATATATAATTTCTGCAGGTGCAAAAACGGCCTAAAAGAAGAATTGCTTTCGATTATGTCACAGGGTACCCTCCTGCGATCATGATTTCTGGGCCTCTACCCTCATCAGGCAGGCTTGTACCCAGGGAGATCTGAAATAACAGATTGCTCGATATAACAAAATCGAAAACGAAACGTCTATCATACTGAAACAGTACTACAAGTTAAACGTAACATTTAGCACCACCTATCGGGGCTCCGGTGATTTCCGGCTGCAAACCCATAGGTAATTTAAAAAGCATGCACTAGCACCATCATGCGGAGAGTAGATACTAAAAATCGATAAAAATGTGCTCTCACACATCTTTACCACATCTGGGCCTCTACCCTCATCAGGCAGGCTATTATATCGAGCAATCTGTTATTTCAGATCTCCCTGATCATGATCGCAGGAGGGTACCCTGTGACATAATCGAAAGCAATTCTTCTTTTAGGCCGTTTTTGCACCTGCAGAAATTATATATTTCTGCTATTATACATATAGGTTTTCCGGCCAAGAACTTTTGGTAAAGATGTGTGAGAGCACATTTTTATCGATTTTTAGTATCTACTCTCCGCATGATGGTGCTAGTGCATGCTTTTTAAATTACCTATGGGTTTGCAGCCGGAAATCACCGGAGCCCCGATAGGTGGTGCTAAATGTTACGTTTAACTTGTAGTACTGTTTCAGTATGATAGACGTTTCGTTTTCGATTTTGTTATATCGAGCAATCTGTTATTTCAGATCTGCCTGGGTACAAGCCTGCCTGATGAGGGTAGAGGCCCAGAAATCATGATCGCAGGAGGGTACCCTGTGACATAATCGAAAGCAATTCTTCTTTTAGGCCGTTTTTGCACCTGCAGAAATTATATATTTCTGCTATTATACATATATGTTTTCCGGCCAAGAACTTTTGGTAAAGATGTGTGAGAGCACATTTTTATCGATTTTTAGTATCTAGTTTTGTTTTAGTTTAGATAGTTTAATTTGTATACAAGAGGTGAGTAGTTCGCAAGAAGAAAAGCCATTGTTCACTGTCTATACGTTCAAAGACGAAGAAGAACGGAAGAAGCAAAGAAAAAGAAGATTTTGTGTTCATATAAATATAAAGAGAAAATTATATGGTTAATTTCTCACTTTATTTGACGATTACTACAGGATCATGCCAAATTTTACATACTTTAAATGTATTAAATGTTTGTGCAAATATAAAAAGGCGAAAAGTTTGGAGTGGCGTGTATGTGTGTGTGTATGTGGTATTTCCGCCGAGTTGGAAGCTCCAAGGGCCAGACTCCGTAGTGACCTATGTTTCGTGGGTTAAAAACCAATATATGTTTACGACGCAAAAATATTGCGTTTATTTTAAACAACTTTTAAAATATTGCTTTGCTCATCTGAAAATCTCGTTAAAAGACGGACGCCTCTTGCTGCTTATATAGCGTTGTGAACTCCTGATGGAGGGTTATGACTATGAATTTGTTGCATGCGGCTTGTGACAGAAAATTACTTGTTGCTACAAGTTACAAGGCTTTCCATTCTCAGGTTCAGGAGTATATTAGCAGGCGGGCGATGTCTTAAATCAACGCGAAAACTAAAATAAAATTGTATTTTATGGTATTTGCGTCACCCACAAACGATAAATAGAACAGAAAAAAAAAACAAACAATATGACAAGAAAAGGTTACACATTTAAATTGAATTCAAAAGAAGTTAGAAAAATGAAAACAAAATTTGAAAGTTAATTCTTGTAATACAAATGTTATATATTAATAAAATTAAAATGTGTAATAACTAAAGAAATATATACCTCCAATAAAAAACGAAATGCGTTTTTATTATTTTTAACTACATTTTCCAACTGCAAATAATTAAAATAACACTTTTTTTTGGACTGAGTGATTTTACTTTAGTGTGTGTATTATTATGTTCAATAAATCTGTTGTCTCAGAAATATTATATTGCTAAATTAAAAGTTGTACCTAAATTTTCATATTCTTAAATTCAGTAGTATCACGAGTAAAATGTCCATAACCCAATTTGGGCCTCTATATAAAATCTACATATTTTTAAATGCTATGTTCTTGCCATGAGACGCTCCCTACTTTTAACACAAAATAATCTCTACACCCGTTTAACAGCATTTGTCCTTCTGGAAAGTCCGTGTAGATCTATAACACTAGTGACTCTTTGAGTGCTATACCCCTGGTACAAATGTGCAATCCTGTTTTTCAGAATGAAGATATTATGACTGGTATCCTTTCCTTCTTAGAAAATCGTTTATAATATATTTATTCAAGATTATCTAGAAATCTATATTTTCGTTCATCGAAAGGCTGAGCACGATAAGCAGACGGTGTTGTCGATGGTTTGATAATTTCTGTAATTATGCCCTGGAGTTCTTGTCCTTAATATAATTTGGATAGGGCTTCATTAAGTTATTCATTGGCATAACATTCCAAAATGAAAGGCATCATCTGCAAAAAGTTTTTCGAAAAACTCATCACGAGAAATTTCCATTTCGTGTTTAAAATAACAAGGTAAGCTGCCCCTTACTTGTTTTTAACGACACATAAAAAAATTGTTCGCATGCTAAAACAATTGTCACCTGCAGAATGGGTGACAAGTATCGGTTGCTTGCGGCATACAGCTAGAAGTCCAGTGGTTGCCTCAATGTAAAATTGTATTAATGGTTTATTTGGAGAGTGCCTGGCGGCACGCACATTTTTTAAACTTAAACCTCCGCACGAGTTCCGCCGCTTGCTGAGTCTTTCATTTGACATGTCTTGTGTTAATATAGATACACTTTTTATATAAATACGCTTTTTTACATTAAACCAAAAAAGGACCTAACCAGGACTAACCTAAACTGCTTTTTAAAACACATTTTTTTGAGTTAGCAACAAAAAAAACATTTCAACCAAGACTCGGCAAGCGGCGGGGCTTGTACGGATGTTTCAGAATATTAGAAAACAAATTTTTGTCGCTTACGTGCGTCTTTTAGTCAGATCAGTATGGATTTGAAAGTTAAATAAGTTATTTAATATTTGCTGTAAAGTGAATTTATACATCTTTTCTCATTTGACACACAGTTAACATTATTTATTACAATTATTGATTATTGGTTTTTCTATTTTGGCGTTAGTTAGCTATTCATTGTGCCTTACGTCTTCTAATCGAACGCCCCTGCTCAAACAGCTTCAAGATAGTGATCTTAAACGTGCGATCGGTAATTTCACTTGCGTGCCTCATAAAACCCAAGAACGCTATCTAATCGCGCTTTTTGCCTCTTTATGACTGATCGGTCAGAGTTACGACAACATCGCTGCATCGGCACTCACAATAGCCTAAGAACAATCCACTATTATTTAATGCCGACTGATTTTAAATGTCTTCTCGTATTTTTCGACCGTCCTTATTTGGATTGACTCTTAGCTATATTTTCCTATGATGCAAGGTAAAAAAAATATATGTATATATATATATATATATATATATATATATATATATATATATATATATATATATATATATATATATATATATATATATATATACACACATATATATATATATATATATATATATATATATATATATATATATATTGGTGAGTGAGGACATGCTTTTAAGAATTAGAAGATAAAAATTCTGTCCAGGTAGAGAAAAATACGCTTCTACAAAAAAACCATAGATTTTTTCAAAAAAAATCGTGCCGGGAAACAAATAAGAAAAGCCAATAAAAAAGGTAAACAAGATCAAGGTGAAACAGACAAATAGTTGTTTAGTTCGGGAAAATTTGCCTTGCCAAAACTAAGAACTAACTAAGTAAATTTGTTTGCCAAAACTAAGAACTGTAAAATTTGCGATAGAATCACAGTAACTAATATTATATAAAACGTGCTATCTCTACATTTATTTAAAGAGAATCAGCAATACACATTGTCAAAAATAAAAATGTTTGACAAAATGAACTTCGTGTCTCTAAACCATATAAAATACACACTTACCCCCCCCCCCCCCGGTCAAAACACACACTTCCCTCCCCAGCCGAACACTTCACTTATTGGCACAAGAAATCGTTTTGTGTCAAGAATGAAGTTATTTAAATTTCATTCAGATTTATAGGAACTATTGGTAGACTAGAAATTAAAGAAGTTTGGGCCATACGCGTCATCGGTGCGAAACGCGTTCGACGAATGAAGATGTTCCAGTGGCGTAGCTAATTTTTACATACTAAATACATACTGCTGCAATTTTTTATGTTTTTGTTAATATATGTAGATAATTTATTAAGTATTGTGTTATATCAAATTTTTATCGTTTTTGATAAGGTGGCATAATTTTATGTTAATATTTATAAGGTGTGTATACCAATTTATTTAAAAAACTATTCTTTTAGATATAGTTTTATTTACTATTAGTATTATATATTACATATTTCCTATAAAAAATGTGGCGTCTCTTCGACTAGCTATAAGTTCGAGGCGTGAACAGCCTAGTTTATCTTCTGACGTCTCGTCGTCGTTCGAACCTTCTTCACTGTCCTCCGATGAGCCCGTGTTGACAGTAAACACTAAGTTTTCAATTGCGTCATCCAAAGATGCTCTTTTTGTATTAGCTCATCCTCATACTTTCTAGTGGGCTGACAAGTGTTGAACCATTCTTACTCCGTCACCTCCTCGATTTTATTTCTGGTCAGCGCATCAGTGTCAGCCAGTTTGAATGTTGTATTCCGCGCTGCTACCTAGTTTTTCACTAAAGCCCATATTTTTTCAATTGGTTTAGTTCTGGGTGATACGGAGGCACACGTAACATGCAGTGACCATGTCGTTCTAGTAATTCGTCCAACTTGTATTGTGTGGGAAAGCGAAATTTGTTGTCGAAAATAATTTTCTACAATTCTGGTTTTTTTTACCTTGGGTCTGCTGGCAATCCCTTTTCTTTTTTCTTAACTGGAACGTTGTGGTACGATGCATTATCAATAACCAAAACTGACCTTTCGGGTAAATTTCTAAACCCATGTTATGATTTTTTTTTTGGTTCATCTCGTCGTGATAATCCCCTGTTTTTGTTCCTAAAAAAATGTATATTAATAATTTAAAAGGAAGGAAACGAAATAACTGAAGTAAATTACCTGATTTGAAGATGAATAATTCATCTTTTACTAAACCATTTTCGCCTCCAGCATGAACTATTATCAAGCGTTGCCCTTTGGAAATTAGTTTCTTAAGACATTTGTCTCTATCGTCATCCAGCACATAGCTATTGTGTATATACGTTTCGTCTGTGTAGATGATATTGCGGCCCACATTACGGTATCATCTTTTTTTTTAATTTTATACGTTTGGCACGAATATCAAACTATTCCCATACAATTTTTCTCTTATCTTGCATTTTTTGCCACTAAAATCCAATTTTTTTCAGGAGTCGGTTTAAGGTGCTTATATTGAATCCACCGACATCTTCTGATAGGACTTCTCGTTTTGCCAAATCCCTGTAATTGGAGCCCATTATGTTTGTATCTTAATAAACAAATGAAGTTTCTTTCTTTCTCACAAATGTATTTGATAGGATTACCGGTTTCAAGATTTCTTACTGCATGTTTTTAGCAGATCCCAAGTGCTTAAAAAGAAAATTACATTTAAAACAAAACATACTTCAATAAGAAACACAACAAACAAAACTAAAATGGTAAATTAATTGGTTATCTATTTTTTTTTAATTATATTAAATTTATTATTTAGATTGTGTTTTATATTCAGGCACGTTTTGTTTCAAATGTAATTTTCTTGTCAAGCCATAAAATTTTTGTGTGAAAGAAAGACTCTTGATATTAATTTGATTAATTTTTAATGTCGGTTGTGAATTAATATACGGTAATCAACTAAAATGCTTGTACGTCATAATGCGACCTTTAGTAAGTAAACTTCATAAGATGCATATTATCTTTGATTACAAAGCACGGAAGGATTCGAATGCTGGGTTTGAATCCATTTTTTTTTTAATAGGCGAACTATTATTTTTTTATTAGCTCAAATGACGAATATTGGTACGAATGCTTGCTATAAAAATAAATTAAGTCCTTATTTATTTTCCTACAGAAATATAAGGTTTTATTCTAGGAAGTGGAATTTTTCCGATTTAAACATTTTATTAGGCTGCTATTTTCTTTTGCCGTTTAAAAACATTTCCATTAAAATTTTTCCAATCTAACTGTTTTACACTTTTTTCTGTGCAAAAAAAGTCATTTGGATAAGCATAATTTTGTAAGTTAATTTTTCAATATTTTATTAGGCCGGCATTTTATTCCATCATAACGGCTCTATACAATTATTTTATCAGATTATTCCAACATCAGTTTTTATTTTAATGAAAATTTCGAAATTTCCAATCCGATAAGTAAATAATTCTTGAAAATATTTTTTTTACATTTTGGTAGGCTGCCATTTTGTAGTCATATTGGATTTTAATCAAAATTTTACCATTTCATTTTCATGCGACTCATTGGCCAAAAATTGAAGTCGGTCGAGTAACTAAGAGATTGACGGAAATGAGAGAATATGTTGTTTGGTGTCCAGGGAAGGGTGATTTTTTGACGACACGGCGCTTCATCTTACGAGGGAAGTGAATAGTAAATAGGATTTTAATATAGTTCATACAAAATAAAACCAGTTACACGTCACAATACCGGCACCAATACATTTTATTACAATAGACATGATCATTGATGACGTGCAAAGGTTTTAGTTTTGTATGAATTATATATTGATTTTATTATGGTTAAAATAACAATTGGCGTCTGGGTTGGAAATTATGTCTGGAAAACTGTTAGTAAAATATCTACGTTTGAATAAAAACGCTGTCAACACTGAATACTAATGATTAATATATCCTTATGGATATGCACTTAGTAATTCTTACTCTTAGGATATGCACCCGTCGAAATCTTTTGCAATTCTGTTGGAGACGTGTATAGCCCAGTAACAGCATTGCTAGCTCACGAGGGCTATCATTTAGACCATGAAATAAATATAAATCAGCACTGCACGCCTTTGACGCTGCATTGGGAAGACTGGAGAGAGCTCGCAATAGTTGCGAGCTTTGTTTAATATGACCGTCACGGCACATTCTTCTATGGTTCTTACTGACAATACCTGATGGGAAAACATCCCCTCCCCCTAGGTGGGAGTGATGTACCTCGAGGTATGTTAGCTTTGTCGGCTTCTTTGATGTTCGCACCGATAAGTTTTGTCCATAGTCTAGAAAACAAAATAATTTTTATTTTACATACATTGTAAAAACTATGAACTAGAAGATGTGGGGAACGAGAACAATGGAATCCCCCTGTTTTCGAAGAGTACTCAGGTAAAGCACAAGAAATATATCCTAATAACTTACACTTTAGATTCCTAAGTATATGTTTTTGTCGATTGAAATAAACCAAAGGCACTACGTTTTAATCACAAAAAAAATTGTACCAGCTGTCCCCTGTTATTCTCTGCTCTGTGCCTGAATACTTCCTAAAAAAATCATCTTAATTCGACAAACCATCCTGGAGTAATCGGAATACATACATAAATAAAATACATTTTTTTGTGACAGGAAAAAAGTTTTAACCCCTGTTGACAGGTAACAAACTAACACCTTTTTTCCCGGGGAAAAAATGAGAACTTTTCTCCTGGATTTTATTATACAAAAGTTAAATTTCTTTTATATCAAAAGTACAATTATTAATTGTGCACTGCATGAATGACATGTTCCTTGAAATATTCGGTACAACAGTCGAATTTTCTTGTGTTGAAATTAAATTTTTTTGTGCCGTGGACACAACTGCCGGTGATGTACCTGGTCTCAAATCGGGTGTTATTTCAGCACTGTCACACGATCTAAACACTTTATTAGCTATTTCTGTGTTCTGTCGTGTGTGCTACCAATTTATCAACATACAATTCAGCGACCGTGACTTCCAACCGCCGTGTTTCTTTAGTGCCATTAAGTCTCCCTCACATTCAATTAAAAGTGTAGCAGACGATCTTCGAAATGAATGACCTGTATATGATTTAGCATTTTCAAGTTGAACTAACTTAGCTACTGTTTCAGGTACCTTATTTACTTTTTACCCACAACCTGGTTGATACATTTTCCATTGCAATATGCATAAAACAGGCGGCGATCCTTGGCTGCTGCTGGACTATGTACATTCAGTACCATTTAATATATTCTTCAGTAACTACAAATCTCTTGTTTACATCATTCTTTGTTTGCTTAAGTTTCACAGTTAGTAACGTTCCCGAATCTTCAATATCATATAATGTCACCTGGCTGATATCACAAATTCGACAAATTCCTGCAATCCCAACCTTGACCATTACATAAACTTCATCGGGAGTATTATTTAAAAAATCAGTAATCTATGTACTCGTAAAAATCACAGCTTTCTTGGGCTTGTAGCCTTCTCATTTTGTTTCAGAAAGATAATTAGTTTGAAATATTTTGAAATGTCTACATTATTATTGGATTGTAACATACTTTTAATCATTGAATAATTCGACCACACTGTTAATGGCTTTTGTTGTTGTGCCAGTTCCGAAAAACAAGCCAATAATACCGTCTCCGAGAAAGAACTGCATGTCTTTTTCATCTTCCATTGCATAAATCTTGAATACGCGGTTTGGTAAATTTTCCGCTATTTAGCTGGTAATAATTTTTGTGACGCTACTTTCGCTGCCTTTACTAACTCAGGTGGAGTCAGAGAAAACTGGGAATCAGACATTTTTTAACTTTATAGTATTCACAATAACTACTAAACAACTACTAAGTTCGCAAATTTTTAAATCAAACCACATAAATAAATTGACAGATATTTGATTACTTTTAAGGTTTTCTTAGCACCGCAGGTCCAATTGCCATACAATAGCCTACCAATTTAAAACTTCAAATTTCACATCGATAATTAATTATTTGACTTCATTCAGCTATTTTCAATATTAAATCGTCGTTTTTCCCGTCACAGAAAAAATAGTTTATTATACACGGGAAAAATATTAGGTTTTTTCTCGGTTTTTGTCTCCCTTCGTTTTGGGTCGGGAGACAACCCAACCTCGAGTTAAAATCTAATACTTTTTCCCTTGTATAATAAATAACTAATAGTAGGATCGAATTGGGAAATTCCTCCTTTTTAGAAGTCGGTTAAAAAATTGCTATCTTAGATATTTTAAATTCATGTGGCGAAACAATCTTTTGCAAAAATTACGTTTTTATACTCATTTTTGGGTTATAATTTTAACGGCGAATGGTACTAACCTAATGGTAACCTGGTACCGATACACATGTGTAAACAATGGTACCGGTACATACATTTAGTTTAATACACTTTTTACGTCAAATAAAAATCGAACAAGTAATCAGACACACAGTCCAATATTTTAAACTCGATTGCATACAAAATTGCACGTTTTGTTAAAAAAATGTTACCACATTACGAACAAATCACCTACTTTGAGTGTGAAAGCTCTAACGGGCTTCCATGGGAAAGAAAATAGATTCTATTTGGATTCTGATATTTTAGGAGTTAACTCAGAAAACTCAGGTTAGGTGAACTCTGTGTGGCGTCCCTAGTGCTTTTTACTTTATTATCTGGAGGTTATTGATGTAACCGATTGCATAGGTCCAAAAATTGGGTTCTTGAACATTGACTCCGCGCCGCGCGACTACTTCCCGCCGACCTAATCAACACTACTTCACAACCCCATTACTTTTTTAAATTTAGTGTTTTAATGTTTTTTTTAATATTTGTTTTAATAATTATTATTACACATCTAAGAGAACATCAGATTTTTGTTCTTGATCATTAGGCAAATCAGAAAACCATAACCGTATACCCTTTTAGAACTGGCTTAAAATACCATATTGCCCTGAACATATGGAAATGTATTTAAATGTTTGTCGTAAACGTATTGTATACCGACATGTGGATATATCCGAATTATAAATACGTTCGCCAGATCTTTTAAATTTCACGGATCCTGATTCCAACTTATTCTAGCAAAGATACGTATTAAGTACGTTAAATTGAAGCAACGTGTATTACTTTAAAATTATTTAGAAAGCGATTCTATAGTTATGGAAAATAATTCTTCTACTCCTGTATTAGTAAACATTATCTTACGTACAGGTTACTGAAGTAATGTAAAACCATTGTGAGTAGAGGATAATATCACACAGTTGTGCGTTATAATAACGCACAGTGGTGCTTTACTTGCGTTGAAAGCTTTTTTTTATTGGGAGAAACCTATATTTACGGGAAAAGTAAAGTATATTTAGAGATATAAGAAAGTAACTACTTGCCTTCAAGTACGAGCTGTTTTAAAGGGCAAGAAAATATCATTGTAGACTTATTATAATTTGCGTAGATAAAAAGACAGCTATGTGCCGTACTTATCGTGGTAGCTACTTAACCTATAGTAAGCTTTAGTTATCTCTAATCAATCGTGCGAACCACTGGTGTTAAAATATCTTCTAAATGGCAAATATGTGGGGCCCATAGTGTGGACGAAGTGTTTTCCCGACATTTACTTTCATTGTAAAAATAGAAAATATTTGTCTGTGGGTGCCAAAGAAATTATAAACAACGTTTATTTAGCCCTTATCGAACCGTTATGAACAAACTAAAAGTTTTAGAAGAGACCTCTATTTTGACAAGTACCAGAATAAACCCTTTGAAAAATTGTGAACAATCCTATTGTAGAGAGAAAAATAAGAAAAGTTAGATTGAGATGATGAAGAAGTAATACGGCGCAAAATTTACGAAGTACAGAATGTGTCCACATTGCATAATTTACTATACAAACTCGAAAAAGATGAAACATCGGATGAAACTGACATTTAATGTAGCCAAACTACTCTGTAGAAATGCATTAGGCAAATTGGTTGTACATTAAAAAAAATCAATAAAAAACAAATTATAATGGAATCCAGGAGGCCTCAGGGATGGCGTCTGGATTTCTTAACCAAAATTAAAATAGGTCAATTATTTACCTTCAAAAAGTTGGGTTGATTGATCGTTGATTTTTCGTTGTAAAAATTTAAAACGAAAGACCCATCAAACCGAGGCAAGATAATTACTATTTTGCGTGCAGGATCTAAAGATGGGTGTCACCAAAAAATATTAAAGACTTTTGTGTTGACTGTCATGAGGATACAACGACAGGATTATTCCAAGGTTTGTTCTCAATATCTCCCCAAATAGCGATATTGTAATGGACAATGATAGTTACCATAGTAGGCAGTTAAATAAAGTTCCATGCTGGAAATTTAAGACTATATTATGTGTAATAATAACATTTCTTTTCACGAAGATTATATAAAAAAGCAATTAATTTAAGAGCTAAAGTGTTTTAATATAAGAAATGAGTATGTATGCGACGCGACGGTTGTGCTGACAGTCTATTAATTAAATTTAATGAATAAACCGTAATAAATAATAGATATTTGAGATAAAAGTGAAGAAGAAGTGGCTACCGACGTAATTTCCAGTCTTCTGCCCGAAAAATCACGGGCAAAATATGAGTTCCCGATATCAGAAATGTTGTGGAGAAAAGAACATAAAATACTAACTCTACTGAGAAGGCATTGTTAGCCTATTTAAATGATCTATCCAAAATTCAAAAATCATCCTCTCCTTGGGCATACTATTCAGTGTTGCGGACTATGATGTCTATTAGAAAAAATGTGGATATTAATTAATAATCCAATTTAATTACGTTTAAAAAAAAGTTTGAAGGATATAGATCTACAAAATCGAAGATATAATAAATAGTAGCACTTATTGTTAAACTAGCAGGAGCATGTAGAGGAGAAGACCTGACAAAATTACTCTTGGAAACTGTGAAAGATGAAGGTGTGTGTTTTTGATTTGTAATACCATTCACGAAGACAAAAATAGCTCGAGAGTTTTTTATAACATCTGGAAACATTGAAGGTTTAGATATGGTGGAAATTGTCCGAAATTACAACAAGTTAAGACCTAAACACGTTGATCGTGGTCGTTTCTTCGTGTGCTATAAGAACGGTAAATGTACAAAACAGCCAGTGTTTTTAAAATTATCCAATCCAGAACAATCTACCGCCCACTGCTTTAGAAGCTCTTCTACGTCACTATTAGCAACACCGGAGTGGATATTTTGACCGTAAAGATGCACGGGGGATAGCGGTCAAATACAGTTGCAGAAGGATACATTGAGGCTTCGAAAGAAAACAAAAAGAAGACTGCTTTGAATATACTCGGAAATAAGGAAAATGATGCAACTAGTATCCAAAAACTGAACATTTTAATGCAAGTTCATTGCAAGTTAAGTCGAGTTCATCAAGTACATCTGATATTAATTTCAATAACTGCAATAGTTGTGTAATTAATATTTAGAATAAATTGTTTGTAATGCTGTATTTTAAACAAAACCAATCGTATTTGTTTTCATTCAGTTTTAATTTTAATATTACTAGATATCATTACCGCACTAGTGCGGTAATATCTACCTTATCTAACTAAAATTAGTGCGGTAATGACTTCTTATCTTACGATCGTAGTTAAAACTATTTATATACTAGTAGAACCATATTTTGGTTTAATTTCAATTATAAGATAATTATTTAAATGTGGGATCCGGACCTGTTTCAACAATATGTATTTTAATAGTACATGTTTTAAAAACATTATGTTAAAAGAACTTTTGGCATGATGGGTATTCATGGATAATAATACTAGCACAAAGTGTTTTTGAATAAAGTGATATATATAGGGCGTACAAAATTTGAGGTACACATCTAGTAGATGGTAAGACATACAAATTCTGTTAAGTGAGGTTTCAATGCTGATTACCTCTTACTAGTTTAATATTATTTATAATTACCTAATACAAAAATATATTTAAATATTGAGTGTTTTGATGTCTAATATCACGAGTATAATCTCTTACTGTATTTATTACTTTGGCGCCGACTTCGCAGATTAAAATTAAAAAGAAAATCACTTATTAGTGCATCACTCTGGTCACATCCTGAATATTCCCTGAAAATGTCATCCAAATTAGTGAAACAATCGCGGTGCGCAATGTACATACATAAAAAAATACATAGGATCTAATTGATAACCTTCTTATTTGAAGTCGGTTAAAAAAACTTTAAATGTATTTAAGGTTTTTAATTACAGAAGCCATTCTTAATAATTTGCTTATATATATACATTTAAATTAGTTTTAAAATACATGGGAAACTGGTGGATTCCTTAAATCGTGCATGTCAGTGCCTAACTAGGAACTTCATTACAAACTCGTCTACAAACCAACAGGCTACGCTAGGCCCGGGCAAAGCTACAAATGACCAAACTACGCGTGAGAGTTCTTGTATCTAGTCGCGTTTATTTGTCTATAAACTACTTTAGGAAAGGAGCACTACCAAATAACTAGTAAATAATTTAAAGGGAATTAATTAAGTTTGAGCAAACAGAATATAGTTTTATAATAATCTTACTTTAGGTGTCAGGTTAATTCAGCCTTGTTTGTCTCTGTCCTATACAGAACAGGCCATATTAAATACTTTTAGAATTATTAATAAAATGTAACATCATTTAGAAGTTGCTAAACGGCAAAATACAAAACTTCCGTAGACAAACGCGAATGTCAGAAAGTGATAATTCGTTATAGATCAGGTTGCGGCTGTATCTTACCGTGGACTATTCGAGTTACAGAATAGAATAGTTTACTATTAGTAGATGCCAAAAAAAATTGTCGTCCGGAGCTGGTCCTGGTGGGATTTGTGTAAATTTCATCTTCGTGTCAAACTTCTTACCTTTCGATCGTTGTATTTCGGGAACGGTGTCAGGTAAACTTGAATTTTGGTACGTCTTTAGAGCACACTTGGGCCTCTAGAACGGTATCAAACAGACTTCCATATCATTTTCGATGTTTCGTCTTATTGTTTTTCGATTTTTTCATGTGTCATTTGAAACACAATAACTGTCGAAAAAAATTGAAATAATAGTTTAACATTCGCAGAAAACGTTGCACCCTACGGTCTTCCAAACCCTATTTAAAATAAGCGGGACCGAAATTTGATAAGTAATTTGTTTTTTTTATTATCAAAACTCGGTCAAATGCAACAGATCAATTGGGCGCTCTTTGATGCCTATACGGTTCAAGTTTTATACAAAATCAAAAAAGATTCTGAAAGAGAATAGATACGAGAAAATCTTATAAGGTTTCAGCTTTAAAGATCTAAGCAAATTAGAATTATCGCAGCATATTAAAAAAAAATATTTTTTTTGCTGTCGTTTGCTAAAAGTTAGTTTTATTGAAAAATAAATAAGACAAAGTAAGTAATGAGGAGAGAAAAAGTACAAAACTGAGTTTAAAGTTAAATGTTTCGCGATAAAAAATTACTTACTTGCAAAAAAAATAGTTTCCCACAAAATGTGCCCTAAACTGCAATTTTCTACCAAACTCAAAAATCTTAAAAGTATCCAGTTGTCTTAAATTAAACGTAACTATTGCCGCGTATACGTCTAAATAAATTTAAGTTAATCTTAGGGTCTCAAAAACTATTCTTTGAGTATTTTTGAGATTGTTAGGATAAAATATGGATATTTTAAAGGCGGTAGCCACAAATTGAAGCAATACTTTTCCCAAATTTCCTAAGATCTTAAAAAAATTGGTGTTTTTTTTTATATATATGGTAAATACCCAGTTTGAATTGGCAACTTTATTTGATCAGTTAGAGCGGAAGCGCTTATGTGTAATTGGCTCCAGGGTAGTTGCATTTTTCGGTATAAAAGCCGAGATAAATTTGGTCGGCCAGAAAAATCTAACAATCTGTGTCCTGGACGACCAATGAAATTAGAAAATTAAAGGATTTGTCATTAATTTGGCGTTGGTTTCATCCTTTAACTCGATTAGTCTAAACTGTCCCTAAAAATTACCACCCTTTTCGGGTGCCCGCTCCACCCAACTAGATATCATGCACAGTTACTTCATTACACTAACTATTTAAGAAAACTTAGAAAAACATACATTTTATTCTTTAACTTTATGGATCATTAGTATGTTAAATTAATTATTCAATGGGTTATATATTTATGAAGATGAGAATTTCTTCTTTCTCTTCGATTTATTTTGAAGGATGTTACACTTCCTTTGCAACTATCGATGGGTAGTAATAACTATCGATAACTTGAATGTATTGAATAGTTTTTACCTATCTACTAGCTGTCGATAGGTAAACTCTATTATCGCCTATCCCTACTCGAAATACAGCCTACCTAAAAGCCACGCTACGCCGCTGATCTAAATAATGTTTCAATGTGTTAACTAATTGTACTTTTCTATAGAAGCATTCCACAGAAACAAATTATTTTTCATCAGAAAGATTACTTAGATGAAGAGGTATATCTAAATTATTTTTTTATCTTCTTTATGTCTTATAAATAAAATAAACTATCTATAAAAGTTTAAAATAAGTCATGCATGCTTACTCAGTACCGCCCTAGCTGGTAATTAGATTCCACGGGGCACTCCGTACTTTGATATTTATGGTAATTGGGTTTGTTACCTTACCGATACGGCGCATATAAAGTAAGTGTAACAGTATCGGGATCGGCTAGAATCGCCTTAAAATACGACTTTATTTGTACCTCATGTAAATTTGAAAGCACACTATCTCTCGAGAATAATTGTCGATATAATCCATTGGCAACACCATAAAATTGTATTTTTTGTTTTGAATTACTTATGGCCCAGAAATTGTTCATGATCTTATCCTGTCCATTTTGCACTAGTAATATAAATAAAAAAATATTTTGTCTGCTAAAGTAAACTCATGGAAAAAAGTTAGATATATTGAAAAAGAGTTAGTAAAAGATCCACGAACTGCGACGAATATTTAAGCAGTTGAATTTTCTCTAATGAGAATACCGTTTGTGCAACTGAACTGCGTGCCATTTGTAGCCTTTCTCGGATGGCTATTACAAAAATTAAAATTATTTATAGCAAGGATTATTAATTATCTATTTTGATTGACGTGGTTTATTAAAAATTATTTAATACATGATTTAAATACGGTAAACTTAAATACTGCAAATTTAGATATAACCCACCTCGCTCCTTGGGATAGGTATTGCAATGTTAATAAAATCCAGTCTTTTATTTGACGCAATGTTTTTAAATTTATGTCGTATGTAGTTAAATGCTATTATATAGATCCTGTATTTTTATTTCTCTCACTTCATGTAAAGTGAATTCGTGGGTTTCAATTTGGGCTAATGGGTTTTGACCGTAATTCAGTTGCACCGAAATTATGTTAATCATAGTTGTCATAATTGAAAATTGTGATTTTTATATATATATATATATATATATATATATATATATATTTATTTATTTATTTAAATATATTTATATATAGCCATAATCAGTCTCAGTCTAGCGCTTTCGCTGATCAGCAACATCAAAATAGAAACTCTTTGTTGAGAATGGTGAAAATTGATCCTTCGCAACATTTGCAGGATCCTATTATTGATAAGATCTTAGCCCTGATGATGTCATATTTTCGAAGGCCCTAGGCTGATTATAATTACATATTTTGCATCTAGTCTTGTTCCTTATATGTTCAAAACATACTGTACAGTGGATATCCCACCCAACCATCACGTTCTGTTTGATCGCTCCTCTATTTGTTTACTTTTATTAATTTTTAAGGCGGCTTATATTTTATTGTAGCCCACGATTCTTGATTACCGTAGTAACTTAATCAAATGAAATCAGTTTATGCTTCAACTCGTTTTTTTTTTCAGTTCACACTCACTGAATATAGTAAAAAACGCAGTAACAATTTGCAAATAATTTATAAATCGCACAAAAGTGTGGATGCATACATATATGAGCACACAGAGATATATATTATATACGATTTCGCTTTTTTAAACGGCCGCATTTTCACTGACTGCACTCGATAATAATAACCCGATTAATTAAACCGATAACCGACGTTATTTTAATTGAAATTTCTATTTATATCATGCAGTCCGATATAGTTTAGCTACCCGGTCATAATAAATCCAATTTGAATTAAGACTTCTTAAATATTTTGTATAGTAGTGTTAAACGTATTTGGTATAACAAGTAATAAAAATATATTCAGATCATTGCTCTTAACTAACGTGAGGAGTTAGCAGTGGAAACCAATGCCAATTAGTCAGCGGAGTATTTGTTTCTGTGATTATATTTTTTGCATTTGCACTACTCGGGGCACACTAGTCTATATCGGCCTGATGAGTTCGAAATTGCCATCTTCATTTCATTGTGCTTGCGGCAACAGTATAAGCCAATGCCGGTCGTAGTATTACCCAGCAAAGAACTTGTTTCTGTAGTTCCATTTTTGCAGTTGCCACATTTGGAACTTGCTATTATTGATGAGCTTTAAAAAGAGCGAAAATTGAGATTGTCGTTTGAAGAAAATGGATCATTGCGCCTGCGACATCGCAAGACATGTTCCAAACAAAGATCATAATACTATATATATACTAGCTGACCCGGCAAACGTTGTTTTGCCATACACAATAGGAAATGTTTTTAAAAGTATCTGACACTATAAGTGTGTGGGAATTTGAAAGAGTAATGAAGCGTTGTAGACAATTGAAGCATACTTTATTTAAGTTAATATAGTAATCTTTATTAAAATACCAAATATATTAAATTACAGATTTTGATAGCTTGACACTACTACTAATTATTATGGCATTTAAAAAATAAACAAAGATTATTCTCTCAGCGCAATGGAGTGTACAATATTTTTGGTCAGTCCGTCTATTACGGTTCATGAGATATAGCCTGGTGACAGACGGACGGACGGACAGCAGACTCTTAGTAATAGGGTTCCCGTTTTTACCCTTTGGGTACGGAACCCTAAAAACCGCTGTCGATGGAATAGCTACTTCAACATCATAAAACCCCTTCATAAAATAAATTTATTAAATGTCTTGAATTTTTTGTTCAATTGCAAAGTGAGTCCTAAAATTGAAATTAACACTCTCATAAAATATATTACTCATTTTTTTCGCTGTTAGATATATATTCTCTTTCAATTTGGTAACTCTCTCCTTCAAAAGTTAACGTTTAAAACAGATAATTTGGATAAATTTTATTTAGCAAAACAACTGTCCATCACTTTATTTCCACAAAATGTTAAAGTATAATAAATTACATACCTTTAAAGTAAGGGCGTTGTTGGCACAAAATAAATGTCTATTATTAATTATTAACTGAACTGAAGTAAATTAACTTGAGAGGCGTATCAGTCGAGACACAATTAAAACAAAAAAACTATATTAAAAACAAAACAATACAGGTTTCATCCTGTCTGAGTACTCCGTAGAGTTGATTTGATACTTGCGCAGGCGCGTATAACCCGTGTATGTGGGGTTGCGGTTGCGTTGCTGTACGGGAAATTCAATTCAAAATGATTTATTTATGCGGGACCGCCAGCTAAATCAATAAATATTTTTAATAACATAAAAGAACAAAAATAATTTTCTTTAAAAAAAAACCTGAAACTAAATATGTAATACCCGATTTTTAAGGAAATATAAAAAAAATGTGGTAGAAAATAAAAAAAAAAGTAGTTTACAACGGGACTCGAAAAAATTGTAAATAACGTGAATAATACAAAAATAGCTATTAAAAAATAGGGGTTGATGGTAGAAGGGTGAAAATTTAGGGTTGTATGTATTTTTTAATGCTGAATCGTGAAAAAATAAAAACAAACAATTTTGTCCAAAAATTAAAAAAAAATTTTTGGGGTGAACCACCCTTAATTTTTAGGGGTGTGAAAAATAGATGTTGGCCGATTCTCAGACCTACCCAATAAGCACAGAAAATTTTATGAAAATCGGTTTAGCCGTTTCGGAGGAGTTTGGTAACAAACACCGTGACACGAGAATTTTATATATTAGATATGACGTTAGTGTAACGTGAAATATAAGGATACACAACATTGCTTCCAACAAAAGTCTGAAGTTAACAGTGTAATACAATGATGTTCGTGGTATTAGTCAGCATCAAAGTTTGTTTCTGTGATTCCATTATATCAATTTTCCCTACGCGGCTCCCTAATCTATAGCGGCCTAAAGAGTTTTAGAAAGAGAGATATCGTGATTGTTGTTTGACAAAAATGAATCAATGCTCCTGAGAGATTGCAAGGTGTTCCAGACAGGGATGGTATGAAGAAAACAAACTGAAAAACATCTGAATAAAGTCTTAAAGTGGTTAACAAAAATTAGACTCTCGTGCCGCTAAATACATGAATAAACAACAAATTATATTAAGGCTCTTCCGACATTGTCCCATGATAAACTATCAATCGTTGGCGCCTTTACATGAAGAGTGACTTTGTGTCTATTCAGGTACAACTCATCAGACAAGTCCACAAAGGCTAAAAGCCTATCAGTACGAGAGCTAGCATCACTAATCTTGGAAGAAATTAATTTATAGTTTTTTACACTATGCTTGTGCTTCTTAAGCACGAACATCGTTCCTGTCGTCGCACTAGCGGGGACAATGGTTAGTAATAACGTTTTAAAGCCCAAATTAATTATTCAAAATATTTTAGCTATAAAAACCATCATACATAGCATTTGTTTTTTTACGTTTAGAATGGTATTGACTATTCGTACAAAAAGTTCAGCTGTAAACATGTTGAGAATGGTAATGTATAAAAACACTAAAGCGGTTCACGATGTTGCGACTTTGATCGCTTTTACCGAGGCTAGGCTCCACCCAATGAGTGGGTAATTAGCGTCAGTAAAAATGGGTGGTAAATTATTACGATTTAAGTTGTATATTTTCAATTTCAAATAAATTCAATTTTAAACATTTTTATCAATAAGCATTTTTTTTAACGTATACAAAGTGTCTACAAAAATAAGCAATCTATGGGAAACTTTTTTATTATCCGTTTCTCAGAAAAAGATATTTTTGATAAAAGTTGGTGCTTGAAAAAAAAATACTTTTGACAGTATTAAAGTAAAGGTCAGATATACAGGGTGTTCAAAAAATTGCATTTCAAAAACTAAAAATTTTTGTGACAGTATTATAGGCCACAAAAAATTGTAAATAAAATGTTTCCATATTTAGTGTAGTTAAAGAAATATTTAGAATCAAACACCGGTAAATATCTCCTGAACTATAACTTTTCTGAAACAATGACCTAATGTTTATTGTCTAAATGTCGCTCAGTGGAAAAAAAATCATTCGCTCCAGACTAGCGAAAGTCCAGAGACTGGCCAGATTAGCGATAACCGGAGCAATGAGAACGACACCGCCAGCAGCTTTGGATGTTTCGCTAGGTCTGCCGTCTTTGCCGACTTTCGTTAAGATAGAGGCAATGGCAACTCACCTGCAAATGAGAGACGCAGGAGCATGGAATCCCATGGGGGTCATGCAAGGATTTCACATATTGTAGAAAGAGAGATCCCGATGTCCACCTATAGAGTAGCACGACACTCAGGCAGACTGAGTTGGAATAAGGGTTATGCTATCTCAATCCCGGAAAAAGAGGATTGCGAGAGAAACCGGAAGAAATTTTTGAGGGATGCACTTGTTTGTTATACGGATGGTTCACGTGTGACATCATTGTAGTTGTCGGGGGCAGGTGTATATATAAAGGCCGGACAAACCGGGTCCAGCTTCCCTTTGGGAGAGTTTTCCACTGTGTTTCAGGCTGAGGTGTACGCCATTTTAATGGCAACAAGGATGAGGGAAGTCATAAAAGGAATAAAGGAGGAGATTGTCATTTGCTCAGATAGTCAAGCAGCGCCTCGACTCACCCATGTTGGGATCGGCATTGGGTCAGGAATGTGGTGACAGGCTGGAGCAATTGGCATGCGTAGGGATGCAGTTAAGGAACTATCCTGCAAAGATATCTAGGAAGGACAGGTAGATTTAAGGATGAAGACCTGGTGGAGGGTGGTGGCTGAGGGAGGTTCTGGGTTAGACTGGAAGGGTCTTATAGGCCTACCCGTTTTCTGAGAAATGAATAATAAAAAAGCTAACAGGACCAATACTATATAAAAAATCGGTAAATTTCTTTAACCCGGAACTTCCCTAGTTCTGAATTTTTCGTTTTATTAGGAATAGTAAAGTGAGAACCAATTTAATTCAGCGCATAGTCATTTAGGAACGCATGTATATTGTTTTTACAAATATTTTTATTATTTTTATTGGGCGCCAATTTGTTCCACCATATTGGATTCGTACCAATATTTTACCAGTTAGGTAGGAAACCTATGTCATACTTAATTTTTGGGCATTATTTAAAATAAATTGAATAAGTAGTTTTTAAACTGATTTTTTTAAGACCGCTATTTTTTTTCATAATTTTAGAACTCGTACAATTGTTTTTCTATATCACGTTAAATTTTTTTGCAAAATTTGAAATAAGTGTGTTGATTTTTAAGCATCTTATTTTGCCGCCATTTTGTTTCGCCATCTTGAATTCGTACCACAGTTTTACTATATTATCTCTGTCACACATAATGCTTGCACAAAATTTGAAACTAATCTAATAAGTAGTTTTCAGCCATTTTGTTCTGCTATCCTGTATTCGTAGCAACATGTTACCAGTTAATTCCTTTTTTTTTCAACATTTCACTAGGGCGTCTTGTTGGATTTTTGCCAAAGCATTCCCCATATGACCGTTAAAATTGTTGACCAAAATTTGAAATCAATCAGTTAAGTAGTTTTAAGCTGCGCTGCAAGCTAACAGACAGACCGACAGAATTGAGAGAGCGTATTTTTGATGTCTAGGGACACTAAAACGTGAAGATATGTAAAAACTGTGAGGGCGATTTTTTCGCGATACAAAAATTTTATTTGGCCGCCATTTTGTTCCGCCATCTTGAATGAGGCTGAATTTTTAAATGATTCATTAAGCCGCCATTTTGTTTCATCATTTTGGGTTCGTACCAAAATTTTACCAGTTGATTTCTGCGTAATATTTGATATTTGTGCGGCATTTTAAGTAAACTGGATAAATAGTTTTTAGTAATAATTTTTTTAACATTTCACTACTACATGTACAGAATGGAACTCAAAATAATAGCCGCAGTGTCGTCTGTGCTAAAAGCCGTGAAAGATGAAAAAGCAGAATAACACATAACTATATTATCAGTATAATGTGCGATATAATCTTATAAAGTGCATATATTATACAACATTTTGACATCTGCTTAACTAATAAATATTTATAGTAGCTCGTGACCATCCATATGACACCCACTGAATACATTTACGTAAAACGACTTATTTTCCGAACGACCGTTTATATTAATGTGGGTTAGTATAAGGGGTATAAAAAAGATAAACATTGGAAAAGACCGTTAACACTGTAAAATAGCTTAAAGTACTTACTGATTTCATAACACTAGTTCTTTTTAAAAAATGAACGTGAAACCGACTACAAAAATTAAGGGTCTCGCAGTTTGTTCGCTCCTTTATTTCCAAAGCTCCCCCAGAATAAAATTAGTTACCAGATTCCTTTCTTCTCATTTAAGACAACTACTGTATCTAGTACATAATACAGCTCGGGAGCTGGCCTTATTTTCACATTGCTATATCTGCGTTTCTGCGTAATAAAGTTAGGAGTTCTTTTTTACTTCCTCGCAAAAGGGAAGTATTGTAATGGTGAAAAAAATCACCCTCCGAGATTTTTTCAGATCTTCACGTTTCTAGGTCCCTAGATGCCGAAAAACATTTTTTTTGTCGATTCCGTATGTCTGTATATTGATCGCGGCATGCCCGATTGAATTCAAATTTTGGTTAATAATCAAGGGTCATATAGGGATGACCTGGGCATAACAAAATAGCGGCCTACTGAAACGTTAAAAATATTCCGTACAGTGACGGACCTTCAATATTTTGTCCGGTTGGCAAAATTTTATCTTATTGGTGGTAATACACATAACCTCCAGCGTATTGGCCCCTTCATAAGATATAATGCAAACCCTGCTTTCAGACTCCATATCGTCAGTAATAACAGATTCAGCGAAGTGTTGAAAAACATAATGACAGCGAAAATAGGGCTTGTCAAGTGGAGTACTCAGTTTGATCAGAATGATCTACAGAGAGTTAAAGAGAAACTTAATAGTTCGAATGCTACATCAAAGTTTTCAAAGAATGTGTAGAGTATTCTGATTGACCTGAATGCCCAGTTACCGAGCAGTGTTAAGTGTGAAAATTTACAGTATATGAAACAGAGTATATTTGTATTGCCTCTTATGAGGGGCCCAAGACTTGTGTTTATAATATGCAGCGTTATAGAAACTGTTTTCCTTGCCTTGAGGCAACAGCATTTTTTGTGCTTAATTTTGTTAAACATATTTTTTTGCCAGTGAATAAGTATTGTGTTGACAAAATTGTATTACTCCACCTCAATATTTTCTTTTCGATCCAACTCTGCATCAGGTGCCCTAATGGAAAACTCCAACTCTCTAATGAAGAGCCCTTCTCGACAGCCTAGTGTCAATCACTATGTTCAAATTTAAATAGATATTTTAGAATTTCCAAGAAATAGTCCCAACCAGTTAACTGTCGTGTAATTATTGAAAAGTATGAGGAATATCCGAAAGTTTTATGTTCATAACATTACTTAGTGATTATAAATACTAGTTCAGGTACAAGTGACGAAGATTCATGCAATTCACAATTATCTGATAGTTGTAATTTACCTCTTGTTCAATAGACAATGTCATCTTCAAGCTACGTATCATAGTTTTGAAAATGTACAAAAGTATATCGTTTTAAAAGGTTTTTAATAATTATTCATAAAGTCGTCAGATAATAATTTTTTTTCACAATTTATACTTACTCTGCATAGTTCATCGATATATGATTCTAAGAAGCGTAAGAGAATACCTGCTTCTTTCATTCCTAGAAGAATTATAGTATGCATTAAATCATCAAACACTAAATCAATAACCTCTGCTATGACCTGTAACAGTATATATCGGGTCGATTACGGCACAACTTTTTGTCTATTGTAATTTGAAAACGAACGATAACCATCTTCGATAAGATTTTATTAGTACTATTAATTACGTTGCGATTCAGTGGCCAGTGAGCCAGTTATTAAAATATTCCTTTTTGAGCATGGGTTATTACTTGATTTAAAAGATATTTACACAGTCCACGTCTACCAAAAAAAATAAAGTTACATCAATTTCTTGTTAATCACAAAGTAAGGTATGTCTATATTTTTTCCTGACCTATGAAAAGACAACGAAGGCCCAAGTACTAGGTACCGTGGTTACCTTAAGTGAAAAGAGGGAAAGTTTATTAACGCGGGATCAAATTTTTGCAGATTAGAGCAAGAGGAAAACGTTTGCGAGTAGCAAATTCAGTAATTGAAAGAGGAACAGATTAGGCTTGAAGAGAAACACTACAGAAAATTGCTAGTTTTAGGCCTAAAAACAGAAAAACTAGATCGTATAGTTTATAGGAACAAGGCATAACTCATGAACTGTCAAACATATGTAACGAAAACGAAAATATGTATACTTTAAGATTCAACATTTTGACAGTTTTCAAGCAACAAAACGAGAGCTTGTTTTCCCATCTCATTTCCCCGACACCCTCACAAAAACTGGACATAACAGCCTGTTACGTTATCTAAAGATAGCTTTAAAGTTTACTCCTAAAAAGCTGGAATCTAAAAATCATTTGCTTAATTTCAAACATAAGCCGTCGGTTGTAGGATAGATGCTACTGGGGTTTTATTCTAAAAGTATGTTATAATTTTTGTATATATAGTTTTTGGTGTGATGTATATTTTAAAATATGCAAATATACATTTTTTGTAAAGTAGGAAATAATTTGTTATATAGGCAGATCGATGTTGAGTTGTGCGCAGAGGCATTATCGTCAAAGCCATAATACAATATTTCTTGTTTTTACTAAGAACAACATATTATTTAGATAGATATAAATATAGCAACAATGGGAGAGTAGCTTTCATAGCAACAATGAACAAATCAACAAAGCCGATAGTAAATACCGAACAAAAAGGACGTTATAATGTTAATTTCTCTTAGAATTTTCGAGTATATATATATTAAATTATGTTTTGTTTAAAAAATATATATATATATATATATATATTAATTTTAAAAACTATATAGCAAGTACAAGCGACACAAAAATGGCTGCAAAAAGGACTGTTGAAGATTATCTATATAGTTTTAACTGTATGGCAAATCCACAATCTATACGAACAGATTTGGTATGGCCTATTAAAAGAGACGTTAAGAGAGATTTTTCCAGGGGTCAATATAATAAGCACAATAGAGGGTAGAATTAAACAAACACATTTGGTTCCCTTTCTAAAGGCTTTGTGCTTTAGGTCATTTAGCAAAGTAAATAATGTTTATGATTTGGGGCAGACGTTGTTGGACATTTGGGCAATTTACGTGATAGTGCTTTTTAGATGATGTGTCAACAGAAGAATAAACACGTGGTTGGGATATTATTATTTTATGCATGTAGCACTTTAGTATTTTTAGTTTTACAGTTTTGTTTTAATCACGGCACCTCGAGATGAATGTACAGGGTCTCTCCTCATAATTCGCCACCCCAAACAAATATTTTAAAATACAGAAAAAAAAGTTACAGTCTTAATTACGTGGTTTATAGAAAATTATTATTTATGTATGCAGGATGTCCCAAAAAATGTGTAGTATACTCAGCATAGATATTTGTAAACGGAACCCTCTTTACATATCTGATGTATGGCCATAAAATATGTCTCTCCTTACTGATTCTAAATGTACTAGGTTTGACACCTTTATCTCTAAAGTACCTACAGGGATTTGACACAAAACTGCTATAAGAAGCGATGCGTTTTCTATTGAGTCCACTATGCAGCAGATCGTTTTCCGTCTCTCTCTAACAAATTGCCTCTTATGGCAGGGTGTTTGCCAAATTTCTCGGGTTTCTTTCAAAACAAAGGTATCAAACCTGAAATATTTATAAGCAGCAAGGAGGGGCCCGTTTTATGAACATGTAGTATACAGAACTTAAAAAGAAATGTATGTTTGCCTGTTGGGTCTGCTACTTATCTTTTAAAATATCCTGTATACATAAATAATAATTTTGTATAAATTACCTAATAAACTCTACAACTTGTGTATTTAACGTTTTTTCCAAGTGTGAAAATAAAAGCAAAAGCGGTTTTGTTTTGGGCAAGATTAAGATTAGTTAATTTCCCAACTTTTGTATTTAGGAATTATTACATATATAAAAATAATGATGAGTTAATAAAAGTAATAATAATAATAATATTGTGGCACCACCACCGCGACGCCACACGCCAAGTTCTCGCTGTTTCTGTGGAGATGCGTGTCACCAATCCTCAGACCACGAAGGCTGGAAAGCCGAGGACGCGTAAAATTGACACCAGCAATGAATTGTTTCATACTGCGCTCCTATCATAAGATCACCAGAGTTGAGACCGACTTAACCACCTACCGGACCGGCCCTCATAGAGCTTTCCTTAAAAAAAACCGGATCTTCAGAACATCACCGAGCAACGCATTGATGATTAACGGCGAGTAATTGTCCGGAATAAACTTTTGGCTGAACCAATCCTGGAACAACGTAAAGGAGAGGTGCAATTTGAACTTGAGAACGAACGCGTTGAGCCCATCGCTCCGCCCGAGGAGGAAGTAGGAAATGAAGAAAACATAGGCGACGACTAATCTACAGGATAAGACATCATTGACAGAGCCAGCAACACCCAGGACAATGGAAAAATATCAGTGTACAACGAACTCCAGAAAACTGTTGCTGAGTTTAACGACCTAGATCCAACTCAAAGACCTAAGCTCCCGAAACTTGGAACTAGTCGAGAGACTCACATCATCCTCAAGATTCTCAACACCGTACTAGCAGAGTTTAGTTTGCAGTATGACACCCTTAAGAAGCTTCACATACTCATCTACTGCTCTGCCGTTGCTGTCCTTAGATGTCACAGTGCATTCTCAGAAGAAAACAGGCAAAGCTACAAACCAACAAAGACCTATATGGCACAAAAGATTTGAAAACCAAAAGAGCATAACCGAAATGCTACATGGATACAATCTCAACGTAATAAGATTTAAACAGCACAAGTGGAATTTGACTCTATCACCAAGAAGGAAGTTAGCAACTTTATTAAGGGAACGAGCAACTGGGAGTCGCCAGGAGTTGACAATGTTCGCAATTTCTGGTATAAGAAATTTGAGGTACTCCATGAAGCTATGGCATTTTACTAAAATAATGCATCATCCGGAGACAACCTCCGCATTTCTAATTTCTAATTTCTTAGGCACTACAACTATGCTACCCAAAAGCAATAGCAGAAGACCCGTCCCAGTATAGGCCCATCACCTGTTTGCACATCATGTACAAGATCCTAACAGGATGCATTGCAAATCGTATCTATCATCATATTGGCAGTCATAACCTATTAGCCGGGGAACAGAAGGGATGCATTCGAGACCATCAAGGATGCAAAGAACAACTTATCATCGACTCTGTGATACTTAAGCAGGCACAGAAAAAACAACGCAGCATATACACTGCATACACTATATAATCAATCAAGGGGGGAATTTACCAAGAAGACTCGTTAAGTCCACTGTGGTTCTGCTTAGCGATGAACCCCCTCTCAACAATACAGGACATAGCTTCATCATCAAATAGAGACTCTATTAGGACGCTAGAAAGAAAGCTTCGAAAATGTCAAATGTGATTTTGGCGAAACGTCAACAAAACTGTTCTTTTCAGAACGACAGTAGTGAACGGATGTACACCCGGAATGAAAACACGTTATATATATATATATATATATATATATATATTTGTATTTTAAAAAAAGCTACTCAGATCCTAAGTTACTTATAGCCTATCTATTTTCACTTTTTTGATTGAGTTTGCCAGGGTTTCTACTATAAAAGAACAAATCAATAAGTTGATAAATCTCTAAAATTATTTTCTTGTACCTGTTACGTATTAATTAATATAGATATAAACTTTTCTTACATTCAAATGGATGCCTTACATGGTCTTAACTCACTCTTGAAAACTAAGCGAGGTATTCTCAAAATAATAAAAACGTATAGCTTTATTTCAACAAATAACATATTTAAATTTAATAACTACCGTAAGAAAGGACCTTTTTACGTTTTTGAAATAAATTAAAATTTATTTACTCCAAAAATGTACATATTTAAAGCAAACAATTGTTTACTTTTACGAAACAAATTTACCTGGGTGAAATATCAGATCTATTTGGTTAACACTGCATTAATTTATATAAGCGAAACAAGTTCAAACACATTATTGGCATTTTTAAACCAATATTTGTTTCGCTTAGAGGTAACAAATATGTTTCATTAAACTGTATTTTTTATTTAATTCAAATGATCTTTTTTCAGTCGCATACATAAAAAGAAGTATGCATAAAGTCAACAAAATATACACTACAAACTACATGTGTTCTCTCTTCCTTGTATTCAAAATTGTGTGTCACGGCATAACTGTCTGCTAATTTAAAGCAACATCACATCAGGCATAAATCGCAATAAAAATTACATAAAATGCCTACCTCACCCTAAACAATAAGGTAATTTACATTGGTGACAAACACTTTTCATAACAAATAGTTTTCTCACAATTTTACAAATAAATTTTTTTTTACGTTTAGCAGCGTAAACATATTTTTTTTAGTTCTTTAGGGAAAGGGACGGAGATAATGCCTATATGCATAATAAGCTCATACCTAATAGTTTTTTTAAGTTGTTACAAATTCAGATATACTTAATATTTAATCTACTTTTTATCAGAGTTTTGTTAATAATTAGAAAAACAGCACCCCAAAAAATGTCGTAAGCTCTAAAATATTGTCCACTAACAGATCACCGTTCACCGCATTCAAATACAAGGGTCGTAACCGGCGTTCGAGGTTTTTTCCTAACTGCACGACTAAGGTGAATATCATTTATATAATAGTTTTGTGAAACGTTACTTAAGATATTTAGTATTACGTTGAGGAAGTGTAAATTGCAAAAACTGCAAACACTTTAAACAAAGCTATAAAATAATTTTCAATTTTGATTTTTCTATCCCTACATATCAAATATTTTTGAAAAGTTTATTTTAATTACTTCAAACGATTTTCTTTTATCACCTTCTCTAGGAATCAGTGAAACATTTTTTTCTGGCGAGCTTGCCGATGCATCTTTGCAAAATTCTCCAAAACAACTCCTCCTGTCCACCTTTATTTCCATCGTTTTAGAGATAAAGGTAAAAATAAAGTTTGGAAAAACCTGTATAACTTCAAATTAAGGTTGACGTTACGACATAATTTCAAATTTCAGGAAATTGTCAGTCTCCATTTTCTCCGTTTCCAAAGCATTAGTACTTCTGACCTCATACGTAATATGTTGCCAAATTTTTGTGGAGCGAAAAACTTGATTTATTGAAAAATCTGCTTATAAAAAGCAAAGTTTCTTTTGTGGGCCTTAATTTGGCATCTACTTCATTTTACAAAATAATAAAAAAACTGTTGAACACCCAATTAGTGCATATGTGTAGTCAGGATTTAGGGAAAAGCATTTTTTAAGTAGTATTTAGTTGAAATTTTAAATTTTGACTTATAAATAAAAATAGAGGTATTTTTCTCTTAAGTAAAATACATGTTTTGCATGTTTTTTAACTCCCTCTACAACAAAATAAAGGAAACATTTTTAATAGTTCTAAATAATTCTACTTTTATCTGCAGTAAAAACCACTAATCTGAATCTAATCCCTAATGCAGCCCCCAGATTTCGTAGATCAAATTACACAAAATTAATAGGTATATCATTAACAAGCGAGCGCCTCACAAAGAATCCCCTGCCACATCTGTCCGCACGTCTAAACCTAAAAAATCCCATTTCACTACGACGCGACAATGCCTTAATGAATAAGCTATTTGTGAACCGCCAGTAACAATGGTGGACTAATGATATTGCAAGAAATAAACCCACTAATCTGTGTACTGGTAACCCCAAATTATACACAAAATTGGAATTACTGAATGGACTCGACTGAAACTACTGACCACAAAGGGTATCGAATTTGACAGCGTAAGCGTCAAAAAAACAAGTGTTTTAATGTAACCTTTAAAACACTTGTTTTTTGTAAAAATGTTTAAAACAAAACTATTTAAAACAGGAAATGGTTTTTAAACGTTTAAAACATTATTTTTAATTAAAATGTTTAAAACAAAACAACCCTGTTTTCAAGTTATAGAAGCGGGTTTATTTAATATACACCCAACATTAGTAAGTTATGCGAATTTCTTTGATCGATAAAGCTAACCTTGACGAAATAATATTAAGTAGTAAGAAATAACCAAATTTTATGTATTTACAATAAATGTGCTTAGACTATAAGAAACAAAATGGGTGCTTTAAAAATATATACAGTAATGTAAGACTACATACAGTGCATTAAATAAAACCAAAAAAGGGTATTTTTTTTAATTTATGAAATGCCAAAATAAAAAAAAATGGTTACATAAATATGTTGGTAATATCGCTTTCATTCATAATTCAAATATGGTAATTTGATTTAAACAGTCAAAAAAAATTCTATTAATATAACCATTAAACAGTCTAGAGAACTAGTCATGGTCGATCTAAGGGTGCGCTTAATAGGCATATGTGTGCGAAATTCCTGAAAAAAAATCTGTTAATTCGACAGCATTTGCCTGTGTCGAAGTCAGTATTTGTCTGGGTTCAAGCAAGAAAGAAGCATTTATTAAGTTCCTTGTTAATTTCGTTTCAAAAAAATTGAAAAAATGAATTCATTTATATTCGTGGAGGGCTTTATTTACAGTATTGTTTGGATACATTTTATAATTTTTAATATGATAGATATTCTTGAATATATACCTATACATTAAACGATCCAGTGGGTCCTTAATTCTAAAAGGAATCCCCAAACCCGAAAATACAAAGGGGAAAAAGGCTGAACCAATAGAAGGATTATATACATTTATTTATAAAAATCAAGATTAAAGATGTTAAGTGTTTGTTAACATATTCTTTGCAGACGACAGCACCAGACTACCACCACTAACCATAGTAATACTACATGGCATGGATCTAATTTGGGTACTCCAGTTACTACCAAATCTGAAAACCCCAAGAGTCCAGAACGCTTAAAAGGGGCCACCGGTGATCTGTTTGAGCTTTTAGAGAAAGCTCAGCGATCCAGGATTGACGACCAGAGATGTATGCTGCCCGCATATTTTAATCAGGTAAGTACTTTATTTGTCTTCAATTAAATAGACTATTTTAAAATTCATAAGCGGTACCCCGATTTTTGCCTAAATTTAATTATCAAGTAATACGTAATATGACATTATTTTTGTCATAGGTATTAATGAGCTTTTTTCGTTAAATAGGATTTTTTTGCTTTAACAACGTATGAGCTCAAAATTTTTTACCCAGTCCTACACAGGGCGTTTAATAGGGTTCCAAAATTCGAGTCGATTAAAATAAGGATTATGAATTTTTTAATTTTTAATATTGGCCATATATAACGTAAGCAACAAATATTACACATTTAACACGTAAAACACGGGCTTAAAATTCATCAACAAACATTAAAATAGTACAATTTCTTGCTTATTGTTATGGTAGATTTTGTTAAACACTGACGAAATTTGGCTATTCTATAGTAGAGCTGGTAAAATACTGGCGTATTGATATTCAAAACCCTATGAAAATCAATAATTCATAATTATAAAGTGATAAAGAAGCAGCACGGTCTTTATTTTATTAGGTACAAATTTTGTTTCAACTATTTTTTACCAAAATTGATAGTAACCCATTTAAGAAACTGTTTTTTGACATTAAATTAAAGATTTAATTATCTATGCTTAAAAAAAAAATAAGTGTCCAGAAACATAACTTATATAAAAATCACGAAGCCACAAACATTATTAGAAATAAAACTATTAAAACGAAAATCAGTATGTTTATTAACAAAATATCTGTTTGCTATGTTGGTTTCACGTATATGGATTTTGAGCCGTCTCAGCTGCTGTACTTATTTCTTCACCATACCCAATAAATATTTCAATGAACATGTATACAATGAACTCGAACAAGAGTTTGTTGTACTTTCGGTCTAAGATAGTCCAACATTCAAAAAACATTATTTTTTTTATCTTTTAAAAACTTAACTTAAGTTGTCAGTTTTCTATTTATACTTTTAATTTAAATTTTGACCATTTATTATTTTATTATTTCACACTGTTGTAATATATTGTACGTCACTCATCATATCTCTTGCGCTCACTCCAGTCACGTATACATAATACTGTATGGACAAAAAAGAACTACAAGACAAGAATTCCATATATACTCTACCCGGGAAAAGCGGGAACGTTAGAAAAACTAGAGAAATACTCGAATGGAGCACACGTATTTAGAAGAAATATAGCATCCCAGGATATATAATGGGCTCCAAACCACATTTAATAACTTTTTCACGATTTTAATGGTTTTGGAAAGCATCTCCTCGGAGGAATTTAATATTTAGGAGTGAGTGCTTGTGGTTGGTATGGCCTGTACGTTATAAACTGCTCCAATCATATAATACTGAGTGTATCAACGCTATCAGAAAATGCATATGTATATTTACAGAGCGAGTCATATACATACATTTATCAATTAAATAATAAACTTAAAATATAAATTTGAGGGTTTGCTCTGAAGCCTCATCAATTTCTGTGGGATTAAACAAAACGAGTACCCGAAACTACGAAAACCACAGCATAACTTTTTTTTTAATTGAGCATATATTTTCTAAAGCATTGTTGAGTGCTCATTCTCTTAAATTGGAATATATACAGTATGTCCATGGATTGAGTTAACAAAAGGAAAACTTATTTATTCATAGTTTTTCAGCGAAAATGTATTCCTAATTTTTTTTCCTTGACAAATAATTATGATTGACATGGAGTAATTTCATAAATTCGAGTTTTAAATCAATACAAAGAAAAAATGGTAATGATATTTAATTGGAACTTGGATGTGGGGAAACTAAGTCCAAAATTATTTTTGCAAATTAAAGTTTACTAACGTTCAATGTACAAGTACATTTAATGACATTTATTTGTTTATTTTATTTATTTATATATTATTTTTTGTAAATTTATCATAAAACTTTTTGCAAGCCCTAAGTATAGTTTGTACTATATATATATATATACTCTTAAATGTAATAGAATGCACCTAGGTGTAAACACCAGTATTTGCCTATAAATTCTAAGAACCTGGTTTAGATTAATTTCACATAGTTTCCTGTTACATGTTATAGATATAGTGGTACTATAAAATAATATCCCTTTTACTAACGGTTAAAAAAGTCTCATGAATACATCTATACTTATTTCTGTCAGTAAATAAATATTTTCTAAATAAATAATATGCCATATTATATAATTTAGGAGCAAGATAAGTTACAAAGTGCAAAGGGATGTAATCTCGGTTTTTTAACATGATTTTCATAATGTAGTTCTGTACTATTCGAAGTTGCTCTAAATTGCTGTTATACATTCCTCCCCACACTAGTATCCCATATCTAAGTAAGCGCTCAGCAAGTGCCCCATGTATCACTATAAGTAATTTTTGGTTAAAAATTCACGTTGCAAATAACGTGTATGTATTAAGTCGCGGATTTTCTTGGCCAAATAGAGCACATGCTGATTCCACCTCTGATGTTTGTCTATTAACATTCCTAGATATTTCATACAGTTGGTTTCCTTAACTGGCTCATTTAAATTTTCCGCATAAATGTGGTCAAAATCGGGACTCTGCAAGTTATAGAAAAGGCTATGTAGTTTGATTTTTTGATATTTACTGTAAAACCCGATTTTAACATTTCTTTGACAAATTGCCAAGTTTTGTCATGAAAAGTAATCACCGTATCGTCTGCGTATGCAATGAATTACCCCCCCCCCTCCACGTCTAAATCACAGAGACAATTTATATAGGGGTTAAAAAGTACAAGTCCTAGTACCATACCTTGCGGAACACCATGCTGGACTATTTTAATACCACTAATTGTCTCCCTATTCTGACATATCGGGTACGGCCATTTTCTAGTTACTCTGTTCGTCGGTCGTAATATTACCCTTCCAAACTGGTTTTTCAAACAATCCTATGAAAAATTCAATTTCGCCAAAAAAATATTAATTGTGGGATTACTTTCTATTTTTCTAGTAAAATTAGCCCTAGTCTTAGACCATAATTACTTATTTTAAATAATACTGCTTCAAACTCTGATAATTCACCTGTAAATTAACTAATTATTTTAGCTTCTGGCTAAAGACAAAGGCCACGATAAACAAAAGTCAAGTATAAATGATTTACTGGCGTCTTCTAAAAATAGGGTATTGTTAATCTTATTTATTATATTGGGCAGGCTAATATTTTTTTATTCGTAATTCACAAAAATTAAGGTATATGAAACTGGAGTTTAAAAATAAAGTGATGTAAATTTTGTAGATTGGTGTGAGAGAAATTAAGAAATGTATTTTACAAGTTTAATTTAACCTTAACGTCAAGTCTAAGCTGTATAGTGGTATGCTGTCCCGCTGTCAATCAGTTCCAATTTTTCATTATGAAGACAAATTATAATAACTTAAATAACTTGCCCGATTCCCAGTTTATTATTCAATGTCGTGTTTAAGAAATGTGATTTAAGGAATTGGATAAACCCTGCATTATTAACATTCTTAATAGGAAGTACAATCCAGAGTTGAACGTCACAATTTAATTTAAAATATTGTCTTCTTTTATCCCAACTAATTTTTATTGCTGCTCGGTTTACAAGACGAATGACCTTAAATCATTACTGGAAACCATAAATGACAAATACTATTGAAATTTAAGTAACTAAAAGAGAAGCAAAAATACAATCTGTAATTTAGTATGTTGCTTAATTTGCGACTTTATAAAGGTTGCATTAAGAATTATCCGAAAAAATAATATTAAATAAAATAATATTACTTGGTTACATCTGATGAATGATAATATGTAGATGTCAGTTTGTCTGGTCCTTTTTTAACATACTTAATTCATAAAAGTTAAGAGATGTATTGTATAAATTTAGTTTAAACTTAACGTCAAGTCTAAGCTGTAGACTGGTTTCAGATTTTTAACTTTATACTTTATTAAAACTTAACTTATAATATCCGGTCTCGAAAGTCTGGAATTCTTCATTATCAAGACGAATTATAACGACTTGAGTAACCAGCCGGATTCATAATTTAAATTTAATATTATGTTTAAAAATAGGTATTCTAAGAAATAAAAATTGTAAATTAAAGAATTGCTATGGGAAATGCAACCTAAAGTTGATCGCTACAATTTAATTTGAAACACTTTAAATGACTTCTTTTATCCCAATTAGCTTTTATTGCTGCTCGTTTTACAAGGATAGTTTACTTTCGAAGATGAATGACCTTAAATCATTACTGCATAGAAGCTATAAACGACAAAAGGTATTGAAATTTAAATAATTAAAAGAAATGGAAAAATACAATCTATAATTTAGTATATTTTTTAATTTGCGATTTTATACAGGTATTAGCATTAACGTTTATCCGGAAAAATAATAGGAATGAGGAAAATTTAGGTTTTTGGTCTTATGCTTTGTAAGAAACAAGTAATGGTTCCTTTTAATTATTATTTGATCAGTATTCTTTTTATTCGTAATTCATAAAAGTTGAAAGGTGTATTTTACTAGTTTAGTTTAAAATTAACATCAAGTTTAAACTGTAGATTGGTGTACTGTCACGCTGTTAGTCAGTTCCAGATCTTAAAATTTACCTAATAAATAGAATCGGGTATTAAAAGTCTGGAAGTTTAGAAAGAGAATTCGAATGTATATTTTGGACAAAAACTATCAAATTTATTTTATAGAGATATCATAACATGTCGTACAAAATTACTTAACAAATTACCTACTTCATAAATACCCAAATCGATTTTGTTTAAATATGGCTTCAGTCTTAAGGGTGAACTTATGCTCGTTATTTTACGCCTATTTTCAGGAAAAAATTACAACCAGTCCAATCGCTTTTGTTGAAAAATACAAAATACCACTTATATTAAACAATATTAATAAATTCTAAAATATGAATTAGGTGAGCTTAAGATAAAAATATAAGGTGAAAACATGTAATAATTTATAATTTTAAGTAAGAATAGTAATTCGGTACCTACAACATTGTTTTTGCGCAAATCAATTTAAAATGTATTGTAAGCTTAAGATAGTGTCGAGAAAATTACCTTGTACGTTAGATTATTTTGTCATAGGTATTTTAAATTTCGGTGTTATAATTCATTCCGGGGCAGATGTCGTCTTTGATTAAAAAAAAATAGAAAGCCATTATGCTACTGTTGTCAAAATAATTTCAACGTACCGGTTGATTTCTTGTATTTTGCATTCCTCCCCCCCCTTCGTATTTCGATTATTTAAGAAGAAAGCAAAACATTTAAATACAAAAGCTCTAGGGTTTTTACAGGATTTTTATAACATGATATCATAGAAAACAATTAAACATAAAAAATCGGACTTATTTACCAAACCAAGACAAATTATAATAACTTAAATAACTTGCCCGATTCCCAGTTTATTATTCAATGTTGTGTTTAAGAAATGTGATTTAAGGAATTGGATAAACCCTGCATTATTAACATTCTTAATAGGAAGTACAATCCAGAGTTGAACGTCACAATTTAATTAAAAGATTTTAATCCATTAATATGGAAAAGTTCCCAAGAACTAAAAGATCCTCACAAAAAAATTAAAAATGGTTTTACTGGTGACTCAAAAACTATTCAAAACGAAATAATTAATTATTAATTGAATTTAATTGAATGCATTTCTGATTATTTAAATGATCATGTAAAAAATGGAATAATGAACACACAGTTTTTTTCTGTGCAAGTGGATGACATCACTGATATTACGCAAACCTCCCAGTGCTCCATAATTTTAAGATACGTTAATTCAGAAGGTTCAGTAGTCGAGAGATTCTTAGGATTTCATAATGTCAGCTCCGATAGGACGTCGGAGAATTTATATTCTCTATTGGATCAAATTTTGGACCGCATTTGACTATAAACATAAATTAATAGAACAACGTTACGATGGCGCAAGTGTGATGTCTGGCCATCTAAATGGCCTTCAAAAAAAATTATCCTGATGCAGCAAAGTTTAAAAATATTTCTAAATGTCGAATTTGTTTGCAAGCCTTAGTGGTATTTCCTCATTTATTCATCACTCAGCCAAACGAACGTATGCTCTTACATCTGCATCTACGAGGCGTATACCAACAATTACAGAAATTCGTTGGTCTTCAAATTCGAAGTTAGTAAATATAATTCTTCAAGTTGCGTTCTTCAAAAAAAAATCGTTCGACATTCATTTTTGCATATCCAATGTAAAACGCTGTCGTGAGGCGCTCTGTAAAAAAAGAAATGAACTTTTTTTTTTAATACCATGTTTGATAAAGCAAATTCTATTACAGAAATAAAGCATTACAAACGTGAGCTTGCTAAGCTTTCACCTGAAGAAATTAGGGCTAAGTATAGAACCCTTTTTTATGAACTATTGGACCATATTTTAATGGAAATAACACTAAGCTTTCAAGACGCTGAAAAACTTACATTTTTATGTTTGGCAGATTCCGACTGGCCCATTTGAAAATTTGTTACAGTTATATGGGGAAATATTTTCAAAAAGTCAACGACTTAAAAATGAATTTGGTCTTATTTTTGCCAATGACAGTAATTGGAATATATCGCTGCAAGAGCAAGTGAAAAAATTAATGAAAATAAAGATATTTTAACCAAAGCAAATAAAGTGTTTTTCCTTATTTTGACAATACTGTCGACAAGTGCTTCAGTGGAAAGAAGTTTTTCTTGCCTCACGTGTAAAAACTTATTTAAGAAATACAATATCTCAAAAAAGACTTACTTCTCTAGGCAATATTTCAATTCAAAAGGAATGTCTGGAGGAGATTAGGGCTACTCATCCATGACGATGTTATAAATAAATTTGCTGCTATGAAGGATAGGAGAATTGATTTAGTATACAAAATTTAGGTAAGTCGTAAAAAATATTCTACCCCTTCCACATATAAAAAAAATTATTGCGATATTTTCTTGCTTCATTTGCACTTCACTTACTTTTTCACCCGCTAGTCGCCACTGAACCAGAATCCTAAAAAAATGCGCTTTTGAATTGGCCCCTATCCTCTCTAGGTTATTCCAAATATCCTATGACGGGGGCATTTGTCCTAAAAGCTGAAAGTCTGCTCATGTACTGCCTGTTCCAAAAATCTTCCCTCTAACTACAAACCTATATCCCTCCTCCCAATTATGAGTAAGGCAATGGGGAAGTATATCAATAATGATTTTTTAAATTACCTTGAAAGGTTTAAACTTATACTTAACCCACAACTGGAATAAGTCCATCGAATTTCATGGATAAGCGCAAATTATTGCCCTCGACGTATCTAAAGCCTTTGATCAAGTCTGGTATGACGCAATTCTTAATAAACTTCCTTCCTATGGTCTTCCACCAAAACTTTATACTTGGGTTGCCTTTCTTTCCAGTAGAAGTATTTCTGCAGTGGTTGACAGCCATTCATCAAACTTTCACCAAATCAACCCGGCGTTCCACAGGGTTCAGTGTGAGCACATACCGTGTTCATCCTGCTCATCAATGTTCTACTTTCTTCTACCAGCAATCCGATTCACAGCTATGCTATTGATGGCACACTCCACTCCAATATACAATTTCCCAAACTTGTCTCCAAGACTGAAATTGATGTTAGGTGTAGAGTAATGATTTTATCCCTACCCAAGGACCTTATTGAAGCCGCAGAATGGGGCAAAGAACCTTGTCTAATTTAAGACCCAATCTTCTTTACTATCTTACAAATTATCTCCCAGTACTCACACCTTTCAAATAAATAATCAGATGCTTGAAGACAAAGATTCTTTTGGCCTAGTCGGTATCACTTTTTAGAAAGATCTCCACTGGCATCATCACATGACCTCAATTGCCAAAGCAGCTAAAAAAATTGAGTTTTCTTTCCCGAGTTCGAAAATATTGCACTTCTGCTAACTTGTTAGCCTTTCCTTCATTCTTTAATATCTTTGACTCTGTTCAAAGGAGAGCTATTCGCCTGATTTGATGATTCAGTCACAAGGAAGCTTGCATCAATCGCATTGTGGGAGATCTGTTTCTGTTTTACAGATACTGACACGAATTATGCCATACTTAGTCCCTTGCAGCTCTGCAAAGACAAAGGACCTTCCACTTCGTGGTCTACTCAAAGGTATATATATATATATATATATATATATATATATATATATATATATATATATATATATATATATATATATATATATATATATATATATATATATATATATATATATATATATATATATATATATATATATATATATATATATATATATATATATATATATATATATATATATATATATATATATATATATATATATATATATATATATATATATATATATATATATATATATATATATATATATATATATATATATATATATATATATATATATATATATATATATATATATATATATATATATATATATATATATATATATATATATATATATATATATATATATATATATATATATATATATATATATATATATATATATATATATATATATATATATGTAGCAATTTTGTTGTGGTGGTCAACTATTATAATTTGTATTTCTGTTAAAGACACATCGGTTTCTAACTATTTATTTGTTTAGGCGTAATTGGACTCTAAGCTACAAGGCAACTTTTTCAGCTCTTAGACTTACATCAAGATGTACTAAATAATTTATTTAAGTAAAACAATGACTTTTAAGCTATATTGACACCTTACCCTAAAATAGCATATTTCTAAGAACGTATTTTATTTACAGGGGAAGTCGAAAAAAGTGGTACAGAGGCCTGTATACTGGTTTAGCCTTTATTGTTTTTCTCCTTTACTACTTTGACAGAACAAGAACAGTTGACTTGACTACTTGACTATATTTGCAAAATCGTTTAGATAATTTGCAAAACATCAATATATTAGGAAATTTAACTCATAGTTTTTCCGCTCTTATTTAAGTATTTTTTTATTAATTTTTCAAATTATTCCACATGGTTTCCTGTCTTTTATTTGCAGAAACAATTGTCATTAAAACCGGTTTAATAAATTGCTATACATTTGCATAGATCAATTCTATTGTCGGTTTGTTTTAACAGTTGTCTGCAATGTGTCTGCGGCACAATCCCTAATTGAAAATAAACATTTGCGAATGTTTTCTTTTTCCTAAAGGTGGCGTCTTTGTTGAAATTGTTAGGCAAACAGCGTATTCATTGTAATGTGTATCTGATTTGAAGTGATTTGCTTAGGAGATAATTTGTTATGTTAAGGACAACCGCACATAAATATTTGTTTAGTAATGCTTTATTTGTATATATTTGCAAATTATTACCATTGAGTCACAAAAGTTGTGTCTCTATTCAAAACTTATTTTCTCAGTCACTGATAAATTCTTTCATTTTTCTAGAACAGTTGTTTCAAGGATTGAATTAGGTTTTGATTATTGAATTTTGTAATGTTAAAACCTAACATTATTTTGTTCTTATTCAAGATTCCACTTATATGGAATTATATCTTAACTAGAATATTATAGCATTTTATTTTTTTAACTTTAATGTATTTTTTGGTATTATATAATTTATCGTTCATTCACCAGCAATGAAAGCCAAATTTCAATTTTCAAAAGCAAATACTACAGCCGTTGAAAAAAAATATTCAGTTAACGCTACAGCTAAATATGTATCAAGAGCGGCAAGTAAACATATTGAATTGATTATGTCTTATTCATTTCATAAGGCGTTGTAAAAGACAACATTCTTCATACAGTACTTACTTATTAAATCTGACCTTGATTTCGGTCCACGGTCCATTAATAATAAATACGATTAGATAGCTATATCATCATTATTAATGACATTAACGTTGAGTGGTGTTTGTTGTAGGTGGATATTTTGCAAAAAAAAAATTTAATGAATGAAGTCTATTGACATTAATTATGTGTATAGACTTGTTATTACTGGGAATCTGTAACTTGTGCAAGTATTTACTTTGCTAGATAGTTTCAATTTTTTGATCACCTAAAAAAGTCAAATATTTTCCCATATTCATCTTCCGCATCGAGCCCGCGTGTCTAGGGGGGCAGTAACAGAAACGTCGATTTTTGAGTTTTCATCGATTTTTTTTAAATCAATAAAATTTGGTGCTCACTAAGTATAGTTTACAGTAAAATAGTACTCAGGGATACGATAAATCCAGTTCAGAAAAACCGACTAGTAATCAAGGGAACGAGTGACAATACAATAAAAAAAGGTTTTGTTTAGATATCAATTTTGAATAAAATATATTTCAAACAAAGTAGCTAAAAAATGCAGAACGCACATCTGAAATATTGCACAATCTATAAAAAAAATATATCAAATAGATAGCACAAAAAAAAGTTCTTTGCTTTTCCTACCCCCAAAATATAATGATACTTAAGACGTGAATTAAAACATATATAAAAAATAACAGAGCTTGGCTAAAAATTAAAAAAATAAGCGTTTGCAATCCCTTAAAATGATAATAAAACTTCTGCTTGCAGCACGCCGTAAATTGTACTTTTACCGTAAATGTGACCAAATAATAAATAGTTGTTCTGTACAGTTTTTTTTAATTTCTTTATAAGCTTTTTTTGATTAATAAATTTGACACAATCTTTTCTAGAGCTGTGTTTTTAAATTTGCTTTTTGAATGCAATCGGAGGCTTTTATACCGCTTGTATATAGAAAAGAACTTTGTTTCTAACTCTTGCGGAAAGTATCACTTTTCTCACTAGTTAGGAAAATAACTATTTTTGTTAAACGTAAAAATGAATTTAACTTTTATATTCAAATAGATGTCTATATGCTCTTTACTGTGTCATTTTTTTTAGATGCCGATTATGTTAGATTGGCGTTTAGGTAGACACCTTTACTAACATCCATAGACTTTTTGAAGGTTACTAACACCGCACCCTCGATATTAACAGGCTATCGATAGTTCATTGCTTCCTATCCATATTTACGTTAAAGGTGGTTTAGAACTAGAAGCTAAATTTATTGAACTGCAAAAAGAAGGTCACAAAACAAACATATACTATTTATTTTATGTTTTTGTAAAAAAAATCCAGCATACAGGGTAGCTCTAGGTGAATGGAATAGCACTTTAAAAATAAAAATATAGTCTAGGTTATTGTAATCGTAAGCGCAGATCTTCGATAACTTTAAGGGGCATAAAATAAAAAAATATATTTCAGTCAATATCTACACATCAAAAAATTGTGGAAATCATTGACGTAGATAATTGATATTTTAAGCTGTACATATTTTTAAACAATTCATAAAAACATGTTTAAGCTTTATTGAGTCGGAATATTGTTTAGGTAAATATCTATTTTATCTGAGATGTCCTAAAACAAGTAATACGAAATTGGGCAGAAATTCCTTATTACCCTATATCACAAAAATCCTAAACTATACCTGGATATGGTAATCGGCAAGCGAGTCGGCAAGGCATCAATTTTTAGGTCTCTATTTTATTCCGCCTCTGTTCTCAAATTATCAGGTTTTATAAATTATTTAACTGATATAATTGTATTGAAGATACAAGAAAACACTCTTTGTTGAGAAAAGCACAATTTTCTTAATTACTATACTTAACTTTACAACAAAAAATTAGCAGTAAGAGTGATATAGCTTTAACGGCGATGCCCCTACGTTGTAGCTCTCCGGTATTTAACCTAGTGATAACCTACATTACCTCCGATGTAACAAAATACCTATATCGCCACACTTCCCATAATTTAATAATAATATTTGTTTATGGTTTTTAACCGACCAGTCATATTTTTATTTTCTTGTAATAGGTGTATTACCATGTATGGTACCGGTTACAAATACGTAGTAATTATTCATTTTATTTTCATCTTGGTTACATGATATATTCAGCTAAGTATTTATGAAGCAATTTTTAAGGTGTCGTTTTCTGCTTATTAATTTTTCCGCATATTTTTGTATAAGTTTTTCAATAGGAGATTAATGATAGATTCACAGACTTGATTTAAACGATATTAAATTAAAAAAATATGACTAAACAGGGCGATTCAGAAAATCTTTTATTCTCTTTAGACCAGTAGTCTCAAAGTCAAAGATTTTACTCGGGGCTATTGTTTCTGAAAGGCTTTGTCTGTCAACTTAACATTTTCGTTACCACATACTTCCATATCTCACTTATAAATCTTACTTTTATTATAGTTGATTTTATATTTTATATTGATATTATGATCGAATGGTACCTTTTTTACAAAATTATAATATTTTACTTCAAATGCCAATTAAAAGCACACACAAATCAAACAATTTTTATGGTATTTCATGATATAATCAACGTATTTCAGTACTTTCTTGTTCTTTCGTAAGTGTGCATACATTTTCGTTTCAGACAAGATTTGCTGAAAAGGTTAGGTTATTTATCTAGCTAAAAACCGTTTTTATTAGTAGATTTAAAATTTTATATTTTATTTAATTTTCCTTTAAACCAAGCGTACTGAAAAGTTGTGAAAATTTAGTTTTTTGATACAAATGGCACTGAAGTCCAAACTATCATAATTGGAACAATGCAGTTTTTGGGACTATCACGCGTATTAGTCACAGATTACAAAATCTATTTAAAATCATACAGCTTTAACAGAAATAGAAATGTTTTCATAGTCCCAGTTGTTGAAAAATAAATTGACTATTTTATTTTTTATCGTTTTAAATTATAAATATTTCATTCAAGGCGGTACTTTTATAGTGCTTTAATCAACAACGAAGTCGCTTTCCAGTCGCGATTATCATTAACAAGCAGATCGGAATTGTCATACCAGATTGACCGTGATGGTCACGAAGAAAAAATCGGCGTGTTCAATTAACCGTGGCGAGGAGATTGATGGCCGCAAATGATTTTTTTAACGGCCGCTCTTGCTGCCAGTAACTAATGGGTAGTTAAAGAGATAGATTAGATTGTAGTAGCCATATGTGTTGTATATATATATATATTAAATTTCAATGTTTCCCACATTGTGTTCACAGGTACGTACCTCGAAAATAACTTTGATGATATTATAAATAGCACAAAGGTAAAAATTTTAAATCTATGTATAACTGAAACAACGAAAGTTATAAATAAATTAAATAATCTCCTTCAACAAAAAGTTAACGCAGTTAAATCAATAATTCCAATTGAGATTTTTAAAAAGTTCATGAGGTTTGAAAAATTATTCAATTCTATTAAACAAAAAAAAAACTTTCTAAATTAATATCGGTCACTGAAAAAAATGACATACAAATAAATACATCCTCATGGTTAGACAACATCTTTAACACAGATATTCCTAACGATGTCGCAGAAGTTCTTGCTTTAGGCAAAACTTCTCTCTTCCTGTATAGAACGAAAAAAACTTACCTTTAACAGAATATATATCCTGCGTAGAAACAGCTATTCAAGATAAACCAAATGAAATAAAAGATAGCTTAAGGTCAGACGTAGTAAATATAATTACCAATCATAAAATAAAAATTAAACATAAAAAAAATAAAATTACCAACTTTTAAAAACGAATACAGAAACAACATAATAAAACAAGGCAATTTATTAAAGATAATCCTCAAATAACCATACTTAAACCAGATAAATGCAGTAAAACCGTTATAATGAATACTACTGATTATGACACAAAAATGAATCAGCTCTTAAAAGATACCAGTACTTATAAACTTTTAAAGAAAGACCCAACTAATATCTTTCAAAATAAAAATCATACTTTTATAAAAAAAACTCTTATAAAAAAAATCTATTAACTGACGCGGAAGCTAAAAATTTGTCAATTCATAACGCAGTCACGCCTAAAATATATGGCCTACCCAAATTGCATAAACCCAACATTTCCCTCAGGCCTATAGTTTCATGTATTCAATCTCCTTTCTACAAGCTCTCAAAGTATTTGTCAAAATGTTTGTCAAATATCACAGGTGAAAACACTTATTAAATAAAAGACTCATTTAGATTTAAATATTTTCTAGATACATTAACAATACCACCAAATTCAAAGTTAATATCACCAGATGTAATTTCTTTGTATACTAATATACCAAATGAACTCATAGTTAGTGCTATAAAAAGCAAATGGAATATTTAAAAAAAATTTACAACTCTAACTCAGCCTGAATTCTTAGGAGCCTTACATCTTATAATGTCAAATAATTATTTTCAATACAAAAACCAATTTTATCAACAACTTGATGGATGTGCTATGGGCTCACCTATTTCCTCTGCAATCGCACAAATAGTTATGGAATACCTAGAAGAGAAAGTTCTCGAAAAATTGAATTTTAATATTACTTTTTCTAAGAGATATGTGGATAATTGTTTAGCATCAGTTTCAGAAAATAAAATAGAAGAACTACTTTTCGCATTCAATAATTTCCACCCGAAACTTCAGTTCACTCCTGAAGTTGAAACAGAAAACAAAATAAATTTTCTCGACCTTACTATAATAAGACAAAAAGAAAATAATTTAAAAACTAAATTGTGTACAAAAGAAACTTCGTCTGGACGATATCTTAATTTCAATTCCCACCATCCATACAAACAAAAAAAGAAGTGTTATGATTGGTCTAGTTGACCGTGCCATGTCTTTAACGTCACCAGAATAATGTCCTGAAGCCCTTAATAAAGTTAAAGAGACCTTGAATGCAAATCATTTCCCAAAAAAACTGATAAAAAAAAGTATCAAACAAAGGACGTACATATATTATAACAATCATAACGAAAACGTAAGACGAGATAATACGCAAAAAAAAAATATTGCAATGCCATACACGTCTCAATTATCTCAAAAATTAAAACATATCTTAGGAAAATATAACATAATTGTGTGTCATAAAGCCCAGAACCTGATAGGCTTCCTATTTACAAAATTAAAAACTAAAATTCCTAAAAATAAAAAATTCAATTTCATATAAGAAATTCCTTGTTTAAACTGCCCTATGAAATATATTGGTATGACAACCCAACTTTTAGAAAATAGAATAAAAGGGCATAAGTATACAAAGAATGCGTCCACATCCACACAAACATGAAAAAAGCACAAAACACGAATTTAATTTTTTTGAAACCAAAATCATTGATGAAGATAACTTGTATCAGAAATTAATTATCAAAGAAATGATTCACATAAAAAAAAATGCAGTAAATGACAAACAAGACATAAAAAATTTAAGTCAAATATACCACAATTTGATATTTTAGTATAGTTTTAACGTCGTCTAAGCCGTTATTTTTAAAATGTAGTATATCATTGTGAATGTCTGATTGTACTCTAAGGTTTAAATTAAAAAATAGCAAAAAATTATCTTTAAATTCCTCAAAAAAACGTACTACGATAAGAATGCCTTTTTACCTAAAACTGTGCCATGAGTTGCTTGGCAAACCACTAACTTGCTATCTATCATTCAAATATAAATAAATAATCAACATACATTTTTCGAGGTATGTAACCTTATTTTATTAATTTTGTAATAATTATTTGTCAATAGTATAAAATTTTAAATCAGTTTTAGAAAAATTGTAAATGTCTTTTTATTATTAGACCACTAAATGTTTTTAAAATGAATTGTAGATAGGAAAGGAAAGTCATTATACCAAAAACAATAGGGAATGAGCAATTTTTGAGAAAGCCTACTATGATAAGCGAAACGTCAAGTTAATCCCATTGTTTGATTTTGCAAATAAACCTATACCCAAGAAAGAAGTCCAATTAATATATATATATATATATATATATATATATATATATATATATATATATATATATATATAATGTGTTTTCATTCCGGGTGTACATCTGTTCACTACTGTCGTTCTGAAAAGAACAGTTTTGCTGACGTTTCGCCAAAGTCACATTTGGCATTTTCGAAGCTTTCTTTCTCGCGTCCGAATAGAGACTCTATTCATATAGTGTAGTTGTGATAATCTCTCCATGAAGCGCTATAATTTTAGACTTCTCATTCTGAATAGAACGATTTTTCCACGGTCGTCAAAATCACATTTGGTATTTCACAAGCTTTCTCTCCATGCTAAAAGTTGTATTGTAGAAAAATATTACATATGAATTGATCCAATACAGAAGAATCCCAAAAATGACCATAAACATACGGGGACTGATCAGAAACTTTAATAAATAATTTTGGTCATGACAATTTTCTTTAATTCATAATAAAGAATAGAATAGGAACAATTTTTTAGTTTTTTTTAAGATTCAATATAATAATTATATTTTATTTATTAATAATTAATAGATTATAATAATAAAAACATCGCAGTGTCATAATTTCATATGAGTATAGTATAGTTGTGATAAAGTTTGAAGCGATATAATTTTAGGCTTTTGTCTAACAACGATTCGTCTTGAAATATAAACAAAAACTCTAAAAAAATAATTTTTAATTAACAATAGGCTCATTTTGTGAAAAATCAGCGAAAAAATGTTTTTCCAGCGGGATATTGTTCCTTCAAGTGTCTAGATAATACCATATTTAATTAATTTAATTGTGTAATTTGTTTTACTTGTTAAGGCCGGTTTGCCTAACGGCTTAGCGCTCGCCTCCCCGAATTCTATTTTCAACATTAAAATAATAATAATAATAGAAGTTCGGGGAGCTAGGACTTTCTATTGGATATGTCTTCCTCTTTCACAATATTTATTTTATTTCTTAAATGTTAACTTAGTTAATATGAACCGAATTAAATTTCTGCTTCTCCATTGTACAAACGGTGACAAGGATGATACCTAAATGGTCTCATTCCATGGTTCAGATCTCGTGGTGTAAAGATCACTGAAAATGCCTCGTGCAATCGAAGGCGAAACGTCGGAAAGTAATTCCAATTTGACACGATCTAATCCCAAGAACCATGATTTCTTAATTGACCAAAGCCGTGAAGCTTCCGTTCTATTCCATGGTTGTTCAGAATTATGCTAATTAAGAATTTTGATATTGCACTGGCATCGTCTGCTGATCTTGTAGAATTCCCTGGATCAATGTGGGAAAAACCCAAGACTGCGGCTGAATTATCTTCATTGGTTACTGTCTTTCTTCTTTGTAGTGGTTTGCGGAATGAATCGTACTGCAGAATTTATTAAAATATATATCTAAGTTTTTCTATGTAATGGGGCTTTTTCGAGAAACCTTGAAAAGTTTGTGCTACATTCTAGATAAATTATCTCCATAAAAAATGTTAATGATTAAATATTAAACCTCTTCACTGTGCTTACTCTACCTACGGGCGGCCCTGATAGCCTTATAAAAATATTTTTTTTAACAACTTTTGACATTCTGTTAGAACAGTATCGCAGTATTATAACGTCAGTTAAAAAAGGATCATTCAATTTAAGGATTATCCCAAAAAGGCAGTTTTTGGGTACATTTTGAAAAAAAACTTTGTAATCAAATTAGATTAAATTTAGTAACACCTGTTGAAAGTATTTAAACTAAGCTTTTAAATGAACAAAGGTTTATCGGGATGTCTTAATAAATCACGGAGATAAATAGTGGTGGGCACTATCGAATAAAAACTATTGAATTATTCTATAGTTACTGCATATTCCTTTAAATTAAGATGCATTCTGGTAACTTTATTAATTAATTGTATGTCAGTAGATAACTATGTAGCTTGAATATGACTGTATATGGACTTGTTCTGTAATCTATAAATTAAAAAAGTAAACGAATGAATTTATTCGAATAAAATCATTCGATAGTTGATTATGAATAGTTACTAATTATTCGATAGTTCATTTTAGTCGATAGTTGCTATCGCTAGATAGAAAGGTGTAACTTCTACAAAAATTGATATTTGAGGAAGGGACTACTCCTTCACCAAAGTGTCAAGAAACGACCAAAACATGACGCTCTAATTCTTTTAGAATCAAGGAGTTTGCTAAGGGGTTTCAGTATTATAACCGAATTACCTCAACACTAAAACCAAGAAGGTGACATGTCATTCGTCTTAGAAACTCGATGCGGGAAATGACAACCAGTGCCGCCATCTGTTGGTACTATGGTGCAATAAATCGCTTTAGATGCGATATAGATGAAGCACAAAAAGACACGTATCTGTGCAAAATAGAAAAAGACAAAAATATCAATTTATGTGTGTAAAAAGTTATACGAAAGAACTCATGGTGAGGGACTACTCCTTCACTAATGTGTCAAATGCAGGCTTACAGCATTAATGCCAATAAATGGGGAAAAAATGCTATAACTAGACGAAAGACTTTAGGAGGACAATCTTTAGAAAAAATGTTGTTTGTATATCAAGTGCAATACTTTAATTTTTAGAGTGATTCCAACCATCGAAATTGATCTTACTTGTCTAAGATTAAATTTGTTCACTAATTTAAGATGTAAGATAAGGTAATTCCCTAGTAAACATATTTGTTTTTCAAAATATATGCATACCTGACCATGTTCGTTATTGCGCCAGACATTTAGACGATCAAAGCGTTTTATTAAATACTTTGCTCCTAGGACGGGATCAAATAGACCATACATTTTCGAGAGCACCTAATCTTTTTACAGAAATGAAGATTTTTTTTTATTAACGGCAACATAAAATATAACGACTGAAATTGTTTTTCAAACGATGAATTACAATATAATATAATAATAATTTAATTAATGCAAACATTATTTTACTAAAAGTTTTGCATACGGCATAAAGTAAATTTATTAAAATCTTCTGAAATAAATAAACTTAAACACACAGGTATGTTACTTACTAACGATTAAACTGACCTGAACAATTCGCCTCTTATAAATATTCTTTGTTAACATGGAATTAAGTAAGGATGAAAAACCCATTGTGAATCAGGTAAAAGCAGATTTTCTTCCTTCATTATATTTGTATCATCTGACGAAGCTACAGTGTTGGCGAAACATGTCATGACTTGGTTTTGTTTATTGTAGTGGAAATTTTAAGTGAAAATTGTATTTTTTTAACTGCTTTGCGATAGTCATTTGGTGACTTTCTTTACGGATTTTGGCAGTTCAGAACAAGCCCTAAAGGTTTTATATTTATATTTGCTCTCTATCTCTGCTAATAAATCCTGTGGGATAACTCTTACCTGGAAACAATTTTAGACGCTGGATATAGAAATGAAAATTATGGTATTCGAATTAGTTCTTAGAAGATATTTAATATTGTAAGGCAAACAACCAATTTTTATTATTAAAAAAACGCAGAAAATATATATATATATATATATATATATATATATATATATATATATTTTAGGACAATGTCCGTCTAGCATTACTAAAGGTCTCTTCTAGTCTTAATTATAAGTTGGGTTGCTGGTTAGAAAAATAGAAATAAGAACAAACTCTGTACGAATGTAAGTTGCCTTATAATGTATTTAGGCCTACCAAAAACATTTTTAAAATCTTCTGCAAACTCAAATTATCATAGTAAAGTTATCATAGTCTAGTTATCCATTTTACTACTCCGTAACTTAAATATTTATTTTAAATCACTTTATATATATATATATATATATATATATATATATATATATATATATATATATATATATATAATGTGTTTTCATTCCGGGTGTACATCCGTTCACTACTGTCGTTCTGAAAAGAACAGTTTTGCTGACGTTTCGCCAAAATCACATTTGGCATTTTCGAAGCTTTCTTTCTCGCGTCCGAATAGAGACTCTATTCTTCTGCGTTTTTTTAATAATAAAAATTGGTTGTTTGCCTTACAATATTAAATATCTTCTAAGAACTAATTCGAATACCATAATTTTCATTTCTATATCCAGCGTCCAAAATTGTTTCCAGGTAAGAGTTATCCCACAGGATTTATTAGCAGAGATAGAGAGCAAATATAAATATAAAACCTTTAGGGCTTGTTCTGAACTGCCAAAATCCGTAAAGAAAGTCACCAAATGCCTATCGCAAAGCAGTTAAAAAAATACAATTTTCACTTAAAATTTCCACTACAATAAACAAAACCAAGTCATGACATGTTTCGCCAACACTGTAGCTTCGTCAGATGATACAAATATAATGAAGGAAGAAAATCTGCTTTTACCTGATTCACAATGGGTTTTTCATCCTTACTTAATTCCATGTTAACAAAGAATATTTATAAGAGGCGAATTGTTCAGGTCAGTTTAATCGTTAGTAAGTAACATACCTGTGTGTTTAAGTTTATTTATTTCAGAAGATTTTAATAAATTTACTTTATGCTGTATGCAAAACTTTTAGTAAAATAATGTTTGCATTAATTAAATTATTATTATATTATATTGTAATTCATCGTTTGAAAAACAATTTCAGTCGTTATATTTTATGTTGCCGTTAATAAAAAAAATCCTCATTTCTGTAAAAAGATTAGGTGCTCTCGAAAATGTATGGTCTATTTGATCCCGTCCTAGGAGCAAAGTATTTAATAAAACGCTTTGATATATATATATATATATATATATATATATATGAACAAATATTCTTAGACCAGTAAGATCAATTTCGATGGTTGGAATCATAAAAATTAAATATACTTGATATACAAACAACATATATATATATATATATATATATATATTAGTGAAGGAGTAGTCCCTCACCATGAGTTCTTTCGTATAACTTTTTACACACATAAATTGATATTTTTGTCTTTTTCTATTTTGCACAGATACGTGTCTTTTTGTGCTTCATCTATATCGCATCTAAAGCGATTTATTGAACCATAGTACCAACAGATGGCGGCACTGGTTGTCATTTCCCGCATCGAGTTTCTAAGACGAATGACATGTCACCTTCTTGGTTTTAGTGTTGAGGTAATTCGGTTATAATACTGAAACCCCTTAGCAAACTCCTTGATTCTAAAAGAATTAGAGCGTCATGTTTTGGTCGTTTCTTGACACTTTGGTGAAGGAGTAGTCCCTTCCTCAAATATCAATTTTTGTAGAAGTTACACCTTTCTATCTAGCGATAGCAACTATCGACTAAAATGAACTACCGAATAATTAGTAACTATTCATAATCAACTATCGAATGATTTTATTCGAATAAATTCATTCGTTTACTTTTTTAATTTATAGATTACAGAACAAGTCCATATACAGTCATATTCAAGCTACATAGTTATCTACTGACATACAATTAATTAATAAAGTTACCAGAATGCATCTTAATTTAAAGGAATATGCAGTAACTATAGAATAATTCAATAGTTTTTATTCGATAGTGCCCACCACTATTTATCTCCGTGATTTATTAAGACATCCCGATAAACCTTTGTTCATTTAAAAGCTTAGTTTAAATACTTTCAACAGGTGTTACTAAATTTAATCTAATTTGATTACAAAGTTTTTTTTCAAAATGTACCCAAAAACTGCCTTTTTGGGATAATCCTTAAATTGAATGATCCTTTTTTAACTGACGTTATAATACTGCGATACTGTTCTAACAGAATGTCAAAAGTTGTTAAAAAAAAATATTTTTATAAGGCTATCAGGGCTATATAGGTATAGCACAGTAGGTTTAATATTTAATCATTAACATTTTTTATGGAGATAATTTATCTAGAATGTAGCACAAACTTTTCAAGGTTTCTCGAAAAAGCCCCATTACATAGAAAAACTTAGATATATATTTTAATAAATTCTGCAGTACGATTCATTCCGCAAACCACTACAAAGAAGAAAGACAGTAACCAATGAAGATAATTCAGCCGCAGTCTTGGGTTTTTCCCACATTGATCCAGGGAATTCTACAAGATCAGCAGACGATGCCAGTGCAATATCAAAATTCTTAATTAGCATAATTCTGAACAACCATGGAATAGAACGGAAGCTTCACGGCTTTGGTCAATTAAGAAATCATGGTTCTTGGGGTTAGATCGTGTCAAATTGGAATTACTTTCCGACGTTTCGCCTTCGATTGCACGAGGACAGTAGTAAACGGATGTACACCCGGAATGAAAACACATTGTATTTTTCCATCCGTGAAGGAGTAAAAATCAACACATATATATATATATATATATATATATATATATATATATATTATGTTATATAATATATAAAACATATATATATATATATATATATATATATATATTGGTGATTCTCCTATATTACAGCAATTCATATATAATATTTTTACAGTAAGGAATTCTAAGGAGTTTCCGCAATTTCGTTGTTTTATTAGATTTTTGTAACCCTCGTATACCCAGGTAAACTACATATTTTCAGATACTTCATTATTGTAACCCAGTTATAATACCCTATTTATTTTAATAATATCCGGGGATTAATACATGAAGGCGTTGTTAAAATATTTTTTTCCTGTGACCCCGCCCTGTAGCAAAAACCGTTCGAACGATTTTGTCGCAGGCTATATTATATTAAAATTTCAAGATGTTTGACCAAGACTACTTTTCCATAAGCCTGCGGGGTCCTTTGTAAGATGTTTATAAGTCCTCGGAGAACATTCTGGAAAAGTTCTTGATCTGTTCAAAATCAGGCAAGGATAAATCACTTAGAAGGTCGCTCTACTGTAATGTTTTAGCTTTTAGCTTAGCGAAACAATCACGTAATCGAAAAATAATTGGTCACTCGATTTTCCGCATTGTTATTCGATAAATTGATGTTAATCGATTTTAGTATTAATTGATTTAAAGATGGTATAGAGCTTGCTTAAAAACTTTATTTAATTTAGAGCAAAAGTAAACATCTCATTAATTTTTTTTTATTAAGTGAAGTTATACTTCATCACAATGTATTAATATCGTTTTAATCAGAAATAAGTACAGTTCGTTCTCTGTAATATGCTAAATGTTATTTATTACTGATAAGATTAGGGGTGGGCAAGATAATCAATTAATCAATTTGGAATATATTTCACAGCAAATAATTGATTTTTGATTAACTACTAATCAGATAAACAATTTTTCGGTTAAAAATATCCGAAAATTAATTATTAATCTTGATAATCTTCCAGCTCTACTAGAAACAACAGAAGCCAATACACAAAGAGCGAGTTGAGAGGAAATAATCTATAATCTAATTCCTAATTATTATTTATTTAATAGGTAGCCCATACGATTTTTGTAAAATATAACAATTTCAGTGTTTCCACTACTTTTTCCATATTTCTCGTTATATTCGTAGAAGGTAGATATTATTATATATATACTTCAGTTCGGTTTACGATACCTTGAAGTGCCTGATGTTTATCTGTACAGCAGCGTTACCAATATTTACCAAGTTTACTTGCATATCCAATTTCAATTTGTGTTTGCACTAGTATAATAATGGTAATAATAAAATAAAAAGAGGTGTGCGCAATACCACGCCAACCGTCTACAATAAAATTATGTAAAATAAAACGTTTTATAACAGTTCCAATATGAAACTAGTTTAATGTTTATATTATTATTCATTATTTGACCATTGGAATAGCTTGTCCGTTGCCATAACGATTTAATGTGCTGTTACAGTCTTGCGATTTATCAGCTTCCTATTTTCTTGTAGGTAGGTATTTGCGTAGCTAGTACAGTACACAGGAGCGTAAACTGTACCGTATGTCCGATTTTTTTTGTGAAACTAGAGTTTTTGTTTTTAAAGTTAAGTTACTTTAAGCTAGTTTTATAGTAAAGTTAAATTTTTATTACATTACTTACAGTAATATTAATTAAGTACCTATATACATTCTTATATATTTCTCTTTTCTGCTGAAAACGATTTATTATATTATATATTATATGATTCGTCGTTGCCGTGCATGTAAGATAATTTTTTTTATTTTTTTTTATTTCATCCTTTTTAGACCTATTTATGCAAGGTTTTAAATTTCAAAGCCTAAACTTAGGTTAAAATTTTGTAGATTTTTAATAAACAAAAGTAGCTATTGAGTCTATCGCATATGGGATTTTGCCAGTATTACTGTATTATTATTATAAAAATTGACAAAATTTAAAAAAGTTAAAAATGCCATTAAAAACCCCGAAAACTATGTGAAACACGATATTAACATGCATACTTTATTTCCTGATGATATGGTGAACGCAATATATATTAACTCTCTGAAATAATTGAAAATGGCGACAGTCCGCCATTTTTTACATTTTTAGATGTCCCATTTTCGATGGTATCTCACTTACGAGTAAAGAGAGAGAGTTGCGGCTGTGCTATTTTTTTTGTGAAATGAAAGATGGTATAAACAAAATTTTCATAGCCCATTTTTGAGATACAGGGCGTAATTAAAAATATTGCATTTTGGGCACCCCTCGTATCCCCGTAGCTGTCAGTTTTTAGCTATAAATCAAACAATTTTTAATGGGACAACCTGTATATTTTTCGTTTGTTTGGTTGTAAATGTTCTAACCTTTACATAACACATGATATGTATTTTAAATAATGTACCTAAAATTCATAATTTTTCAAAATGTGTCCCTATACTACACACTTGGTGAATATATTAATTAATATTAATATAATATAATATATATAATATATATAACATATATAATATATATAATATATATATATATATATATATAATTAACGATCATTTGCTAATGCGACCTGTTGGTTGCTAAATATTTTGTGTGTAATATTGTATTATTTTACGATGGCTAAAAAAGAAAATTATTTTATAAAATATGACATGTCAGTCTGCTTACTTACCTTTTGACGTTAAACTAGGTTCTCTTTGGTGAGACTGGTATCTTGAAATTTTGGATGGATGTTATCCCTGTGTGACTAGACAATGTCCCCCTTAACAGGATGGTGCGCCCGCCCACTATACCCGAGTTATTCAACCTTTTTTAGAAAATTATTTTTCGCTAAAATAGGTCGGTACCAATGGATCAATTAGATGGCCTCCACAATCGCTTGTCTTATCCGGTCTAGATTTTTTTCTGTTGGACTGTTATTACTGTTAATTATTCTGTAATAATTTTTAAAATAACCGTCATCGGACAATAAATGAACTACGTAATGCCACCAATGTGGCATTTCAAAACTTGCAAGGACGTTCCATAATTATTTTAAATGCTCTGAGAAGAATACCATTTTCAGTAGTTCTTTTAATATAAAAATCTATTAAGGGGTTAATATCGAGGGCAATACTATATTAATATTATTTATATTTCTTTAGTTTTATTTTTCCATAGTGTATAAAATTCATTCATAACTTACTTAGATTTAGCTTTTTTTAGTCTATGTTTGTAATATCCTAATATAACTAACTCAAGGCGACTAATACTAATACTATAAAATGCATTTAAGTTATTACGTAGGTATGGACATTTTTGGAAATTATGAATTTTAGGTTATTATTTAAAATACCTCATATATTTAATTTATAGCTAAAAATTGCAGCGAAAATCTGACTACGCCACTGGATTTTACGTAAAAAAACCTTTAGTCCTGCGATATATTAACAAATAAACAAAATACGAGGCGGATCCTAAAATTCAGTATTTTCAATTTCGCCCTTTACCTCAGAATCGAAACGGGCTAAGAAAAATTTTTTATACCACCTTTCATTTCACAAGAAAAGTAGTGTAGTATTGCGAAAACCTTAACTCTCTATCACTTCGTAAGTGGACGACCCCATAATACCGTCGAAAATGGGACTCTCTGTACATACATAAAAAATATATATAAAAATATATACCTCCTCCTTTTTTGAAGTCTGTTAAAAACAAGTAAATATGATAAGCGTTACGCGATACATATAAAATATATTTAGGCATAGATCTAAGGAACGAGGCCTTATGTATCTATATACAATATAAAACAAAAAATAATGCTGAATGATCTTGATGGAAACAAGACTATTTAGAAAGCACTAAACTAAAATAAAAATACACACGAGTTTACAAATTAAGCATAGCGAGTACGAGATGAAAAAGTTTCGTTACACATTTTTGTCACGGTCTAATACTTCCTTATACGTCCAAGAGTAATAAAATTATTACATAGAGACTTGAAAGAAATCGGTCTGCAGCTAGTCCGACGCTTAGGTGTTTGATATGATGAGAATGAGAAAAATAAAAATTCCTCCGGCAATATAATCGTCCAGAAATATAAAAAAAATGATTGAAAAGGTGCGAAAATACCGTTAAATTTTCAGGCGCGTTTTAAGTTGTTTAGTTCGGTAGTTTTCTCACTAAAAACGAAAACACCCGAATCATAGCTAGTCAAGTAACAATTGTTTCGCAAAATATGACGTAGAACATTGCCAAAAAAATACATTCTTAAGGTAATTGTGAATAGTTTTCGAGTTTAATGATTGGATGTTGATATTATTTCAGTATCAATTGAATAAAAAATATTTAGACGAGCATGCATGCTAGACTTAACCTCACAGAGAATTATCAAAAATGTTCCTGTGAATATTCGTTTACAGGGAAAACCCTATAACCAGTTTGAAGTTCATCAATACCACTTCAAGATAGGCAGGTTTGGAATAACGTTTGATTATCCGGATCCAAAAAAATACGAAATATGTTGAAAAATTTGATTTGTACCCCAGTAAAAATGTTTCAAAAAGAGCTGGAGGATGTAAACAACCTGAAATAAATTAAGAATAATAGATACAGGTCTTTGCCTTGGAAAAATACAACAGAAAATAATCTAGATGCTGTAAATGTTGATGGAATTATCGACCATTTTCCAAAAATCCAAGTTTTTTTCTATAATCTTGTTTTCCTCTTTTCTCGTGCATATTTTTAAAGCGACCGATGTTGAACACATTAGTAATCGTTCCCAGTTGAGAATCCTGACAAATACATTACCGCTGGTAGGTTTGAAAAAAAATTTCGGCGAGCAAAGAACTGTGAAAGGTGAGATGCAGGCTATCTGAGCTACCTCCAAGTCCAGAAATGGCTGTTTATTGAATTTTGTTCCACAAACGCAAAAAAGGATGTCACAAAAACTCTGCCAGTATAAAAGCAGTATTATTTTGCTCATCATTGTGTAAGTCTTGCATAGACATCAATTGCAGAAATTTACCAAAGGTCACGGAAGCAGTAGAGGATGAAATTGAAGAGGAAGAAAGAAACGATGAGAAAGATTATGATGACGAAATCGAAAATTAGAATAAGGAGGAAGTGAAATTTCACGATGAGAAATGCAAATTCAGATGATTTTTTAAGTGAAGCTTTTTTAAAAATGAAAACTTGACAATTTAATTTAAAAAAATATAATATATTTTTCTTAAAAAATGATAATTTTTGATTAAAAATTGACTTTTATAAAAGCTAAAATTTTGAAATTCCAAAAGATAATTTCGATTTTTGTTAAAACCTATTCGTTTCTGTTTGACTATCTGAAAGCCGGACAAGCAAATTTAAAACAAAATTTTCAAAAAACTCCGCCTCATTCCTATGATTTACTCCACAGAATGAAGAGTGGATGGAAAGCTCTTCTGCCAAACTAAGCCATAACGTTTTTTTTTTGTAATTTGATGGAAATTGTGCCCAGCACGCTGGGCTAATCGGCGTTTTATTATTTAATGTTTCATATGTAGTTCCAATTATTAGATACTTTTTTAACTTATTAGGTAGCATATTATATTTGTACGATAATACAAGACACCCCTGCATTTTAATTCTAAAATCTTAGACCGTCTGAGATTTTTTTTCTGACGTACACCAGAAATACTTTTTTTAAAGTGATTTCGGTTATTATAAATCTCAATGGATGTTGAAAATATTGAAAAGGGTTAATTCTTGAAACAAAAATGGGGAGCAGGTAATCTAAGGACATCGAGTTAAATATATCTTGGGGAGTTTTTACTAATCGTTTTCATTTTTGGCATTTTGGGGTTATATGTACATCTATTATTCCGGATCGATATGACTAACGTGAATAATTGTTTTAAGGTATTTAGGGTATTATATAGCTTCTATCATCCCATCAAGGGTATTTATAAAATGAAAATATAAACACTCAATACATAAATGTTTTTTTGTAATTAATTAGTAATTAGCTATTAAAACTAGTGGTAATAAGTTCTAAAACTCGTATGCAAACTTAAAGCTAAACTGACAGTGGGTTAGTTTGATTTATACTTGACTTATGCCTCCATATACATTGTACATAGATCCCAAGGCATTCTTGATTTATCCAAGTATGAAAAAGATCTCCACAGATATGTAAAATGTGCCTAGTTAATTAACTTTTTCGTGAAATTTTTTGGGTCATTGAATTGCTGCTCTATCGTATAAATGTAACAACAAACTGTAAAGCTATATTAGTAGAAATTATGTGGTATCGTTCTCAGTTATTACGTTTTATAGTGTAAGCTGTAAAATCCGCGCGGATGTAAGGATCAATAGGAAGGCATATATAATAGCGTTCTTTGTACAAGAGAATTCTAAATCTTTCAAACTACCGCTTGCTAGTAGGTCTCGTTGGAACAGAACGATGTTTAAAAGCCCAACCATATGCAAGACATTAAAAGATACATCACCAGTATTTATCTATGGATGTTTCTTAGGATGATACAAGACTAAACCATAAAACAGCTTTATCATACACGTATTGTATATTCGATATTTTCAGAGGCAGTATGTAAAAATATTATAAAATGTCTTTAATTCAATTCAAAGTAAATGTTGAGGCGATAGCCCAATATATTTTGTGGAAAGGAAACGTTTCATCATAGATTTCAAGTCCACTAATTATCAGAACTAAAAAAAAAAATAATGAACTAACAGTTTGGCAACCAAGAATCAGAAGTTTCTATGAATTTCCGGCTCCATAAATTGATTACTAACGCAAGAACATAAGTAGATAATTATAAAAGTTATCTTCTTAATTTCTCATTGACTTGCTAATGTTCACCTTCATCAGGCATACAAATACTAACCTAATAACAATTGAATCGTAAAGTTGCAGAAATAATCAACCTAGCGATTAATTTGACGCCTTCAGAATATTCCATATTTGGTGCGCTATATCAATATGTGGAGTAATAGAACGTATTCAACGAAATCAAATTACTGTATTTGAAATAGATAAAGAATTACATATTATATAATCATCGAAATATTGTTTTTATGTAAGGATATTCAATTATTATCCACTTCTTAAAATCAAACATGCTTCATGTCATTAGACCGTGTCAAAGTGTAATCGCTTACAGATGTTTCGCCTTCTATTGCTTGAAGTATATTTACTCCATGAGACCAGAACACTAGTTTACAATAATTTATTATTACAATAATGCTTAAATATTAGACTTTAAAGTATTTCACTTAAAGCAAAATACATAAAATCATTAGCCTTTGGACTTAAAACTAAATGATTAGATTGCCTTAAGATATTTTAGACTTCTCTCTGTTAGTGGGACTAATTATAGTGATCGGTTTCGTATTTTTATTGAAATTATTAGGTTAATATATTCTCTGATTTTGTCTTTATAGAATTCCTAGATCGATACAATAACTTTGGATTCTTTTGCATTTATGACATGTCCAATCGAATGCAGTTGTTCATTTACATCGGATTGGACAATATTATGTTTTTTTTCTAAAACATCGTTCATGATGCTTAAACCCAGTTAAGTTTCCTCTACACTCTACAAGAATGAGAATTTATATATAACCCTTCCGTTAAAGAAAACTATATCCTTCTTCAATCAAAAATATTGTCCAATTTTCTTGTTCCTTGATTAGAGTCCATTAATTGTTCTCTGAAGATGCCTCGTGCAATCGAAGGCGAAACATCGATAAGTGACTCTTTTATAATTCACATTTGACTAAAGCCGCGAAACCTTACGTTCAGGTTTCATACGTAAACTGAACATTAATTATCATTATCAAACTAGTTCAATATTTTGCTGTATGGATTCTGGATATTTTAGCTTTCCTCCACAGATTTCCATGAGGTTTATCCGAGGTTTTAGCTGTTGCAATTAAAGACCTAATGTTTTGTAAGGGATAATAGGAAAGCGCTTCAGAGTTAGGAAAATCGTGCTACAGTTGATTTTATGAGAATAAATTGCCAGATGTTTCTAGAGAAAATTTAAATACAGATCGGGCCTACCTCTTAGATATTTCCAATTAGTTTCTACCGGTACTTGTAAAAAAGGTTTACTTAAAAGGCAACCTGGAAAATTAGTGCACTCCCGATGGCTTACAACGGCTTAATGGAATTCTAAGGTTATATGTTTCAGCTCAAAATCCATCGGAAAATCTTAAAATTTGTGTTAAATTTGTCATGAAGGTTTATGCTCCAATGTGGTTTGCAATAAAATCATGCACAATCAAACTTTCAAGATACCTGCTACTTGAACTAAGAAATGCTTTCGTTCAACGAAACAGCTACCTACATATATCGGATAGGTGACAGCAAAAAGATAATTCGTTAAATAGTTTCTTTTAAACGAATAATAAAGATTCGCACCATGTTACAGGAGGGAGTCCGAACATTTATTTTGACTAAATTTAATTTAGAATAGCTAGAGAATATTGTGATCTATTACAAGACTGGCAAGAAATTTCCTTAACTAAATGACAAGAACTAAGAAAATTTGGAGATACTCCCACCAATTCTTTAATATATGAGGAAATAAAGACGTTTCCATGTCATACACAGGCTGTAGAAAAGGCAGTCAAGCTTGTGATTAAAACCTTGATGCTAGTGACTGACCCGAAGAAGCGTGATTGAGTTATTAGAAACACCATTCTATCCAGGTTTACTATGCCAAAATTTAATACCAAAAACAATTTTTTTTCCAATAATTAAATTTAATGTTGTTTTCTATTAAAGTAGCTATGATTTAGTATATAGTGTAATTGAGTTCTACAAAGCGACACAAATATTAAAAACCCATTTCAATATGTTTGCAGAAGTACAGGTCAATATTAAATAGAGATTAAATATTATCTCAATATCATGGAGTAGTCAAAGTCTTTTATTTTTTAAATAAAAACAAAAAGTGGTTGTGGGGGACAGATTATTAAAATAAAACAAAAATGTCTGTAGTTTTTCAAAATTAGCGTTTCAAAATTTAAAAAAAATGCTGAACTCTAATGTTCATATTAACTTTTCACCTTATTTTCAGGAGAAATGACACCCGGAACGTTGGAGTTTTTTTAATCACACTGTATGTACACTGTACAAACAAATATAATTAATGCTGTTTTCTAATAAAGTAGCTGTGATTTAGTATATAGTGTAATTATTCATCTACAAAGCGACACAAATATTAAAAACCCATTTCAATAGGTTTGCAGAAGTACAGATAAATATTAAATACAGATTAAATATTATCTCGATATCATCTAGTAGGTAAAGTCTTTTATTTTTTTAATTAAAACAAATAGGGGGTTGTGGGGGATAAATTATTAAAACAAGTCTGTAGTTTTTCAATATTAAATACTATACTTTAAACTCTGTTAGGAATTTTTAGAACCAAATTTTGTTTTTTTTTTATTAAAAAAAAATCTGGTGGTTGCGGGGGGTGGAAACATATATCAGAAAACAAAAAATAATACTGAAATTCTAAAACTAAATCCTATATTTTAAACCCTATTAGCGTTTCAAAATTTAAAAAAAAATAACGCTGCACCCTGTTTAGCAGTCATACCAAAAAATCCATTTTCTAACATATACTAGTTCTTGCCGCTTTATATACTTTCTACTTTTGATTTATACATGAATATATATATATATATATATATATATATATATATATATATATATATTTTATTTTTCTAAAAATTCGAAATGTCCACTAGAAGTACCGTTAGATATCGATTTCTCAGTAGAATCTGCATTTTTGGACAGATATCAAAATGTATATTGGGAATCTGTAGAAATATATATATATATATATATATATATATATATATATATATATATATATATATATATATATATATATATATATATATATGTCATTTCTACAGATTCCCAATATACATTTTGATATCTGTCCAAAAGTGCAGATTCTACTGAGAAATCGATATCTAACGGTACTTCTAGTAGACATTTCGAATTTTTAGAAAAATAAAAAATATAAAATATATTATATTTAGAAATGTAAAAACTAAAAAGTAAAAAAAATGCGTACATTTTGGGACATATAAAAATTTATTGCACGAAAAAAAACGTGGGGTGGCAATGAAGTTTCGCATACGTATACATTTAAACAAATACAATGCAAATGTTGATTAAATAGTACTTGAAAAATAATTATGGAAAATGATTTTTCCCCACTAGGTACTGACACAGTTACCGTAAGTGAAAACCGGTGTGCATCAATTTTGAATTGCTGATTTCTAATGTATCAAAACAAAGCATTTTCTCACACTAATTATATTTGTGTGTATAGTGTATATACAGTGTGATTAAAAAAACTCGAACGTTCCGGATGTGATATATCTCCTGAAAATAAGATGAAAAGCTGATATGAACATTAGGGTGCAGCGTTTTTTTTTTAAATTTTGAAACGTTAACAGGGTTTAAAATGTAGGATTTAGTTTTAGAATTTCAGTAATATTTTTTGTTTTATTTTTTTATATTTTTCCACCCTCGCGTCCACCAGATTTTTTTTTATTAAAAAAATCTTAATTTAGTTCTAAAAACTCTTAACTGGGTTTAAAGCATAGCATTTAATATACAGGGTGACAACTTAAAAACTTGAAATGGCCGTATCTTAGGAAGGAAAAACTTAATCAAAAAACGCTCAAAACACTTTCTATAAAATGAAGAGGGAACAAATAAAAGCGTATTATTCGACTCTTATCTGTTACCCCTTGGGCAGGGTGAGATACACCCCCAAAATCATAAATAGAAAGGGGGGTCGAGTGATACATCATCTTAAAGCTCTTGAAAAATGCTTTTCAATGATACCATAGAAAGCAACTTTTCGTGAAATTCTTCTGTATTTATTAAAGGAAACAATAAATAAAAACATAGTTTTGAACATTTTTATTTTTATTTAAGTAAATGTTCAAAATGATTGGTACCGATATCCTGGCATATCTCTTAAGAATTCTAAACATTTTAAGCCTGGTATTTTATTTGTTTATGAATATTCGCATTTTATTATCACAATATTTACTTTAAAAGTAACTTGTATTATTAGTATTGATATTTTAACAGATGACTTTTGGTTCAGTTTAAACGAAAAACAGCACTTATCTTAAATAATGGTGTACAGCACAGCTGAACGTGTAGAAATGATTTTCATTTATGGTTCTCAGGATCAATGTTTCAGACAGCCCAAAGATTTACTGAAAGGCATCCAGGTCAAAATGTAAGTCCGGAGTATGTTCGCCAACTAGTAGCCAAATTTGAAGAAACTGGCTCTGTCGCAAATAAAAAGAGAAATCAACGGAGACTAGTTGACGAAGCAGCGCAAATTGATGTTCTGGGGTAGTTTGCAATTAATTCAACTTTATCAACTCGTCAAGCAGCTGTAACAACTGGCCTATCTCGTGAAACAATAAGAAAGGTACTTAAATTTCATAATTTTCATCCCTATAAACTGCGCATACTGCAAGAACTTGGTGACGACGACCCAGATAGAAGAATCCGGTTTTGTGAAATAATGACAGATAAAATTACTGCAGAACCTCGACTAGTTAAAAATATTTGTTTCAGTGATGAATGTACCTTTTATTTGAATGGACATGTTAATAAGCAAAACTGTCGTTACTGGAATGACGAGAACCCACACGTATGTAGAGAAGAGCATACCCAGTACCCCACAAAATTAATGTTTGGGCTGGTAATATTGGGAGACGTAATTATCGGCCCAATATTTATAGAAGGGAATTTAAATGGCGACGTGTATGCTGAAATGCTACAGAGGTCTATTGAACCACTAATAGTGCGGAAATTAGAAAATCAGAGGGACATACAAGGAAATTTAGCATTAGAAGAACGCTTACTACATTTTCAACAGGATGGGGCAGCTCCTCATTATGTAGTTTCCGTCAGGCAATGGTTGGATGATAATTATCCCAACCAGTGGATTGGAAGAAGAGGTCCTGTTGAATGGCCACCTAGATCCCCGGACCTAACACCTCTTGACTTCTTTTTGTGGGGTCACCTTAAATATGTGGTGTTTAAAACGCAACCTGAGTCAATAGAGCAACTCAAGGACAGGATAGTTCAGGAATGCCGTGCTATATCCAGAGAAACATTTGCAAATGTACGCAAAGAATTTGAACAAAGGCTTTATTATTGTCTTCAAAACAACGGGAACCATTTTGAACATTTAATTAAATAATTATAAAATTATAAAAAAAATTCACAATTGTGTTTTAATTTAGTGTTTCCTTTAATAAACACAGAAGAATTTCACGAAAAACAGCTTTCTGTAGTACCATTGGAAAGCATTTTTCAAGAGCTTTAAGATGATGTATCACTCGCCCCCCTTTCTATTTAAGATTTTAGGGGTGTATCTCACCCTGCCCAAAGGGTTACAGATAAGAGTCGAATAATACGCTTTTATTTGTTCCCTCTTCATTTTATAGAAAGTGTTTTGAGCGTTTGTGATTATGTTTTTCCTTCCTAAGATATGGCCATTTCAAGTTTTTAAATTGTCACCCTGTATAGTAACTACAGGCACTTTTGTTTTATTTTAATAATCTATCCTCCACACTACTTCTACTTGTTTTTATTTCAAAACTAAAAGACTTCAACTACTAGATGATATCAAGATAATACTTATTCTCTATTTAATATTGATCTGTACTTCTGGAAATCAACTGAAATGGGTTTTTAATATTTGTGTAGCTTTGTAGAAAACTAATTACTCTCTATACTAAATCATAGCTACTTTAATAGAAAACAGCATTCATTATATTTGTTTGTATAGTGTACCTACAGTGTGATCAAAAAAACTCCAACGTTTCGGGTGTCATATCTCTTGAAAATAAGGTGAGAAGTTGATATGAACATTAGGGTGCAGCGTTATTTTTTTAAATTTTGAAACGCTAACAAGGTTTAAAATGTAGGATTTAGTTTTAGAATTTCAGTATTTTTTTTTATTTTTTTTTCTGATATATGTTTATATATATATATATATATATATATATATATATATATATATATATATATATATATATATATATATATATATATATATATATATATATATATATATATATATATATATATATATATATATATATATATATATATATATATATATATATATATATATATATATATATATATATATATATATATATATATATATATATATATATATATATATATATATATATATATATATATATATATATATATATATATATATATATATATATATATATATATATATATATATATATATATATATATATATATATATATATATATATATATATATATATATATATATATATATATATATATATATATATATATATATATATATATATATATATATATATATATATATATATATATATATATATATATATATATATATATATATATATATATATATATATATATATATATATATATATATATATATATATATATATATATATATATATATATATATATATATATATATATATATATATATATATATATATATATATATATATATATATATATATATATATATATATATATATATATATATATATATATATATATATATATATATATATATATATATATATATATATATATATATATATATATATATATATATATATATATATATATATATATATATATATATATATATATATATATATATATATATATATATATATATATATATATATATATATATATATATATATATATATATATATATATATATATATATATATATATATATATATATATATATATATATATATATATATATATATATATATATATATATATATATATATATATATATATATATATATATATATATATATATATATATATATATATATATATATATATATATATATATATATATATATATATATATATATATATATATATATATATATATATATATATATATATATATATATATATATATATATATATATATATATATATATATATATATATATATATATATATATATATATATATATATATATATATATATATATATATATATATATATAGCATATATATGGGAAAAAACAATATATATAAACTCTTTTTATCTTAAGTGCTCAATATTTCGCCAATGTTTATTAGCTTCATCAGGAGCAACTACAAAATAAAGAGTAGGTCCAATTAGAATTATAACATTATAATGACAATAAAAAGAATAAAATTTTGACTAGATATACATAGTCAATACATATTTAAAAATTACTTACAAGATGGTCAAAAGTCAATAATTTTAAATTTTAACATATATATATATATATATATATATATATATATATATAAATATATATATATATATATATATATATATATATATATATTTATTTATATATATATATATATATATATATATATATATATATATATTATAGTGTTACGTAAATAGTAAACGCACCCAAAATTAAAATTAAAAAAATACGGAGGAGTAATTATTAATGCGTGGTCACAAAATAATATACGTTTTAGTTTTGCTAGAGGGTGGCAATTTCTGTATTTAGTGGGCAGAACCCTTGATATGACCCTGCGTAAATAAATATTACACAATATATACTCATGCTAAAAGTATATCTTGGATAATAGGACATATTATATTAATTAATATAGAGTTGAAAAAGAAATGAAGAAAATAATGTGGCGAAACGATATGCTAACAACGTGCAGGAAACATTTTCGCAGAGAGTGGTACAAGGACTTCAATAATGAGAAACATAAACGACAAGGAATATATACGACATATAGGACTAAATTAATAGTCCATTTTTTCTTAAAATTGTCTATTTATTTGGAATATTACGATCTGAAACTAGATATTATCTATCAAAAAACTCATACGATATTCCTTAATAAAAAATACACAAGAAAATAACTTATTATTTAGTCTTTTATGTTGCTAAAAACAAATGTATAAAGTAATTATGACAAAGTTGCAAACGTGCAGAAATATCCTATATACCGATTAATTTAACGCCCATACAAAGTGTTCTTTATTTGGTGCGTCCATGCGAGACTTGGGGTAACACGATATGTAAGCAGATTTTTTTTATGGTACGTTTGTTTGATGAGAAATTTTCTTGTAATAAGTTATGGTAACTATCGTAGGTGGCAAGCAAGCGAAAATTATGCAATATGGTCCGGCAATAACTTTTGGCAAGGTCTAAATTCCGATATATATGTGAAAAATATAGCAAATCTCATGAAGAGAAAGAGATAGAGAGAGAGAAACTTAGTCGGAGAGTGAGGGAGAAAGAGAGACATAAATATAAACGCAGAAAAATATCCTACTTCTGGTAATACCCACAGAAAAGAATATTGTCATGTGTGTTAACTTTTATAACAACCAGACTTATTTAAGTACAGAATATTTTTAGCAACAGAGCCAGAATGTTCATAATAATCTGTATGAGGTAGTCTTTATAAGTTAAAACTAATTAATTTTCAGAGAAATAAAATTATAGTACCAGAAAGAAATTGATGGCGTGCAGATGGTTGCTTATAAAAATAAAACTTTTATAGTTACTGCCGATAAAAACAAAAACGACTCTTCCACTGTCACTTGTCAAAGATGCTCTATTTTTTTGTTAAATGGGCATTTAATTTATTGTTGGAATTAAAAAATACTTTTATAAACACAGATATTGAAAGATTATTTATACCTATTAAGTCCAGCTTTTTCTAAGTTTGGTCCTGAACAATTATCATTGTAAAAGAACGTCAAATGCGGCCAGAATAGGGTTGGGTGATCGACTATCTAGCAACACCGATACCTCAATTTTTAGTATTTTACTGTTCTTACGAGCTTTTGATAGAGGATATTCCATAATAGAGCATGCCCATTTTGCCGACCGGTTTACGTTAACTTAAACAACACTAATTGATAGATAGCTAATAAAAATTTAATATGGTGGACCAAAATGGCGGCCTAGTAAAATATTTAAACGATTATTACTAAAAAACTACATATCCAATGTACCTCAGATTTTGCACGCACAAATTAAGGAATGAACTGGTATAATTTTGAAACGGTACGATAAAAATCAGCCTGAAAAAAGTATTTATTAGATTGAGTTCAAATTTTGTACAAGGTCTGCCTGTCCATCTGTCTGTCGGTTCGCGACATAGCTAAAAAAACTAAGTATTTTCTTCTGTGAGCAGACCACGAATGCCGAGAGCCTAAGTACTAGGTTGCTTTAAATAAAGACAGGGAAAGTGTATTGATGAGGGACTTAAAGACTTGCAGATTAGGAGAAGAATGAAAGACATTTGCTGGTAACACATTCTGGACACTACACACACTGAACGGGAATAAAACAGCGAATATAGTGGGAGGTCCTTGGTTTTTGCAGTTGGACCATGAAGGGATGCATGGAGATCGATGCTCGTGTCTTCCTGGTAGGAATGACTAAGGAGGGCGTAATGGATGAATAGCTCTTCTCTGGACACAGTCAAAAATATTAATGATTGAAGGAGAGGCCGCTCCCCGTATGTGCTAACAATATTCAAAGCAGGGTCTGATTTGCGAAGTGTAAAGGGTGAACAAGTTGGCAGAAGAAAAGCATTTTCGAGCTCGGAAAAGAAAACCCAATTTCTTCGCGGCTGCTGAAAATTGATACCGACTAGACTAAAGGAATCTTTGGCCTCAAGCATTTGCAGTGGCAGCTATTCGGAGGAAGTAGGGAAAGTGCCTCTTCCCCAAAAAAAACTGGGCAAATTATTTTTTAACAAACTTTAAAAATCAATACATTATACTAATTTTCAATATTAAATCTAATTTATTTCATTAAAAATTATCAATAATTGCAATGTTAAATTTAATACATTCCTAGTATTGCCGCTAGCCGCTCGTCAGAAAACTAGAGACAAACACAAAACGAAATGATATACTTGCGTGTATTAAGCAAATCCGTATGTGCGCCCACCGCACCTGCAGCAAACTCGTTTGAGTTTGTGTCGATCCACTAACGGAAGAGCCACGTGCGAGCTCGGTAAAAATCTTCCAGCAAGAAACAAAAACAATGCCTAAAAATAATGCATTGCTATGGCAACGAGAATATCGCATGTACGAAGACCGCGCCTCTAGGAAAGAGCCGTAGTTTAACGCTTCCGTTCGTATTGTACGTACAGTAGATCGCGGCGATTGCGCTTTATTCAGTATTTTATCGGCGGTCTTTTATTTTATTCTTTGGAGGAGTGACGCGTGTGTGTGGTTGAAAATGAAATCGTTTGGGCCCCTTAGTAACACTGTTTGTAGTTTATTAGAAACTCCATTTTCCCGTTGGAAAGAAGATGACAAAAAGAACCTTTTAATTACGGGTCGACAAACAAACAGTGTGCTAACAATTAGTGCTAAAAAAGGGATTCAAAATTATGGTAAATCCTACAATATTTATTTCAAAAATTCTTGGTTTTCTGAATTTAAGTGGCTGTGTAGCAGTAGATATTTGCAAAAAATGTTTTGCAGACGGTGCCCATTTTAGACCTTGTCTGTCCTACTTTTCTCTAACACTTCCCCTATTTTTTTTACCCACGAGCCGCCACTGGGCATTTTATGATTCATTTGAACGGTGTGGGTCCTGGGAAATAATTTTTGATTAGTGACGTTAAACTGGACAAGGTTGTTTGCTCCCCTTCTGCGATTTGAATGAGGTCCTCGGTTTGGAATAAAGTCGTTACTCTTATCTTAATCTTATCATCAATATCAGTCTTGGAGATAGGTTTAGCAAATTGTATATTGAAATGGATTCTGCTATCATCAGCATAGCTGTGACTAGGATGATAGAAGCAAATCATTGATGTGCAGGAGGAATAGGGTAGGTGTCAAAACTGAACCCTGTGGAACATCTGCGTTGTAATTGTGAGGAAGAATATGGGTCTGTAGTTAGAGGGAAGAGTTTTGGATACATGTTTGGAAACAGGCTTTTCACAAGCAGATTTGCAGCTTTTAGGGGAAATGCCCTTGTCATAGTACATCTGGAATAACCTGCTGAGGATAGAGGTCAATTCAGAAGCGCACTTTTTTGAATAACGTCACTGCCAGAGGGCTTTTGGTATTAAATGTTTTGAGAATATGTCGTATATTTGTAACCTTGAAGGTAATTTCGTGCATATTGTATGGCAAAACTGATACTGATCGAAGGAGGAAGTAAAGAGGAGGGATTAAAGTAGAATTTGCGGTGAGTTGTTTTGTAATCATGAAAGTTAAGAATGGAAAGGAGCTTTTGCAGTAGTTTTGATTGATATTTTTGGCAAGCGACCAAAAGGAATGGCAGGAAAGAGCTTTGCCGTTTATGCGTATATCGAAGGCATTCTTACATCGAAAATTATACCATTGTATTAATAATAATAATACTTTTATTCCACCAATAAAACAGATGTGCATAAAAAATATACCATCGGCAATTGGAGAAAAGGTCAAGATTAAGCTAAATTTATAACTACTGGTAAAAGTACATCGACAAAAAAGTTATAGATACATGAAATTTGACTAGAAAGGAGAAAATACGAAAATTAGCTCTACTAGGTACTTTAAAAAAACCATCTACAAGATATTTTTTGTCTGCCTCTAAAAGATCTTTAACGTCCTCACCCAATATATTAAAAAATCTACATGCATTATACATTACATTTTTTTGAAAAAATTGTGGATTTATGTGCATTAGGTACAAAACATTCCAAGAGAAGGAAGAGTAGAAATCCAGTAAACCATCTCAGTCACTGGAATTATAATGCCAAACAGTACAAGGTGGCCTGGATTCTAGAACTTCCTGTTCTATGTGACATGAAACAGAAATTAGACCGTGGTCAGAGAAACCCAGCGGAGCGGAAATGAAAGACTGATATGGCTTTGGGTGGGTGGTGTGAAAAAGGTCCTATGGATTTTGGCTATGTGTGACGATACGTGAGAAGTAAGTATGTTCTCTGATGAAGTTGGTGAGAGATTAGCTGACTGCAAAGACCTCTGTTTTTCTACCTTGGGAGAGTGAAATATTAAAAAATTATTACTAAAAAATTAATTAGCCAATTTACCTAACATTTTGGTACGAATCCAAGATGACAAAACAAAATTATTTAAAAAATCATTAATTTCAATTTTTGTGCAATATTTAAGTGTGATATAGAAATAAACTGGTAAAAATTGTGGTATGCATTCAAGAAGGTGAATTAAAATGGATGCCAAATTCAATTTATTTTAAATTATGTTTAAAAATCAAGTGTGGCATAGGTAGAAACTGGTAAAATACTGGTAGGAATGCAATATGGTGGGACAAAGTTGCGCATGCACAATAAATATTTTTGAAAAAACAGTGTATGTGTTACTAAGTAACTATACTCGGTACTAAATTAGGTATAACGATGCAGGGTCCGGGTAAAGGTTATACAAGCACAAACTGATCAGTTTACAACAAATATTTTTCTTATTTTACAATTCCTTTACGTTTGATTATTTATTGCCCTATTATAAATTATAAATTTAAACTCGTAGAAAAATAGTTCGCTCTTGGACATGGTCCACGGAAAAATAGATGTCTGTTTTATTTATTAACCTACTACATGATTTTCGTAATATGTCATTATTAAATCCGGCTTTTTTGAAGAAGAAGAAAGATAAAAAGATCTTCCCTATGGTATTCGCATCCAACAAAAAATATAAATATAATAGATTAGTAATATTAGGAAGAAGGCCATTTTTTAAATTTTAGCTCTTTGAGAGCTCGTTTGCTCTAGCCAAAGTTGCTCGAACCTCCGCAAATTCAAAAAAAATGCAGAAATGTTTTGTTTTTTTTTGTGTCAAAATATAAAATAAATGTTAAAAATGAAGGCGAGGAGATCCTAAACAAAAATGGATCATGTGATGTTTTTCCTAAATATTATAGTTTCTATGATAATTCGATAGGAATCAATGTATAACTAATTGTTCAGCACTGACAAGTGAAAAAACTTAAAGCGTGAACGCATTCAGGACTAAATTTATAATAGCTCCACCAAGAATAATATTTTTTAAACTTTAAAAAGAATTTGGGAAGAGGAAATCCGTGGCTACAGTATATGGCAATAGTTTTTACCTATAAACTTTCCATAGTATGGAAAAAATATTTGCCAGTTTTTTTGTCTAATATTTTTAGTCTTACAGTTTAAATCTCCTTTCGTTAATGCTGTCAATAGCAAATGAAAACCTCAAAAGTTAAGATATCGTCATTGGAAAGTTTAAAATGTCTACTTTTTAATGAATTTTTTAAATTATTTAATTTTTGAGAATTAAAAATAACAAAGCTGTCAAAATTGGACTTTTCTTTTAATCGCTTTTTTCTTATTTCTTGGGTGTTTTTTTGTTTCGGGTGCTTTATATAGCAAACAAAGAGGAATTCACGATCATTCCATTCATTATACTGAGCATCGTATTTGTGTACTGGAGAAAAGAAATATACTTCAAAATTGAATGGTAATGGTACACACGCAGACGGTTTATCATCAGCTCCGATTTGTGCGCACGCGATCCCACTTTGCAAGTCAAAATTAGTTATCAAATATTGTAGGATTTTCTTGTATGTATAAGTATTTATGAGGGATGTGATTATAAATTCAAATCGATTTATTTCAAAAACTCATATGTAGGAAGAAATCGTAAAGGCTATTTTTGCATAGGATGTCCTGACCTTTATGTTTTGTATTTGCTTATTCTGCAATATATTTGCAGGTTTTAAAAAAAAATCCATATTTTTTTTGTAATTTTTTTGATTTTGCATATGGTCCCAGCTATGTAAACTTTGATTAGTTCAAAAGAGTCTTGAAGAGCTAAGGTTCCTTAGGTTCTACTTTAACTAAACCGGCTGTCAGATATTAGAATCATTTATGCTATCAGTGCCCCACAAAATGAAAACTTCCTGTAATATTTTAGTATGTTGTCGATGCTACACGGAAACTTTTTTACCAAAAATTGAATATTTTTAATTTTATAATTTTTACATAGACGTATTTCGGGCATCGCAAGTTGTTTTTAATAATTTTAATTCTAACATTTCCTTCATATTTATACAGGGCGAAACATTAATTGATGCACATTATTGTATTGTATGTACATACTTGCATTTCAACCAAATATCATCATGTAAAAATCATAATACCCAAAGACATGATCAAACATTGTTTTTCTTTTATTCAAAGCTGAAAAAATATTTTTAGACGCTTTGATGTTTTCTTAATGTCTCATAGGCTGCTGATATTACTTTTAATAATATAGATAAGGATGTTAGTCTCTTATCATTTCATCAACTTAATATTATCCTAAACTAACTAAAAACCCCACTAAACTTTTTTTCTATTTAATTTTGTCTTTTATTCAGATACTGATTTAGACAATTGATCATTTTTAGAGAATTGGACAATATAAGTTTTATTATTATAAACAAACTCTGCTCTTTATAATAGCCTTCACAGTCCACTAAACATTAAAAATAATTGCATGACATCTTAAAAAATCGGTAAATACGCCTTTACCCACAACTTCCTGCGTATAGAATTTCACTATGTATATATAAACAGTCTAAACGTTACAAATTCTATAAATTGTAATTAGTTTCTAAATTTTTTTTAGTTTTTAATATATTTATTATTATTGTTTATTTTTCTCAACTTTATATAGTGTATACAAAATAGTCCTTTATTATTTTCCTCCATAAAAAGCTTTTATGCAAAAATATAATTTTACCGATTATTTAAACAATGTATTAGGCTGCCATTCTGTTTTGCCATGTAGGATTTGCCCTTTTATTGGTCTATCCCTGTTTTACACTTGATTTTTGTGCAAAATGTTAGGTCAATTGAATAAGTAGATTTCTGATATTGAATTTTTAAATATTTCATTAGACCGACATATTGTTCTCTCATTATGGTTTTACACAAAAATTAAAGTTAAATTTAAGTTTATCTCTATAACACACTTTATTTTGCAAATTTTGAAGTCCATCCGATAACTAGTTTCTTAATAATTTTTTTTTTAATATTTTGTGACGCAACCATATTGTTCCGTCAAATTGGATTTTAAAAAAATATAACTATTTGATCTTCTTATGACCTTTGATATTTGACTAAAATTTCAAGTCAATCGGATAAGTCGAAAATCGCGAAGATCTGTAAACATTTCGAAAGATGATTTTTTCACAATTTACTTCCCTTTTACGAGGGAAGTAAAGAATTCCATAAAAATGCTAGTTTTGTTTTATAAATCATTACCTGATATTAAAAAAAAAATACATTGCCCAGCTTTAAATAAAAAAAGAGTGTCTGCTCATGTCTCTAGGCATTATGACTATATACAAGGTAATATTTGGTTGATACGAAAGTTTGAATTCAAATATCTTTTACTTGTATTTATAGTAACCTTTTTATTTTCTAATTAACGTAATAACAGATTGAGCTTTAGTTTATTGCACAATTTTTTTATTAAAAAATAATATGCACTAATTTCCCTGTATGTATATAAATGAAAAATAACTTAGAATATTAATTTAGGTCACGGAACCCAAAATACGTTGAATTTGTTCTATTTTGCTTAAGTTTCTAGTTTAGTAATTTAGTCAAAGCTCGCAAATAAACTAACAAAAACCATGTACCATATTGAAATACTTATTTTTTTTTGTCAAAATGGTAGACACAAACTTTTTGAAATTTTGTATGACTATTCATCACTTCGTATAACGTTGAGATATAGAACTTTTTAAAAAATTCTTTTTTTTTGTCTCATAGTGTAAAAAAGACGGGCTTTTAAAATTCAACATCACTATGCGAAAACTTGATTTTTGAAAAAATTTAAAAAATTTGGAAAATCGATAAATTTCCTTTACCCGGAACCTCCTTCGTTACGAATTATTTCCTTTTATTTAGTTCCAAACATAGTCATTTAATAACACATGTATTCTGTCTTTTAAAATAGGTTTATTGGGTGCCATTTTGTGCCACTACATTGGATTCGTAAATATTTTGCCGTTTTCTCCCTATACGCCACACTTGATTTTTGGGCATAATTTATAATAAATTGACTAAGTAGTTTTTTACACTGTTTTTAAAAATTTCATTAAACCGCCATTTTGTTGTCATATTGAATTCATACCAAGATTTCACCAGTTTATCCTTATAACATATCTAATTTTTGTAAATACAAGTCAATTGTATAACAATTGAGTTAAATCTTAAAAACCCAAAACAGAAATGTCTGAAAGACAGTATTAATTTAACTAATTATAACTTTAGAAAAGCAGATTTTTTTGCGATGTATCAGTTATTTCAAAATTCATGCTGGAATGACCTTCAATCTTTCAGTGATGTCAACATAGCTGTACAAAGTTTTTATAATCAAATATACGGAATTTTTGATATATGTGTACCAAAGAGTAAACATAATAGTAAATATCCTGTGTGGTTTAACAAAAACATTATTAAGGATAAAAAAACCAAAGATAAGTTAAGAATACAAAGCAGAAGAACTGGCAACTTAGAAACGTATAATAAGTTTTCAGATCTTAGAGCCAAAATTAAAAAAGACATCAAAATAGCATATGAGCAATATCTTAACAAAATTCAATCTGATATTAGTGAGGATTCGAGGTCGTTCTGGCAATATATTAAAAATACCAAAAACGCAACTGGATTTCCGGAAAAAATGCACATGAATGGCGACGAGTTTTCTGAAGGCATAGATATATCGAATGCATTTGCTTCTTTTTTTAAATCTGTATACGTAAATGACTATCCTGATAATTTGAGTACTTATTCGACATGCTTAAATTCAGATTTTCTGTGTATTCCAGAGGTAAGCTATGAGGATGTGTGTAATGCTGTTAGGGACCTTAAAATCAATAAAGCGGTTGGACCTGATCACATACCTTCATTTATTTTTAAGGGTATGATAGGATTCCTTAGTGAACCCCTTAGAATTTTGTTCAATTTATCACTAAAAACTAGTATTTTTCCCCAACTTTGGAAAGAAGTTAAGATATGCCCCGTGCTGAAGAAAGGTGATAAAACTGATATACAAAATTATAGACCAGTTGCTTTACTATCTTGTCCAGCAAAGATATTTGAATCCATTATATATAAATTTGTATATTCATCTGTTTACAATAAAATCACAGCAAGGCAACATGGTTTCCTAAATAAAAAATCAACTGGCACCAACTTATGTAACTTTACCCAGTACATAGCCGAAAGCCTTGACAGTAAATGCCAAGTAGATGTGATTTACACTGACTTTGCTAAAGCTTTTGACAGAGTATCACATCACATCCTCATGGATAAGCTCCATACAGAATTTGGATTTCATATAAACTTAGTTAGTTTCTTTCGGTCGTACTTGCAAAAAAGGCAACAGAGAGTGGTTGTTAGGGGCCATTATTCTGAATACTTTGAAGCTACCTCTGGGATACCGCAGGGCTCCAACCTGGGACCGCTGCTGTTCCTTTTGTATATTAATAGTTTAGTTAAGGAAACCAATTGTTGTGAAATATTAATGTTTGCTGATGACCTGAAATTGTATTTGAAAGTACAAAGTATGGATGATTGTAGGATTCTTCAGGAAAACTTAAGTAACCTGTATGATTGGTCAATTAGAAATTGCTTACCCTTTAATATTAATAAATGTTATGTACTAAGTTTTAGTAGAAAAAATGTAAATTATAATTATAGTTATGTTATCGATGAAACAGTACTGTCACGGGTTGTTGAGATGCGGGATCTGGGAGTAACCTTCGATTCTCAATTGACTTTTAGGGCGCACATCTCAAACATAACAAATAAAGCATCTAAAATGTATGGGTATATAGTTAGAAACTGTAAGGATTTTAAAAATACTTCGAGTATTAAAACTTTATATGTTTCATATGTAAGAAATGTCTTGGAATATTGTTCTATAATATGGAACCCGTATTATGAAAACCATAAATTTTCCATTGAGAAAATTCAAAATAGATTTTTAAGGTATATATACTATAAAGAAACTGGCATATACCAGCTACATATACCAAAAGCGGATGTGATGAATAGATATAATCTTAAGAGTTAGAGAATCGAAGGAATATGGCCTCTATTATATTTTTATATAAAGTTTTGAATAATTTGATTAACGATCCTGATATATTAGCCCAAATTAGATTTTATGTACCTAGTTATAGAACCAGAAATCCTCTGACTTTTTATGTAGATAGTGCTCGTACGAATTACTACCTAAATTCTCCAATAATTACTATGTGTAACTTATATAATCAAATTCGTTGTGATTGTGATTTATTTAGTATAGGTATGCCTAGACTAAAGAAAAAACTGTGCGAGTTATTTCAAAAATAATTTCATATTAATGTTTGCTATTTTAAACTTAAGAATATTTCTCCTATTCTGTAATTGGATTGTAAATCTGTTGAGTTTGTAATAAATAAATAAATAAATAAATAACAAGGTTTCTTATGTTGCTTTTTTAAATACACTTAGCCGCAAAAATAACGCACAACCAAAAATTATACTCAATTTCAAAGTTGATTTTCTCGTGAACCAGTAAACCGATTTCGATAATTTTTTTTTGAACTGTAGCTTTTTTCTTTAGTAATTGCACTATGATAAAAAAAATTTATTCAGATTTCAGTTTTTGGCTTATACAGGGTGAAAAACGAGAATAGTTTTTTAGGTCAAATTTGAAACACCCTGTAGGGAGCGTTAGCAAAAACAACGGTTGCGTATTAAAACCATAATGTAGCCTCATGTTTTCTGAATATTTTGTTTTTTTTATACTTGATATCTGTAATATCAAAGAAAATAAGTTTTATTCCAGAACATGTTTTTATTCAATAAATCACAGTTTTATTGGATTTCGTTTACCAAAAAAAGCGAGGCTATGATAAATTTCAGCAAATGTCAGTTTTGACAATTCCTTTATTTATGTACCTATCGTCTCAAGCTGAATAATTTAAGTTCATTCTTTAAGTTCTTTCGTGAAAATGGAACGGGTTAGAAGGAATATGACTCGTGATGAATGTGTTCAGGCAGTGACGTTACATAACGAAGGAGTAAGCTACAATGCTATTGGTTTGAGATTAGGATTTTCGCATACAACAATTTCTCGTGTTGTCCAACGCTTCAGAGAAACCAATGACTATAACATACGTCCACGACCAGGCAGACCTCGAGTAACTACAGTTGTTCAAGATCGCTATATTAGACTGCGTGCTTTAAGAGAACGTTTTACCACGTCAAGGAAACTTTTGATGCAACTCAGTGCAGTTCACAATATTCAACCAAGCATTGATACTGTGAGCTGTCTTTCTGAACACAATTTACATGTCAGAGTTCCAGCGACAGGCCCTGCATTAAATGCAAACCACCGCAGAGCTAGACTGCAAGGGAACATGTAATGTGGACTATTAAAAACGTTCTATTTACAGACGAATCTAGGTTCTGTCTATATAGCTCCGATCGACGTTTAAGAGTTATCCGCCGGCCAGGTGAGCGTTATACCCAGTGTAACTATGAAACAACTTTATTTAATGGAGGCTCTGTGATGGTTTGGGGAGGAATTTCCTTAACCGCACGGACGGATATCGTACCTTTACGTGGGGGCTCTTTAAATAGTGAAAGGTATATTAATGACATTTTGTCTGAGCACGTTGTCCCTTTCGCACCGTACATTGGTAATAATTTTTTACTAATGCACACAACGCAAGGCCTCATGTAGCGCGCATCGTCAATGAATATTTACATGAAGTAAATAGACTCTAAATTTCCCGACCTGAATCCTATCGAGCATTTATGGGATATTATTGGTAGGGCCTCCAGCCCCCTCCTTTGATGTCGAAAGGATGGTTACCGATATTTGGAAAGGACTTGACCAAAATCAAATATCCAATTTAATAACATTTTACGCGCTACTAGTGCACGTTTTTTTTTGCTTTTTATTGTTAATCATTTTAAATTTTATTGTTGTTTAATGTTGTTAAATTGTTATCTTGATAAAAAAAACATGTTCTGGAATAAAACTCTGTATTTTCTTTGATATTACAGATATCAGAGTCAGCAAAAAAACTTTGAGGCTACATTATGGTTTTAATACGCAACCGTTGTTTTTGCTAACGCTCCCTACAGGGTGTTTCAAATTTGACCTAAAAAAACTATTCTCGTTTTTCACCCTGTATAAGCCAAAAACTGAAATCTGAATAAATTTTTTTTATCATGGTGCAATTACTAAAGAAAAAAGCTACAGTTCAAAAAAAAATTATCGAAATCGGTTTACTGGTTCACGAGAAAATCAACTTTGAAATTGAGCATAATTTTTGGTTGTGCGTTATTTTTGCGGCTAAGTGTATTTTATTTGGCCGCCGTTTTATTCCACCAACTTGAATTCGTAGCACAATTTTACCAGCTTATCTCTATATTACACTTAATTCTTGCACAAAATTTGAATTCAATCTAATAAGTAGTTTTTCATGATGATTTTTAAATATTTTATTAGGCCGCCATTTTGTTTTTGTCATTTTGGATTTGTACCAAAATGTTACAACCAATTTTTAACCAAAATTCCAAAGTTAACAAAGCGCTAGCTATGCCGTGCCGCGAACAGGCAGACAGACCGAAAGAATTGAAAAATCATGTTTTTGGCATCTAGGGAAGATTTGTAAAAACCTGGTAGGGTGATTTTTTCACGAATGTAATACTTCCCTTTTTCGAGGGAAGTAAAAAATGACTAAAACTTGAAATGGTCGATCTTTTTGTAGAGCATTTTAATTTATTATTGCTTTAATACTAAATCAGTATACTATACAGCACTGAAAGAGTTAGAAGAGAACTTACTTGTCGTACTTGCAATGTGTTTACTGTTGATTTCTTCACAACGTTTCGACTAGTTTGTATCTCTAGTCGTTATCAAACGCAAATAAAAGCTAATCTTAATACTATGTACTCATATACAAGTGATGTTTTTTGTGTATAATTTTGCCCACAAACCATGATATTTTATGGTGCTTAGACCAGGCGTACTCAGCAATCTGTTTTCAATAGGTCTCTTTGTTTAACGTACTTATATAGGGTTCGCCGAATTTACAAGGGATTTGATAAAAGCAGTTCTCTCGAAGACTAATTGGGTTAGGTTTGGTTTTAAACAAGTTGCGTTTGTTGAATGGTCTTCAGTTGGGTGTACATCTTCCTTCTCTTAACATTTAGAAATTGTGTTAATAATCAACTTTTCGGTATAACCATTTTGCATGAGATCTTTTTTAATATTATCACTCAAGCTCCGTGTCTTCTGGACGTGGCTTCACGTATCACTAGACACGATTAGTATTTAAGTACGTAGTCTTAAGTTTATCTTTTATATTGATCTTGATAACGACTAGAGATACTAACTAGTGGAAACGTTGTGAAGAATGTGCAAGTTCGACAAGAGAAGAGGAAACATTATATTTTAAACGTTTACTTCTATTCGAATGCTCTTATATAGACTATAAGAACGTAAAATAAAACCAGATGCTAAGATGTTACCTTTCTTGTGGTTCTGCCATAACTACCGGAGCCAATTATGGCATATGATACACACGTCTCGCAGATACGAACCTGCTACGAGGTGAATCCAAATTTTTTCATTTTGTTTTACATTCCCGAAAATGTGATACATCTTGCTACCAAGTCTCACGATGAAAAATTATGTGCCCCCTGTCTTATTCGGAGTGTTGACATCGCCTTACAATGTATAAGGGTCCTTTAAAGTCGGGAACACGCTTTTGTCACGATAGGCTACTAGCCTAGTGCTCTTGCATGCTATCTACGAACTTACGAAGTCTAATCATTCAATTTATATGCATTGGGTGATTTTTCAAGAATCGATTAACTTCCATCTTACCAGATAAATAAAAATAGACTTTTCTGGACTTGATGGCGAATGCGCGCGTGACTAAACTTATAGCGTTGATATTCTCTCGGTTGGTACGTTCTCAAACAAGAGGCATACCACAGATAAATCTAACGCAATATTTTTCTGTGCCCATGCTATACGATGATCATAATTTTTTCAGCAAAGCATATTTTCAACGTTTCGGGGTCAGAGTCAAGACTCCCAGGCCCCCCCCCTGGCTACGTGCCTGGGAATATACCAAGATCGGCTAAGAAAATTACGTTACTATACCATTTTCCAATATTTTTGAGTCGGTGGGGTAATAACTTCAATTCTCCTCTTACTGAGAAACGAAAGCCTCGTAAGTTGTAATATTGTAACTATGGAAATTTTTGTTAAATCCCTCTTTCTCAGTCATAGATATATACACAAATTGTGCCACAAATTTCCGTTATAAATGTTTTATTAAAATTGTAGCACTGTTAGTGTGAAAGGAAGAACTATTCTTTCATACGGTTTTTTAGAGGCTGCTCTTGGTTGTTTTGTATTTTGGATTTTGTTCATTTCTATTTCTTTATACCAAAAAGAAGTATATTTAGACGTAAAGGCACAATTCAAAAGTAAGCATTATGCTACTATAATGAGTACATAATGGTCACCGTACGTATACATGATTATATAATACACATCAAAACCCCCCTCTACAGTAGCGGATTTAGAAGTGGGCGAAAGGAGCGATGCCTTCTCAGCTGAGCTTACCCAGTGGTCATAATGTTATGTCTAAAACAAGCATGCATCAACTTAAAATCGTAGTTTGTATCCCCTGAGAGCGATCTATGGGTCCATTCTTTTTGCAAAATGTTTTAGCACCTTAATAAAATTCGATGACCAAAACCTTTACTATACCTATATATAATATACGTAATTAATATTTTTCGCCCCCCCCCCTTCCATATAATCGTAGATCCGCCCCTGCCGTCTAAAATATGATATCCTTCTAAAATTGAAGCAATGCCGGAATATAAAACAATGAAATTTATAACTCTTTTTTGAAAGTAGCCTAGTATCCGATAGTTAAATGATAAGTTACACTGTAAATAGGGGCATAGTGGCAATCGTATATTTTATTTTATGAGGTTATTATTCTTATTATACTTTTAGAGCTTTTTTGGCAAACGTGAAGGTAAGTAATGTTCGTTTTAATAATTCTTATTGCTTGCTTCTGTTGTTAATTAATCCTTGAATATAATTTTGAATGTATATATTTACGCTGTAACACAGAAAAAATCTAAGGCTTAATGTAATTCAATTAAGAAATTCAAGGAAGACCTAGATATATTATATACATAAATTATCGATAATAAATTAGCATAATGATATAATATAGTAAATAAATAGATAATATGATGCATATAGATGGATAGATTAGATACAGATTTGATGTTTTGATATGAACCGATTGTTATAGGGAATGTGCGAATATTTTAAAATGTTTGCAAAGCCTACTACGTTAAGTATTAAGTGCAGATTTGAACTGAAACTTTTCTGTGCTCAATGGTGAAAGCGAGGATATTTATAACGACTTTACAATGAACGGGAACTGTAGACGATGCCATTCATAATTATGTGGTTTCTCTTACAATTCATAGATGGCAGCAAAGTATAACAATTATATTTTAATCCTTTGAAGAAGATATTTTTAATAATATTGGTTCTTTGTGTTTAAATAATATTTGCATGCGGTTTTATTTTTAATTAGTTTTCAGACTTAAGCAAGGCCAGTCACAAAAATATATTTGTTTGGTTGAATAATTAGCAACTTTTGTATCATAGTGTCATACCATGTTGTCCCAAAAATACTTTTACTATGGTTCTCAAATATTCTGAGTTGATTGTTATTACGGCAGTTTGCTTAATATTGTATTATTAAACAAATATAATAATACAAATTTTCAAATTACCGAAAATAGTAAGTTTTTTTTTAGTTCAAATTCTCTGTAGCGCCTATTCTAATACGATCTTATTATAACCTTAGACTAAATACTCGTTATAACCATAGACTTGTTTAGGTCAGTTGTTATAACCTGCTAGTTTTATCCTTAGAGTAAACGTGTTAAACAAGTTTTGAAACTCGGCAAAATATCAAAACATTTTTAAATTTCACGGAAGCAACTTCTCTGATTTTTGCAAGTTTTCTACAATATGCCATACCTATCCCTATATGCATTCCGCATTTAAAATTGAAATTTTGTGTTCACACATTCGACACTACAGGCATCAAGACAGTAAAAGACTAAATGGCTTTAGTGGTATTATATTGATGTTTTCTATCTTCCCGAGACAGTATAAAATAGGAAATCATGGGATTAACATAATGTTTCCAAAAAGAACTAAGGAACAGACAAAGCCCGTTTTATCATTTGTTAGTTTTATCTGAAATTGTACCGATTCAGATTATTAGGATATAAAAATTACTAGAAAAGTTGTTTTGGTGGAAAATAATTGTATATCAACTAATACGTAAACATTCATTAATACACAGAATATTATTCTATCTTACACAGAATATTATTCTATCACATGTGATGCAAATATTTAATTAAGTAAATGAAAACACTTATTTCAAGTATCCACTCAATTTATGTTTGTTTCGGCAATAATTGTTGTTATTTGATGTGATGGAAACTCTTCAGTAAGAATGTACAAAATGTAAAAAATAAATTAAGTGGAAATTTTAAACAACAAAATGGATATCCATCAAGTAACGGCAACAATTTTTTTCATTTTTGATTTCGATAGAAAATATTTTATTTTCTAAAATTCATTATTTCTAGGGCGAGCGTATTTTTTAGGCATACGTCAAATACATTTACCTAAAAAGTGTCCTTCGTTTGTATTTTCCCCCCAATTTTGCTTGCAAACTTGAAAACTATTATTAGATAATTAAGTTCGTTTTTACTTCCCTTATTCTTTAATATAAGGAACCTTTGTTATCCATTATTAAAGCACACTTGGAATTTTAATATATAACTTAAATTTAATTTACTTTATGGAATTATAATCTAGATGCAGACTACTTTAAGCAAGTAAATAAAATCCGGTGATAAAACCTTAAGTTAGGTTTTTTTAAATCCTTTATTAGTTCTTTATAACATACTTACAACCTTTCCATTAAGTTTTAATACTGTTTTAATGAAGTTAATGACATAGAACGAAAGCTTTCACGGCTGTGGTCAATTAAGAAATCGTGGTTCTTGGGATTAGACCGTGTCAAAATGAAATCACTTTTCGACGTTTCGCCTTCGATTGCACGAGACATTTTCAGGGATCTTCACTTCACGAGATCGGAACACTGAATGAGCTCGGAGAGACCCAGGCCGGCTATTTATAGTCGATCTGTGTTTACCGAAGCGTGACTCTGTGTAACAATCGGTTTCCACGTATGATGTAGACTAAAGCCCGTATCTCTATTAAAATAGTTAGGATGCTTATAAATTTCAATAGATTCTCTAATTTTGCGTTTATAGAGTCCCGCAACCGATGCAAGAACTTTGGTTTCTTTTACATTTATGACATGCCCAGTAGAATGTTGGTGTTCAGATACAGCAGATTGTACAATTTGTTTCATTCTGATACATCGTTCATGTTCCTTAAGCCTAGTCGAAATGGATCGTCCAGTTTCTCCAATATAAACATCACCACAGGAACAAGGAATTGCATATACTCCTTCCGTTTGAAAAGGAATAATGTCCTTTGGCGATCTCAAACATTGTCCAATTTTCTTGTGTGTGTTGAAGATTGTACGTATGTTGGACCGGCGAAGTAACCTTGCAATCTTGTCTGTGGTTCCGTGTATAAATGGAAGAACTACATTTCCTATCGGTAATTCCTTATCAGTATCATTTCTTGGAGTAGGATTATTATATTTTCTAATTGATCGTCTAATATAATCAGTGCAATATCCATTCCCTCTTAAAGCTTGAGTCAGTTTCTCTGTTTCCGATTGTAAAGAATTTTGGTCACAAATCGCGAGAACTCTGTAAACCAATGAATTAATGACTGATTGCTTTTGTGCTGGATGATGAATTTGCATTTAAGTACCTGTTCGTATGCGTTGGTTTTCTATATACAGAGTGTCCTAAGGAACCATCCCCTTTCCTTTGTACAAGAACATCTAGAAAGGGAATCGTGCCTTCTGATTCAATTTCCATTGTAAATTTTATGTTAGCATGTTGTTGATTTAGATGATCAAGAAACCCAGGGAGGTTTTCTGGACCATGTGGCCATATTACAAAAGTGTCGTCTACATATCTGAACCATGATTTTGGTTTTAGTGGAGATGACTCTAAGGCTTCCTCTCAAAAGCTTCCATGAAGATATTGGCTACCACCGGTGACAGTGGAGATCCCATGGCTGCTCCTGAGGTTTGCTCATAGAAAGTTCCTTGAAAGACAAAATACGTTGATGTAAGACATGCTTCAATTAGATCTAAAAGTGAGTTGTCAATACTATTATGGTAAAATAAGGCATAAAGGCATCGAAACTGACTAAGATATCTTTGGGATCTAATTGGATTGATTTAAGTTTTTCTACAAAATGTGTAGAGAATATATGAATGTGTTTTTTTTTGTAAAATTATTAAGAATATTTGAAAGATATTTACCAATTTTGTAAGGAAAGTGTGTAGGAGATCCTATTGCACTGAAGATAGGTCGAAGTGGTAAATTAACCTTATATATTTTAGGTAGTCCGTAGAACAGCGGGATCCTTGAGCTGCTTGGCCTTAACATCTTCTTCTCCTCTGTTGGTAGCTTGGATGCATTTATAACCATCCTTATAAATGCAAAATTAGAGAATCTATTGAAATATATAAGCATCCTAACAATTTTAATAGAGGTACGGGCTTTAGTCTGCATCATACGCGGAAACCGATCGTTACACAGAGTCACGTTTCGGTAAACACAGGTCGACTATAATTAGCCGGCCTGGGTCTCTCCGAGCTGATTCAATGTTCCGATCTCGTGAAGTGAAGATCCCTGAAGATGCCTCGTGCAATCGAAGGCGAAACGTCGGAAAGTGATTCCATTTTGACACGGTCTAATCCCTAGAACCATGATTTCTTAAGTTGATATGACAAAAAAGATATAAAAATTTATATTGTGATAAGATGTAGCAACCTCCTATATCTCTTGAAATTATGAATATAGGCCCAAAATGCATTTTAAAGTGACAAGAATGATAAACAATAAAAGGATTTTTTTTAAGTTGAAATTAAAACTCAATTTGAGTCATACTTTGTATACAACTCTTATTTTTTTGCCCAAAGTATACTGGTATTAAAATATTCTTGATTAAAAGATCATATGTAGTAGTTTTGATAGAGGTGGAGAATTATTTTGGTAATAAGTTTACAATCCTATTCATGATCTGTTCCTGCATTTTCATACCGTATTCGAAAATACTGGACATTTTTACATCAAGAACGTTCTTGTTTGAACCAGAAAACAGTGTCAGTTTTATACTAAATAAAGTTAGTCTGAAAATCCAGGTTTAGTGAAGTTTTGCGGACCCCTTCTTACTTCTCACGTAAAAAAGGTGGGTGGTAAAAATATTTTAAAAAATTGTATAAAGCAGTGTTCATTGCAGTGGGGATTTATTTTGGTACCTAAGGGCATAGCTTCCTTTATATAAATTTTTGGACCGATCTCCATAAAAACTTTTTTTCTTATTTTGGTAAATGGTACCTAACCTGGATCGTTGAAAATTGCAATTCCCTATCCAGGGTGTTACAAATTCAGTACGAGGCTGATTAAATCAAGTTGCGCAATTAAATGTCGAATAATATGCCGTTAACAACGTTGGAAAATTCCGACTACTTCGGAAGTAAAGAATTGAATGGTTATTATTTTACATCTTCCTAGCCAGTTTTCATTCTCCAGAAGATAGAGCACATATAGATAAGCCTGAAAAACTACTTATTACCTAGTTTTCAAATTTTGTGCAAGAATTAAGTGTGATATAGAGGTAAATTAGTAAAATTATGGTACAAATTCAAGATTGCTGAAAAAATTTCGGTTAAATAAAATATTAAATCAACGTTAACAAAAACTTTGTTATACAATTCACTTTATATTTTGCACAAAAATTATATATAACTGCCCAAAAAAGATATAGAGATACACTTGTAAAATTTTGGCACGAATTCAACATGACGGAACAAATTGGCAGTATACGGAAATTTTTAAAAAATCAGTGTAAAAAACTATTATGCAAATTATTTTACATTTTACACAAAAATCAAGTGTGGCATAGGTATAAACTGGAAAAATATTGATACGAATCATCTAATAGTGAAACAAAATGTCGCCGAATAAAAATGTGTGAAAAAAGGACACACATACACACACACATATATATATATATATATATATATATATATATATATATATATATATGCTGCCCCCCTCCAGTCCATTTTTTTACTGTATACACCCATGATTTCAACAGTACAAAGTATTACTACACCCAACAACCTACTCCTACGAAAACTATAAAACGAACCGTGGCACCTGCCTTTTTAATGCAAATTAATATATTCTGGTTCACGTAGTTTGGGCAGTCAATGAAACCATTTTTATATTGTTTAGGTTCGATAACCTGCATTTTTGTTACAAAAAATTCCTACTACCAGCTGCCGAAAATCGGTTTAATATTGGTATTTAGGATTAGAAATACAGTGGACCGAAGTCAAACATAATATTATTATTTTAGTATACCTTCTTCATAAAACAAAATGTATTATGCCCCTACGTGGCTCGTTTTTTAAACGCTACGTCTTATGAAATATACAATTTTATCTACTTATACTGTTAGTACGTGTATGTCGTCGAAATTTAAGCTATCGGATGTAAGTCATTACACGTCACTTCCGTGTATATGGCAAGTTATTGGATGCAATTGAAATAAATCCTACTTGATTCCATAAAATCTAAAAATTTAAAGAAGATTTTACTCTACTACACTCTATCCTTACATTTGCGTGGATTGTGTTGTTGAGTAGCGATATATTCTCACGCGTTATTTTGTTGTATATTTAATCTTCCTTGTTCCTACCAAAATATATATATATATATATATATATATATATATATATATATATATATATATATATATATTCTAAAACTTTGTTCCTACTTTCTGTCGTGTCATCTGTCAAATGTCAGTTCAGTTTGGTCTGCGTGTATATCACAAAAACGAATGTTGCATCCGCTTCAACTCAGTCTAAGTCACTTGAAAAGCAGGATTCACTTTAAAGTTCGCATCCACTTGGAATTTCAATCCTAACCGTGTATTTCTTGTTTTTTAAGTAGATTAGTTGCATCCGATCGGTTGAAGCGGCTTCGATTTTTGAAATTTTTACCCGACCGTGAAAGCAAAGGAGGGTAATGTGTTGAACAGTCATGTGTGTATGTAAGTGTATGTATGTATTCATTGTTTGTTACCACCTACTGGCTAAAGCCCTGAACCGCTATTCATGAGTGATGCAAAGTTTCCCAAATATAAGCAATTACTTAAATATAAATTAATCTCATAGGACAGTTATTTCCGGATGTACCTTTTTTTTTTAAATACGTTACAGACAAATTGATATTCAGGTATTTTTACCGGTAGTAGCATTAAACGCCGTATTCACTGAAATAACAATAAAAAATCCAAAATAATTTTAAAAAATATGAACATTTGATGGGACTTTTTAAGCAAATATGGAAAATTTTCACCTCACATATGACAGGCAGCGCCTTAAGTATTTGATTAAATCTATATATTTTTCCACTTGAAAACTATAACAAAAATAAATAGCAAGTCAATATATCACGTTTGTAGGTAAAGAGCTTTAATTTAAAAAGAAACCGGAGAAAAAATCGCTTTTTTGAAAAGCCCGGTAATGTGCCACTGTTTTGAAAGCTCTTCTTACAAAAATTATAATGCGATATTTGATTGATATTTTAATTTTTTTTTTAAATAATTTGGCAAAATGCTTAGAAATTATATTAAAATTTGAGCAGCTACATAGATCACTGAATATGTTTCAGAACTCATCATATATATATATATATATATATATATATATATATATATATATATATATATATATATATAATATATATATATATATATATATATATATATATATTTGTCGATTGTATATCGACCAAAACATGACGCTATGTTTGTTTCCAGGGCCAAGGTGCCATCTGCTACCGTGGTATCTGCCCCGGCAAGGCTCATCAGGCAGTTTCCTTGGGGGGTATCGGTATTATATATATATATATATATATATATATATATATATACATATATATATATGTCATATATACTTATATATATAGTATATATATATATATATATATATATATATATATATATATATATATATATATATATATATATTTGCAGGACTTAACAATTTTTGTAATTTGCTTTACAAGTTATATATTTCTAAACTTAAACTAGACACTCCATTATTTTATTTAATATTGCATTAATAAATGTGGAGTTGCTTTTTTCCTTATATTATAGTTTAAATGTTTACATAATACTAAATCCAATAAGAATAGATCCACCCATATATCTGATTCGAGTAACCCAAAACCCAAAAGCATCGACGACATCGTATTTTCTTTGTGGTCTTTCAAATATGGTTTCCTATACATATCGGCCGTCCCAACGTATTATTTTTAAATCTCCAGGAGCTTGGATGTCTCGCGAACTAAATCCTGGTTTCAAGTTCTAATAATAACTTTTCCAGGCTGGAAGATTTTGAACTGTAAATTGTTAGACTAAGAATTCATTCAAGCCATATTCACAAACAAATTATTAAGATATTCATCGGAAATACAGAAGTTTACTTACATAATAATATAAAAAGACACACAAAAATTAATTTATTGTAGTTAAATATTCTCTTTAAATTAGATTTAATGTATAAAAATATGTGTTGAAAAATAAATTTGCTGTGATCAATAATACTGATTTTTTTGAGTCCATATGATCCTTAATTTAAGTAAGTTAATTAAATTAAGATCGGCGAAATCGATTAAAGTATATAATGGAAAAATTGAGACAAAAATATAATTGAAATTTAGAAGAAACTGTCAGTCAAAAATTAGCATATCAATCATAAAAGCAAAGAGACTTAAGAAAATGAGAATCAGCATGTAAATTTGCAATATAAGATATGTCTGAAATTTTTATAAAAACTACTGAAATTTATTGGATTAAATAGAAAAAATCCTACAAGAAGAAAAATTGAATCAGTGCATGCTTACCCGTTTTAAATTTTGATAGAATTTTTCTCAAGTAAACCATACAAACTATAGAAAAGCACTATATAAACTACAGAAAACAGGGTATTTGTTTTAAATATTTTGATTTAAAGAAAACGTGTAAAAATTTTTTTTTCTAGTTGTTTTAATATAAAACTGCTTTGCATAACATACTACAATAACAAAACATAGTTATACAGTGAATGCATGAAGGTAATAATTATTAAGTATAATCTCGGATTTTAAAAGAAAAAAACTATCTTAGGGCTAGTATTTTCATCCCCAAATAACTTTATATTGAAGTACTTATTGAAAGTATAAATGTTTTATTTATTAGGTATTAAAAAACTGTCCTATTATAAATTTATATTTTGATATAAATAATCTCTGTAAGTAAACCTTGAGGTTTCGTCTAGCCATTTAATAAACATGTTTCTGAATATTGAATAATTCTAATAAATGTTTACCTTCAAAAATGATTTATCGTACGTCAAAGGAAAGAACGTCGAAATTCAGGAAGCCCAATTTGAAATAATATAAGATTCTAGCCATTTGATAAACATGTTTCTGAATATTGAATAATTCTAATAAATTGTTTAGGTTTACAAAAACCCATTTATCAATACGTCATAATGTTTCCTTATATTTCTATTTGATGTTAGGAAAAACTGGCGCTAGCAAGACAAATTATTATTACCAGGAGAAAATTGTGAAATTCAAAAAAAGGATCCGGGAGATTAGTTGCAAAGCGTTATTTACTCCTTGTGCAAATCAATTCCTAAACATTTGTGGCGTACGTTCTTTCGCATGCGTTCCTTCTAGAATTATTTGTTCTGTCACAATAAAAAGAACTTCCCTGGTTATTAACATTTCCTTTTATTAGTAATAGTGTAATGTTACCCAGTTTAGTTCCGCCATTAGCTATAAAGTCAATAATTCCGCCCATAGTCATTAGTAATACATATTATACAGGGTGTTACAATTTCGGAAGGACAGCATTGGCATCTCAAAAACCGTAATATATAATGTTGTGCATTTTAATTTCGAACAATATATTGCTGATAAACTGAAACATTCCTACTACTTGCAAAGATATCCGTAAAAACCCGAAAATCGTCATTTTCCCTTTTATTTTTATCAGGCTGCATTTGAAAAGATATTACAAGATAAATGTTACATCTTATTGGCCACTTTTCCTCATCTACAAGATGGTGTACTCAGATTTAAAATCCGACGTTTCGCCTTTGAGATCTCGTCATCAGCTTATTTTTTTTTTAAATAGGAACCTGGATTTTTTATTTAATTTTTAACTACCGTTCGACTTCCAAAAACCAGCGATGTATGTTTGAACAACAGATTTTCCTATAAAAGATAATGTGTTAGACGAAAAACCAGAATGCATTACATCATTGGCTTTGAGAGGTCAAGGGCTTCTTAAAAATTAAATAAAAAATCCAGGTCCGTATTAAAAAAATGTAGTTGCTGATGAGACCTCGAAGACGAAACGTCAGATTTTAAATCTGTGTGCACCGCCTCGTAGAAGAAGAAAAGTGGCTATAGAGATATAAAATTGATTTTGTAACTTCTTTTCAAATGTAGGCTGCAAAAAATAAAGAACATGGCGATTTTTTCGGAAGTAGTCGGAATTTTCTAAATTTGTCAACGGCATATTATTCGACATTAAATTGCGCGACTTTGCATCAATTTAAGCAACCTCGTATCTCTTGTTTTTTGAGATTCCAATGCAATCCCTTCGAATTTGTAACAACAGCCTGTATACTGTCTTTTTCACACATTTTATTGGACGCAATTTTGTTCCATCATATTGTATTCCTACCAATATTGTATTAGTTTCTACCTTAGCGCCACCCTTTTGGGCATACTTTGAAATAAATTGAATAAATAGTTTTTTGCATTGATTTTTTAAAAATTTTATTAGACCGCGATTTTATTCAGAATTCTTACCACAATTTTGTGTCTATATTACACCTAAGTTTTGTAATTTGAAGTCAACTAAATACGAAGGTGTTTTACGTTGATTTTGTTAAACTTTTTCTTTGGCTACTATTTTCTTCCACCATCCTGAATTTGTACCAAAAATGTACCAGTTTATCTATAATTAATTCTTGCACAAAAAATTAATAAGTGTTATAGAAATAATTAAATATTTTATTAGACCGCTATTTTGTTTCGCAATGTTGAATTTTTACTTGTGCACAACTGTGTGAATCAATATTGTGTGCATGTCAAAATCTATGAAAAAAAGGTTTAGAATATGAATTTGAAGGAAGGCCGAAGAGTGGAAATTATCCCTACGTCAAACGTGCAAAAAACTATTTCAATAAAGTAACTAAAAAAATACAACACAGCTATGCAGATTGCATAGTTAACAGAGTTAATAACTTAGGGAGAAGTTAACCCCTATGTTTTATTTTTAATCATATTATACGTAATACAAAAAAATGCAATACTTACTTGCTCATCTAAAGCTGTTTGATTGAGACTGGGATTGAGATATTAGGTAGGGAACATGAGTAAAAAAAATATGTTTGCATTGTCCAAAAAACAAAAAAATACGTTTACAATCCTTAAAATATTCATACACCTTGTACATTCCAAAAAAAAACGTATTTTTTTAAACGTTAAGAATTTTTTAATCAAAAATTAAGCATTTCTTTAATTTGCATATTCAAATGGATATTTATGTGCTCTTTAGAAAGTACTGCGTTATTTTTTTATGTACTTAATTATTAAAATTATTTTTTCTTTAGATACATACTATTAGTATTGAATCTTAGGTGGGTACTTTTAATACCGACTAACACCTTTACTTGCATTTGTTCAAAAAATAATCGTTAAATCTTCCTTGAGACGAAGCAATAGATAATTTAGTTTTTGAGGAGATTAAATCTTTCATTTGCTGTGTATAATTTTCCTTCAACAAAAAATCATAAACTAACGGATCTAAGGTGATGGATCTCCAAAAATTACCACGTAGCGGGTTTGAAACCAACAATAAAAGAAATCCATCTAAATTTACCACCTGCAACCAATTATAGATGGAAACTTAATGGAAAATTAGAATCCAGGTGTGTGATCTCTTATATTGGCCGCAGACAAAATGTCAAACCTTCGAATGGTGTAGATGTGCCCTCAGAATATACCCTGCAGAGAAATTTAGGAATATAAAACAAATGTCCATCGAATATTAGCACTTCTAAGAGAAATACCTGAAAATGCGGAAAATTCCTCCACCAACCAATCTGACCAAAAACCGGTGACTTAATTATATCGTTATTTAAGTTTTAGTGTACAACCCATTTACTTAATAAGTACTCTTACTCCGCCACTGTATGGTTTTGTGCCATTTTTCTCTAAACAGGCTATATAGTGTTTTTGCTTAAATTTTTCCTCCATACCCGTCCTCGGTACATATTAATGGCAAACTAAAAGGTCATTACCGTCTTAGTGCATTTCCAGGAAATAAGCGGAATTCATAATAGCAAATCTCCTGAATTAATGCAGAATAATCCTTTAATGCATTCAGTAAAAAATGGCTTAACATAATGTAATACAATTTAACTTGCATTTTAGCATTTATAATTTTACTCGGGGTAACGTACTGGGCAACAAATTTCCATAGCGAAACTAGAATAGGATTAATAGGAATGAAAGTAAAAAAAAATCGTCTTATAAAGGTTTGATGCATGGATCACTCGCTATTTACTCTACGGCAAGTTTATATCGTGCAGTCATTGAAAAAATCGCCGGCTTCGACTGATAAAATAGAAAATTTACACCCACAACCATAAAACGTTTCACCGCCTTGCTTTTGGCTGACCTATTTCTAAGGATTTACTGACCTATGTGTTGGTTACCTTTAAAATATTGATTTTGCGCTTCGTTTTATATCTCTTTTTCGTTTTTAATATTTTATTTACCAAGCTTATACAAGGTGTTCATTAAATAGTTGCTAAAGTTCTAGAACCATAATATTAACTTCGCCTAAAAATGCGTACTAGCAAGCCCTACAAGGAGCTGTTGATGTTAAGGGGAGCTAAGAATGCAAACAATAAAAATGGTTTTTATTTAAATAAAATTGTAATGAAAACGCAATTTCAGTTGGACTTTGTATACACCCTTTATGTTTCACGCGAAGATCGCAAAGGGGTAGTTCTGATGGGGATGGGGACTTATTTTAAGCCGTATTCGAAGACTGGCTTTTTTTTTTAAATTCGGTAAATTTCCTTTACCTGGAACTTACCTAGTTATAAATCTTTTCTTTTCTTAGGAACAATGAAGTCTGACCCAATTTAGTTCCGCACCTAGTCTTTTAGTAACATATACATATACTGTCTTTCAAAATATTTTTATTGGGCGCCATTTTATCCAACCATATTGGATTTCTATCTACACCACACTTGAATTTCGGACATAATTTAAAATAAATTGAATAAGTAGTTTTTACACTAAATTTTGTTCCGTCATGTTGAATTCGTACCAGTTTATTTCTATATCACATTTAATTTTTGTGAAAAATTTGAAGACAACTGAATAAGAAAAAAATTATTTGGTCTATATTTTGTTACGCCATTTTGAATTCATACTTTTTAACTATTTTATTTGACGTAATTTGGATAATTAATTTCATGTTGATAATTTTTTTAACTCTTCACTAGGCCGGCATTTTGTTCCGCTATACTGGATATTTACTAAAATGTTACCAGGTCATCCCTGTAAGAACTTTAACAGATAGACAGACAATCCGACAAACAGGAGAGATGGAGGAGATTTTTTCACGATAATAAAATATCATATAATAAATCACCTTGAATTCGTACCACAATTTTACTAATTCATCTCTATATCACGCTTAATTCTTGCACAAAATTAAAAATCAATCGATAGTTTTTTCATGCTGAGTTATTAAATATTTTATTAAGCCACCATTTTGTTTTGCCATATTGGATTCATAATACTTTTTACGTTTTTTTGCACAATTTCAGGTAAATTGGGTAAATGGGTTAATATACCACAGTCCGCCATTTTGTTTCGCTATCTTGGATTCGTACCAAAATTACGTAATACTCGATTTTTGTGCAAAATTTCAAGTAAATTGGATAAGTAATTTTTTAGTAATAATTTTAGTAAACATTTTACCAGGCCCTCATTTTGTTCCGCCATATTCGATTTTTACCAAAATGTAATCATTTCGTTCCCGTATGACCATAATTTGAAATCAAATCGGATAAGTAATTTTTAACCTATGCCGCGTACAGGCAGACCGACGGAATTGAGAAAATATGTATTTTGGCGTCTAGAGACTCTAAAACGTGAAGATCTGTAAAAACTTGAGAAGGTAATTTTTTCACGATTACAATATTTCCCTTTTACGAGGGAAGTAAAAATGTACTCAAGTTGGAAACACATAATATAGGCGGTCTTCGAGATATCTAACCATATTTAAGATTTAAGAGATTAAAGTTTTGAGGTGAAAAAAAGATTGTTAGATAGATGATAAAAATTATTATTGATATTATCAAAAATACAGAATTACTCTCCAAGGAACCGATGATTTTCGGGTTGACCAAAACAACATAAATCTTTAACATGCAGCAAAGAAGTATCGGTAAGTTAGTCCTTACCTCGTGTGCTTCATCAAAAAGATTCATTGGATTAGAAAACACTTTAAAACTCAATATGACTTACTACATAAGGATACTGTTAAAGGGCTAAAAACATGGAAAATAAATAAAATCACTAATTTGACTTTTACCTGCAACTTCCTTCTAACGAATCCCACCACACAATCAGATAACATAACTTACATATGCAATGCATATAACGGGGTCTATAGTTATTTTGTAGAAAATGATGTGATATTCATTATGCTCAAAAAAGTATCTCTCTGTTATTTATTAAACACACTCTTTTAGCATTAGGCGTAGTCTGTCCTATATTTGGTCTTTATCCTTGCATGATTAAACAAAACTTTAATCCAAAATCAACCTTAAACGTTAAACTTTCAGTGTTTCAATCCCATCCTAAATTAAGAAAAAAAAAATAAAACAACTGAGCAAACCTTAAACCTACGTATATACAACTTTTAAGTACGACCTTTGGACATTTTCAATTTCCAAAAAAAAAATTAAAAATTTTGAAATTGTAATTGAATAAAGAAAACGAAATAACGTAAATTCGCATCGTGAAATCTCGAAGCTCCGGAAATATAACAACAGTTTTCAAAAAAATACGTGTGCCTTCTCTTGTTTGTCCGATCGTGTCCTTATCTCGCTGATATGAACTTCGTTAACTGTCGACTATGACCTACGATGCCCATCGAGTTTGAGTATACTGTATCGTTCGGAGAGGCGCCGAAAACGCCTTTTGCTTTTAACCACTTATAATAATTAGTGTATCAAATTGTTTGGTACACCCCATAAACTTACCACTTCCCTCTTTTTTCCAAAAGCAGATTGGTCATTGGTGGTCTTTTTAAGTTTTCAAAGAGACCTGGGACAAGAGTTTTTAGTCACAATAGAAAATTCTACCAAATATTCAGAATCGTTATTGTTTTCGCAAACATTAAACGTCTCGCGTCCAGCCATGATTTTAAATTGCAAACGAACAGAAACAAAACCAAGATTCTAATAATCTAACCTTATCCATGCGTCGCGCGTGGTGCTAACTAGGCTCCAATTTTCACGTCAGCTAGGGCGTCTAATATACACGTGTCGTGACTGCTACAGCTAGAGGAACAACAAAATGAGAGTGATGCTATTTTTGTTGCCGCTTTGAAGTAAAACGTAATATTCGGAGGAAAATAAGGGAGGCCTAGGTCATTTAATTGACAAAAGAAGCAGTTGCACGATGATGTCAACTTAAAATCAATTGTTTTTACCGGGTAATTCTTAATGTTTTCCCTTCTACATCGTACGTGAAAACCGATCGTTAGACCAAGTTACGGTATGGTGAACACAGGTCAGGTATAAATAGCCAGCATATATATCTCCGAGTTCATTTAGAGTTTTCGATTTCGTGAAGTCAAGGGTAATCCAGTCAGTTGGATCCAAAGCCGAGAATCTTACCACTGATCCAGGAAGCTCACACTGAAGATTCAACAAAACTTGTTTATCAGTTATAGTTGCACAACAAGCTTGCGCGAATCTTTGCAATAAATATCGCTGGTAGCCGGATAGACTCTTATGTCCAAATCTAATTAAGCAATTAAAATTAAAAAAAGAAGTCATATAGTTCAGTTGTCACTGGAGAATCAAACATCAGGATAATTAGAATACCCAATTTTTTGCACTTCAGCACTTGAAGAGATCTTTTGAACTAGCCACATTGCTAGACCATCTGTGAGTGTTGCAAAATTTCGTTTTTTGCGAAAATCTGCTAAAGTATATTCTGAGGATATTATAAGAAAAAATGACTCTGATTATTTTTTACCTAAATACGATAGTTTTAGATTTTGTTCCCGCTAACATCTTCACCGTCACCCGAGAAATTTGAACATTGTGAACACGTCCGTGGACTTCTAATTTCTGATAATTCAACCGAAATTTAAATTTTTTTTATGTTAATATGTGATAAGTTTTTACCTAAAAACTTCAAAACGTGAAAAAAAAATTTTTTTGGCCCGAATGACCAATGTTTTTACGGTTTTACATATAAGTATTTGTCCTTATCTTCAATATTGTTGTATTGCACCTTGCTTTTTTGTGATAAATTTTAATTTTAAATAACTTTTTTCTTTTTTCCGAGGTTATTTTCCCGAGGTGTTCTGTATTTGAAATGAAATATTAGTTCACAATATTTCTATTTGTCATATTGATCGTCATCTATTATACACGTAAAGAATAGAAGCCCACTTTTAAATTGAGCGGAACGCTTCAGCAGCTATTTTTACTTGCAAACTGTCGTATATGCCTAGTTTGTAGGTACAAAATAATAACAATCACACGTTACATCCCCAGATTTTCCCTTTCAAATTTATTTTAAAATATCAAAACATAATTATTTTTGTTGGAATTATAAATATATTCCTGGGGGGGGTGTTGACTTCGCAATGTTCAGATTTTTCTTTTGCAGGACATATTAGCGGAAAAAAATAGTTTTCTATCGATTTGTCCCAGAAACATTTCTAGGTTTTAAACATAAACTTAAAAGAGATCTGTGAAACCCAACATTGAATCTTCCTCTCTATATACGCCCCTTCTTTTTTTTCTGGCTTTTTTCTCTTTTTCCGTACTATTTTTCTAAATTTTTGAATACCTGTTACATTTTCTGTTATTTACATTTGTTATATTATTTAAGCCTAATACAGTAAATAAATAATAAATATATATATATATATATATATATATATATTCGATAATGCTTATGTTTCTTGGTATAGGTTTTTTTCCGTGAAATGACCGTGCTAGCAAGCTTTTTCAAAAGTATTTCTTAATTATTTTTCGTGGCAACCTACAAGTATTTAAAAAATGTAATATTTAAAATACACAAATTTTCAAAATATTTGGTGGAACATGTACATTAATATATTAATATATATTAATGTACATGTTCCATTAAATTTACATTTTTTTAAATACCCTTGCTAAAACGTATCTCTTTTATTATCCAATTATGTAATTTAATGTACCTCTACAGGGTGACCCTGAAAATGTGCAACCTCAAAATTTAGTGTTTGTAACCGACTTCAAAAAATGGGGAGGTTATAGTTTGACCCTGTAATTTTTTTATATTTGTACATGAATTACTCCGCGATGGTTTGACCAATTTGGATGAAATTTTCAGGAGACATTTAGGATATTGCCGGAATGGTCCCATAGCAAGCATATTAAAAAATGGAGGAATGGTGGACATTTTGTCTAATTGCAAGCACATATTAAGAAAATGTTAAAAATAGCGGAATGGCGGCCATTTTGTTGTTTATTTGTTTGTACCCCCATTACTCTGCGATGGTTTGACCAATTTAGATACAATTTTCAGGGAATATTCAGGATATTGCCAGAGTGGTCCAATAGCATGAATATTTAAAAAAATGTTTAAAAAGGTGCCATTTTGTTTTTTGGGCCAATATATATTAAAAGAAGTTTTTCAATATTATACGCTCGTGTCTCGATTCAATGTTTTCACCATTATATCAGAAAAAAATATTATGCAGTGAACCATTTGTTAATCCTGATTTTTATAATAAAACTCATATAGATAAAACTAAAAAGGTTGAAATAAACCGAAACCACCTTCAAAAAATGCACTAAAAAGTGAAAAATAATATTTTATTCCACCTTAAAAATCTTGCTCCGTGAAGTCGACACTAAACTTATTCTTAATTATTTAATCACAAAAATATAATCATGTATTCAGTCAATTCGGTCTTTTGATGTCTAATACTTCGCGTATAAGGTCTTACTGTCTTTATTAGTTTGGCGCTGACTTCACATCACAATTTTCAAAGTGGAATAAAATATTATTTTTCACTTTTTAGTGCATTTTTTTGAAGTTGGTTTCATTTTTTTATAAAAATTTTTATTATTAAATTGCTTGCTCTTCCCTGTAGTCTTGAGATAGTAAGTCTTTCAACTGCCAATTTGGGGTGATGAGCTGGGTATTGACTTTAAGTTATTATTATTATTATTATCGTATTTAGGAGCATTTTTGTTTAAGACATCCTCCTTTTAATTTTTTACATTTACATAATTGCTCTCCATACAATGTTTTGGCAGATTGTTCGAATTTGCCTTCGTAGAGGGTCTAGCAATGTAAACTTTAGCTAATTCAAAAGAGCTTTAGAAAAGCTAAAGTTAAAAAAAATAGCCTTCTTCTTAGTTTTCAAAAGGTTCCAGTTAAAAATAGCTCTAGTGAAAACGCCAATACAGAACTGTTAATGTAAAGAGCAATATGGAAAAACTCCAAAATATTTTTAGTCTCGGGAGGGAGACCGCATGGACCCTGGCTATATGCCTGAGCCAGCATCTGTAACGCAAGTCGGTAAGCAACTTAGAGCACTCTACAACCGAGGCGAATATGTCCGGATCATTGCTGATACCTGATATTACAGATTAAAAATTCAGTTTCGGATAAAGCGTCTTAACAAATCGGTAGCTATTTCATTGTTTTATACTTCTTTGTAGATGAATGCAGGTAATTACCATATAATAAATAGGCATCATAGCATCAAATATTTAAAAGTAAACGTATATTATAAACGTATAGAAACTCACTCGTTTAAATAACCTTTATTTTGAAATTTTTATGAAAAACTTAAAAAAAAATTCCTTGAAAAAATATTCTAGAATCCTATATAAACTAGTTTCAAAAATCTTCGTTTCTCCCAGTTGTCCTCATTTCGGTCATTAAAAAAAATTATAACCAAGAACGTTACTGATTTCTCCCAAAATATTTTTTCTAAAAGAAATTCCACAGATTTGACAAAGCCTGCAGATAATTCAAAAACATCGCGTCCACTGACATACAGTTTTTTTTGTTATTATTTAAGTATAGACTTAGATTTCTCTACTGAGATGTAATTTAGTTATGATATAGCAAAGATTTAATTATATTTTAAGCCAGTAAGCGGGACTTAAAATGAGAGAGGAATAGTTTATTTGCAAAAATGTGGCTTGTGGCCCCTGGTTACGCTACTAAGCATGGACAAACTACATTGCCGATACGTGACCGTATATTGAATAGCATCAAACATTTTAAAATAGAAATATGTAGGTATTCGTATAGGTATAGAAACTCCTTTGAAAACATTTATAGTTGATCAACGACTGAATCCAAAGAATACTACAACTTCAACAAAAATGTTAACTTGTGTAATAAATTGTTATTGAGTTGAATATTGCAAAAAAATGTATTTTAGGGCGTTCTACAATCCCGTATTTAAAATCTTCGGGCTCGTTTGTCCCAATTGTCTTTATAGCTTTATATGGTTTTAAGGCGCCTTTACGACTGAAAATGTTTCTTATTTCTTCCGGTTATTTACAAAAATACGTAATATATACCCATTACTTTATTCTAGTTTTAAGTAAAACTACCTCTGGGAGGGATTTTGCCAGCCAATCCCGAAAAGAAAGTCATTAATTCATAGTATTTCTATCATTTTACCTTAAATAAAAGTAGGTTTGGGGGGGTTAACCCTCCTCAAATACGCCATTGCTTCTATCATCTTTTAAGTAAGTAAAAGAACGCGGACTTGAACTGCGAGAGGTATAGTTAATCAGCAAAAAAGTATCTGTGTGTATAGGAGGCTGTTTTAGGGAGTTAATTTGCAACTTAGGATTTTAATTGCACGAAAAAAAACTATACATTTTGGCATGTGATCCCTGGTTACTGAACATGTATGAACTACGGAGTAATGCCAATACTCAACGACTACAGGTTCTGTTTTGTATAAAAAATTACTCGACAAATCCGTAACTATACCATTTTATTAATTTTCTTGTTTGGAAGCAGGTAATTACCATATAATAAATAGGTATTATATCGGCATATATTAAAAATATGTGTACGTATGGAAACTGGTCATCAGTTCTTGTTCGTCACCTAATTGAGCGTAAATAATATGGACAACCAAATAAAAAAGGCCATTACTTTATTGTTGTAGTATAGTTATAGATAAAACTGGCTCTGGGGGGGTTAACCTCCAATTCCGACAAAAGGTCCTTACTTCATAGTATTTCTATCATTTTAGCTTAAATAAAAGTAACTCTGGGGGGGGGCTTAATCGCCAAACCTCCCCTTATATACGTTACTGCTGCGGAACGGAAACCACAGACACAATTCCTATTCTATTTAATATACAATCTTTTGGTTTGAGTAAATATGTCGTATTATTTACGGCCTACGTTAGATAAAAACTAAATGGTTTTATTCATGTACATTATACATAAAGAAAAATTTCATTAAACATTGCACTGTATCAATCTGCTGTTAAAAGTCTTTTTAAAGAAAATATTTAAAGAATCTGTCTACGGACTTTCGTTTAAGATTGTCACTTAAAATCAGATTATTTTCAGACTTATTTTTGGATGTTAATGGATACGTGGAACAGAAAAAAGGTATAAAGGTATGCTTACTGCGAAGCGAACATATGTTAGATATCAAATGTCTAGGCTATTTTCACCTTTTCGATTTAATCGGGGTGTCTGGAAAATTTTGAGTAACATTTACGAGATCCTGGGATCAAATCGTTTAACTCAACACTTTCCGGCAAGGAGTTTTAAATTTAATTTTGGTACTATTTCAGAATGGACTGATCTCACAACGCGCTAAAAAAGATATGTTATATACATACATCTTTTTACATCAATAATCGATTATCCTAAGATAATCACCAACTAAAAAGCTGTTTTCACTTGACCGTACTACATTTAAATCTTTTAAAAGCGGGGTCGGGGAATTCTTGCTCTGTTTATGGATACTAATTTGTTCATATCTAATTAACACATTGGATATCACTGGATTTATCTTTTCTTCAAAACCTCCACTCAGAATACAAATATTTTTAAAAACCTATAAGGTATTAATGCGTTTTCAGCACTGAAAATCCCATGAGAAACATGGGAAATTATTTTAGTTTCACTTAACGGGAGTTTTCTGATTTCTGAATTTAACCTGGGCAGCAGCGCATTTGCTCGACAATTCTCAGGTGATACTACAATAATTCAATAGTTTTTTTATCACATCGTCTTGTGTTAGACCCGACAAATTAGGTTTTAGACGTTTCCTAAATATAATTATATATAAATATATATATATATATATATATATATATATATATATATATATATATATATATATATATATATATATATATATATATATGTTGATTTTTAGTCCTTCACGGATGGAAAAATACAATGTGTTTTCATTCCGGGTGTACATCAGTTCACTACTGTCGTACTGAAAAGAACAGTTTTGCTGACGTTTCGCCAAAATCACATTTGGCATTTTCGAAGCTTTCTTTCTCGCGTCCGAATAGACTATATATATATATATATATATATATATATATATATATATATATATATATATATATATATATATATATATATATATATATATATATATATCAGTTCCGCCATTTGTTTTGACCAATCAGCCATTAGAATCCATTTAGCCCTTTTAATTTCTAAATTAACTATCTAAATTATTTTTTAGATAATTGCTTGTATTTGGGATACTCTGTATAATATAATACCATATCGAAATAGTTGTGGTTCACGTAAGAGGGACGTATTGTACCTAATTGTAAAAAAGTCACTCCCTGAGATTTTTTCAAACTTACACGATTTTCTTCTAATTTGGTTAAAAATTAATGGTCATATGGGAAGCCATGGTAACATTTTGGTAAAAAATCTTGGAACAAAATCACGGCCTAGTAAAATATTAAGAAAAAACCATAAAACATTCAATTTACCTCAAATTTTGCACAAAAATTAAGTGCGATATGGGAGTGAACCAGTAAAAATCCAAGGTGGTGATAGAAAATGGCGGCCTAATAAAAAAAAAAAAATATATATATATATATATATATATATATATTTTTTTTGTCTGAAAGAACTGGTTAAATATTTATTATATAAAAACGTTCTTATTCAATTAACTTCATATTTTGCACAAAATTAGATGTGTTATACAGATAAACTGTTTAAATTTTGCCCAAAAATTAAGTATAACTTAGGTAGAAACAGTTAAAATATTGGTAGGAATCCAATATGGTGAAACAAAATAGCCCCCTATTAAACTGTTTGAAGAAACAATATGTTTACCCGGGAACTTCGCTTGTATAATCCTTCTTTTTATTGGGGATAGTATAGTAAGATCATATTATTTAGTTTTACGTATTTATAGTCATTTAGTAGTTGCCTTTATAAATTGTGTTATCTTTCACTTTTCTAGACGATAGGAAGGATTATTTTATAAGGGGTAATTGGGTAAAACTAATCTGCGAAGGAACTTTAATGGGAATCCTCTCCTGAATCCTTTCTTTTGTTTATAAAAGTGAAAGAAACACAATTTTTTTGTGTGGTTTGGAAATAAACATGTTTTTTTAGTTTTCAACAAAATATGTGTTTTAAACAGTTTAAAACGGTACACATTACTGCATTACAAGCAGTGCCGGGTAAAAGGAAAAACTTCAAAAAACAAAAGAAAAAATTGATTATTGTCTTATATTACTTATAATATATTTAGTTGTTTAAAAATCTTAAGAAATCTGTATAATTTGGAGGTACTCATATTTCTTTATAAAGGTATATGTTTTGTTTGTTTAAAACAGTTACAATTAATTACAAAACTATTATTGGTATTTTGATAAAACTTCAAAAAACAAAAGAAAAAATGTGATTAAAGGTCTTATATTTCTTTTTAATATATTTATTTGTTTAAAAATCTTAAGAAAAACTATAATTTCAACTTTTTTTATTTTAAGGTATATGTTTTGTTTGTTTAAAACAGTTAGGATATGTTATACAAAATTATTCTTAATTATTGAGAAATGAACTGTTCTTTTAAAATAAAAAAGTTGATGTATGCCAAAATGGTGTGATAAAAAGGAAATACAAATATAGTTTCTTTTTAAAGTATATTATATATATATATATATATATATATATATATATATATATATATATATATATGTATATATATATATATATATATATATATATATATATATATATATATATATATATATATATATATATATATATATATATATATATATATATATATATATATATATATATATATATATATATATATATATATATATAGCGCCATCTATATATGCATAGCAATTCAGTTTTGGTTAAGAAAGATACAGTATGATGAAGAATAGATTTTAATTTAAACATGAAAGATGTATTACTTTTATATGGAGTTCATCAATTCAGATTTGTAGCATCGTACAGGCAGGTTTAAAGATATATTCTTAAACTGAACCTCAAATTAGCACGTGCGTAAGCAATTAGTTTCATCTCGAAGCTTAATGTGAATTTACATTCACCGCCATAAATTTTATCCTCGATTAAAACATTTTTACGTTCTCACTTTAGGGTTTCCGCATATAAACTTCTGTATATAGTTATCTTTATTTTTATGGCGGAGAAAAGCGAAAGCCATTAAAAAAAGACACAGCCCAGAGGCCCGTAGGCTCCAGCAGGTTCAATAAACCGTTATTTCAATTACCTTGGATATTATTGGCTCATTTAATGTTTTTTTTACATAGGATACGTTTTTGATATGTTCTTTGGCTTGGCTACTTTCCCTTAAAAAAACAATTATTATCGTACTATTATAACATAACAACTTTCATATTTTATATTTATTGGGCAACAAATGTGAGAAAAAAATAGTTTTCTTTTTTTTTGCAGGTAAGCGCCACTCTAATCAGAGTTTCCATATTACTGTAAGAATGTCGGTAAGTATATGTTGTATATTCATTATTTTGGGAAGTTGAACCAATTTTCTAAAAACTTTACACATACGTACGTACAGGCATTGTTATTTTTTATGGATTAAATCACCGTTATTCTAATGGTCGGCGTCTCGTCAGTTAACTTCCGTCGCGTAGCGACGATTTGAATCGCGGCTTTCTGTCAAAGGCTTAAGCATAAATAATCTGTTGCATAAAAAAGTATAAACTTCAAAGCAGCAATTTATAAAAAAAATATTTTTGTAAAAGTTTAAGAACGACCAAAAAATCATATCGGTATAAAAATGAAACATTTATACACCCAAACATCTAAAAATATTATTTCAAGGCTGTGTCGTACTTCTGGAATAGTGTAAACCATCATGTTCGCAACATATGGGAAACTTTTTCATTATTGATGAAAATATTATTATTGATGCAAATTGATGCGTGAAGAAAAAATCATTTTGGCACCTTCAACTTTCAACTAGATAGAATTCGCATCAGCCACCGACTTGTATCTACTTAAATTTAGGGTCTTGGAAATTTGTAATATCGTAACATTTAACTGATTGGAGATACAAAGTTTACCGCCAAAACAGTCAGGAATTGATTACCATTTTCTGCCGGTTCTGCCCATAAGATTTCTACTGTTCTTTCATTTCCTGATACTGTCTTTTTTGTTGATATTTTATACCGAATCCTCTTATCGCCTGTTATAAGAGGTAATATATTATAGTTTTTGTTAACACGCCAGCGTCGGATTATTATTAAATGCATAGGTGGGAATAGGTTGGTTCGCAATCCGATTCGTTAATCCAGTTATTGCCATGGTAATATACCAACTAGTTGCGACAGCCGGTTCGTCCCAAAAATGATAGTAACTCAGATTTGCGTCCCTTTTTAATGGATACATTAAAATAAAAATCTATAATAAAGCGGAAATTTCTTTATAATCTATTAAAAAATTAGAACTTTGTTTCAATTAACTGATAAATATGTTTTAAAATGTGTTTTAATTATTCGGAAAGGATATCAAAAGTTTTTCTTTACCGACAATGTTGCAACCCACAAAGTACATACCCTCTTTATCCTGTAGTTTAGTTGGATACCAACAAATTTGTTTGTTGTTAATTCTATCTAGTTCCTTGTTTGAAGTTTCATACTGCTAAACCTTAGGTCAGATATGCAGCGTGTTAAATGGCCCGACATGACCATGTGAAAAGTAGAGATAAATGACTAAATGTTGAAACATTTTATTTTGAAAAGTGCTTAGAATTTCATTTACTTACGCTTACATAATTTAAACATAAAATGCCAACAAATAGGAAATACTACATTTTACACCCTAACGCACAATACAGGGTGTCCCACTGAAAAGTAAGATATTTCGGGACTTAACAGATCGAAAACGAAAAATAATATCGAAGTGCGATGTTAAACAAATGGCTTAGATTTGCCCAAAGTTTCTTTCTGACGAGGTTGTCATATTATCTCATTTTTTTTCTAGAAACGCGAAATCTAAACTTTTTGGGATTAGATTGGTTTGGTATTTTATTTTAAATAGAAAACTTTATATATTCTCATGCCCTTCAATAGCTTCATATTTCTCCTTTTCAAAAATACGTATATCGAAAACGAGTTCTATCACGCATTTTGAATTTTCAGCGCACGAAAGCTTTGTTACCTAGGCGCTAGTCTTTGAACCTAATTATAAATGTATTTAGTGCTATAATCAAAATTTAGTAAAATAACAAGTGGTATTTTTGAAAGGTTTTTATTTCTGTGAATATTTGTGTAATATTTAACAAATCCTAACTACAACAATAATTGGATGTGCCCTCCATTAACTTCCACATATTTTCTCAAACTAAAAAGGAAAATTTTAAGTTATTCCACATTTTGTGGTAATGAGTTATAATACCTTTCCTCCACGTAAGTCGTAACACTAACACGGATTCGTTAGATCTGGAAAATATGGAAGATATAGGAACTCTCCTGGCTAACCACCTGTTTGGAAAACTCGATCCAATTAATTTCTTGCAATGTCTTCAATTATTCTATTCCCTTCAAGTTAAAAAGTTAATAAAGAAAAAGGTCCGTATACCTTGGTGGAAGACACCGTACATCAGACATTTTACTTTTTTAATGTTTGAGTTTTATATGCTTTAAATTTAATTATCTTTAAAAGTCACTCTACTTTTTGACGTCAACAGTGCGCTAGCCATTTATCGTATAGATATTTTATAACTATTATTACTCAACAGCTTCGTTTGGTAGCATATCTGGTCTGTTGTCGCGTCGCTTGATTCTCTCCAAAGAGCCTGTATTTCTAAATCGTTGCACTCATAACAAACTCGATTTTCAAGATACGGGATTATTTTGATATACCTAGGTAATATACGAAACCAGCATCTAGATACTGTTATTGATTTTAAAATGCTTTTTCGATTTGGTTAAACATTTCAAAAATCGATAAAACATAACTAGATGAACTAAAAATGTAAAATTAATATATCCAAACTATGTATTCTGGACAAGGAAAAGTATGAGGCTGTCGAAAGGCATACGAATACATAGGGTCTTCCATTTAAAATAAAATAAATAAACAAAAAATATGGCAACCTTGTCAGGATGAAACTGTGAGCAAATCTAAGTCGGAAAGGTGAAAACAAAACTTCATATTTTCGTTTTCGAGCTATTAAGTCGCAAAATGTGTTACTTTTTAGTGGGACACCCTGTATAGTGCAGGTTTTGCTATTATGATAATTCTAATAAGCGAATATTCAACTGTAGAATAATGTTAAATGATTTATTAGAATAATGTCTAAAGACTTGAATAAGAAACCGTATCGCACACGGAACTCTACTATTAAAATGCCCTGTAGTTAAAAAATATTTCACTAAAACTATTAAAGCAAATTTGCTAATTAATTATTAGGGTAAAAATAAAAATATGTTTTTAATTGATAATTTAAGAAATTTGTTTACTTATAGTATGTATTTTCGTCCATGTGAATTTGTTTTAACATTTTAGTAAAGAATTTTATAAAAACTATCAATATTGTTTATTCTTAAATCGTGTCTATATCTAAAAAAACAGTACTGTGACTGACTGACATACAACGCACAGCCTAAACCGGTGGACCTAGGGATTTGCAATTTGGAGGAAATATTTCTTGGGTACCCTAGGGGTGCATTAAGGAGGGATTTTACAAAAGTCCATCTGTAAAGGGATGAATAGGGGTGGTAAAGTTTGTATAAAATAAAAATTAAGTTACGATAATAACTGCCAGTATAGTGTATATCCTGTCCGTTATTTACGCGATCTACAATCATGATTTTAGTTTTTTCGTAGTTCACTCCCAGACTGTATTGTGCACTAATGTATTCTAATCGTCCCAGTAACTCTTGGATTTCCTCTTCGTTATTTGCAGTGATGTTAAATAAAATATTTAAAAAATCAACTTAAAAATCCTTGTTATTCAATTATTATTATTCAATTACAATTTTGCACAACAATTAGATACATTAAAAATTAGGGTAAAAAACTACTTATTCAATTTATTGTAATTTATGCTCAAACATCAAGTGTGGCATAGGTGGACACTAATAGAATATTGGTGCAAATCCAATATAGTGGAACAAAATTAATAAAAATGTTTGAAGAAAAGACAGTATATATGTGAAATAATGAAATGAAATGAAATTAAATGAAATTAAATGAAATTAAATTAAAATAAATAGTCTGTATTTGTCCATAAAACATGGAAAATACAATACCCATTTTCTGCCGGTTTTGCCCATAAGATTTCTACTGTTCTTTCATTTCCTGATACTGTCTTTTTTGTTGATATTTTATACCGAATCCTCTTATTGCCTGTTATAAGAGGTAATATATTATAGTTTTTGTTAACACGCCAGCGTCGGATTATTATTAAGTGCATAGGTAAGAATAGGTTGGTTCGCAATCCGATTCGTTAATCCAGTTATTGCCATGGTGATATAAACACCAACTAGTTGCAACATAGCCGGTTCGTCCCTAAAATGATAGTAACTCCGATTTGCGTCCCTTTTTAATGGATACATTAAAATAAAAATCTATAATAAAGCGGAAATTTCTTCATAATCTATTAAAAAATTAGAACTTTGTGTCAGTTAACTGATAAATATGTTTTAAAATGTGTTTAATTATTCGGAAAGGTTATCAAGAGTTTTTCTCTACCGACAATGTTGCAACCCACAAAGTGCATACCCTTTTCACCCCGTACTTTAGTTGGATACCAACAAATTTGTTTGTTAATAAAGATATTATCAATTAAAGTTGTTGAATTTTTCGAAATTCTTGTTGGTTCAAATATTGTTTGTATCAAATCAAAGCTCAATAAAAGGTCTTTAAATTTATTTACACAAGTTGTATTGTCTAGAAGGTTTTGCTAAATGACTATGAGGAAAAGGAAAGATTCATTTACGATAAAAGTTCTGAGAAAAGATAAATTATCGATTTTTTGTTGGTTCATGAAAAGTCAAAAAATTCTTCGTAGGAAATATCCCACTCCGACGATGAATATTGGGTTATTAGAACTAATTTAGAAGAAAAACTTGCATTATATTGGTTTATAAGGGACAAAAATTTAGTATTTTCTATGTGTTAAAAAAAGAAGTCCCCGCTTTATGTTAACACAACATTAGCATAAAATCCATGAAAATAATCTCCGGCTAAAAAATAAGTTTTTAACAATTAAAATTTGTCTCATTAATAATTTCTGCTCTCAAACATTTTGGGGGCATTTACCCTCCTTAAATATCCCACTAATATTATGACCTACACAGTGGCGTAACTCCAAATTTTGATCCCTCCTTTGAGGGCCCCTTATATGCACTCAGCGACAGAAAAATTTCTGATGCCCAAAAAAAAAGTCATTTAGTTTTTCATAATCCCCTTATTTATAAACAAACTTAACAACAGAGGGGAAATTAACTGATGACTATAAAAAAAAGGTCATTTACAGTCTTTCTTGGGCTGGGCTCCATTATTACACATTATCGCCGAACCCCTAGCATCAACGACCCTCCTCCCGCATTGCGGTGGCTGGCGGAGTTGTAGCTACGCCACTGTATTCCTTACTAACTGCACCAGTTATAAACTTACTGTTTGATATTAAGTAAGACCAATCGGTATTATGTTTTTTTTTAACATTTTGAAGTTAAATATTTAATCAGTATTCAGACTTATGAGTCGAGCCGAATCTGTTAATAAATATATACCAGTTTGCAGTGAACCAAATCCACGCCAGATTCTGCATAATTCCCTTTGTCGCCAACTTCTGACACGTCTAGGTGCAAATAGTAACAAACCTTAAATTTTATTTCCCGTATTGCGACAGGGCAACGGTATTCGTATAGAAATAAAGACGGAGACTGAAATGCAAGACGTAAGTAAAATCCCAGCAGGAAGAAAATAAAGATGTCTTATTAGAACAGAAGTTCAATCGGTTTTTTTTTGAATAGCATAAAAAAAATTTAACGGGCAATTACAGGTAAATTTTAATACTGTTTCATGTTTAGTTAATTCTTGGATAATTTAGGTAACAGTGGTTTATTAGGCACGCTTAATTAGTATTCTATCATGTATGTATTTTGTTATACATATTTTGTTAATATTATTCTTCAATATTAGTCATGGACTATAGTTACTGATTTTTATTTTAAAAAATGTTATTGATGGACTGGCTTTATGTAATCTCCACAAGATAAACGATGAATACGATTTTATATGTGATTAAAAAATTCCCAGAATATAGTGATTAAAAAATTCCGAGAAAAAGACATCGTTGTTTGATTTAATTTAACTATTCCGACATGGAATAGGAATCAATATATTGCAATTGCAACTGCAAAATTGTTATGGTGATATTAATTATAGTAAGTGCTAGTTTTAGCGAAATAAAAATTAAACCATATTAGTGCTGCATATTATCGTGGAAAAGTGCAAAGTGACTTTTACACGAACCCCTTTTGGCTTCTGGGAGTGTATTAATATGATAATTGGAATACGGCACGTTTATTTGCAAGAAATCTAGAGCTATATACGTAAAGAGATTAAAGAGAATACAGAGTGAATCGTCATGCCGTTTTTTTCTTCGTAAGAAAAAATAACTTGATGTACAAAGGAAAAGGTAAAACTTGAAAAAAATGCTGAAATCCTACACAAAGGTTAGGTTATACCTAGAGTGGTGTCGAGGGAAGGACAACACGTGCCCACCTACGCCAAGGGCAATTTGCCCCTAAAATAATATTGTGTTCTCCTACTTCAAATCCCCGATTTTCGTTACATCTTAATTCCATGTAGTCGAGTAGTGTTAGGTTAACCAAAAAAACGTTTTTAGTTGCTTTCCTTGGGGCGAGGGCGCCAAATCAGAACGTTGCCCTGGGCGCCACTTTCTCCAGATACCACCCTGGTCATACCGAATAAAAAAGGCATGCAGTGTTTTACACTCAATTTCTCCATGCTCCATATATGGGCCGTAGGCGAAAAGTTCAAGGCGAGGAAGTTGGTTGTCGTTTTTTCTTTTCCTTTGGAGTCCCGGAATCACTCGAGAAGGCTTCATTGATGATGATTGTTGCTTGTCGTTTTTTCTTAGGGGTCCAAGATTAGAATTTCTAAAAGGTGAAAACCATATCTAAGTGAAAATATAATGCAAAAAAAGTTTAGTAGTTTTAGTATTATAAAAGTAACGTTCAAAAATCTATTTATAATACATTAAGAAATTATTAAATATATCCTAGGTTTCATTCCTTATATAAGATAGTGGAGACAATCAATGTATTCTTTTCAGTGACTGACTGATTATAGTAAGATTATTTCTAACCATAGATTGTAGAAATGCATTTAAAAAATATTTTTTTTTACTGTTGTAGTGATGTGTCGATGTATTAGGAAAGACCTTGTCATACAATTTTATAATATACCCTTTTAATATACAATAGATACTGTTCAAATTGACTCAGATCTTTTTAAAAGTGTGGGTTATTTTTTTGAGCATGGATAAAAAAAGTTTTTCCGATACCGGGAATCGAACCCGAGCCTCCTGGGTGAAAGCCAGGTATCCTAGCCACTAGACCATATCGGATATTTTATGTTTGACGAGACCTACTTAATAAATGATATAAAGTATCAAAACATAAATAGTGCAAGAGTTTGTGACAAAAAACCACAAGAATTTTGTAATGGCTCATATTTCAATATGATAATATACATGAGTCAGCACCCACTCGCAAGATTAGGTGGAATACCTGGCGGCGGAGCGTTTTGAAGTATGTTAAGTTGATATATGCACCACTACAAGTGTTTCGTAGTAGTTGAAAATTGGCGCAAAACTTGTTTATATTACAAAAAAACGTAAAAAAGTGGACAGATCGCATAGTAGTAGAACGCAGCGAGTCAGCACGTCGCATAAATTGTCGCGAACGCACGCCACTGGGTTCCAATACGTGACCCTTCGAGTAGGTGCTGAGTCATGTACACCCTTAATACTACATCATATTGAAATATGAATTATTACAAAACTCCTGCAGTTTTCTATCACGCGCTCTCCGGATAATACATCTAATAATAAGCTTAGAGTAAGAATTACTCTAAGATAATAATAAAACATACCTACTAACTCTACTGTTTATTGCATTTTCGTCATACATCCCTTTCTGACCCTCTTTCACTTATCCTGATCCCCATTCCATTTATTAAGCAACAAATACTTAAGCCTCAAAATTAAGTATTTTTACAGCTATAATAATATTACTTGAGATTTCTTGGTTAGGTTAAGTTAATTTATTACGAATATAAATGTAATGTAACTGCCCCGGTTTAGGTTGTCGATGAATTATCTCTGCTTCTGCTATTCCTGTTTCGAGCGTCTCTATGAAATTCCTGTTTTTAAGCATAAAATCTGTAGATAGGAATATATTTCTGAATTTCAGTTTCGTACGTTATTTGTGTTATGACTTTAAAGATAACGCCTTTGATCGCCACCGTCTAGGTGGTAACGATCTCCTTTTTTTCGGAGGTAACGATCTGATACTAACCTAGTGCCGATTCACCCCGGTTGGTTCACATCTTAGAGGAAGAATAAAAATAGAGTTCATTATTTACATATTTAGCCACTGCCAAGATTACCTCACAGTATAAGGTCGATCGTACGACGATGCCAAGCCTAGCCAGGAACACCAATATTTATACCAATTTATATTACGGTGAATATGTTTAAACATGATGCAATAAAATTTTCATACAAAGAATAGTAATGTATTTCCAGTATTAGTTTCTAAGCAGTATAAAGAAATTACTTTTATTGCAAAATAGTAAAATACAAACTAAATTACCCAATGTCTCAGATCACCCCTACACGTGATTTATGAATGAGTTGTGATCTCTACTTTAATTCTTGCTCTAAGGTACAAATCCACCTACGGAACAAAATATCCATCACGTAAAAGCAAAATAGGTATAGACAAACAAAAATATTTTTTGGCTTCTTCGCAACTGAATAAAAATATTTAATTTTAAATTGGTTACAGCATGTAGACGAGTCTGTCTACGGAATGCTTCGATATATAATATAAACAATATTATTTAAGCAAGGATAAGAAATTATGTCATTTAACTTAAGTTTTTATAGAAACATAGTAGTTGTACAAATACTTTCATCCTGTAGGAACTCATCAGTGCGTCGATCGTAAGAGAGAAACATTAAATAGGTATTGTGTATGTATACCTGCAAATCATAAAAACCTCTTAACACGTCGAGCGGGAAGCCACGAAAGGGGAACACACGTCGAAAAAGGGTACTTACCTCTTTCAACCTCTCTACTTCCTTGTTATGTCGATTTGAGTTTCGCCCCTTGTAACACCATTGGGATCAACAGAAATTGCACTTGGTGACAAAAAACCCTCTAACCTATCCTACTTAGTTTCCCAACTGAGGGTTCAATTTTCCCAACTGGAGTTAAATTATCACAACCACTCTTTACATTTGCTTCTGTGTAACACTGATAAATATGGTTTATTAAAATTGTTTAAAATGCGTTGTTTTTTGGGGATCACTAGTGTCGTTTCTCTAAGCACATATTGTGTAACATGACCTATACCTACTTTCAACTGTTTCCAGAAAATATTATCATTTTAGGCGTCTAAGAGCACTGTTCTCTACCGACCAAATGATTAAACTTAGAACCAAACAAATTACATTTTATTAATTTTTAAAAACCTGTTAGGTGATATCACCTTACGGTGGAAATTCGATGCCAAATTTTGACATTTTATGGCTAGACAGGGAGCTAACTTATAGACTTTAAAGGGTTGGCATAGGAAAATGCCAGTCATTTTGTTCTAAGTCTAACTATTTGGCTGATAGAGGACGCCATTTTCTCGGAAACAGTTGGTTAGGTATAGGACATGTTCCATTAAACATCTTTAGAATGTTCCACTTACCTAAAAAATAATATACAGAATGTTGCATTAAAAAAAAGGTTCATAACGTCATAATTTTTACATGGTCATTATCAGTATATTACCAAAAGAAAAAGATCGGGACTCGAATGAATCATTTCGACGAGTAAAACAGTTTTGTCAAATTAGGAATGGTTTCTAAGTTATAGAATGTATTCCAGTTAAATATTACATCCTGGACGAACCCTAACAACTATATGTTCAGACGATATACGAAATGTTAAAAAAACATATTTAGGTTTGATTTGACCTGTTTTTTTGTCTTTCTAACTGAAAAATCATCAATCACATTACAAATTCTTACAAATACATTTTTGAATACACTTGAATCTTATAATTTAAATCGAGCATTAATAATAGGTAACATCGCCTTTTGCGGCAATAACGGCTTGTATACTTTTTGACATAAAATCTGCTAAAGTCTTACAATATTCGGGAATGAAAAAGTTCTAAATTTGCGTGATTTTTGCTTTTAATGCCACAAGTGTACTCGATGGCCACGATAAAACTTTTAAATTATAGTCTCCAAACCATTTTTTTTGTTTTCGCAGTGGGGCAGGGTGCACTGCCTTGCTGAAATTTGAAATTATCATTTCCAAAATTTTGTTCTTCTGTTAGAATCAAGCTTCATGATAAAATTTGTTGGTACTTTTTTGCATTTACAACTCATATTTACGAACTACTTTACTACTCATACATCCCCATGTCATAACCTCCTGGGGAAATTTTACTGTACGTTTTAGACAGTTTTTGTAAAATGCTTCTGAGTTTGTATGAATCACTCTTTTTCGAAAATCACTTACATACACGACGGGCGACTTTCTCTATCAGTGATTCTACGAGGTCGGCCCGGACTTTTACCACGAACATTAACACTAGCTGTATCTCCATATTTTTAATAATATCCCCGACTGTGGATTTTGCAATATTTAAGTCACTTGAAATTTTTTATATTGATTATATGATAATTTCTCACACTTTTTTATTCGTTGCAACACCACACGTTATTTTCTCAGGAATTTATAGGAAAACATAGCGAATAAAACCTAAGCTGATAGCTGTTGACCCTCGCACACTAGATTTATCAGTAAGTGCATGCTTAATATTGATTTTAATCATGAGATAATAAACCGAAGGTATGATATCGCGCATTCCCGCCTGGCTCTGCCACGTCATTGCGTGATTAACGCCGGCTGTCATTGACCTTTAGCCATATGATTTCAGCAGAGTCTAGATATATTCTAAATAGTCCAAGTACTGCCTATTCCGCAATAAATTTCTCTCTTGCCGACGCGCCTCCCACACTTACGAAATGCTGGTTCTACCGGTGAGTCGGCAGGTCATTTCGCAATGGTTATGTACGCGGTGTCTCAAGATTACGGAGCGTTGTACGCGGTGAGCAAAAATATAGAATTTAGAACAAGAGTGCGTTTAAATGTAACTTTTTGGAGATAGTTTTGGAAATAACTGCTCAAGCTAGTTATTATTCTTACTGCAGTGTTGAGTATGTGACGTTAATATAAGTAGGGGAAATGTTTCATCTTTTCGAATTCTTTAAGATCCAGCAAAGTATGTTTAAAGAACTTTTAAAAAGTTGTTTATTATTAATTTTTATTACTAAAATTTGACTAAGAACCTAATTCCGGTAAAATGGTCATAATAAATATTTTGCACATATAAAACCAATAGACCGATTTCTTTAAAATTTTTTATTTATTTTTTTTATAAATACGTTTTTTTTTTGTTTTTTACCTACCCCTAAAATTTAATAATAAAATAGTTTACTTAAAGAAAAATACGAAAAACTAGATTTTCTCAAAAACGACTATAACGATTTTTCTCAAGTTTTGTATGTTAACAATATACCATTACTAGTTTTGCTCTAAACATTTAGATTCAGCCTTCAAAACTATAAATGACTCCTGCCTAGCATGAACCGATTGTGTTCAATTTGAGTTCTTTTAAATATCAATATTTTTTTGTTTAAATAAAAAAAACAATTTTCTTACGCCTCAGTCTTGACGGGGAAAGATTTCTTGTCTTAATTGTCCGATGCAACTTGAAGTGGAAAACGATTTTCTACATTGTTGGGACGGTGACTTGGGTGGAGTTGTAAATTGTCTATTCCTTATTTTAAGATATTTACCTTGCTTCTGATATTTAAAGTAACCATTTAAATCGTATTTCACCACTTATTTTCACGAATAATAATAGGTTTCCTTACTGTCCTGCATCAATCAGTATTTATTCACACAAAAAAGTTTTAAGAAGGCTTTATAAAATATTTTAATTTATATTTTAAAGCACTTATGACTATTTGATGTTAATATAAAAACCAAAATGTTTTAAGTTAGCTGTTAGGAGCAAACTGTCTAATAAAGAGATTTAATCGCAACAATAGGGTTTTGTAGTTTGGTTTTATATGAGTGAGCGTTAAAACCCTTGCATTGGATCAATGGTTCTTGTAGTGTTTTTGACTCATATTAAGACACCTATAACTGTAAACTGCGATAAAGTTATCATGAATCCGTTTAAGACATTTAAAAAATGTTTATTTGGTAGTTATAGAGAGTTAAAAAGTAATCTGTACTGTAGGCTGTATTTATTTCCTAGTATTTACGGCGTAATACTGCAAGACATATTTATTTCCTAGTATGAAAGGCGCAGGGGCCTTTCAGTTCTTATTAGATTATATTTTCTGGAGAATGTAAGATGATACCTAGAGTGTGGAGACGGTCTTGAGAAAAGGGGAAGACACTTGCTCTTGGTTTGGCTTATTAAATGCAGAGAAGTTTAATCTTGTAGATAATTTTAGTTTTTTTTTAAACATTGATTTTGGTTGGAAATAATCTAGTTTCTACGTATATGTTAGTAATCATCCCCTTAGAATTTGAACATTTGATATCGGCGCCAAACAAAGCCCACTTCCCGTTACACCACGTATTAGATTTACGACTATCAGTTTTAAGAATTAGCCATTTAAGTGCTATGCTTAGGATATTGCTTTTTTTAGGGAACATGTATTCCCATTCTCTATTTATAAGAACTTGGCAGTTTTTAAAATACAATCGATTTTGATATCATGTCGAGAACGTATTGATTGTTGTTCGGATAATTTTTGTAATTTAATTAGAATAAACTAATTGTTGGAAGTTCTTTGCATCATTTCGCAAATATAATTAATACATTTTTATTTTACATTTGTTGTTAATACCCATCAAATTTAGTCCATAATTTAGCCTTTAATTAAGTTGAACATCTACTACTTTAAATATTAATATAACCACCTAAAGTAAGTAATACAGTTATTCACCGTTCCCCGTAGATGTATTAATTGCGATAAAATAATGCGCGGCCTCGTATGCCGTGCATCTAGCTGTTAGCTGCAAGGTGTCCACTGTGATTTAAGACCCATCGCAAAAAAGCCGACTTTTGGGAGCACAACAAAGGAGTGAGAGAACTGTTTCTTTCCTTAAACTGTGATTTCAGTGCATTTTCAGTTGATCTTTGACAGTGTTGGGGGATTTCTGTGTCCTGTTTTGGTAAATTGCCGTCAAATTATTTTGTTAGTTGTGTTATATTATGGCATAAATAAAATAATCCAAATTAGTTTAAAATTTAATGAATAAAAGCATTCATGCATATCACCAGAAAAAAATGGCGCTAATACGTGATTTTCTCAGTTGACAAGCACTCATGCCTTTATTAAAAAATTGGTTGGCAAAAAAGTTTTTACAAATTTTCAGAAATTTTTATGCACTTGTGATATTTCTACTGATAATATTACCGATATCTTCAGTTACATGCTAAAGATCTTTATCCGCTATGAAAAAGATTTTAAATTACTTGAGATTGAAATGGGCCATTCACTTTTCACTAATTCACTAATATGTAATTAATCTATATCAAAAAAGACAACAATGTAAATCTGGACGAAATAGAAAAAAGAGTGTTTCAAACAGAATAGAAACAGAAACAGAAATTTGTTGTTTACAATTTAAAAAATATTTTATGCATGTGTAAAAAAGCCAAAAAAAACTTGAGTTTTGTCTTACCTATGTGCAAATACATGAGGTTATAAAATGCAAAGAAAAAGATTTCATAATTTTATGGTGATTTACCTACCCCAGCGATTTTTAGAAAAATTACTCATAGAGCAAGTTCGATGTATCTGTATACAGGGTGACGTCCTTTCTCTATATATACACGAAATATTTTTGCACCTTTACACGATTTGGGGGTCTTGTATGACAAAAATGTTCTGGTTTTAAAATGCGCTTTTCTTAGAATTATTTTTTATTATGTAAATACATAATGTTTAGTTATTTTTTTACCATAGCCGCTACCCACTATAAATATACGTTTTTCTCTCCACTGAAATGCTCAGTATTTTAATAGGCAAATGTTTGAGTTCTCGTTAAAATTGTACGGATTCATTTAGGTTGTGTAGTATTTTAGAGTTGAAAATGACCACTTTGCAACTTTTAATATATCCAAAATACTTAAAGATAAGTGGAAGGTGTTAATAATATAGGATAATAATAGTTGCATAAATAATATCTTCAGTAGAATTTAATTTTTTTTTTAATATATTGGGTGTTTTATTTGAAATAAAAATATTCGTCGAGCCACTGCAAATTAGGTACACACTGTATTTTAAAAGATATTTGTAGCGATAGCAGTGTATCGGGCCAAGACATTTTTTTAACAATTTTTTTCAAGTCAAGTATATAGCAATAAATTACAAAAAAATAATTCCTTGGTCTAAAGAAGTGGATCTTCAATCAAGAGTAATATTGCTTTAACGCCAATAGCATATAGATTTTTCCCAAATTTATAGGTAGTTGACTCAATATAATTGGGATTATTTTAGATGAGATTTGCGAGGTTTTGTAAAAAGTTCATATACCTATGACACGCAAAAAGTAAACTGGTTTTAAGATACGATCCTCTACGTTTTTGACAAAGACTTATTTATTTATGACAAGACACGCATGTCGTTGTCGTCAAAGTAGATACTTTTTAAATAAATGTATCATCTTTTATCCCACGTTCATATATACTTGGTACAAAAGAATGTACGAACTGATTACAAAGAAACTAGGGTTGTCTCTCAAAGCCTCCATTTCATTTTTACCTCTACGTGTACACAGCCGTTCCCTATTTTTATATAAAAAAAACAGTTTAAATCAAACATAAATATATTGTTTTCTTAACATTTCGTACATCATCCGTATAGTTGTTACAACTCGTATATTATGCGCATGTAAAACCAAAAGTCTGCTTTTTATGGGGGTGGTTGTTATGTTCGTTATTGTAAGAGAATATAGTTATGGTAAACATATAAATGTCAGTTTGCGTTCTGGTCATAATAATTATTAGTTTCAACTGAAGTTATAAGGGAATTTGGAGATTTTACCTTGAATTGCCAATCTAATTTCATATTTGAATGTCCACTTGAGAAGACAATAATGGTTTTCCTTATTGCATTGCAAATAGCTCTCCGCTACTGGTTTCTGGGCTGAACGCAAAAGCAGAATTAATTGAAGGCGATTTGCGTTGGCGGATGGTGAGCTTTGTTAATTTAAATTGCAAAGTTTAACGCCGTAATATACTTGTCTACATAAACTTTCGGAAAATGGAAAATCGCCCCAAGGAAATTACGAAAGATTGCCGACTGTTTCGATTTTCGCGGTTTCATTTAAATCCTGCTTAAGTAAGAGCAGTATTATTTTGTTACGGTACATTTTTATGCAGAATATTATTTATTCAGAGGTTGGAAAAATTACAAATATCAAAAATAAAGATGCCTAAAATGGCGAGCGGGTAAAGATCTATGCAAGGTACCAGAAGTTGAAAAAATGACACGCTAAGAAGTAAATTTTGAAAAATGAAATTTCTAAAATTAGAAAGTACTAAATTTAATCCATTAAATCTGAAACTAAAACCAATGGTTTGAAACACTGCCCGCTAGCCGAAAGCCGCCAGTTTATCGTGGTGAGTATTAAAGCGAAAAATCCGAGCATATATTATGAGGTGTTTTCACATCTAAAGATATGGATAAAATTGACAATCGAGATATATCAAAGTCTTTTTTGAAATTTCTGTTCAAAAATGTTATAGCGGTATTTGTTTTTGTAAAGAGCTTGATTTAATGATTTAGTCGCTATTAATATTACTCCAAACATCAATTATAATATTCACAAAAACAGTCAACCTGTTTTCAATGCATTTCTTATTGGTCTCTTTCTGGTGATAATAATATTAAGTTTGATACCTCTATCACAGATTCCCTGATCATCAAATATAGCACGGCAAAGTAATAAAAACCGCTATATAACTACACAGAGGTCCATTTGATCTTATTAGATATTTACAACAGTTTTCAACATTTTTATTTTGGAAACTAATTAGGTTTCCTAGACTTAGGCGTATTGGCTACATCATATATGTGCTACATCAGATACAATCTTAGAATTGTTCATAGAACTCACAAATGTAATAAACCATACGAGGTCTGAATTTGGTATGTGTGTGTCAGAACTGTGAGTACTTCAAGGAAAATGTAAAACAAATACTTTTCGGTTTTTGTACAATGTTTATTTAATATCTGTCTAAAAAAAATTAAATACATTAATTTGTGTGTCAGTGAGTGCTGAGCTAAATTTTATATTTTATCTGCAAAAAAAGTCAATCTAGGCACTTATTCCTAAACTATCCTTAAACATTTGCAAACCAGTACTATCCGAAATATCAATAGCCAGCATTTAAACTAGGACATACTATATTACACATTAAAAATGTGGTTTTTAGTATATAATTATTTCAACTCATAAAAGTAGAAATCTCAAATAAAGCGCTTATCCTCTATTAAATATATGGTCCATTCAGGCCATAATTTTCTGAAAATACCGTTCATCTTACTGAACTAGTTAGAGTGTTCAAACACTCGGAAACAATCTGTGGCAGACCGTTTTATTATATCCATTTGTGGCAATTTAGCGACAGCTTTTCAATAAGCTCGACTAATTTTAGTATTACTTCTTTTTACCTGTTACCGACGTTCACATGGGAAAGATCAGTTGTAAAGTGTTATTGCAGTTTACGTTTACATATACTATGTTGTAACCATTCTAAAGTATTACAGTTCTTAAATAAAATCAAATGCTCTTTTTAGAACCTAGTAAATACTTACAATTGTTTTTCTTCTTATTTGATAACAAATGGAAAGATAAATAATAACCATCAGCCAAAGTCATATAATATATTAATAAGCATCGGTTAATAAAATAAATGCATTAGCTTCTTCGAAATAAAAAAGTCAGGGCCGCGCAAACCCAAATTGGTGCACTCCTGTAAATATTTATGTGAGTCTTTATGGAAAATATCATTTTTAGCTCCCCAAATTTGTATTAACAAATATTTCGAAATAAAAACATATGAATTACGTATTATGTGTTAATGGGCATACATAGTGTTGCAGTACAAATGTGAGTATACATATATATATATATATATATATATATATATATATATATATATATATATATATATATATATATATATATTTAAAAAAACAGGAAAACTTGTGTGCTTAAATATTGAAAAAAAAAATCTTATTCTGGAAGTTGCATAAAATAACCATAAGTACAATAAAATTTAACAGCATAAACACTTAAAAAATGGTAAGCAATTCATATTGAAATTTTGTACTTCGATATGCATTTATAGCTTTGCGAGCCTTACTTCTATAAAATTGATTCTTTTAAGCTTAAACTTTTTATACCCAAAAAGCTTTTACTCTTTTTTCTTCACTCGCCATCTAAATAGACAATAAGGAAATTAGCTTTAACAAAAAATATCAAGCTTTAAACAAAAAAAGCTATAAAAACTTTATGTGAGTCTTTATGGAAATATATCATTTTCAGCTTCACAAATTTGTATTAACAAATATTTCGAAATAAAAACATATGAATTATGTATTATGCGTTAATGGGCATACATAGTGTTGCAGTACAAATCTGACATATATATATATATATATATATATATATATATATATATATATATATATATATATATATATATATATATATATATATATATTTGAAAAATAGGAAAACTTATGTGCTTAAATATTGAAAAAAATACATAAACACTTAAAAAATGGTAAGCAATTTATGTTGAAATTTTGTACTTCCATATGCATTTATAGCTTTGCGAGCCTTACTTCTGGAAAATTGATTATTTTAAGCTTAAACTTTTGATACCCAAAAATCGTTTACTCTTTTTTCTTCACTCGCCATCTAAATAGACAATAAGGAAATTAGCATTAACAAAAAATATCAAGCTTTAAACAAAAAAAGCTATAAAAACTTTATCTGAGCAAGTGTAATATTACGCTGTCATTAACTGGTCCCACAATAGAAAACACGCGTCTTTTAATAATCACAAAAAAACAATTTTTGGATTTTAAACATATTAAAACCTATCACAAATGCTGATTTGCTCATTTTAAACTAGTCGAATGAAGTTTAATTTATTTACGTACTCTAATGATTGTTATTCAGGTACAAAAAATAATATGGGTGATCGAGATATCTCGGAACAGGCCATATATCTCTGTTATTCGTAGGTATACGAAAAAAATTAAGTACGAAACCTTTGGAGAATTTTGTGATTTTTCAAGACATTTTATTAGAAAACAACCGACTCTCAAATTATAGAAATATGGCACAAAATGAAAAAAATCGTTAATTTAAATTCAACTTCCCCTAATTTATTATATTTTTAAATTCTATTGAAAATTCAAGCCCAACTTGCCCCAATGCATGTCTTCAGTTGTATTCGAGTAAAACCTAAAGAGTTTAACCAAAGGTAAAACAAAAAACGCATTGATATCTTATTGTCTTTATGATGGAATTCACTTCTAGTCTATCTTTTAAAATACATGAGGAAAACAGACACCAAATTAGTATTTTCAACATCTTTAGCTTATAGTACATCCCAAAATAAGAAATCAAGGTTTATATAAATATAGGTCCGAAAACCCTTTAATTCCAACATATAGATCGATTAACGTTTACAATATAACACCCTGTATATAGATAATAAGGCATTTTGCGGACCTACATTCATATAATTTTTTTTCCTTATTTAGGAAAGAACTATGCATTAAATATGCTGAAAAAAAATACTTTGGCGTCACCTTTTTTCTCTCCACGAAATCCTACATGAAGGAAAAAGTTTAACACCATGTTTGTTAAAAATTAGTCATATGATTAAATTGTGCCAATGTTATCTTTTGTTCAGGAGATCAGAAACTACAGATTATAAAAAAACCAGAATTTATTCTAGAAAATACTGTTACAATAATGTGTTTCGTATTTTTGTTCCAAATTGTTTCACTTACAAACACGAAAATAATTAATTTCCCCTCATCCATCGGGCTGTTGTGAGATGTGCGAGTCTTTATGAGCCTTTGCATAAAAAAAATTATGTCAGACAAAGATGACATACAATATGGCTTACTGTATACCGCTTGTGATTGTAATGACGTCATAAAATTGCGTGAAATCTAATTCAGCGGCTCCACAGAAATCAGTTTGTATTATTGTTAGGATGTTAACTTAATATAAAATGAAGGTGCTTCTTTTGTGTGTAATTTTAAAAGATGATGGGTTTGCTATTATTAATGTCCGACTCTTAGACTAAATACACAGGAAGATACCTAACCCCTATATAAAAGCATTGAGTGTTGTGATCCAAGGATAACCTAGAAAATGTCATAGGGGAGAGCAACTTTCATAGCCGAGTGACCTTTAATGCTATATATACCAAAATATTAACAAGTCTATGAGCATAAAGTAAAAAAAATAAAGGTCTTTTATAGTTAAACCGAAAACACCTGCGCATTCGGTTGCGGTCCATGTACCACCACCAGAATAACCGGTCAGTGTAGACTCATGCAGATGACCCAGACACTGTTAATATGACAGAAGCTGAAAAAGCTGTTTCCAAGGATTTTTCGGAAATATAGTTGAGCTAACTTTGGACCTAAAAAAAATAAATATGTTTAAGTACAAAGTGACTCCCTATAAATTAGTGAAAAAATAAGAACGCATCTTAGTAATTATACTGGCTGAAAAGTGATTCTTTTATAGCTTAGCAGGTATAAAACTTAAGTGCTTTAAACTAGACCCTTGTAGAATCGTTTTAATAATTTATGATATCTTATCATGTCGGGTAGTTCATTACTACTGGAAACATATGAAATACATGTAAATTTTAAACTACCTAAAATGGTGATATTTTTTACAAAGTTGTCATGAGGCTGCTTAAAGCTCTCTAAATGAAATGCACATATCGAATTTGAACAATTTTTGGCAAGCCAAACTGAAGTTACTTAGATAAAATTGCAGCTATTTTTTTTCATAAACGTAGCACGTACTGCTTATAAAATATTTTAAAAAGCCCAGAAGATAAACCAGAAACATAAACTTAGTATTTATTTTTGTTTTCTTTGACCTAGTTCCACTATATATATTTTTCGGTGCTATTTTCTTGGTTTTTGGTCACTTTTTAAAGGAAAAATGTTTTTAATTTAATATAATAAAGTCATATTAAACAAACAAAAAAATCTTCTCCAAAAAAATGCTACTAAATATACATCAACAAATAAAGTTATAGTTATTAGGGTATCAAGGGTATTATAAGGCTAATGACAATGTTTCTAGAGGGCTTCTGGTCCGTGGATTATACGCCGACCGAAAGAGTTTCTTAGCTTTTTTGATACATAATTCTCTATTCTCTATATTCTCTCTCGGATCGGAGAGGTGTATAGCTCGATCGGCTAATCCAATAATTACGGATTTTTTTTGTGAAATAGGATGATTAGAGTTAAAATTCAAATATCTTGAAAACCATGTATTTTTAGTATACTACTCGGTTTTTATATTTTCGTTTATGTGATGAAGGGTGATATCCAGAAAATTAATTTTTTGATTTTGTTCCAGTTCATATGTAAATTGTAATTTTTTGTGATAAATTGGTTCAAAATATTATTTATTTTATCACTCGGTATTGCCATGATGAATATATATATATATATATATATATATATATATATATATACTTTACTATTTTAGACTTTGAAAAAGACGGAATCTATGTTGAAACGTCAGTGAAAATAAATATGATTATTATAAACAGGGTTTAATATAATTGTATGTTGATTGTAGGTTTTGGCGAAATTTCGACCAAAAGAAACCAAAGTTACTGTTTAATTTTAATAATCACCCAAAATTGAGATTGAACATAACAAGTAATCAGGGATAATTTTATGTCGTTGAGGTTAAAATTAATAGTAGACAAAAATACATTTAGATAACGGTTTTTCATTAACGACATGATTATTCACCAAAACGACTAAACCAACCATCAGACACGACGAGATAGTTTTAAATCGCCAAAATACAGAAAAAGAAATATTCGCCCGCCCCACCACCGACAGACATTGTAAGTTCCACGAAGAGTGTCTCTCTGGCGGCTTTCAAAATGTTAAAGAGCTTAAAATTTACTTCACACTGCCTACATGATAGAATAAACTGAAGGTATCATATCTAGACGGTCTCAATTGCGTCCGGTTTGCGCAGTGACATCATTGCGTGCGTAGATTTTTAAATTATTTATGGAGATGCATGTCGTTTTTAGCGTTTAGACATTATTTTACCATTTTCCTCAATTAAAAATGTTTTTCTAATGAAACATTGACATATAATTCACTAAAATAAATAAACTTATGACATGGTAGTTATATAAGAAATCATGGTTCTTGGGATTAGACCGTGTCAAAATGGAATCACTTTCCGACCTTTCGCCTTCGATTGCACGAGGCATGTTCAGGGATGTTCACTTTACCAGATCGGAACACTGAATGAGCTCGGAGAGACCCAGGTCGGCTATTTATAGTCGACCTGTGTTTACCGAAGCGTGACTTGGTGTAACGATCAGTTTCCAAGTATGATGTAGACTGAAGCCCGTATCTCTATTAAAATTGTTAGGATGCTTATAAATTTCAATACATTCTCTAATTTTGCGTTTATAGAGTACCGAAACCGATTCAAGAACTTTGGTTTCTTTTACATTTATGACATGCCCAGTCGAATGTTGGTGTTCAGATACAGCAGATTGTATAATTTGTTTCTTTTTGATATATCGTTCATGTTCCTTCTCTCGTAAAGTGAAGATCCCTGAAGATGCCTCGTGCAATCGAAGGCGAAACGTCGGAAAGTGATTTTGACACGGTCTAATTCCAAGAACCATGATTTCTTAATTGACCACAGCCGTGAAAGCTTTCGTTCTATATGGTAGTTATATATTTTTTTTAACAAAAATACAAAAAACACGCTAAAGAATGAAAGTTGTATAAAATCCGACAGTATTTAATTTTATACTGTTATTTTGTTAGACATGTTTATATTTAGTTCAATTTAAAACTAAAAAATGCTATATCTGTGTTTTTTGATAAGTACAGGGACGTTAACTAAGTCCCATTTGAGGGGAGGAGGTCTAATTTAAAAAAATGCAGGTATGAGGGGGAATAAAACAACACACACTAAACAAGTTTAACCTTTATGTGCATAAGCTGCTGTTTGTTTCTATATTATATGTAATTATATAAACAGATTTAATATAAGCCTTATTCTAGTTGAAAAACTATTTTTTTATTAAAAATGTCGACTATTTCGTCCAGATTTACATTGTTGTCTTTTCTTATATAGATTAATGACATATACTCATCTTTAACAAGATGCCTTGAGTATATTCGCGCCAAATTTGTATTAAATTTAGCTTTGCGTTTACATAAGCGTGTCCGTTCACGTAAACATTTTTTGTCTTTAGGGAAAGTAAAAAACCTTATATTCCTATCAAAATTGTTTGCCTGGTAATCCCCGTGACACCCGAACACAGCACAACTCATATTTATTGTTGTTTAATTAACTAAATACAAAAAAGAACACAGACATCCGCAAACACATTTAAAAACCAACTGAAAATGCACTGAAATCATATGGCCGAAGGTCAATGACGGCCAGAGTTAATCACGCGATGACGTAGCAGAAGAATGCGCGATATCATACCTTCTGTTTATTGTATCATGCACTACCTATAACAAGCTGCCAAGCGGAAAGTTTTTTTTAGAAATTGGCCTACACGAAAAATAAATACCGGTCAACAATATAGGATGAAAAACTAAATAACTTGCATGTCTATACCACAGTTGTATTATAAGATTCACCAGTTCGACTTTTTGAATTTATATCATAGATTTTGTCGCTTCAAAAATACCAGTAATTTCGAAAATTCGGAGATATCCACTTTATCTTTGATTTATAGTGATGCGTACCATTGAATAAGGGGACCAAAGGGCTGCGGCTTTTTGATTTTAGCAATTTCTCTAAAATATGCCAGCACGACAGTTTCAAAAATAACTTTCAGAACACATTTTTGCGAATTGTACTCTTGGTTGCAAATAAAATAGTATAGAAATTCGGTGGAAATTGCATTTCTGTTTAAAAAAAAAAGTTTGACTCGGTGCTACGCGCTTTAATAAACATCCTTTTCTCTGATGAATAATACGCTTTCCATCTGGTTTGTATGTAATATAATATCGGTGGCTATTTTTAAAACTTATACTAGATATACAGCTTTTGACCAGTATGTTATCTGTTATCTGTTTTTATTAATTATTCAATTATTTATATACCCAAGGCTTATGTATGGACGGTCTGTATATCCCAACATTTAGTAGTAGAATAGAAATGGCTGATTAATGATGGTGGCCATGAATATGATCATGATGATGATGAACTTAAATCTCGAAGAAGTTTGTCAGTACTTCAGTAGTAAAATTATATTGGTTTTGCTTTTATTTGATTAGTTTCCACTTTGTAGAGACCAAAATCACGTTCATGATACAGATTACCAAGTAAATATCTAAAAGTTGTTAACAGTTTGTTCTATATTATATACCAAGTTGATAAAGGCTTCTGAGCAAGCTAGCATTATGTAAAAATTAAAACTTTATATTAATGAGAACTTACTACTTAACAAATTTCGTGTTTAATCATTAAAAGAAATCGCGTTTATAATTCTGCACGATATGCAATATTTAAATTATTTTACCTGAAATACTTTGTAGGTATTTTGCGGATAAAATACGGCGTATTAAAGGAAATAAAGTAGCACTTTGCGTGCTTATTAGGATTTTAAGGGGCTTTAAAATTTTAATTTTAATCGAGGCTGAGGAAGCGCGAAACTTCTATGTTAGGCCCTCCTTTAATTATCCATTGCCACCGCTCTTGTTTTGTGGATATTTTCTTATTTATTTAAAACATAGACTTTCAAAAAACAAAAGACTACAAATCAATTGTAGGCCATCAATAGTCCATTTGAAAATTGTTATAGAACGTCGGTCGGCACATGCAGAATAACTTCAAGCGGCAAAAAGTAATAGAGAAATTGGTTAATGCATAATTATATATTTAACTTAAAACTTGAATACAAAATTCTAAAAAGAAAAACTTAGTAAGTGGTTGGTCGATAACATGTATGTGTTCACGAAGAAATATATTTGCTAGTATTATTAACGAACTTAAAGCGATTTTTAGTTTATTAAAAACTCTACGGGGAATACATACAAGGAGTACCTGTGCGTAACAAGATTTGAAACATTTTATATTGTTTTTAAGGTTGGAAAGTATGCCAGCTCAGATTATTATCCTTGGTACATTTAAGGCATTCACGTCTGGCTTGACGCCCATTTTAACAAACTTCGTGTCTATGATTTTCCTCCAAAAGTGTATGCTTTGCTGCTTCCTTTCTAACCCAAAGATTTCCGTACTCATTGATGGTCATTAGTCTGGTTTATACAAAAAACGAATCTCTTTATTGTATGATCTAGCTTTCGAGAAAGCTTATTCTCTTCTTCAGGACTCTTCTGAATTAAAAACAAGGAAATTCATAAATTAAGAAATTGCTTGTAATTACCAAAGTGAGTTAAAACCCGGTTAGAATTAAAAAAATCCTTTACACGACATAGATGAGCTAATGTAGAACTTAAATTACTACTTAATGTAAGGAACAACACACTAAAACACATGATCTGATTTATTCTTAAGGTTTAGACAAAAACGTTTTTGTCTAACAGATTTCTTCAGTCAACTTTCAGTTCTGTTACCGCGCCTCCTCACCATTGACGTCATAGCTGACAAGATAGTTATTTCCGTATAAATCGATCGATAGAAATAAACAGGCGCATATTACATAGTTTTTTTCTTATTTTTTGGAATTATCTACTACGATTCACCATTTTTTCTTACAGCAACACGTACAACGTACCAGCACTGAGAGTTACATAAATTAAATCTCATCATGTGCTTTAGTGTTTAAATGTGTCGTTCCTTACATCAAGTAATTCAGGGCCGTATCTAGACTAAAATTTTGGGGGGGGTTTGGAAGCTGAACAAACAAAAATTTTTGGACCACGCCCAATTCTTAATAAATACGTTGGTGAATTTTTGATATATACGAGTACTTTTCCTATTGAATCAAATAATTACCTTAATGAAACATTATTTTGAGACAATATTGACCATAAAAGTTTATGGAGTGGTCACCGCAGTCACAAATATAAAAAAACATGTATTTTTAGTTCTATATTTATATTTCAACTGAAAAATAATGTTTTAATAAATAAAAAAAAAATAATACTAAAGAACAAACTGCAAGTTTCTGGTCTTCTCTCTGGCAAAACGATTGACCACTTTCTCGGTATCAATATTTATGTCTCACTCAATAGAGCGAGACCTGTCAATCGTTCTTGACCTGTAGAATTCCGTAAGAAATCCTTTAATCGCCTTAAGGTTGAAAAAGATCTTTCGGGTGTGGCTGTTGATACCGGTAAAGTTGCAAGAATCTTTAATAAAATGTATATATTTGGAAATATAGACCGGTTGCATTCCGATATCGTTTCAATGGCATTTTTCGGTCGTTCGACTGCTGATCGCTGCTTCCACTTTTGCTGCCACAGCTCTAATTCTGCCGCTAGGGTGTCATAGTCCAAGAATTGGGCATATAAAGAAATGTCATTTAGATCTATTTTGTGATCAACACAGACATTTGGTAATAAAAAATATAGAGAGGACAATGACTTTTTGTGTTTTGCGAATCGTTCAGTGAACTGCTGAATAAAATCATCGAAAAAGGGAATTGCAACCGTAATGGGAAAGCATTCTTTTGGACTACCTACTACAATATTAGAACGATTTTTTTGACGTGCGACTATTCTGGGAATTTTAATGCACTCTTGAGGATCTGCGGATTTCAAAAGTTCTTCGGCTTTTTCAAAAATGTTGCTGAACACCTGATCTATGTCACCTCTCATACTTTTAATTTGACTTATAACAGTATCAACATGTTCTGTAGCTGTGAAGAGATCAATATTAACTGACTGAAGAATTCTGCATAAAGGTAGGGTATAGGCGAATAAAGTTGATGCGGTTATCATGCTGATGATAAACTCGCTGGTTATTATGGCATTATGTAATTGTGTAGCCTTTGAGGAAGTATCTATATCCTTTACTAACTGTAGTTCTTCCAGTGTTTCAACAATGGGCTTAAAAATTTCTGTGAATCTGATTAGTCCGTCGTGATTTTCCACCCACCGAGTTTCACACATTGTTGTTAACCTCTTCCATTTAGTATCAGGAAAATGGTTCTTAATTTTATTTTGTAGAATTTCAGTGCGCTTTGCAGAAATTTTTATAAAATTTGCGACGGATTTGATGGTTCCTATACAGTTTCTGACACTTTGGACATTACAACTATGAGCCAAAGCTAAATTTAATGAATGTGCACTACAATGCACATATAATGCTGCTGGGTACTTTTCTCGTATTAATGCTTGTACACCTTTAAAACTACCGCTCATGGCTGCAGCGCCGTCATAACCTTGTCCAATTAAATAAGTGCAATCTATTTTCAGTTCTTGTAAACACTTTAACATTACCGTAGCTAAATCACTACCAGTTGTACTGTGAACAGGTACAAACTGGAGAAAATCTTTACGAATAATGTAGATTGAATTTTCATTTTCCTTGTTGTAGTCCATGTACCTTACACAAAGGGATAACTGCTCAATACGAGAAATATCTGTAGTCTCGTCCATCAAAATTGAAAAATATTTAGCATTGTTAATTCTAGAAACAATTTGTTCTTGTATCATTTTGCCGCAAATTTGAATAATATTATTTTGAATGATTGGACTTATATACATAGCGTTTAAAGATTGACCTTCAATATGATCAGTTAAATCTTTGTCACCACATGATAGGCGCATACGCAGTAACGCTCGAAAATTTCCATCGTTATGATCAGGCTCTACCGATTCCAAAGTTATTGGACCAGAATCTGCAGTTCCGCGTAGAGCCAATTCTTGACGTCCGCAGAGTATAATAGTCTGAATTATAGGTTTCAATTTTCTTCTGTTTTCAGCTATTTGTTTGGCACGGCTAGAGTCAAGATGCGTTATGATATCCGGGGCCGATTTGCTAAAAGTTGCCATAAAGTTGTCAGCAAAAATACTATTTTTTTTATGATAGTCAGTTCTACTATGATGCACAAATGTTTCGATGGCATCCTTCCAATTATTAAAGGGCTTTACAACCAAGCCCTGAAGCTTTTGGTGACTACCTTTTCCACTAAATTCAGTTGCAAATATTGCGCAATATTTACATACAGCACCTTGATCACCTTCGGCAGTATAACTAAGCCACGGAAAACGCTTTAGCCAACCTATTTGAAACTTCAGGTTTCTTTTTTTTGAGGCAGGAAATTTATATTTGTCATCTGGAATCCATGAAGAGGTCAAGAGTTTGAATTTCAATTCAGAATCTATTTTTTTATTGAAACAGCAACCAATGTTCAAATTATCAATCTTACGTTCACTCCGAGGTTCATTCTTTGTATGTTCTTTTATGGTCGGGACTGTCGGGAGACTCGGGAGGGAATTTGGTTCGAATTCTGAAACGAGAGAATCTGTACTGGAACTAGAAGCTTGTTCGGAAAATTCAGTTGAAATTTTTGTTTTTTTGTATAAAAAGTCCGTTAGTGAGCGCTGAACATTTCGTTTTGCCATTTTAATTTGTAATTTCTGGAAACAAAAGTTTGCGATACTACAGGGAAATATAATTATTTGGTTTTGTGTCATTCTAAAGTGGCGACTGGTGCTGGAGGAAACAACGAGATTAGGAGAAAACTGAAATTAAAAAAATCTACCCAATTTCTAGAAAAGTTAATAAAAATATTTTATTAGAGTTTTGAAAAAAATATATTAATAACGCACTATTAAAAAATATCAATAAGTTTAATAGATATCGCATGAGCAGGCTTGGTTTGCAATAATGCAATTGCAATAATGCAATTGCAATAAATTGAATGTTTATCTGCGACTGTGCAAATCTTTTTACACCATTTTTTTTTAAAAGGGCTTTTCATTGCACGAAAATGTAAAAAAATACACTATTTTTTTTTATATTTTTATACGAAAAATGGTGTAAAAAAAGAATTCACTTATTGCACAAGTAAATTTTTGTTAAAACCACTTGTCTGGTGGTTTGGAGGATTTTTTTTAAAGACGTATTGTCTATTCGTGAACATTGGTCTATTAAGTTTGCATAAAACTCTCTTTTTCTTATTTATACAGGGTGTAGCAATTATAGCGTGACTTTTTTCCAAAAGTTGTAACATCCTGTTTCTCTTAAAATAAAAAAGATTGCTTAGAATTAGAAAAGATAAAGCTAAAAGGTTATTTAATTTTTTTAAAATGAATGATAAATCACGCTGTAATTGCAACACCTTTTATTAATAAAAAAAGGTTTAATGCAAACAGTTTAGTTAGCATCACCAGTTATTAAAAAGAATCACTTAAATTTTAAATCAATTAAACAAGTGGTTTAAACTTATTGTTATTTTTTGATGGTACGTTGCGTTAATTTATTCGGAAAGCGTATTTAAAAAAAATTAAAACTACCTTTAACTATTACATATCAATACCATTACCAACGTGTCCCTACAACCAGCCAGAAATGTATTATTTTTCGCTCCTACAACCTACAACCCACAAGCCGCCACCATATAAAATAACAAAATACAAGAATTACAAGAAAGCAAAATTTTACTTACCTAGCCACTAGAAGCTAGAAGTATATGAAGAAGATAAGAAGAACAATAATACAATAAATAATAATAATAGCTGACCACGTTAGATGCGCCTAAAAAGCACATAAAACTAACCTTTGAATTTCGAATATTCAAAAATCGAATGTGAGGTTAGAGTGTATATTTCTCTTCTCTCTTTACTTTTCAGTTTTACGGCCTATGCTGCCTGGGCTGTGCGGCGATTAATTATCTTCTTTTCTTTTGTTCTTTTTGGATTATTGCATTTAAGATTTTTTTGGACTTAGTACATAATTTCGGGGGGGGTTTGAACCCCCAAAACCCCCCCCTAGATACGGCCCCGAAGTAATTTAAGTTCTACATTAGGACATCTATATTGTATAATGGATTGCTTTAATTTGAACTCACTTTGGTAAGCAATTTCCTAACTTGCTATATATATATATATATATATAAAATGCTGTATCGGTTTCAACTAGTTGACTGTACTGACGAAAACCTTAAGTAAGAAACACGCCAAATTCCATTGCTTTAACGGTCATCCCCAAAAAAATCCATTTTCTATTATATACTAGTTCTTGCCACGTTAATATTTTCCTATATATATATATATATATATATATATATATATATATATATATATATATATATATATATATATATATATATATATATATATATATATATATATGTTAGCACAAATTAGATTTTTCTTAAATAAAACACACAAATATTCCTGCTAGAACACTTTACTTCTTAACTACACAAAGAATCTTACGAGAATGAATACATCACCCGATACATATCGTCATCCTATCTCGAACGCTTATGTAACAAAGAAAACGACTACATTCCTTAGTATATTTTATGCTGATATTATAATTATTTTTGAACCTTATCTACTTTCGTGCGAGCAAAGCTCACACGGCCAATCCTGACAATAAATAAGTAGTATTTTTATTTTTTATTACAAAATGCAATAAATACACACCGTCAAAGAGATCATTCAAAATAAAAGAAAATATTACATTATAAATCAAAATAAATATACCAAACTGCTTAATCACATAATGTAATTAAGTCAGAGCCGACAAAATGGAAGAAAAACGGCAAACCTAATCGTACTCTCTGTTTTTAGCCACAAAGACGAGAATATCAACATTTGTTACCAACGTTTTTACTTTGAAGGCGATTTCATTATAAAGGATCCAAATGATGGGAAATAAGGTTTGTAATTAAATGATATGGTTTAGAATATATATCTTGATTAAGATAATTATATTTGAATTTTTGTTTTAAAAATCGGTAAATTAATCTAGTATAAACCTAATACCCACACTTATGTTGAAACAAATGGTACAATCTGTTGTACCTGAATACCAATATTCTCCTGGACAGGTCAAAAATGTAAACGAAGCCAAAGTTCATGCGTCGGTCACGGGATGCTATAACAATTTGAATAGGGATACGGACTTGTCTACATTATAAATGGAAACCGATCATTCCATATGAGTCACGGTTCGGTGACCACAGGTCGAATATAAATAGCCGGCTTAGATCTCTCCGAGCTCGTTCAGTGTTTCGACTCGAATTTTTTTTTTCTAATTTTTTTTTTTTTTTTTTTTAAAAATGTTTGTTACATATGATAGCAAAGAGCACGTCATTTCAGCATCTGGATACCCTTGATCCGACGCAAAGAGCACGCCTCTCAACTTTCAATAAAGTACTAGCCATTATTGCAAAGAGCATATCATTTCACAAAATAAACAATAAACAACCATTGCAAAGAGCACGTCATTTCAACATCTGGATACTCATGATCCGACGCAAAGAGCAAGTCTTTTCAGCAGTAAATAATAAACAAACGTTGCAAAGAGCACGTCATTTCAACATCAAGTCTTATAATGACCTTGATGCAAAGAGCAAGTCTTTCAATATTTTTTTTTTTTTTGTATTACTATTTTACTCTGTTATTTTCCAAACAACTAAAAGTTGACTTTCTTAATCTATATAACCAAAGCTCACACGGGCATTTTTCTTTTCGACAAATACTTATGGTATCATTATAATATAAGCATACCTAGCTCTAAGTACTACTCACAAACACTTACAAACAATTTATGAAAACAAACATTTGTAACATAATACCTAAGTACAACAATAACAAGAAACAATAAAAACAAATACTTAAAAAGAAAGTTTTTAAAAGTCTGCCTCAAATTCCCCTGGCCATATCCGCATCATCTCTGTAGCAACAACTCTTTTGCGATTAGTAGCTAAATTTTTAATTTCTACTCGCTCATTAGGCAACAACTGTATGATTTCAAATGGACCTTCATATCTTGGATCTAATTTAGAAAGATGGGAATTACCAGATGGATGGAAAACTAAATCTCCTACCTTAAAAGTTTTATTCTTTATTCTGTTTTTATCAAATCTGTCTTTTGACTCTAACCCACAACGAATTGACCGCTCGAAAGCTGTCTTGCGATCGTTAAGTAAATTTCGGTCAGTAGTTGTTACTGATTTTATACTTTCCGTTAAACCTTGAATATCTCCCGTATCTATATTTTGTCCTGTTAACAAATAAAGTGGGGAGAAACCTGTTGTTTTTTGGATAGTCGAATTAAGGGCTAATTGTACCTTCGGCAGAACGCTCGCCCATTCTGACTTGTTGTCATTTACATTTACTCTTAGTAAATCTAAAATAAGACGTATCTCTCCACTTGTCCGTTTCCACGCGGGGCACTTTTGGCAATAAGGTGTTGAGTAATGTTTAATTTTGAAAGTAATTGTTTCACTTGTTGATCGGTAAAATTAGTCCCCCTATCACATATTAACCTTTTAGTATTTCCAAATATATTCAAATAAATTTCTAGTTTTTCACATGTTTCCGGACCAGACAGAGTTTTCAAAGGAATTAAAGATAAATATTTTGTGAATGCATCTATTAAAAGCAATACATTTTTATAACCTTCTATTGTTAAGGGGAATGGTCCTACACAGTCGCAATGTACTGTATGGAAGGGAATTGGAATTTTTTCAATGGGATGTAACAGTCCCTGTTTAGGGCCAGTATATTTCTTATTTGCAATACACTTCAGACAGTGATCACAGTATTTTTTTACGAACCGTGCCATTCGCGGAAACCAAAAATAATGGTTTATCTTTGCAAAAGTTTTATCCGGCCCAACATGAGACTGTTCATCATGGAAAATTTTTAGTAAACCGAGTCTACTGCCTTTTGGAACGAAGGCCCTGTAAATTGGCGGATTTTGTCCCGGGTTAATTTTCCTAAATAAAACTTCATTTTGGCAAAAATAGTCATGAGTCAACTGACCCTCAAGTAACTTTGACTTGATACTACAAGTTTCAGGATCGCGCTCTTGATTAATCTTAAGCCAGTTATCAGTTGTAAGAACATTCACGGGGGTCATGTGATCGAATTCTTTAGAAGGTTGCGGTGGATTTCTACTTAAAAAATCTACGTGTGGAATGTATTTTCCTTTTCGATATTCGATATCAAAGTCGAAGGATTGCAAGTACAGCCACCATCTTGCAACTCTGGGCAATAAATCTTTCTTTTTTTGAGTTAATTTTAATGAATTACAGTCAGTGATTAGTTTGAATTTTATTCCTAATAGATAAATGCGAAAATGTTTTACCGCGTAATAAACTGCTAGAGTCTCTAGCTCGTAAGAATGATAGTTACTCTCTTCTTTAGTAGCCCGTTTTGAAAAATAAGAAATAACCTTTAACTTATTATCGCTTTTCTGAAAGAGTATGGCTCCATAACCCAGAGAACTGGCATCTGTGTGAAGCTCCGTGTCTAAAGTGGGGTCAAAAATTGCCAGAAGGAGTCTTTGACTTAGAAAGGCGCAAACATAATTTTTGGCAATATCTTGTTCGGTTCCCCAAATAAAATCGACTCCCTTTTTTGTAAGTTTTGTAATACATGCTGTGCGCGTGGAGAATTCTGGGATATATTTCCGAAAATACCCGGCTAAACCCATAAATTGCCGTACTTGTTTTATATTTTTTGGATCGGGTGCATTAAACAAAGCCTCTAATTTTCCTTTGTCAGGTCTTACGCCGTCTTGAGAGATATCATGACCAAGATAAAGAATTTGCTTTTCAAAAAATGTACATTTCTTCACGTTCAAGGTAAAACCAGCCGAAGAGAGCGAGGCTAACACCCGATCGAGCTTATCCAAACCTGCCTGGACAGTTTTCGACGAAATGATTACGTCATCCATATACACCAGCGCATCAGTATCTTTTAACTTACCCAAAGCTTTACAAATCGCTCTCTGAAATACCGCAGGGGAGTTAGATAGACCAAAGGGTGACCGCAAATACTCGAAATGGCCGTCGGGAGTCACAAATGCTGTTTTTTCAATCGAGTTTTCAGCTATTGGGATTTGGTGAAATCCGGCAGCCATGTCGAGAGTCGTGAAATATTTAGCTCCTCCCAGCTGATCAATTTGGTCGTCAATACGAGGTAATGGGAATCGATCTTTAATTGTTATCTCATTAAGGGCACGATAGTCTACGCACAAACGTTGACTACCGTCCTTTTTATGTACTAAAATGACTGGGCTAGCAAAAGGCGACGTACTCTCGCGTATAATATTATTTCGCAGTAGATCGTCAATAATATTTTTGACTTTTTCTCGCTCGGACAATGACATTCGGTAAGGGTTATAATGAATTATTTTATCGCTCTTCAATTTGATTTCCATCTCACCGGTTGTTAGTGCCCTCACGGAGTTGCCAATCGTAAAAGATTCACTGTATTTTGACAATAGTTTTAACAAGATATCAAAATCATTTCCCTGCAAAGAAGTTTTAATCTGTTCACGAGAAATAACTATGCTTTGAACCATTTTAGATTCTATTTTGTCCGAGTCCTCAAGATAAATTTTAGAGCCACACGAATCTGTGTAAATTTTAATTCCCTTATGATTAAATAAGTCCCTACCCAAAATTGCGTCCATCTTCATAATTGAACTTTCGACAACATAAAAATTTATTTCAAACGCCGTGCCGTCCCTTTCGAGCAATAAATTGGCCCTTTGGCAACTCGGTATTGAGTTACCACCTATACCTGTTAGCATGATAAAAGTTGGTTCGAAACGACAATGCAACTTACGTGGAATTTTCTCGGAAATCAAGCTACATTCGGCACCCGTATCGATCAAGCAGTTTACAGTTAAATTTTGTATTATAAATTTTGTGCAAAAATCATTATCTAGGTCTACGTGAAAGTAATTTATTTTTGAAAATTTTGACGAACTTCCTACATTTTTATTTTTAAAGAAACATTTTTCTGAACTGTGTCCAAATTTTTTACATATTTCGCATATTTTTTGTTTTTGTAAATTCGGATAGATTGAAGCTACCCGCATTATTATTGTTATTATTATTATTATTCAATAGTTTAGGCAATTTCCAACAATTTCTGCGGATATGACCAGGCTTTTTGCAGGCATAGCACACTTTATCTTCCTCATTATTCTTAAAAGGATTTGGGCGTTTTGGCGCCCTTACTTGGAACTGATGAGAGTTCTGTTTATTAATTTGGTAATTACTAAGCAAATCAAGTAAGGCTGAAATTGAATTAACTCTACTATTAAATGCCGCAGTTTTGACATGGGTGTCTGTTATATCACCAATAACTAACTCAACTATTTGACTATCACTCTAATTAAAATTTAAAGAATTTAGCATTGAAATTTTTTTTCTAGCGTACTCACAATATCCTGCGGCTTGGTCACTTCTGTATAGGCTTGCCTTTCGCAAACGCTCACTGAGGTTCCTCTTCACGGGGTAAAGCTGACAAATTTCGGCTCGAAAACTGGCCCAATTTTTATTTGCTGGGTGCCAGTTATCGTACCACTCCTTCGCATCACCTAGCAGCGCACCAGCGGCTCTGCAAAGCTGTTCAACATCGGTCCACTTGAAAGTGGCCGCCAAAGTTTCCACATCACCACACCATCCGACCGCCCCTGTATCGTTTTTTGAGGGATCGAAAGCAGGAATGTCTATTTGCACCGAAGTCGAAGGCGTATGAATCACAGGCGCAGCTTCTTGTTGGGGACGCTGCTGCATTTCCTGGCACACAGATTTCGATTTATTGGGTCCAAAATGCGCGCACACACACACGCGCGCGCCCAAAACGGCCGACCCACTAGGTGGTCCTTTTAGTGAGTCTATCCCACTTCTGATGTTAGCACAAATTATATTTTTCTTAAATAAAACACACAAATATTCCTGCTAGAACACTTTACTTCTTAACTACACAAAGAATCTTACGAGAATGAATACATCACCCGATACATATCGTCATCCTATCTCGAACGCTTATGTAACAAAGAAAACGACTACATTCCTTAGTATATTTTATGCTGATATTATAATTATTTTTGAACCTTATCTACTTTCGTGCGAGCAAAGCTCACATATATATATATATATATATATATATATATATATATATATATATATATATATATATATATATATATATATATATATATATATATATATATATATATATATATATATATATATATATATATATATAAATCACATTTGGCATTTTCTAATATTATAGAGACTGAAGTGTTAGTGACTGCAATGGTCCTTCCCCACCTGAAGCCAAAGGTTATATCTGAGCGGCCGCTGGCCGTTATTTGTGTTTTCCGGATGTTGTTGTTGTTGTTCCGCTAATTGCGCTTGATTTTTTGTGATTTTAGATTTGTCGATTATTGTCTTCCATACTGTTGGTAGTTTCAATGATTCGTCCCTTTTATTTAAATCACCTTGTTTTTCAATTTCTATGGCTTCTCGGATTAATCTTGTCTTATAATGATCTATATTAGCAATCTCCCAACACCCATCGAAATTTATTTTATGGCCGGTTTCCTGATGATGTAGGAATGGAGCTAAGGTTGTTTGTTTGTCTCTGATGCCGAGGGAGGTTATGCTCTTCTACTCTTACTGATTCTCCTCCTCTCCTAATTCAAAGAAAATATAACGTTTAATTTAGTTTTTAACTCACCTAAAAAGGTAATGCTCGGCGTTATAATAATAAACAAACAAAAAAAATATTTATAACAAACTCTCTGGCACAGTGTACGACATTTAGTTTTGAAACATAACAGACATTAAACATATTAAAAATCTAAAATTCGACTGACTGACTAGATATTCATATAGTCAGTCGAATTTTAGCTTTTGAATATGTTTAATGTATGTGATGTTTCAAAAATAAATGTCGTATACTGTGCCAGAGTTTGTTATAAATATTGTGTTTGTTTGTATATTATTATGATGTCGGAGATTACCTTTTTAGGTAAGTTAAAAACTAAATTAAGTTTTTAATTTTCATTGAATTAGATTTATTATATATTTTTTAAAAATTTGAACGTCCTTTGTGAAATAAAAATATTGTTTTAGAACCACTGATAAAGCAAAAACTTACCGAAACGTTTGTGAGTAAAAAATGCTACCTACAAACTAAGTGTTTTATATATACGTAAAAAATATATATATATATATATATATATATATATATATATATATATATATATATATATGTATATATCTTGAAAGTTTTACTCTGTGTAGTCCCAACAATATATTTACGTGACGGAACTAAAAATAAAAATTCATCACTAACTAGTCTGCGCATAGGCATCGTAGTAAATCACTGAGTATATTTGATGAGTTGTTGCTGCTTTGGAACATTAATGATTCTAGAATAAATAATTCACGAACCTGTTCTAAGTCTAGACCGCAGTTCACCAGCAGCTCTGGAGCAGCTCGGGAAAGTACATATTTATAGTAACCTATACTAATCATGATCAACGCTAGAGATAGGAACAACAAAAGAAGGCACAAACAAAATTAGAAGATTCTTGGTGAAATATAAAAAGCGTATTGTCTTAATATTTTCAGTTTTGCTAGATAAAATGAGCCAGTGTTAAAAAATTATACACAAACTGAATTTTAATTTTATTTCTTTATTATTAATAACAGTTTATGTGGAGTTTGCGAAAGTAGAAAATTATTCATTTTCTTGTTTAAAAGAGCTCCAAAGCCTATATCTGATAAAATAATTATTCTCTCTAAAGTTGGATCATATGCCAGGGCTTTAGGCTGTTTTCAAAAAATGAACTTGAGCAGTTCTTCGCTAACAGGATAGCTACCTATAAATTTCCACCTTCTGCTTGTATTAAAATTTTCTAAAACACTCTAGTACATAATCCAACTTTAAAGAGGAAAATTATTTTACCATATATAGACTCAAATCAATTTAATCGCATAATATGGGGGACACTTAAATAAGCCATTTTAAAATGGTGACAGAACATGTAAAAAATAGAGTACATATTCTTGCAAACTTGCCACCACTCACCTGCTCTCCAATTAAAATGCTCTGATGCTATACAAAACATTGATGGCATTTTGGAGCTCTTTTAAAAAAGTAAATCAGCTATTTTTACTTTGGAAAACTCCGCATAAACTGGGGTGCGATTTTGCACTTATCATTTCGTTAGTTAACGAATCGCTAAATCACGTGATTTAGCGAAACAACTGACAAAGGTTGGAAGTAGCATCCATTTCTTAAATGGAAAATTGCATGTATTTTTTGACGTCAAGTAAGCCAGTTTTTCATTACGATTTGACAATTACTGTTAACCTTAAAATTATTTTGTTGACGTTGAGCAAAACAGGACAAATCTGTTTGGCCTAATTAATTAAGAATACTTTATTATTTTGGAAATAATTAAAAGGTGATGAAGAATTAAAAATCTGAAGGTCTGCCTGGAGATCCTTAATACTTGTGTTTGTTATACTTCTAAAAGGGAAGATACAGCAGCATTGCTAGCATCAATTGGTGATGGTGAATAATTATTGTACCTAATACCTACTAATATTCTAATAAAACAGAAGTTAACAAATAAGTGGTAATTTCAAGAGGCCTACATTTGACTTTAATTAATCGCTACATGTGAGTGCAGTGAAAAAAAGTGAACATTTTAGTGGATATTATATTGTGCTTTTCCAGAACAGATATTAATGTTATTACACCTTATTATAAAGGCGTAATATAATATTTTTGCACTTGTATTTCCCGATATTAAATAATGGTAACAGGGTCTGTTATTATTTAAATTTACATAGATATTAATGAATTCTAATGATGAGTTTGAAGTTCAAAGTAAAAAATAAGGAAAACAGTTTTTTATAAGTATAATGTTTTTATTTATATTTTGACATCTAGATACAGCTTTAACTATAGAAAATAAAAACACAATAATTGTAGGATTTTTTCACTATTATCTTCTAAGAATACAAAATATTACTGAATAGAAGAAATTACATAACCTATATTTTTTTAGCTGGCCCCATTTAATGCAACATTAAATGAATCTGAAGTTAGCAATTATATCAGGTTTGGTACCTTTATCTTAAAAGATTATCCAAAAAATTGATAAAAGACATTTCATAAGAGGCAAAGATATTAGTCCTCTCTCTCTCTCTCTCTCTCTCTCTGAACTCATATATTTATAATCGGTATGAAAAGACTAATTTAATTAGACAAGGTGTCACATTTAAAAAATCCATGTTATGTAGTTTTTTCTACTTTTCAATAATTTTTAGAAATTTTTGATATTCTTAGACCATAATACAGGAATAATCCTACAAATTTTGAAATTAAAGTTTTTTTTTTAATTTTCTATAATTAAAGGTGTAACTAGGTGTCAAAATATAAATGAAAGCCCTGTACAACAGTCGCATTTATAAATTTAGAAACATTACCTTTATTCATAACTGAGATAAGAAATAATAGTATAAGGGCTACAAAAGTTGAGAAAAAAAACATGTTTAAAAAAAATTTACAATTTCGTTGAAAATAACCTGTACAAAAAAAACTAAAGAATTAAAAAAAACAAGGAAAACTTTTTTTTACAAGTGTTTTACAAAACACTCTGTAAAACAACTTATTGAAGACCTGCATTAACATCCTCTAGGCTATAAACTTAGTGCTAGACCATAGGGGCGTCTCTAGACTCCTGTTACTGAATGGGTGGAAGGGGCGAGGGGGACGCTAGCCTCCCCTGGAAAATGTAAATATTGTATATTACATATATAAATTACATTTATATACCAAATGGACTATGCATGACCTTTTTTGATTTTTTTTTCATCAGTTATGGTTCTGCGGGCGCCCATGCAATATTCCAAAAAAAAAGACATCACCTCCCCTATGCCCCCCTTAGTTACGCGCCTGCTAGACAATGTCGAAAACCGTAACTAAATATGTTAATTTTTGTTGAACAAAAATTGAGATCTGAATATTGTCCAAAAATTTCCATCTTTAAGTTCGTCATTTATACGTCACAATCCACAATGCCACTAGGTATTCTAAAAATTATACTGAACAAAGCCTATAAGAAAATAAATCTTATAAAACTAGCTTGAGGGAAATTCCCTACATTTTATATATGTTGTAGTTCTTGACTTTCTGAACAATAGATACCGTGATCACCTCCAAATCTTACAAAATAGAGACAGAATTGAATTTATAAAATAAAGTTATTCTGAAGCAAAAATCGAGAAACAAATGTTTCTTGTTACAAAATACAGTTTTCACTGAGTAATCTTAATGTTCATAGACTTAAGTCAGTTATACTTTATTTGGATATGATTAAAAAAGGCAATATACAGATGTTTCAAGTAAATTGAAGTTTAAAAAATAAAATTTTAAACAAAACGAATTACAAATTCATGTATAGTCTTTTTTAAGGTATTAAACCTCAGTTTTCCAAATTGCATATAAACCAGACGTTTTGTTCTTTAATAAAACAAAATAGTCCATAATAAAAAAACAGCAGCTGCACCTTATACAACATTTTTGGGACATCCTGTATAAATATTTAATATATCCTTACAAAATGTACTTTTAGCAACCTAGTTTCTTCCAGTACCTAGCAAGGTATCCCAGAATTACATAATAATGGATTTGAAATAACCTCTTCTGGTCAAAAATGGTAAACACAGTTAACTTACAAAAAATAAGGTTTCTTCATGATATAGGTATAATGTATGTGGTGTATAATTTTTTCTCTAAAATTAAGTTTGGTTCACTTTTGTTACTTTATGTATATAATGTAGTTTTTTTTTAATTTTTAACACATCTGATATTTTATACAGATTTTATGTACAGGATGTTTGGTTATATTTTAAACAGTACCCTAGAGACTTTATTATGAGTTATCAAAAAACTTTAAATATAAAAGTTTTTAGGTTTGGTCAATTTACAAGAAAAACAAACAAAAGATAATCGGAAATTTAGCAAATTGGCATCGACTGCGTTATTTTAAAAGGCACACCCTGTATAATAGATACACCTCAAATGGTCTCTTCTTGCTGATTATTAATAATGGACTAGGTTTAAGACCTTTATCTCTAAAGATAATCAAGAAATTTAAGAAAAACCCTATCATAAGAAGCAAATCTCTTACACATTGCCTCTTATGGCAGGGTTTTTCTAAAATTTCTCTATTATCTTTAGAGATAAAGTTTAAACCTAGTATATCGGCAAGAATGATTAATGAATGATGATTTTGTTCAAACCCAAAAACATTTGTATTTAAAGTTTTATGATAACTCATAGCATAAGGCCTCTAGGGTACGTACCGTTTAAAATATAATCAGGCACCCTGTACAATTTTACATAGGAATAAACAAATAAATTCTATTAAACATAATGAACTTATTAAGTCATATAATAGTTATTTTTTTTAAATAGAATATTTTTATTGTGATGTGAAACTTCAAAAGCGATTGATAGATTTGAACAAAAGATTAATTTAAAAATTAAAATAAAAAATTAAAAAGGAAAAACAAACACTTCAAACATATTTCTATCACACTGTAAGAAATTAGACAAACATATAAAACATAATGAGGTGTCTAGCACAAAATTTAATGGATGACATAATAAAAAAATTAGTGCACCATTCATCAGTTGAGTTGCTATGCATTATCTTGCTGCTGTTTTCCGACAGAATATCAGTGCAAAAACAATTAGTCAAATTAAATAAGGTTTCAAGTGTTAAATTCTGTTTGATACTGTAAACTGATAATAATTTGTTATAATAACGAACTCATAGTTATGTTTTGCAGTAGACTTTGCTAAACATAAGCTTATGAATTATACTAGCCTAATCTGTTTAAGTCTAATATTATAGTAAGTTTCTTTATAAAAAAAAATAATCACAATTAATACTTACACAGGTATATATCTTCTACAATTAAAATGGTCGAGTTCAAATTTGAATCAACAAAATAGCTTATCGAGGAATTTGTAATTGTGCTTCGGTGATTGTTCTTCCTTATATTGACTAAGTATGTGAAAAGTAAACGAAAATACTGTATCAAATACTTGACATCATTTCTTGTATCATTCCCTTCTTTTTAGGGTCATATTCTGCAAAAAAAATATTGCTATTATCAATAAATGTGCCATACACCACATACTGTGTAATATAATATAACTAATTATTTCCCTACTCTAATAATTATAACATTATATAATTCCAACTATAGTTCTTTTAAAGAAAAACAAAGATTATTTCATTTCGTCCTCAACAGTGAAAATATATAATACCAAAGAAAATAATAGCTTCCACTATAAATTTTCTTTGATCATACCTGTTAAGGAATACTTTTGTTTACAAACGCCGACATAGACAATAAAATATAATTTTAGCAAGTACATTCTATTTGCTTAAAAATATACAAATTCATGCCTACCTGTAACAGTATTATGATAATCTAGATTCAACTGCCCTTATTGCTTCTTTAGTCTTTCCATCAATAGAAAATATTATTCTTAAATTGGTTCCTAGTTACTGGTATTTATGTTCAATTTTGCAATACTTAAATACACCATTATTAAACCACTGTTATGTTTCCGCAAGTGATCCATCAGCTGTTCGACTTGTTTACTGTGTATCTGTGAACTAAAGAAGTTAGGTTAGGTTACGAGAGACCAAAATAAATAAAATACTGCCTATTCTTAAAATAGGGAGGGCCATTCCCCAGTAACAACGGGCAATTACAACCTATTATATTATTTTTCTGTGGAAGGCGCGCCCCGTTTCAAAGGCGGATAAATATATGATGTTTATGTGGTTGCATAACAGCCGCGGTGCTGGTTAGGTCTCTTTTCTTTTAAAATGAAATACGTAATATAGAATTTTGCACCATATAGCAAATAATGTAATTAATATTTAAACAGAATATTCACAACTTTGTTAAATATTTCTTCAAAAGAAGTACATTTTGAGGATAGCGTTTTATGTTTTCCCGTATTTCTAACAAAATGATCAAGAAAGGAGAATTCACTGAATTAAAAGTAATGATTCATTAATAATTAAAATATACAGGTTACGTAATAATATAATATAGATAATATGTTTTAAACAGATTAGCTTACCTTGTTTAATTTGAAGGATTTACGAGTTTCGTATCTTCTCTGCCTATTTGGAGATTCCATGTTTTCATGATTTTCTTGAATATTTTGGCATCTGTTGAATATTTACGGTATGATGCATATGCTAATATATCATGGCTTAGCTTTCAAGTAATCAAAACTACTTTTTATCTTACGAAACGAAACTCCAAGGCAGTAAATTTAGATATTATCAAAAACTCAAGAACTGACAGATTCGGAAAATGGCGGCTTTAGTAGTAGGTTGTTGTTTAACGAACCAGGATCGGAAAATCCGATTGTCATGCCGAACAGCTCTCCGAACGGAGAAAATTTTCGTTAACTAACGAAATAATAAGTGCAAAATCGCACCCCTGGTATTGATAATAAAGAAAATTCGTAAAATTGTGGATAAGTGAATTAAGTTAAAATTAAATTTGTATATCAGTTTTAACAGTGGCTAATTTTATTTGCCAACAACAATTTGCTAAACTTCCTAAAAAAGGAGCTGGAAAAAGAAAAAATTGCGATCTGGTTTAACTGGATACAGAACACGTAATTAATTTAAAATTAAGTATATTGTGCAACACAAACATTCTATATATTGTATTAATTTTAGGATAATTTGGAACACACATTAAAATATTTATGCGCTACTAATGTTTAATTAATTACACCCTAATTTGTAAAAAAAAATATTCGGTATAAATATAGATCTATGATAATTTTATAAAAAAACACCACTTGACACAATTTTATAATAATCTTTTCCCATTCATATATGTTCCTGTGGCGTGTTTACAGAGTTTTACTTTTTAAAAACCCTCATACATTTTCGGGGGTATAATAACATATGATTAAAGGGCTCAGCAAATTGTTTTCTATTATTCTTTAAAATGTCACAATCCATCCATTGGTGGGCTACTATACCGAGTTTTTCTACTTTCTTTTGCTTATTTTCTTATTTTGCTGTGACTCATCGATGTTCACCAAAATGGTGGTCCCCAAATTGTACACGTAAATTTCATCATCACATGTAATTGTAAATACCATGCATCTGTTCAACAAATCGATAATACAAAAAATAATATCACCAAATAAAAGATTCTCTTATACGACCGATCGGAGGGGACAGTTCTCGCCCGCTACCTCCTCCCTACGCAATTGGCATCCGCGGCAAATTATGAGTATATGTTGTTTTTATAAATTGTATTGATTCTGAACTAGATCTTTTAGTTTATATGTGTCTTTAATGTCTGAAAAAAAAATGTTAACCATGTCTACGTTTGCTATAAAAAAAGAAGAGATCTCATTTGAATTTTCTAAAAATACCATTAGGTCGTTTACGTTGAATTTAAGAGACTATGTATGTTTAATTAAAGACTAATTAATAGTGGGAGAGAATAATAATGATTCGAAAATTTATAGTTATGTCTAAGCTAGATAAAGATATAAAAGATAAAGTGCTGGATTAGTTTTAATTACTAAACATTATTTTGCGTTTAGATTTAAACATATTTTAGGTGTTGCTTTTTTCTAACAAATCTGAATGTGTTCATTCAGTTTTATTCCAATTTTTAAAAAAGCACGATATGCTGGTTTATACTTTTTATATACTGTTTTTGGTAATGGGCAATGTATAATCAGTGTACGTTAATAAGCAATTCAATTACGAAATAATGTATTAAGGGGTTTGGTAAAGCATCCATTGTTCACAGTAATTAGCAATTTATAGGAGAAGAGTATATCGGTAATTTAAGCCTTTCAGCAGGGAACGATAACGATGCACTATTTAGAAGACACCAGACATAGAACAGCAGAGGCGTAGCTTTAAATAATTACATACAGTCACATTTAAAATAATGAGTGATGGATGTGAAAGGTGAAATATTCTAAGAAGAAATGGATTCTTATAATATTTTGAATTTTTTCTTTTTTACCTGTGATATATATATATATATATATATATATATATATATATATATATATATATATATATATATATATATATATATATATATATATATATATATATATATATATATATATATATATATATATATATATATATATATATATATATATATATATATATATATATATATATATATATATATATATATATATATATATATATATATATATATATATATATATATATATATATATATATATATATATATATATATATATATATATATATATATATATATATATATATATATATATATATATATATATATATAAATCGTAATGTAAAAGCATTATTTATTTACGTAAGATATAAATAAAAATGGTTCTTTGCAAGATCTGAAATAACAATAAATTTAGACCTGTAGATTGTTTAAAGGACTTAAAAATCTCATCCGCCTACCTGATGATTCACCTTAATTTCAGGTTGTTTGTCTTGGAATGATCAAATTTATGAAACACAATATTTATTTTTAACAGGGAGCGCAATGGAATATTTAAACTATCTACTTTCTCACATATCTGTCAACGCTCATCCTTGTCTTTTTTATTGTCCAGATATTAGAATGGTATTTCAGTTGGTTAAATAGTTTGTTTCATACAAGAATTACTTCTTAGTTCTTATTATGACCGCTGATGACAGTCTTTAAGACACAATATATACAACTTTTCATATATATATAGAAAAAACCGACTTGCACAAAAAAGTGAAGAATAATAAATTCCATCTTAAAAATTTTGCTGTGTGAAGTCCGGTCCAAACTTTTTCTTAATTACTTAGATCACAAAAATATATTTCTGTAATGAATGTTTTGACCTCTAATACCACGAGTATAAAGATTTAGGTATGGTCTTTATTAGTTTAGCGCCGACTTCACGGACTAAAATGTTCAGGAAGAAATAAAATATTATTTTTCACTTTTAGTGCATGTATTTGAAGTCGATTAACATCGGATCGAAGTAATAACCTCCTTTTTTGAAGTCAAAATACAATAAATACACTACAAGACTACAAGACATTTTATATAGCAACGTCATAAGTATAAATATTTGTAAAATCTACATGTCTGATTAACTAAGTTATTGAAAACTTGCCTTGGTGTGATTTAATCCAATGTTTAACATTCCCACAAAATAAATAATAAGGAGTTTGTTATGTCATCTTGAATAATTTAAAAAAGTTGTAAATCTTCTATACTTCTTCTAGCGTGTGGTGTAAAAGCTGCAAAACTGCATTACTTGTATTATAAATATTAGGAACAATGATTCCGAAGGAATCTTGAAGACCTGAAGTAGGATATTTTTCAACTTCATTTTCCCTATACAGGCAATGCACCTCCAAATTTCTATAGACCCTATTTCTACTATAGATTCTGTTTAAATATTTGTCTGACATACCTCCTGAGTCTTAATGTAAATGAGTTAATACATTTTTAAAAATTTTAAATTTTCTTTTTTTTTGTGTAGCATATGCTCCTTAAGGGTTTACGTATAATTTTGAATAACCAATGCTACAAAAAATCGAGGAATATATATGTACATTTTTACAGACAAGGCAACATTATACATATAAAAAGTAATCTAGCCAAGAAGCGTTATGTGACAATCATGAGGTGCGTTTCCCATGCGTAACGCCGCAATGAAGACCTATTAGGGACAAGACGTAATGCATGGAGCCATGACAAATTGATATGTTTAAACCAAATATGTGGATCTAGACTGATATTTTCCTGAAAGAAAATATGCACTAAAGGTAGATAATTTTATTATTTTGCTTTCAATAATGTGAAAGGTGTAAAATTTTGTTGATGTCGTTAATTAAGGAATATGTGTTAAAGGAATGGAATTCTTGAATTTTGTTGAACTAAAGAAAATACTATATTTGCCTTTTTTAATAAAAATCTTTTTTAATTTTTTGTATTAAAATTCATATTAATTTACCATATAAATATATAATACATTTTAATATAAAAATATTTAATATAAAAATACTCATCATATATTTAACACAAATTGAGTTACACCGATATAATTGGGCGCCTGTTATAAACTAAAATTTTGTAGTGCACGATGTCATGTCTTCCAACGCTTTATTAACACCTATAAAAGTTTACTTTAAAAGGAGAATTAAAAAATGTATTTTGGGAACCATCCTGTTTCTCAAAAACATATGATTTGCTAGTTTCGTGTAGGGAATATTCTCCTGAAAAACCCAATATCTGTAAATAACACCCTATATAATGTTAGTCAAAAAAGCTATACTATATTTTCAAAATAGAAAGAAATATGGAAGTTATTGGGATGGTAATAAGCTATATTTTTCAGATATAATTTATTAAACAAGGTGCATTAAATATCTTAGATGTGGATCTAGTGCAGTGGCTTAAAAAGGATTCTGAAAATGTTATTAGATTTTTGAATTGTACTAATTATTCTAAGAATGTTTCATGAAACATACCCTACACCTCATTAAAACTGTTTTGAAATAACGACATTTTGTCTTCAAAACTATTCTATGTTACAAACGTTGTGGTGTTGATAATAAATTATAGGTTTTATAAATAAAATATAAGATAATAAACTATAGGTTTCATATATCGACATTTTACTTGTTTACAGTTCGTTTATGTCTTTTTATATATTCGTAAGTACATATGATTGTATTAAAAGCAAACTCAAAACTTTTAGTTTTTGATATATTCTGCTGTTCATTCATGTTATCAGATAAATTTTAATATATTTCGGCCATTTCCAAGAACTTCGATTATCATTTATTTATATAAAGCAATTCTGATCTAAATAACAAGTAAATCTCAGCGCATATAAATATTTGTTGTAGTTCTTGTTTTTGTGTATACATTAGGTGTTCTACAATGTCTCCAACACGAAAATATTATTTTAATGCGAGATTACAAAAAGACGCAGGCCCGTATATTGCAATATTTACAAATGTGAAATAGATGTTTCGATCGAATAGTGGTCAAAGTAATATCAAAGCCCATTTAAGAAAAAAGAAACATAAACTAGCAGCAAACGCATCGGTAATAAGTAACAAGTTGTAGACTTTTTAAAACCCTCACATGTTAACTCCAAATATATAATACTTGCTGCCTCAAGAGGGAACCTTTGCTTATCACACGATTAAATATATGCAAAGTTTTAGATCGTTTGATTCTATATACATCTAAGTTGATCACCAATTTGTTTAAAATAAAATGTAATTCTGCGTGAACCAAAACTGAAGCAATGTTGAAAATATATTTGTAAAAAAAATCAGTCACAGAAGTAGCTATGCAGAGTGCAAAAAGCATGACTAAAAATGTGTACTCTTACTAATAAGATATTTTATTGTTAAGAAAGGTATACGAATTAAAATACTATGTTTACGTAAACTACTTGCTAAAACGTTTAACCAAATACATAATTATATTTTTTAGGTGCTAGAAAAATACACAAATACTTATTTTGATGGGATGAAATTAAAGGACAAATAATGTATCCCCTAAAAATTCGTGTGGCAAGCCTTTAAGCGGTGTTTTTGGTTATGTAGCCCACATTTTGAACAATTTCATTAAAAATACTTCTGATGTTTGCCAATAAACATTGAAGTCAATGCAGTATAAAGATTTAAACACTTTTACATCTACACTGTCAGAGTGGACTGACTACGTCATCGTGTAAGTTTGTTAACTCCGAATATAAAAATTTCTGTCATTTTGAAAAACCAAAATTTTTAAATATGCTTTTAGCAATTGGACGAATATTGAAAATGTACGAAACACTGAAATCTTGTTTTCAGTCAATTGATAACTGTCCAACAATTATAGAACAGTTTTTTGATAACTCATTTTAATAGTTAAGTGATTAATGTGGCTTTCCAAATTCCATCAAAACAATCACCAGGATCGAAGATAAATTGAAACATCGTCTTAATGAGTTATTTTTGCTACTACTAAAAGTAACAGAATGTTTTTTCAACTGTTTAATCATGGCCAGAGTAATGCGGAAGGTTTCAGTAATCAAGTGCAACTATTTATTCAAATTGTGTGAATGAATAGGCTGAAGAGGTGGTAAAATTAACTGGAACGACGTTTTTCACTCCGTAGAAATCTTCAAACCATTTTTGGGAGAAGTTCAAGATCAATTTTTTTGGAAAGTTAAATAATCTATAACTACTGAAAAAATCCTCGAGTGGAGCAATGAAAAGAAGTGTAGTGAAGATCGGTATGTTTAACTATTCAAATGTTTGGGAGCAGATACTTCTAAGTTAATTAATATGCAATTGTTATGTAAGTTTGTGTACCATCTCCCTCGTACCAATGCCGCTATTCCACTAATATTTTCTTTTTTTTTACAAAATAGTTAAAATTCCTAAAAAGTAAGTGTATTTTTTTCTCCAAAAAAATTGTGGTCACTGTAATTGTAGAAGGTAGTTCACTGCTGGGCTGTTAACGAGTATAAATACTAAAGTCTCCAATTCCAGAATATGTATGTACGTAACAGCTGGAAATTATCAAATGTTAATCAACACTAGGTAGTGTTCACTTTTCAGCTGCTCGTGCTATTTTTAACCGACTATGTTTTTTATGTATGTACATCGATTACTCCGCGATGGTTTGACCAATTTGTATGAAAAAAATGTTAAAATGGCAGAATGACGCTATTTTTAACTCTCTTCCCGATGTTATATAGCACAAATATATATATATATATATATATATATATATATATATATATATATATATATATATATATATATATATATATATATATATATATATATATATACAATATATATATATAATATATATATATATATATATATATATATATATATATATATATATATATATATATATATATATATATATATATATATATATATATATATATATATATATATATATATATATATTCAGTGCTGCTGCATTCAGCATTCTGTCAGGAAGAAAAAGTATGTATGTTACCATTGTATATTATATATGACAATGTTATTATACAATGATGTTACGTAATATGCACTGAACCCAGTGGCTATTTGTTAAACTTGACTTTTACAATAAAACTCTTATTAATGGAACTAAAAAGAATGAAATGAAAAAAAATTATAAAAAAGTAAAACCAATTCAAAAAAATGCACTAAAAAGTGAAAAATAATATTTTACTTCATCTGGAAAATTTTACTCAATAAGTCGTCGTCAAACTAATAAAGCCAGGATGACAGGATGACGTTATATTCGTGGTATTAGACATAAAAACACTCAGTACATAAATATATGTTTGTTATTAAATAATTAAGAATAAGTTTATTGGCCCTGACATTACAGAGTAAAGTTTTCCAGATGAAATGAAATATTATTTTCACTTTTTAGGGCATTTTTTTAAAGTCGGTTTTATTTTTTTATAAAAATTTGTATCTAATAGAGCCAGACCCTGTTTATAATCGAGATCAAAACAGATCTTTTTTGAGATATCTGTTTACAGGGTGTTTTGTAGGTCGATGCGCTAACTCAAAGGTGATTTACCTATCTATTACTGCTGACACTGACAAAATCAGAGCTAGGCAGTAAAAATTACGATTTGTAATCTTTATGTAATCTAATTACGTTTATTCAAAAAGTAATTATGGTTATAACATTTCATAAAATTTAATGGCAATATGTAATTCGGTACCTTTATCCAAAATATTTTAAAATCTGATAGCATAGTGTAACAAACACGAGAGAACCTTAAGTGAATTTCGTTTAGATCAGTGCAAGCTTTCTCTTACCTTTTCAATAAGGTATCAGTATTCTGTATCTCATGTCCCGCACCGGAAAGCAAAGAGCGGATGTGACTGTCTCGCTAGGTTGCCTCAACGCATGGTCTGTCCGTCGCGTCGGTCTTTGCCCATTATCACCGTGTTGCATTTTTCATAAAACTTGGAATACCGTTCGTTTCTCGTGGGATTATTTTTTTGCTAAACTGATACAAATTGGCAAGGCGGCATGTAATATGCTTGACGGGCATGATAGAAAATTAATTTATCTACGTAAACAAGAACTGAGGTTCTGAATATGTAAATTAAAAAAGGGTGTCTTTTTGTTATGTTTGTTGTTTTTTTGTCACAATAATGTATATGAGTGAAAGATATATTCTAGTGCTAACTTAATTTTTCTTCTTATTGGTAAGTATATTTTCCCAGGTTTTTGCAGATCAGTTTTAGGATCCCTAGATGCCGAAAAATATGTTATCCCATTTCGGAAATTCTTTCTGTCTGTTCGCGGCTTAGCAAAAAAACTACTTTTTCGATTGACTTACAATTTTAGTGAAAATTTGAGGGTCATATGGGAATGAAACCGTAATATTTTGATAAAAATTCGTTATGGCCAAGCAAAATGGCAACCTAATAAAATGTTAAAAAATTCAGTAGGTATATTAAAACTACTTGCCTAATTGCCTTAGATTTTGCACAAAAATCAAGTGTAATATAAGAATGAGCAAGCAACATTTTAGTACGAATTCGAGATGGCGGTCTAATAAAAAATTTAATAAATCAGTGTGTAAAAATATAAATATATTATACTTCATTGTCCTAATAAATGTAAGGATGTCTTAGGAGATACACTTCGAGTAACTGGGTAAATCCGATTTTTAAATCACTTTTTCCCACAACCATTTGAAAACACATTTAACAACCGAGCAAAGTAGGCCCGACGACAAATGATAAGACACACTTTTGGTGTTTTCCTAACACACGTGTACACTTTTACGAAAATAACGCACAGCATTGTATAATATCGTAAAGACTGGTTTATTTGTTAATAATAAGCTTTTAAAGATAGATTATTCTGTTACTCTCTAATTAAAGAACTTTATTTGTATTAATACTCGCAAAAATAACGTTGCTGGTTATAATAATTAAGAATATTACTAATAATTAAATTTTCATGAAATTGGTTCTAACGTGTGACGCGTTGAACGCTAAAATGTTCCGAAGTAGGCTGGATCGGTAAAACAAAACGGCAAATTGCGCGTGAGCTGACGTCTTACTTAATTTAAATACGGCTGTATGTCAACATTAAAAAATATTATCATTTATGTTTTTTATCGATTTTTTCTTGTGTTGTGGCAAAAATATTGTACCCAACCAAGTATCAACTTGCTGAAAAGAGCACAACACTTTTGCGTGATTTACGCACTAGGATCACGCCTCGTAAAACATCACACTCATATGTTACATGCTACTTTCCATGCTCCCTATGTATTATACTATAACTAGAAGTTCTCACGTAATAAATATTTTCATTTATTAAGGAATTAAATATATATATATATATATATATATATATATATATATATATATATATATATGTATATATGTATACATATATTGACAACTATCTTAAAAATTTGGCGATTTTGCAGAAACTTTTCTTAAAAATAATCTACAAAAAAATCGTACTTACTCTACAAATTTACTTTTCGAAGAAACACAAATTCTAGATTTGAGACAACTGTTTTTCTACGGCTTGATTATCCATTTAAATAAACATAAAACACTTATTACTTACGTCGACCATCAATACGAAACAAGAAAAAAATACATCATATCTCAAAAACGCCAATTATAAAAAAGACAGTGGGTCAAAGAAGACCCGCATATTTAATATTAAGAGCATACAACTATCTGCTTGATTATCTAAAGGAATTAGTTTTGTGATCAAACTCTAAAGGGTTGTTAAGAAAAAAACAAAATTGTTTTTAACATCAATCCAAAGAATGGAAATAAACAATATAGTAAATATTAAAAATTGAAATTACAAAAAGTTTTAATCACTAATTGCGGAACTATATTTTAAGTGTAAATGTAAATATTGTTATAGTACATTCTCTTCTGTTGTTAAATTGTTAAATTACTAAATGTCTGCGCACAGCTATTGCTCCTCCGGATTTCTTGGTTTATTTTCTTTTTACATATATTACATATATTTATTATATATATATATATATATATATATATATATATATATATATATATATATATATATATATATATATATATATATATATATATATATATATATATATATATATATATATATATAAATCTGAGGAACGGATGCTAAAAATTATGTTTTCAAAAAGACATCAAACATTTTTTCACACTTTATATTTTAGCTCTTTATGTGGTGAAATATTAAAAAGAACTTAACGTACAGGATGTCACAGTTATGACGAAGAACTGTTAATATCTTGGTTATTTTTAGAAACATTAAATTAAAGCTTGTTACAAAACTTTTGAGGGTTTTTGTGGTCCTCTGAATAGTACTATGGAGCAGACAGTCATTGAATATTAAGTTTAAAGAATGGCAAGAAACTTTAATATTTAGTTTTTTGGATATGTTACTTTATTATATTTTTGACTTCTATGTGGAATTGTAAACCGGTTTTATAAAACACATTTTGTACCCATTATTAACTGTTTTCGAGATATTCACATTTCGACATTAACACCCGTATTCACTAAAGAGGTTTAAAGTGACATTAAATTTCATCCTAAATTTAAATGGCTATAACTTGTAAACAAAATGATGTGATTACAAACGGTTTTCTACTTCTTGTAGGCTTATGTTTTGTTAATATTTTTGTAGTATCTAAGTTTTAAGAGTTGCTTTGGTCTGGTATATACGAGGGATAAAACAAGAGTAATATTTTTTACATGAATTTTGTTGAGAGCGAGAATTTGCAAGTCTGAAATTATTTTGATTTTATATGTATCTACTTAATAAATGGGGTCTTAAGAAAAAACTAATTTCTCAAAATTTTGATATCCAATTTATTTTTTTAAATTCTTTTTTTTAGAACACGCATTTTTATGATATCTTTCCCCTCTAAATTAAACACTCTTATTTAAAAAATTTTTTATCGTTTTAACTTCCCCAAGGACATTTAAATTAAAAGTAAATACATTTTGCTTTTCGGAATGTTAATTTAACTTCATTTTTCAGACCGTATTATATCTTTCTTCCTTACTAAATTAGACTTTGTCTCCAAAATTTTCCACTCTAAATTAATCAATCTTTTTAAAAGACTAACTTCTTAAACTTTTTAGATTTTTTATGGACAAATTCAATAAAAGTGAATAAAATCATAGATTTTCATACATCAGTTTTATCTCAGGGGCGTACAAATTAGATTTATTAGATCGTAGTATTCCTTTTTTATTTTGTTAAATCGGACTAAACCAACCTTTTAAGGCTTAAAATCACATTTTCAAAACTTATAAAACAGCAAAAATACTTTTTACAGAATTCAGGATAATGAGTCCGATTTAACAAAATAAAAAAGGAAAAATACGATCTCAAAAAGTTAATTAGTACGCCCCTGAGATAAAACTGATCTTTGTAATCGTTTTGGCTTAAAATGCAAAATTGAATGCAAATATTAAACAATCAGACCAGTTCTTATTATTTTGTTAAACTGAATTTTTTGAACGCAGAATTTTTTATAAATTTCAAATTTATAATTTTTTAAAAAATAAGTTTTTGGGTAAGCCAAAACTCTTAGAAAAAAATAAAAAAAACAGATATCAAAGTTTAGAGAAATTAGTTTTTTCCTAAAAAAACATGTATTAGGTAGATACATATAAAGTCAAAATATTTTGCAAATTCTTACTCTTGACACAGTTCGTGTAAAAAATACTACTTTTATTTATTTTTTATTTATATTTACCGTATTTACCGGACCAAAGCAACTCTTAAAACTTAGATACCACAAATACCTTAACAAAACATAAGCCTGCAAAATGTAAAAAACCGTTTGTAAACAAACCATTCTGTTATAGCCATTTAAATTTAGTTTGAATTTAAAAAAAATGCACTTAGTTGCACAACAGTGCCACATAGTTTTATGTCGACTGGTACAAAAGTTTTAAAAAATAAAAATATTTATCGCGTATACAGCTAACTCATAAAAGTGCTATAATGCCGGGTAGTTTGGTCATGATGTTTGGTCAGTCTCTCTATAAAACTGTCTGTAAAGGTTACAATAAGAGACTAACGACGTATTCGAGGCAATAACATACTTTTATTGGATATCGGTCAGTCTGTAAAAATCAGGTTTACGAGCTACTAAAGCTCTATTTCTTTCTTTTTTAAATCACTTTATTGCTGTTTAAAGCGACATATGTCCAGTGTCTAACGTGCAGCACTGTGTCATTAAAAAAATATGCATTTTGATAATCGCTTAATTCTGTATTTTCAATTCAAGCCAAAAACTTGAAAGAAATATTAATTTTCGGATGAATATAATTAATACCAAAATGTTCTTATTTATTTATTCTTATTATTTAGACCACTTCTAGCCTTGATTAAACACAAACGACAATAATAGCATTGTTGTTCTTGGAAATATAAGTACATATCCAAAATGTATCTAAAATCCTCATGACATAAAAATAAAATGTTATCTGCGATTTGAGGAAAATTAAATAGATTATGAAAAGATGTAGACACCTGGATATATAATATATTTTAATTTCATATATATCAGGTTTGGTTACTTAAATTACTACCCAACCTGTCATTTTCTTTATAAGTTACATATTAATTCGAAATTTGGAAGCATTGTATGGTTTTAACTTATATGAAGATTTTGGTGATTCGAAGCTATCGTGGAACTGCTCTCGAATTGACTTGCGCACTAGTTTAGACTAGAACTTTGCTTTGATAATTGGACGTTGACCAGCGGGAAGACGAAACCGGAATGGAATCTAAACCTGATTTATGCCTTGAAAATGTACATATAACCTTATTGTTCATACAAGGGTTCTGTTTAGTACTACTTTGTAACATTTCTGTCAACAGAATATTTGAAACTTCGCTCTCAGAACACAATGACGATGAAGAACTTAAATGTGGTGTTATTTTATTTAAATCCATTGTGCACATAAAGAAATGATCAAACCAGTTAATACAGATACCACCTGCAATATAAATGTAAAACATTGACAAAACATCAGAAATCTAAATGCTGCATGACAGGTCAGACGAGAGGAGAAAAATTATCCAAAAACAGTTCAACCTCAAGAGCAGTAACAGATTTTGACGGCCCGCTGATTATTCTAGGACAGTTCTAATTTTAACTCAAACAAGGATTTTCCGATTCACAAACTGTTGCAGATTAGTTAGATAAAACCAGAGCGGGTATATTTCGATTACACATGCTTCACATCGTTCGGAACCCGAAAAAAACAGCCCAAGAGTCTAATCAGTGAGTCGAGTATTCGCCCAATAGACAACCTGGGGTTTAACTTTCGTTTTAGTCGTAACCGACTGTTTCAAACCTGTATTTTTGTAAATCTATATCAACAGCCAACAGCTCAGTTTTTTAAAAAATATTGTTGGGGAGAGAATAGAGAACATATTGATGGTAAAAGTTAGGGGAAGCTTGAATCAATCAATCAATTTTAGGTTTAGGGATAGACCGGTCTTATTTATTTCCGAAATAATTTTAGCCTGTTGATATTTGGCCAAACAATTTTTTTTATGGAACCTAGCCTAGCTTTGTCGCGAAATTTGGAAAGCAATGGTTCTTTAGTTATTAAGAGAAAATAAAAAGCGTGTGTTAAAATGTTAGCCAAAAATACGATATATTATTACTCGATTGGTTTCCATAGTCTAATTGACCAGCTTTAAGAATTTTAGAACCCCTGAGGTGATCTGGATTCGTGTTTGAGCATGAGCACTACAGATCCAGAGACTGATACAGACCTGTCAACTGGAGTGGAAGTGCTTATCATTGTTGGCCAATCTCCTAAGGATACCGAATAGAGTAGACATAATCTGGAAGTGGTTTTATATTCAGAAAAAGAATAAAATCCTGAGTGCAAATTCGGAATTAAGACGTATTATTTTGATTTTGTAAGCTAATCTTATTGGATATTTTAATGTTCCCAACATCCCGGAACATTGATACTGATAGTGTTATAAATATGTGGGGTTTACAATAATTTAAAACTACAGGTACTAATTTATGAGGAAAATGACAAAACTAAAAATATTTACAAAAGAAAAGGACGTCGCGATTGTCAGAGTGTACTGCACTTTTGATCTGATGCGTCTCTGTAAACCAGGCAAAAATAAAACAAATTGCTTTATGAGAAAATAAAAAATTAAAAATATAAAAAAAATCTTAAAAAATAAGTTGCGACCGTAGCAAGCCGTATGGCGATTTTAAAAAATAAAAGTTAACAAAAAACAATAAACCTATTAGAAATTAAATGTATAATTTATTTTTAATCGTTAAAATTTAATGTATCCATAGTTCAGGTACAGCTGAGTCTGCTTTTTTTGAGGGCAGCTGTGTAAAAACTTGCGATCCAATATATATATATATATATATATATATATATATATATATATATATATATATATATATATATATATATATATGGAGTAAACGGGTAAAGTACTAATGATTCCCGGTTTTCACTCAGAACGATATGCACGTTCATGAAATTTAGGAAATGTTATTTCCAAATTTAGTAATCAGAATTTAAAAACTATTAAAACTGTTTTATCTCATTTCGCAAATATTTTGCACAAAATAAAAATGAGTCAAGCAGTAAATCCGACTTCAGACATCAAATTCATGCCATTCGAAAAATAAACCTTTATCTCCAGGTCGCAGCAGGTATCTAAATAAGTAAGCATTTATATTCGAAAAATCTTAGTAGGTATTTCGTAATTCTAAAAGTTTCCATGTTTGGAAAACCATTAATTTTTGCTACATGATATATTATACAAAAATATGCAGAATTTAATATAAAATTCCAAAGCATTAAAAAATGTGGTATATTATATTTAAAAAAACAAACTGGCCTTACTTTTTTATATCCATTCAAATATCAGCATATGAAGAAGCAGATCGATTCAAAAAACTTTTGTTTGGAACATTTTTTTCTAATTTCGAAAATAATAACAAGATATTTCCATTTAAAGAGTTATCTGGACATCTTGTATATTTAACCTTCATATAAGAATGACTGAAATTTATTTTCACAATCATCCAAAATTTTACCTTACAACTTTTATATCCCTTTATATGTGAAGTTTCACTTTCTACGCGCGTCGCAGTCACTTTTTATGTGGGTAGTTTTTTTAAAGTGCACTGCTGCTTTTATTCGTTAAAAATGTAATTAGTATTGTATATCATTAAAATAAATAATAATACTCATTCTAATTATTGTATAGTATACAGGGCGATTGCGTTGATTAAGTTTTGGATGCAAATACGTTCTTATTCATCTTGTTACAAAACCCAGACATATAAAATAACATACATTATCTTTTAAGGGGGTTAAGGTTTCTTTTAACTTAAAAATTAGTTCTTGATACCTTAAATTATGAAATACAGAATTGGTAATATTATTTTTTTAAAAACTGGACAATCACTTCCTGAGCATTCGGTATAAAAATAGAATGTCCCTTTTAAGAAACGTGCAAATGTCTTTTTTGAGTCACCCTCCATAAACAAAAATATAATTTAAATATGAATATTTCGTTCATGATTTCATTAAAGAGATCTTTAAAATATACGACTTATAAATGAATTAAGTAAGCTAAGCTTAAGGATTGGTTTGCATTTTTTGAACTCCCTGTGTATTTTCTGCGTATTGCAGACCCTACAGACTTTAAAAAATTAAGACCTAAAGGTTCTCTAGCAAAAAAACTTTACATCAGAAGGTAATAAAGAGTTACAGCTTAATATAGATATGTAACAAAAAAACCTAATTTTATATAGAAAAAAAAATGTTTTGTTACATATTGAAGAAACTTGCATACATCGTAACAAAAATTCCGCGCAAAATTACACTTAAACAAAAACTTATGGAATTTATTAGTTATTACCTTGATAATACATTTATCTTCTATCTTCAAGTTTTTAAATCAAAAGGACTAAAAAGAGTTAGACAATCGAGAACATTTGTATTAGGTCAAATACGTTAAGAGGCTGCTCATGGTCACCAATTTGTTCTTTGTTTACATAAACGGCCAACAAAACACAAAAAATTCAAATATCAGAAGTTATCACAAATGACTTACAAACAAAGCTGTGTCTAGACAAAATAAAGAACCAATCCATGAACGTAAGCAAGATAACTCCAAATAAATCCATTACTTTTATTGATTTTATACATTTGAAAAGAAAAAACATCACTAAAAGGTTAAAGTAAAAATATTTTAAGTTCGTGTTGCTTTTATTGTTTGTTTTAACCCAAAACATTACTGTTATGGGCCTCTTCCGTACCTTAATCAAACCGCTCTGCGCCATAAAACAGAATTGTTGTATTCTAAGTTCTCCCGCCGTATTGTGAAACTTAACTGTGAAAACTAAAATGCTTTTAAGAAGTTTTAGCCCCGGGTCTACAACATATTGGCAGCTTTTACAGACTATTTGCCAACTCTTAAGATGATTAAAGGCGTAATATGTCTTTATATATATATATATATATATATATATATATATATATATATATATGTATTGCACACTTTTCGCCAATTATCACCACACACCACCCCTGCCGCAACTGCTCATGCATTTGCTGAATAGGTACAATTGTACGGATGTCTTGGAAATAATGGGGCCCAGCCGGTCAAGAAGGCCAATCACGTAATTTCCTATCAATTGTACCTTTATTAACTTATGATAGATTCGCGGTTACTATTAGGGCTGCTTTCGCTCGCTGTGACATTTTTCGTGTCATCGAATTTGACTAAATGTTTATTGACTGCATAGGTGCAGTTAAACGGATGGCTTTAAAATAATGGTGGCCAGCCGGCCAAGAAGACCAATCACGTAATTTCCTATCAAAGGCGATTGTGCCCTTATTAACTTACGATAGTTTCGATGTGACATTTTTTGTGTCATCGAGTTAACTGAATGTTTACTGTTTTTGTTTCTGCAAAAAAAGCCGTTTTAGTTTTAGATCATCCATGCGTGATCTCAACATTCATATACCAAGCATGAATTCGAATATAACACACTTCAATGGTTTTCTAAAATCATATAGTTTTGTGCAGCTGATCAATAAACACACCAATTTATAACGTGTCATTCGTTGCGGTCAAGGTCCCTTAAACCACCTAATTTCCTATCAGTATCAACCCGCTTTTTAACCAACTTCATAAAAGGAGGAGGTTATTAGTTCGGTTCTATGTATATATATTTTTTGTAAGTAAACCGATTACTTCGGAATCGTTTGACCAATTTGGATTAATTTTTCAGGAAGTTTTCAGGGTAATGCGTGGTCACTTAGTAAGCATATTGAAATAAAATTAAAACGGCGGAATGACTCCATTTTGAATAATTTTCTAAATTTGTAATAATTTTCCGCGATAAATATGTAGCCTTGAACTTTGGTGTATTAATCAAAAAAGTAATTTTGCCGCATCCTAAGGTACATCCCTCCTAGAGGAGGAATCTATTTTTAAACAGGTTAATTCGGTTATTTATTAGTAATCTTAACAAATGTTGAAAATTTTAAATAGATTTATTCTTGGCACTCAAGATTTCTTCTGCCAAGAGTGATCTGTATACGAAAAAAAGGGGGGTTATAAAGATATTTTTGGGAATTTTTAATGGCACGAAATTCAATTTTAGTAACTATATTAACTTATGTATATGTATTGCTGATTTGCTGATCATGATATATGTATAGATGGCACTTTTTGTATAATATTAGAACCATTAATTACATAAATATCTTTTAGAATTCGACCGAAGGTGATTTTTTTTTGCCCGATGCCGGCTTCGGCTTTACTCACGAAGGCGGAAACCGAACGAATTCTATCTTATTTTAATATGATATCTGAATTAGCAATTCGTCACATTTTTTTAGTGGTTGTAAGTAAAAACAGAATTTATTTGAGGTTGTGTTTTTTTAACAACAGTGTGAAAACTAACAAAAATATTGTTTTGCAAATAACTCAGAAACTATTTTATCATTTAAGAAATTAAAAAATATTCTTATAGAGGAAGAAATTTTCAATAAAAAAAGTCCCGGAACTCTATCTCTATTATGTGTATTTTAATGTAATGTTGAAAATTGAGCTCCGCGCGGCGAGCACTAGGCTATTACGATGCCCCAAAACCGTCGGTAACAAGTAAAAAAAAAGGAAGTTTTATACTATTAAATAATGATTTAAAAATTAAAAAAGGTATTACCTAGCTAGGCACTTGAAGCAACAAGCTGCTGAAAAAAAACATTTTGTTTCAATGATTTTTTTATCAAATAAGCCTATTGTTAATTATTTTTTTTTAGATTTTCGTTTATATTTCAAGTTGAATAATTGTTAAACAAAAGCCACTAAACATTTCGTTTCGTGGAGACTTTATCACAATATAGAATGTTCAATGTGTTTCCTTTTGGTTTGTCGTTTATTCCGGCATATTATAAACAAGATTTGTTAAATCATCAGTGTTTAGTTTAGTTTTTTTTACAAACTTATATTTATAAAAGCGAATTATTTTTTTCTTAAAGTTAGGTTAGTTTAGTATTTGGTCAGGTTTGCTCTAAAGAAAGCGCGCCAAAGCCCTATTTTTAATTGTTATACCCTATTAGTTATTAATTATTGAAGCTACCAACATTTTAGTTTTTTATTAGCTTTAATAATTAATAACTTATAGATTAACAATTAAAAACATCGCAATGTCATAATCTCATTTAGTCAAGTTATGATGAAGTCTCCACGACGCGAAATAATTTAAGTGGCTTTTGTTTAACAGTTATCAAATTTGAAATATTAACGAAAACTCTAAAAAAAATTGTTAATTAACAATACACCCATTTTATAAAAAATCAGTGAAACAATTTTTTTTTCAGCGGGAAAATATCAAGTGTTTAGATAATGCCATATTTTTTGTATTTTTAAATTAATATTTAATAGTATTTTCTTACTTATTACGGCCGGAATTGGGGCATCCTAACAGCTCAGCGCTCGCCGATATTAATAGTAAAGATATTAATAGTATGGAGATAAACGAAATCTCTAGAAAAAATATATTAACAATACGCTCATTTTATAAAAAATCAGTGAATTTTTTTTTTCAGCGGGATATTGATATTAGTAACTTCTGAAAATGTTTGTGTGCGGGTTTGAAACTTGGTACATTTTTCTATACGTCATTCCGAATCCAATAAGCCCACACTCTTATTTTACAAATAGTAGCAAGAGGTAATACCATTTTGAGTTGATGAATTAGACTATGTGTTTTCACAAGCTTCGAGATTATAGCTCTTCTGTCAGCATAAACTTGACCAGCAGGACTAAATATTTGTTCACTAACTACAGTTGGGAGGTGTTGAGAATGTTTTTGCAGCCAGTCTTTAGTACACATAATAACATTAATTTTTACTTGGGAGCGTGCATCTTCGGTTCCGCAAAGCTATTTGCTTTCCGAGGTACCTTTAATTATTATGGTAATAAAATAACGACTCTGTTTGTAGACTTGGGGTCGACTGTGAACGGGAACAACAGTATGCAATATATACATTATACGACACAACTACATGTAGAACACATTCCCTAGTATAATGATCCAGTTTAGTGGCTAGTGTGAAAGAGGCGATGGTCGCACAAAAGCTATACTATAGAGATCCCAGGGTACTGTGCTTCTAATGATCCACCTTTAATTAAAAAAATGATGTCCCAGATGCCGCGTTTCTGAGATATCTTGTGTAAATAAAAATATTTGTACAACATGCGCTATTAGTAATCCATCTTTCCATCCACACTTTCCAACCTCAAATTTTCTCCTGTCTGTAATAGCTAACGAGAAATCCGATAATTACACACTACATGGACACCCTGTATAAAGACTCTATACAGCATTTTGGTATTATAATGTTTCCTATAAGAATAAAACTACCTACTTTTGTCACCAATGTTTTACGAGAGGTACAGTGACACTAAAGAAATCGTGAACATTTGTAGAGTCTATATATAACGTAATAAATGTATGCTATTGAAAATTATTTTCTGCATCCATTGTAATCTATGCAGATGTTGAAACTGAAGACATTTTGTGTAAGGTCGAGACAACAACTAAGATTGATTCATACAATGCCCTATAGGACAGAGACAGGTTCCTACTGTTGCTTAATCGATCATGAGGATTATCAGATTAGTTGAACTTAGAAGCACAACAAAAATAAATTTATTAGTATGTTGTACTATTTATTTTTAAAATTACAACTATGATATTAAAAGATGGGCCAATGAATATAAAAATTACGTCTTCAACAATTAAGGAAATATAGAGACTTTAGTTTTGAAGAAATAAAGGAAAATTACGCCATTACAAAATCTTGCGCTTTCAGCTTGTTTGCAAAAAAATACGTCTTAAAAATTTAGAAGACTCAAGCTAACTACCCTTACAGTTTTCAAAGCTTTATCAGGATATAGATAGACGGACTTTTCAAATTTACCTAACGAACCATGTCACAAACTTATTTTCTCTTAAATATCATTTTTCTAAGTTTTCGTATAAAATAATCCCTACTTTCGGCTTTTTCCATTTTTCTTCCATCAACGTCTTGAAAATTATTTTGTGTAGGCATGTGAATCTATAAAATAGTAATTAAGACCGTCAAAAGTTGCAATATCGCGACAAGGTACAGAAACTCTATGAAATGTTTTTAACGTACGCCTTACGCCTTACAGATGTCTGATCATTTTTCATCTTCTGGCGTTAATAGGTTTTCCGTTTAAGTGCAGGGTCGATATTTAGGCAGTGTTTTTTCTTCACTATTGTCTTGTTGTAATTCTAAGATAGTTATTGCGTTGCTATGGAATATCTATTAAGGGTAATATATATTATAAGACATAAAACCTAACTAAAAAAAGCTATTTATATCTAAAGTGTATTCATAATATACAGCTTACATCCGTATGGAAAAAATAAAAAAGCGACAGCCAGATCATTTCCGCTATGTGATTCATACGAATCTATGCTGTTGTGACTGTACATTAAGATTAATTTCGTTATTAGACAAAAAAATTTTAGGGTAATTTAACTGCAAATTAAAACTTTATTACTTCAGTTTGGTTTTTGATACTGAATTTAAATTTTCTTCCAAGCGATATTCGACAAAACTTTATTTGATAACGTTAGTATAAGTCGTTCAGTACCCGAAGCGTGAGATCTGTTATCATGCCACAAAAAGTGAGAAATAATTAGTAGTTACAATAGCACAAGGGACACCCGGAACACATAATGCATGGGAGATGGATAAATGTAATATACGTTATGTGAAATTTAGAATTCGTAATTTCCTTACTTTAATAATTTGACAAAACTGTGATAATAATATTTGCAGATTATATCGACTAAGTGGCATATGAATTTACTTTTCATGCTATTAACCTACTTAGACAATTTTTTCTTTGGCCAATTGACTTTCGGTCATAATGGAGCTTGGACAAATGAAGTAATTGGGCAATTGACCTTGGAAGAATTGACGTATTCGGAAAATTACATCTTCCAATTGACTCTGTCATAGTTTTTGCCGAGTTAATTTTTTGTTCGCAATGATTGACAATATTCAAGATCATATCTACATACCTTAGAGAAATAATATACTCACTATTCGGTTCGATTCGTTAATTGGATTTGTCAATTCATACGAATGAACGCATTGGCGAATCAACGAACTGACAAATATTTCAGACACAGTATTCATAATTATTTACTTCGTTCGCATGGATTTCATGCATTTCAATATTTGACAATACACAAAAAACAAAAGATTTGATTCGGACGCATGGTTCGCCGAAGTCAAAGCCTACTTGATTGTTCCCCCAAACGACGGAATCGCTGCGCAACGAATCGCATGAACCAGACGCTCCACACACTACGCGGACGAATCAACGAATTGACAAATTAACGAATAGTGACTAGCGGGCTTTATTAACCAACGAAGAAAAAATGTCCAAGTGAAAATTTGTTTTTTTCGTCAAGATTTTCGAAAAGTGAGTATTTTCTTATATTTAATTTTTTTCTACTTCAAGAATGTTTATCTTTTACTAAATCACGACTCTTTTTTCAAGGTCAACCGCCATATTTTTTATTTGGCTGAACATCCGACTGTCACACTGGAAATATCATCATTAAATTTATGAACAGCAGCAGAATCGAAAATTTAAATTTACTCCCATATCCTTTTAAAAATTGCAATTGTTTTTATTTGTTATGCTTACTGGACGCTAAGTACTTTGATGTACCCATAACAGGTTCTATGTGGTTTCCAACTGTGTCTGTTAATATAAGTAAAGCTAAGTCTTTTTAAATTCTTCAAATATCTTCAAACTTTTCTGCAATGCTATCGATTGAAAATGTAGAAGCAATCAAACTTGATTTACAAATTGTAATAGGAAAGCGGCTACTTTATAAATCTGCGCTACAGTGTTTTTGTTTTATAATACCATACATTATGTATTTTGTATATTTCCCTTCTTGCCTCTCTTGCGCAAATACTGTTTTTATTTTAAATAAAGTAGTTTAATAACATTCGTTTCATTTTTTTTATATAAAAATAATAAGTATTGCAAAATAAAAAATAACATCTTTAACATGTTACATTTTATCGGAGTGTTTTAGAAAGAGAGCAAAGTTAAGAGCCTCAGGATCTTAACTTTGCTCCAGCGCGCCAGAATCCTAGTTACAGTCCTGTAATATAATGGTGTGTTACATGTAGGAAAAGCAAATTTGCGGTTTTTCATATCCGTAAGAACATGTGAAAGTGGCAGCACCTAAGAGCAGTGGCGTAACCGAGTGGGACTGAGAGAGCTAAAGGCCTCTCAATAAGTTTAACAGAAAGGAATATTCCGAATTTTATGAACTACATCTAAACAAACGCTATCTAAAATAAAAAGATACTAAACTAATCAAATATTCTGTTAAAATATTAAACGTGAATTTGATGCATAACTTCACTCGATGCATTTGGTCCTTATATTTATTACGATGTTTTTATAGATATGTATGCTCCAATCCGGTTTCCCCTATAACGATTTTTACAAAACTATATTTTTCTAATTCTTAATTTTTTTTTTTTCCGGAACGGATCTTATATTTAGATAAAACATAATATTTTAGATTGAAAGAAGTTAATATTAAACAGTGGTATATTTGGCTTTCAAAGTTTAAAATGAGGACATCCTGCAGTAGATGCTTATACTTCTGGACAAGTATGAAAAGATACGTGCTATGTGAGTGAATGTCTTGTCGCCTGAGTAGGGCTGTTTTTATGTTTATGAACTTTTAATTGATATAGATATAATTGTGTTGTAATTGTATAATATAGATTGTAAAAGGTTATTACTATCATTTGTCTTGTCTTTAGATAGGTTTGGTGCTACTCCAATTCTTGTATCATTTGTCTATTTGTCTATTTTTTTAGTTGTGTTGTTTTTAGCTTTAGGATATTATTGCTGACCTATTGATTTTGTAATTTATTAGACGTGTCTGTGTCGTTTAGTGGAATTTTTGACTAACAAGTTTTGACTTAACTTTGAATGCTATATATACTAATAAACCCAATATACAAGGTTATTCTAGATAAAAAAATCTCAGCATTAATCCACAAATTCAATTGGATCCATTGATTATTCTGACTTTTTTCTAAAATATAGAAACATTTTTCAAAATACAAGGTACCTCAGAAAATCGAGACTTTTATTTTTGAAATGAAACTCCCTAGTTGTTTTCTCGAATTAAATTATCTCCAAAGTTCTGATCATATTTCCTAAATCTATAAAAAAATCTAAACGATTCGATCAGGGGCAAAACAAATTGAACTTTTCTTCATGCTGTATGGTCTTCTTTAAGGTACCACTGTCCAGTTCAACTTTACAATTAACTTTTCTCAGATTTTACTTTTGCTTAAACCAAAAGATTTTGCTATATCTTTTAGGTCTTATAGCGTTTCAAAATTCAAAATTGCCAATATTTAAACGTTAATATCTCGAAAACAGTTGCACATGTGTATAGGGAAATGAAACACTAATAATGTCTGGAATTTTATGGACAATGTAAGATTAAAAAAATAACTTGTGTGTTTTATTTAAGAAATAAAATTTGAACTAAACCCTGCTGTTTTCAAACACACTGTCTTTTTTTAAAAAAAATCTAGATGTCAGAAAAAGTCATATATAATCGACGGGTCCATCTTGATTAACTTCTGCGATTTTCGAATAGGCCCTGTATATACCTTGTATATTTACAAGTTCTATGTTTCAAAATGTTTTTCAAGTCAATGCTTTTTTATCGAGTTGTTCATATTATTTTCTATTTTGCATTGATATAGGCTCTATTTAATTTAATACACTATGAACTTACAAGTTTGAATGTTCAACATTAAAACAGAACCTTGCCTAATCCTATATGTACACAAAGTAGCCTAATATTGACTTTCGGTTGTATCTCCCAAAGCTTAATCATCTTCCAATTTTTTTTTGTGTTTTGGGAAAGTGTGTGACTAAAAGAAAGAAAAAAACGTTTTTTTTTTTAGAATAATGTTTTTAGTAATTTTGGAAGTCCGCGTACGGTGCACCTCTTGCACGTGCCCGCTCTGCTTCTTTATAAATGACTCATAATTTGGCACAAAATGGAATCACAAAAACAACTACTCCCCTGGCTAATAACACTATAATAAAATATACTACCATTTATGCTCCCAACAAAAGTCAGGAGTCACGGTGTAATTCAATGCCGGTCGTGGTATTAGCCAGGGGAATAGTTGTTTTTGTGATTCCATTTTGTGCCTTTGCCCTACACGAGGCTCGCTAGTTTATGGCGGCCTGATGAGCTCTAATAAGAGCGAAATCGCGATCGTCGTTTGACCAAAATAGATCATTGTGTCTGTTGCGATGCGGAACATGTTCCAGATAAGGATGATATCCTTGTTATGACGTTGGTGTACGTGGAATAAAAATATACTTTGACTCATAATTTGCTATATCAACAAATGTAATCAATTGCTCAAGATATTATTATATAGCCCCCCCCCTGTTAGTGATACCCCTGACAGGGACTCCAGAGAAAGTTTTTTCATTCACAATCTGATAAATAATTATATAAAAATTAGTAGTCCCATAAAATCCACAGGCAGTGATTCATACTAAGGTATACCCACAAAATATATTTAAATCGGATGGTACGCGGCCTAGGCGAGCATCATATTTTTTGATATCATTTACTTTTCGGAATTTGGCATATTTCGGCTTCTTAAAAATGTCTGGGCTTCTGGATCCGCGTCTGTCTACTGTCAGGATTAACTTAACTAACATTGTAATTATATAAAGTATAAACGCAATTGAAATAATTATGTGGTATGACTCCTGGCGTTTCACTTCTTAGTTGAAATTTACTCGATTAATTTTCTTAGACAAGCACAGTGTGACGCGATGAAATTGAACTGAGTCTAAAGTCAGCTGAAAAATCGTCTTATCTTTAAAGCCGGGCATCCATCAACGGCTAGTTTTATTTTTTTGGATTTATGGTGAACATTTGGATGGGAATTTTTCAAACAGACGGAAATGTGAAGCAAGAAATTAGTATCTCACTTTTAACAAAAAGATTTTATTAACTTAACTGTTTCTAATTGTAACAGTTAGATAAAGTACCTTCTAAATATTATTTTTTTTTGTTCCTAAGTAAGTGTTCAGCATCATATAGTGGTAAGTAATATGTTTTTTTCTTTGTCGGTTAATAAAACATTGAAAAGTCGGCGCGACAAGTCAATCCGATCTCATCTTAAAGTTTAAAATATCATCTTAAGTGTTTTCTACAAACTGTTTATCAACAAAAAAAACATATATTGCAACATTTTTATACCAATAGGAGCTAAAAAGCATCTCTTTAAAAATGCCGAAAAAAACACAAGTAGCTCTTGAAATGGTAGAATACGTATTAGGCGGATTTCCCGTGGATTTATGCCCTAATTTTAAGTGTAAAGCAAAATATGTACATTAATAGTAATTTAAGTTCGATAGGTAACTTATTACAGTACGAGTTGAAATATAAATTAGTACTGTAATACGCATAACAACTAACGGACCTGTATCACCTGATAATTTATTTCAATTATTGTCAAAACAAAAGAGTTATATTTTTTATTAAAATTTAAAAAATATCAAATAGCAGTCTAATAATCGTATCATCTTAACCATGTGATAGCAATTTTTTTCATAGCTATCCCATGTCACTGTCAAATAAATAAAATCAATATTATCTTTAGGTATAAATCTAATTAAAATAAAAATTACTAAATTTAGTTAAACAAAATAACATAAATGTTGTAAGTAGAGGTTTAATGTATAGCTAAATATCATTCTTCATTTACTAAAGTTGGTAGAAAAGTATTTTTTACAATAAAATTAGATGTTCGTAAGTGCTCAATTCCCAAATTGAATCGATTTGTGTCAATAAGTATAGGTAGAAATAAAATTAAAAATATTAACTTTAGTTAAACAAAATAGTGACAAGTTGTCTAAAGTAGCATGTTCAAGTTTTTGTGTAACCCAATATCTCCAAGCTTCTGTGCAGCTCCCTTGTTATATTACCTGTAATGGACGATATTGCTGGCACGATTGTCGCTTTTTCTACATTTTTATTTCATCTGCCATATCCGTGTATTGTCTTTTCTTCTCTGCTATGGTGTTAAGTGCATTATTAGTGTTAGGTATTGCCACATCAATAATAAAATCCTCCTTAGCTTGTCTCTTACCAGTATGTCGGGTTTATTGGAGCGATCTGTTAAAATAAATGTGTCGTAATAGATAGTTTTTGGACATCTCAGTTTTCAGTTCCAGCTTATAGCATATGTCTTGATGAACGTCAGCGGAGATAACATGATCCATGCTGCTGTGATATGTGGGATTATTTCCTATTTTTCTTAGAATTTCTACATCTATCTTACATTGGGATTCTTATATATTTAACATAATTTTTTCACAATGTGTTCCTGAATGCCTATTATAAAGCCTGTCGTTTCCAGAAAGAGTTCCCCCATTTCAACCGTGCGTTTGACTCTTATAAATTGTCATAGGATTGGTTAATCTCATGTGGATGTCTCCCATGAAAGGCTTAAGGTCGATATTCCTGTAGTTTCTCCTTTATGCTTTTTATTTGTTCATTATTTTGGTTTCTCCAGAGGCCAGGTTTAAGGGTGAGAACGACAGGTCTGCCAAGCAAACACTTTGATATGGGGCAATGTTTGTTTTCGTTGGTGGAAGTATGTTCTTAGCAGTTTATTTTGTCCATTATGAAGATTTTTGATGCCTATAAAGCCTCTGTGTTATTTTCTTCTTGGTAGTGTTATTCTTAGTGTACTTAACTTTGGGTGGTGATTCTAGTCTTTCTCATAATATATTCAAGGTTTGTCTCTGTTCTTCCCCAAACGAATAGCACTGTAAAAGTATTAAGGGGAGCTGTAAAAGTAATAAGAGACTCAGTTAATTTTTTTTGCATTTATTCTTTGAAAGATAATGTCTCTCAAAGAGTACCCTATTACTGTCCCAATAAACAAAACCACAAAAAAGCCACCCTAGAAAATTCCTCGTTTTATTTTGATTTCAGGGGTAGTTAGAGAAGATGTTTTCGTCTGTTCTCCAGCTCTGCATCATTTTTCGTATGAAGTCTATTATTACTGGGCGGAATATTTCTAAAACGTTTATTAAAACGGAGTGAACACGCTATTATTTCACCTTCTGGTAGTCCACGAAGCAGCAAGATGATAATTTTTTGTTTTTCTTCTTGATTTCATTTAGTATAATTCTTTAGCTTCTTTACAACATTTTTTCTGTTTTTCAAATATTATTTGTTGATGTGTGAATTTTTTAAATGGGTTCACACAAAATTTGCCTTTCTGCTCGTGATATAAATATTATTATTATTTAATGTAATTAAATGTAATAGATTCTTAAGGCAGGTCTATTTTTTATGAAGTAGAAATTAGTTTTTGCAACTAAATGTTTTCTTACTTATGTAGATTGATACCAGGTTAGGGTATCTGCCCACGGAATTAAAGTCATAACATAAAAATATGTATAAAAAACTACAAGAAATTATTACTAGGGATGATTTAGATATAATCACCCATATTCACTAAAGAGGTTAAATTTAGACCAGGTCTAACTTGACAGTTATAGGTTAAAGATGACATTTTAAACAATTAAACAAATAATGTTTCTAAATGTCATAATTACAAAATGACAGTGACATAAGCGAAACATCTGACGAACTAAGAGTTTCAAGTACTATGGCAACAAGGCCTAGTTTAACTCTTAAACCTTTTTAGTGAATACGGTGGGTTTAAAACAATTTCAACTTGTTGCATACGCGCCTGAGCAACTTTTAACTTTACCATTTTGGTAAATTTAATTTTCCTATAAGAAGCTCCAAATTCCAAAAACCGTCGGGGGTTATGATCGTGTGGTTAAAACATCCAAGAAAACAGTCATATACCAGGATAGCTCATAGCTAATAATAATGTAATTTTGTTTTAATTCCTGGTTAATCGGAAGGATAACTCTATGCCACAAGATCTGGAATAGGCCGAGAAATAAAGTCTTTACCTAAATTAATTATTTTAACTGAGCGGACCAGTGGTTGGGTACTTTAAATTTAAAAGACAATTCAAGTCCGACAGATAAATTATACTGAGAATTACTTATTGTCTAGAATCTTCAGAGGTACTTATTTGAATGGTTGATAGCACTCCTATCACCAGCGAAAAAAAGTTGTATTACATTTGATGGCTGTACACCACAAAGGTACCAAAATAAATACCTACAAATAAATCGTATAAAGTTGAAAACACTATTGAATATATTTTTAAGCCAAAACATGCGATCCTTTAAAAACGTTGGTATAAAATAATAAAAAAGGCTATCCAAAATGATGGTTTTCTGAACTGATTCTAAGAAATTTTAATGGATGGTTCAAAGTGAAATTGCAGTTTACGTTAGATGTTAAGCAACATCAGGTCTATTAAACCTGTTTAATTTAGTCTGCGCCCTATGTCGGCACGATACTGGTGTACTTCTTCAAAATTCGAAAGTAGGTACAAGGTACAAAAATCATCCCTGATGCCACAACCCAAAATAAGAATCCGATTTCAAACCAGCTGCCCCACTTGTAAGAAGTCCGTCCTTATTGTGCATAGGTCTGACGACTGGCACATGTCACGTTCCTTTTAAGACGGGCAACACCTATCTAGTAGAAACCATGTGATAGGTAGGTATACCTTAAAACAGCTGCCTTTTATTTTTGTTTAATGGATTTATCCAATGGCAACATGTGTATTATTCTTCCTTTCTCTTAATTAGTATTTTCTCGAATTATGCCTGGAGATCAGAATTATGCAGAGTGAAAATGTCCCTTTTGTTTTATTTAAAGGTTGTCGAATAATATCTTAAACACCAAAATAATTGTGTGAATAAGTAAGGAATATATATGTAGTTTATAGAACATTAACCGAAAATCTTTTTCGCATGTTTTAAGAACATTATTTATAATTAATGTCTGTATCACATCAACTGCAATCTAAGACAAACAAAATGTTAATTTCAAGCATTTCCCAATTTGATTGCATTTTATATTGTGTGTTGAAACGCAAAAGCGTTAAAAATCACCATTAAACAAAAACTCATGTTCATGGTTGTTCCTTGTGTGAATTTTACTAGTTTTATCTACACAATGGGACAAAGTTAATATAAGGTCTTTGATACAAAAGTGCAAATACCTTAAAAGCTAAAAGAAAATGAAATCTCGGCTAGCCAAAATGCTTCTAAAATGGATATTATTTAATCTTTGATAAATAGGTGAAGTTAAAGCTGTTACACTTTTCAGTGTTAATTAAATGTATAAACAGATGGTTTGATCTTCAGTTTTAAAGTCTCAGAGAAAAATAATTTGATCCATAATATTAGGTTCAGAATGAAGACTTAAATACATTTCCTAATATATAATCACCTGGTTTAAAATTACAGCGTAATATTCACTAAAAGCTTTTCACACACCAAAACAAATAAATGTGCATTTTATATACCAGTATATATGACCCAGATTTGCAGCCCTGGCAAATGTCATCGAGTGAATGGTTTGAATATGAAATGAAGTAAAAAAAATAGCCCGACAACGAATTAAATTGTAAAATATGTTGAGATATTTATGTAAATTATTGCTAAATAAATGTTTATGTTCCATTTTTGAGTTAATGCATAAAAGACAAATGATAAATTCCCAGTTATATATGTCCATAATATGTATATTTTTATATTAAAAATGTTGTTTTTTAAAGTTCAATTTTTTTGACAAATAGTGTATGAAAATTGCACTCTTAGGTACATATAAAAAACAAACTACAGTACAGCCTCTTTAATACAGAATTAAATGCAAGGGGTTTGTCGGAATAGAGATTTGTCCGAATTACTGGATATTAGAACAACATGTTATATGTCTATCGTTTTACTGTTCTCCTTAATCTATAGATATTTACTAAAAATTAAATTCCAAACAAAAAGTACACATACTTTTTTTCAAAAAGTAATAAAGTTTATACGTTGTATATACATTATTAGCTATACAGATACAAAAAAAAAATTAAAACTCATTAGAAAATTGAAAATATACATAGCCCATGTTTTTTAATGAGACTCCCTATATATTATTATTCCATTAAATGCACCTCTGACAAGAAGCTTTATTTTCTAACAAAACATAATATCAACAGCAAATCTGAACTTTTTAAAATTGATTCCTTAATTTATGTATTTTTTTGAATAAATTCTTAAGCAGAGTAATTTTTATAGATTACAGCCTATTTGTAATATTTAAAATTCAAATAACCATAAGAAATAGTAATTTCGAAAGCCGCGTCTTGGAATCAAAAATTCTCTTCAATACTATAATTAATTATTCAATAATGTTTTTAAGTTTTTCGGTTAAGGTTTGCCAAGAGTCTTAATACAAATATGGAAGAAGCTAGAATAATTTTTTAGGGGTGTAACAGATCAGCTGATAAAACTATACAATGTTTCAATAGCATTGATATGTTTGGTTCTTCTTATGTTATTTTTAGATGTGATTTTACAAAGTTTTATTTCATAACTTCTTTCTTCTCTTTGTCGTTTGCAAATGTTCTAAAGATATTGCAGCTGTAAAGTTTTTTTTAAGATGTAAAGTTTCCATTGTCCAATTATTATAAAGCGTTTGTCTTATAATGGTCACCGATCGTAATTTACCTTCCCTAGCCCAACTTTTCCAATATTAAAAATTTAATATGTAAATTAATTAGTAATCATTTACTAATGCATATTGAAATTGTACCGAATATCCGTATTTTTATCCGCGGATCATCCGCCAAAACATAACAGCCTTATCATCTTTTGCCAGGCGGAATTTATACCAATATAAAAATTATGGCAACTCCATATAAATAAATGTGTTTTTAACTAATTTGAACCAACGGTTCTATTTTCGACATGCTTATGAGTTTATGGGTATGTGTGTATGTCCGGGATTTTGTATATAACTACAGACCGTATTTGAATCGGGTTTTGTACCGCGATGTAAAGCAACATTGCAGGGTGGTTTTAGTAAAGAAAACAAATTGCTAGTCGAAAGGGGCCCTCGTTGCAATAGAAAATATGCGGAAAAACATGAATATCTGACAAACTGCTTTAATTACTTGTATGAAACGTGCTCTTAATATAATATATTAAAAATTATAGTTGCAGAGCGTTCACAATACACTCTTAAAATTAAAATAAAAAAATCATCAATTAAAAAAACATTAATATAAGTTTAAAAACAATAACAATAATAATGAAGAAAATTTAAAAATAAAACCGACTTTAAAAAAGCACTGAAGAGTAAAAAATAACATTTTAAACCAGCTTAAAAATTTGACTTATGAAGTAAGCGACAAACTAATAAACTGTAATAAACAGATATTTATTTCTTAAGGTATTATATTTTTCGAAAAATATGAGTTCCAAAGGAAAGCAAATAATATCAAATACATGTTTTTTCTAACTACCTAGTAATCAAATAGCATCGACTTCATAAGTCAATATTTTAAAATCGAGTGAAATATTTTTTTTTACTTTTCATGTTTTTTTTGATCGCTTTTATTTTTCCAAGAACTTTTATTATTATTATTATATTATTTTTTAATTTTTTTATTTTTATTTTAGTTTTTAAACTTATGTTGTTATAGGTGTGAAACAAAACATAAGAGGCATTGACAAAATTTCTGTGTTTTAAATATGAATTTGGAATCAATGTTTCTATCTTTTTAACCCAAAACAAAAACAGTTAACGAAATCCAACAAATAAAAATTGAGAAAACCTTATGTAGAATGATAGAACCTTAGGTAAAATGTGGAATGATATTCTAAAAATAGAAATTTCGTCAGATATCCTACTTTTTAAGTCAAAAATAAAATATGACTTTTTAGATGTGAAAATGTGTGCTATATTAAAAAAATACTTGCTTGTGGAAATAAATAGAGCATGATGCAAGCCATCAATGCGCAGAAAAATAGCCGCACTAAATTCTCCTAAAATATATTTCCATAAAGGAAAATAGAGAAGAAAAGACAATTGTTCAAAAAGTATTTGAACATTTGAACAAGCTTTGGACATTTGTATCCTAATTAAGTATCATTTTATTGAGGGCGAAGGCTTTTATTTTGCTATAGAAGTAAAGTACAAAAAAGTATTCGTCTCCATAAGTCCTAGGTGCATATGCTTATTTATCATAACAACGAATTATCTACAAACCTTGGTCTCATTTACAACAGCATTTTAACTTAAAGAACTATAAAACTTAATTGAGCTTAACCCGCAGTTTAGAAGCGAGCTTTTTCATCAACAAACAAGAACTTTCATCAAAACCCTCTTTATCAATTGACTTCCTTTTTTCCGACACGATTTCCTTCCTAGGGCACAAAAACTACCCATTTCCTCATGAACCAAACAGTCACGACTGACCCCGGCCTTTACCGATCTTCAGAACTTTCTTGGACGCCATTGGCGGGATTCGATGGGGCTTTCGCGGCACTACACGCGCTCGACGTTCAAATGTTTCTCGTAGTCAGTCAGTCCGGTGCAACCGTTGGTTATTTGTATACTTGCTGGATTTTACTGATGAATATTTCGGCAAGCGATTTGGAAAATCAACGCTCGCGTTCGTTTGTTTTTTTATGTGCAATGTGATATGACCAATTGATAACTGTTTTTTGCAATCTTCTAGAAATATGCCGCGAGTTTACGTGTTAATCGAAAAGTGATTGTGGTGACATACTTAAGTTATAGTACAGTTGAAGGAAGGTGTATGAGTGTTTTTTGATCTGACACTGGCGGCTGCGTTTTTACCTTGAATGGGAACCAGTTTTGCTGTTTTTTTTCTCTCGGCCTTTAATGCGAAGTAGTTTTTCGGTAAACAAATTCCCGTTTGAGTAATTCTGAATTTTAAATTAACAGAATTAAAAATGTAATTAATTTTAAAAAGTAATGAACATGTGGGTCATGATGCTATTTAAATTGGACGTTACAAGATAAAAAAATATACCTAGATAGAAAAGCCATTGTATTTGCCTCTTAAATATAGTAGCAAAGTTATATTGTTAATATAAATGTTTATAGTTCAGTATAAAAGCAGATTTTTAGTGCATGCTTTTAAAATTCTGTTTAAGGTGTATACACATTTTTGTCTAATAACAGGTGGCTAAGAACCGTATTTGTAAATAGTTTATTTAACCGGTAAATTGGAAAATACCACTTCCGGTTTCCCTCCCTCCATCTTTAACGTGATCTCCAGATTAGTCCAGATACGCTACTGAACACACTATTAAAATGTTTATTTTATATTTATCCTTAATTATACCAGGATTCTATTTTTTCAGTAAAGTTGCAATGAGTTTAAGTCTTGAAAGAGGGCAAATGCCCCCTTGTCTACTGCATATTTTTTTGTCATAGGAACAGACTGGGCGTCAGATTATATAACAAAAACGCAAGGTGGTCTTCATTATGCACCTTTATCTGTTTAACTTATTATTATTATCATCAAAATGCTATAAGTTTACATAGTATAACTAGTATGAGTGCGATTAATTTGTTCTAGAGTCAGTCGCAAACGATCTGGACTAATACGCCTATATTTGGTTAGCTTGAAAATGGGGAAAAATCTATTTTTAGGTAACAAAGATCTTTTCAAAAATATTCAACCATAGTAATTTATATGAATAAAGCACAGTGTGTTTCACCATGAATGGGAGGGACATCCCTTTAACTTTTTATTGTAAAATGCTGTAGAAAATGGTAAATAAAAAAATGTGGGGTTTATCATGAAGGTTGTAACCCATTAGTTTTTATGTAGGTATATTGGATGTTTTGAAAAAAGGCCAGTCACAAACAGCAATCTGTATTTTAAGTGTACACTGAACATAAATGTCGATTAAATGGATCTCTCGTCTCTTGCTGATTGTAAATATCCTAGCTTTGATCTTTATCTTTCCTAAATAATTGAAAAAAACCTCGCCAAAAGAAAAAAATTATTCTATTGCTCCATCATGTTATTCTCCATCTGTTTAACACATCGAGGAACACATTGCTTCTGATGTTAGTTTTGTCGATTGTTTATGAAAATAAAGGTATCAAACCCAAAATATTGATAATCAGTAAAAAAAAGCGCATCTAATAGATTGTTAAATACCATTATTTTCCAAATACCAAAAATATATATTGTACATCACAAAGCAAAAAAACTTAAAGAGGATTTAATTATTGTGGAAAGCTGTGTACATTCAAGAGTCACCCTGTTTCTATAAAATATAAACAAAGCCCCTGTAATTGAATTTTATGGTTTTATAATTTTTTTCTTTAGCATGATGTTGGAGTGAAGTTTTGATTAGTTAAATTTAATTTAATTGGTATTTTTTAACCAAGAGAGCATTACGATAACTTTCCTTATTTACGAGTTTCTGTTGCTAGTTTTTTTAATGGGTCACCTCATATGTGTTTAATTATTTTGTTTCGTTCTAACCTAATACAGAGTAGTCAGTAGTAACATTAGAACAACACTAAAAGTGCCAGTCGTCAAACAAATAAATATAACTTGCATTTTTTCGTGAGTCTGTAAATTTTACTTTCTATCAATAAATAGACTGAGTTTGATATCCTTATCTTAAAAAATAAATGAGGAAATGAAGAAAAGGTGCGTCGTAAGACTTAAATACATGCTAAATATTATTATTCTTTTTTCACCACATTTCTCTTATGGCGAAGTTCTTTTCCATTTTCTCACTTATTTTTAAAGCTAAGAGTATCAAATCCGATATATTTATATATTTCAGGAAAAGAGACCTATCTATTGAAATAAACATTTTCAGGGTGCTTCATTTAAAAGAAGGCAAGTTCAGAAACTTTATGACTTTATGTCAATTTACATTTGAACACTTTTTATAGCCAAAAAGCCATTTTCTGCGAATAATTTGATGTCAAAAAATAAAAAGAATTTTTCTGGGCAATTTAAAAAAATATGACATATAAGGGCAAAATATGCATTTAAGTCCAAGCAGTATCTAGTCATCCAAAATGTAAGAAGCTTCTAATTTGACAAATTTTTGAATTTAGAATATCATGGTAAATAAAAATAATCATATATATATATATATATATATATATATATATATATATATATATATATATATATATATATATATATAGGATGTCCCATTAAAAAATCGATGAAAAGCAACGTTCCTAGCAGGTATTCGAAAAAGGAAATATGACAACGCTATCATGGTAAATAATTTAAAATTAAATCCTGTTTATCCAACTAAGATTTAATTTTAATATAATGATAAATAAAAAAGTTACAAAGGCGAATCTCTTATTTGTGGCATTCAGTATAAGAGTATTTTTTATTATATTAAAAAATTAGAATAAGCCGTTAAAATATTATACATCACCGAAGTTTAGGACTAAGAAGTTAAATCTAAACAAAATATTCTGTTTTTATTAAGAAATAAATTTAGTTTACTCCTAAGGTTTAAATCAGGTGGGGTTTAAGTCCTAAGACTTAATCCCGCTTGGTATGGCTCTAAATATCGGAGTTTACTGAAACTACTCGCATTACAGAATCCGATTTATTTAAATTTCAAGTAAGAAATGATTGTTAACTAAAAGTGACCAACCCTTTTGAATTGGAACACAATGTTAATAAGACAGTAACACGTTTCGAGGACAATAACAATAGCCAGACCGGCCGGCTTAAGCATAAAGGTTCGTCCTGATGAGGACACTCTCCGAGAACGACCGAAATACCATCCCCAGAGGTTGGGTACGACAGGCAGTCATGGGGGTTCTAAGGTGGAAAGATGCTCCTTCCGGAAGGACGGACATCTTAGGAAAAGGAGTCACTTTACAGGTAAATTATTAATGTTCTCTGCGTCAAATTTGTTTGGCATTGTCCCAAGTTTTTATTATTTTTACTTCAGTTGTTATTGAAGAATGCTATAGCTCTGATCGGGAAATTGTGCATAACATAGAAATATTTCTCGAAGAGTCTTTTAAAGCCCACTAGTAGCATAATAGATAATTTTAACAGTAGAACCACATTCGTATTTGCTACTCATATACGTCAGAAATACTTTTCATAGGTACGAATTCACCAGTCAGTAAAAATCGTTGGTTAATGAATAGTTATTTGCAATCACGGCATTAACCTCGGTAGTAACGCATTAAAAAGTAAAATAACAATCCTTATGTGTATCTTTTTTTTTGGATATGTTTTTTTGTTTTGTAAAACTTGCGAATATTGTCTAAAAGAGTGATAAAAAAGTGAACTAATATTTGATATAATAATATGTGATAATAAGGGTTCATGCTAAAGCGAGTGCTAAAGGTAGCTCAAATGCATTTTGTTTTTTTTTTTAAGTTATTTTTACCCGACTACGCTTACAAAGGAGGGTAAGGTAGTCGGTAATGTATTTAACAGTCATGTATGTATATATGTTTGTTTGTATGTATGTATATATCATTGTTTGACACCTACAGGCTAAACGACTGGGCCGATTTTAAAAAATGAAGCATCAAAAGAATCGTATGTATCTCGCGAGTGTTCTAGCTAAAAAGATAAATATTTCGATAGTCATCGTGATAGATTCATCGTGATAGATATCCTCGTAGATATCAAATTAAATAACCTCGTAAAACGTCAAGGAGTGAGAGGTCCAAAAATTTTATTTACGTCCCTACCTTCTAGCCTTTTTTATTTGAGATGAAAAATGTTTAAAATTAAATGGGATATATATATATATATATATATATATATATATATATATATATATATATATATATATATATATATATATATATATATATATATATATATATATATATATATATATATATATATATATATATATCCCAATGTGTTGGAGAGAATTAATTTTAATTTGACATAAAAAGAGAATATTCTCTCTCCAAGACAGTGGTTCTTATAGTACGGTTTATGTCGATTTACTTTGCCATTTTTCAAGATAAGGGATAAAAACGCGGGTATATATATATATATATATATATATATATATATATCCCAATGTGTTGGATAGAATTAATTTTAATTTGACATAAAAAGAGAATATTCTCTCTCCAAGACAGTGGTTCTTATAGTACGGTTTATGTCGATTTACTTTGCCATTTTTCAAGATAAGGGATAAAAACGCGGGTATATTTATAATCAGGAAAAAAATATTTTTTAAATACACATAATATAGACGGTGTCCCATTAAAATAAAAATTGATATTTTTGACAAATTTGCGACACGCAATTATTTGATTAGAGATAAATGCTGACAGTTCGGGATGTAAAAATTTCCAATTGATGCAGTGCTTGTTTTATACATAACATTATAACCATTGGCTATGCTCAGGAGGCGATGCCCCCTTCACCTCCCTCTAAATCCGTCGCTATGCCTGCTGCGTTTAAAGTCGCGTTGTTTTTAACAAAAACGCTGTGTTCTGGCTGTCTCAAATTGTATCTAATCATCAGTAATTTTTTTGTTCGAAAGTCGAAGAGAAAAATCGGTGAATTTTCTTCATCCAGAACTTCACTCCCCTTATAAATCTCCTTTTATTTGGATAAGTGAAGTGCGACCCAATTTGGTTCCGTATTAATAGTCGTTTAGTAAAACATATATACTGTCGTTTATAGTCGTTTAGTAAAACATATATACTTTCGTTTCAAACATTTTTATTAAGCGCCATTTTGTTCTATCATATTGGATTCGTACCAATATTTTACCAGTTTCTACTTATGCCACACTTGATTTTGAAACATAATTTAAAGTAAATTTAACAAGCAGTTTTTACATTTTTTTTAAATTCATTAGTCCGCCATTTTGCTCTTTCATGTTGAATTGGTGCCAGTTACCAGTTCATCCCTATATCATATATAATATTTGTCCAAAATTAGAGCCAATTAGATATTCTATTCACTATTCGTCCATTCGTTCATTCGTCCGTATACATTCCATTCGCCAATTCATATGAATGAACGGAACGACGAATCAACGAATTGACGAATACTTCATCCACACTACTCATCAATTTTTAATTAGTTCGTTCGCCCAAATTTCATGAGTTTTCAATGTTTGAAAAATACACAAACAACAAAAGATTAGATTCGGACGAATGGTTCGCTGAGTTCAAAGCTAAAGACGGTAATGCCGCGCAACGAATCGAGCAGATGAACAGCGAATAGTGTGTGGCAGCCTTAAGAGTTTTTTTAGGTTCATCTTTAATAAAACAGTTTATTTGACTATCACCTTGAATTCATACTACAGTTTTACCAGTTTATCTGTGTATCACACTTAATTCTTGCACAAAATTGAAATCAATGTAATAAGTAGCTTTTTCAGGCTGATTTTTTTTAAGTACTTTATTAGGCCACTATTTTGTTTTGCCATCTTGTATTTGTACCAAAATGTTACTAGTTTATTATAATGTAAACTTTAAAGTTAAATTGGATAAGGAGTTTTCTAGTAATAATTTTTTTAACATTTCACTAGGCCGCCATTTTGTTCCGCCAAATTGGATTTTTACCAAAATATTACCATTGTCATCCCCATATGACCCTTAAAAATTTGAAGTCAATGAGGTAAGTAGTTTTTTAGCAGTGCCGCGAACACACCGACCGACAGACAGAAGACCGACGGGATGAGACAACATATTTTTCGCCATCTCGAGTCCCTGAAACGTGAAGATCTGAAAAAATCTCGGAGGGCCATTTTTTCACGATTACAATACTTCGCTTTTACAAAGGACAAAAGGACACAAACAAATAGGGCACAGATATGTTCCACTCTCGGTTCCACTTGAAAGAAAGCTTCAAAATGTATAAAAAATGTCAATTTCCTGGCCTTTCTCAGAGATTAGGAACGATATAGTAAAATATTAATCTTAACACAAATTAATGTTACATATTATACTCATAGTAAAATAAACTCTTAAACAGAGGTGGATTCGTAATTAAAAGTGTTAAGCGTTAAGATCAAATACCCATTAGTGGGTAGAGTCCATTAAAAAAATTGAAGACTAAAAAAGTTTTGCCTTTTGTATGGTTCAGTATAGCAGGTTAAAACGCGTGGCTGGTGCGGGTTGAAGCGCAGAGCCATGTGCAGTGCCCTTGTTTTTATTGTTTATCGGTAATCTAGATTAAACTAAAAAAGATGATTTATATTTGTTGATATTTATAGATCCCTGAATAGATCCTAAATCAGTAACAATAAGTAACATTTGGTTGTAGTAATTATGGAATTAAAAAGAACTTTTCATTAGTGTTCTGCAACATCAGGCTTATCTTAGGTTCAAAAAATTTATTTTCTATATTACAAAAACTTTGTTCGAGTTCACTCTTTTATAAACTGTTCTAGCGTTGATTAAAGGATTCAATCAACGGTTCTAGGGTGATACTGTTTTGTTACTGTTCCAGGTTCCAACTGACTTCAGAACATTAAACATTGCCAAAATGTCCAATAAATTAAGCACCACGACCTATTGGAATACAGAATAATATATGGTACTGATAATACAGTTAACAAATAATAATTTAAAGTAGTCCGTGGTTCAATTCAACGTAATACAAATTGCTTATACACCTAACACAGTCAGTGTTTTACCTATCGTCTAAGCTCTAATATTATAAGCTAATAAAATGTTTTACATTTGGTCTGTTTAGCGTTTATAATAACGTGATTTTTTTCCTTTATTTTAAGCACAGGTCGACGATATGCCAAATGATTTTTTTGAATATTATTGCCAACCCAGATATTTAAAAAAAAGTTTCGAGTAAATGTTTATAACATAATCCTTTTTTATTATTAGAATATATAAAAATTAGCTCATAGTTGCTCGTGTTTTATTAAAAAAAAAATCATATCTAATAAAACTAATACATAATTATATGAGCATTAATTTGCAGTAAATTAATTTTAAAAAACTATCTATTCTCATTTTACCGTATTCTCTTTTATCAATGTTTTTCTTTGATTAGTATCGTATTAATTTATAGCCTTTCATTTGATGGCAATCCTATTTACGAAGACCCCGTATTAACTGTGCAAAGTACTTGAATTATAGCTTGAAACGAGTTAAAAATGTTACATAAAACATCTACATCTAGGTATATAGTGGAAGACTGTTTAAAAGTAACTGTGCATAAAACAATTATCACATAATACAATTCCAGTTATTGCACTAATGTCAGAAGTTTAAATTTAATTACGAATAGTTTAATTCCATTTTGTGCAGAGGATATAATTTATAGCGGTGAAAATGAAAAAAAATAGAAGCAGTGCAATATCGAATTTGTTTTATTTAGTTTTCTCGTTATCGTTGCCTAAAAATTTAAATGTATACTTATTTTATTAAAGTAAAGGTTTTTTTGGAATTGGGAGATTTCTAGTTAAGTTTTGAGAATTAAAATTTTTAAATTGTTTATACTTTTTAAGTAACTTGTGACTTCTGTGGAATATTTTTTGCCTTTTATTTGCATTTTGCTACCACACTCTACTAAGAAATTTTTTATTTTTTTACCAAATACTAAAAAGTTGGTTTTTGTCACTACTGAAAGTGACGACCTAATTGAAAATAACCGTTCGGGTTAACTGAAAAATCGCCCGATGAAATTGACAATCAAATTGTATCCATAAATTTACCAACAGTGATGCAGCAAGGTCGGACAACAAACCGACAGAAATCCCAATGTATTTATTAGTAAACTATTGCTACATGCGAATTTGTTTTATATGTATCCAGATTCAGTATAAAATTTGATTTTTTATACATCACTAAATGTATGAAATGTAATATTATTTACTCAGTTTTTAAAATCGCATAAAAACTGCCAGTATGCAAACTAACCAGTTCTATAATTTACGTGGACTTTTATCTAGAGAGGTAATTTTTAAGTTGACCAAGCATTATAGGCATAGAATAAATAAACTAACCAGAATTCTGATTCAATTATTTTCCACAAGCCAGCGACATGGTGGTAACAACAAACAGACCGCCGCATGTGTTCCAGAATGCAGCGGCGCCGGTCTATTTTGCTATTGCGGCAGCCAGCGGTGGTGTCAAGTTTGATTTCATTATATGTCGGAGAATATGTTGTAATAATACTGAAAGTAGATTATCTACAAAACAGAAAACAATGTAAAGGGTTTTATTGTTTGTTTAATAACTATGTAATAATACTAATAATAGTTCCTATATTTGTGTATTCCCAGTTGTGTTCGATAGTGTAATTATATCATTATCTGTATTATTAGATTAGAACATTTAGCCTGTGTCAGTAAATTAAGCTTGACGGAGTTCATATGTCATCCATACAATCTTATAAACTGTTTATAGATGAGCTCTTATTTCCTTTCGATATATTAATATTAAAAAACTTTTCATTACAACCGATGTATTGTTTATACCTGAAATCTAGTCAAGGTAGAAATTTTTCTGGGATTTTCCGGGTCTATTGACAATTTGCACATGAAGTACATATTCGAGTGCCAATTTTGATCATCATACAGGTCATACTCATTTTGCATTAAGTTTTAGGTGCTGTGTTAATTTTAAAATATGAAAATAAAAATGGGGAGTTGTTCTCGTGCGTGCACTACTAAAGGATATACCGGTAAATTTTAATTTTTTTCATTTCCCAAAGAGAAAAAATGTAATAATTATACTTAATTTATTATTTTTTAAAAAGGAATGTTCAATCAAAATTACTTGTTTAACGTAGTACAATTGTTATATATTACAGGAAAAATGAAACGAATTCAAGTGAAGGTGATACATATATTATAGGGTGTATAAAAATAAGCCATTTCTGAACATTGCGCTACGCCCGAGTTAATGTCATTACGCCATTAATTTATACGCTTAATGTCAGGGTAGGTTTCTTCCTTAGCCACACCTCTATATGTACAAGAAGAGTAAAAAAAATGTTCAACATAACTATATTTCATATAAAATATACAGAGACAGCCTTGTGTAAAATTCATATTTTCATCACATTGTTTGCTTGTAGTAGAAAGGATCTGTTAGAAAAAGCTGATAAGCTGGATATTTACGCACACTTTCAGAACATAATGTTTTCTAAAGGATCATCAATTTCAAGGTAAAATTCTAAGTTATTTCCACGATATTTGTAAGAATACTTATATACTTAAATAGTACTGAAAGTTCCTATTTAACTCACTCGGCTGCAAGTAACTATCCGAAGTGTGACTACAAAATTTGGCTAGAAGTTGATTGCGCAAAAGCTACTTTCCGTACATATTAGATGCATTTTTTTCAACAAGTGAGTTATAGCCCTCTAGAGCTCTTGACAAAAAAACTGAGAGAGAGTTTTGTAAAGACTCATATTTCAATATGATATAGTATTAAGAGTCTAGCGCTTTGAAGTATGTTCTGAAGGTTAAAAATTGTTGGGTTTGTTTGCTAATTAAGTGTTGATGTCTTCGGATTTTGATTTTTCACTTTTTACGGCATCAACCTCCATCTTTTCGCAAATATTTTTTGATAGATCGATAGAGTGGGCTAAGATCTATCCCTTACGTAAAGCATGACCTGCTACGCCACTTCGTTAAGGTCCTAATGACAAAAAACTATATCTCAGGAACGGTGATTCCAATCGGTGCTAAACTTGATGACATGTGACATGTGATTAGTTAGCGCTTGCGCTGTCCTAAATAATGCCCAAATGGACGAAGAATGCTTGACGTCAGATATATCGAGATATGAACCCACACCCATGGACGGTGGTCCCAAAAGCTCTCCGAGCAGCTGCGCGCGCTTTAGATCTGCACTTCTATTACTTCGAAGACTGTTAACTGCGTATCTTCCAGAATTATTATGTTCTGACGAATTATTACACATTATTAAATAGGTACCCAATTGTGGTACCTGTTTGATATCAGCAAAAGTCTTTTCCTTAGCACCTATATATATATATATATATATATATATATATATATATATATATATATATATATATATATATATATATATATATATATATATATATATATATATATATATATATATATATATATATATATATATATATATATATATATATATATATATATATATATATATATATATATATATATATATATATATATATATATATATATATATATATATATATATATATATATATATATATATATATTTAAGGAATAATATCATTAAAGTTATGGAGCTATAATTCTAATATAGTTAAATCTGATCAATAGGGTTGAAATATTACCTTCGTAAATACACATAGAGAGTATTTACGGCATGAATAACGCTTGGATACAATCAAGCTTAATAATCCAGTGAGCCCAATTTAATCACCAAGAAGCATGTTGGCGGTTATACACACTGGATAGAAACTGATAACGATCAGTCCTTACAAGTAACATTTAGTTTGCGTCAGTAAATTAAGCTTGACGGAGTTCAGGTGGCATACATATAATCTTATAAACTGTTTATAGATGAGCTCGTATTCCCTTTTGATATGTTAATATTATAAAACGTTTAACTTTTCATTACAACCGATGTATTGTTTATACCTGAAATCTAGTCAAGGTAGAATTTTTTTTTATATCTGAAATATATTAAAAATTCATTTCATTGAATTTAACATTTTATATTTTGCATTAGAATCTAACTTAAATGAATTGTAGTTAATCACATAAAAAGTAGGCTAAATGTAACCTCAAAACTCCAATATTTTAAGAGGTGGTAAAAACAATATTCAATAAGTTCAACGCAGTTGTTGACCTAATTACCGGAGAATAACCTCCAGAATACCATAGCGTTAATCGCTCTGTACATAAAACCTTCATAATCTATGACTTCTAAATATTTTAGGATTTCCTAAAAAAATTAACGGATCCGGAAATCTGGCGGCCAGTTTGGTCATTTCTATTATCTAAAGTAGGTATAATGGCACACCAAATGCTTATACCTGAGATGACATTTATTTAGTGTTTGCAGTACCCGGTATCTTAAACCCTTGTGTGTTTTCTAGTAATAAAAATACAAGGTCAACGAAAAAAAAAAACCTTGGCGCCCATAATTTGTCTCAAAGATTCATTATCGTACTTCTGCCTTTATTTACAGAACAGAAAAAGCCGGAATATTAAAAAAACGTTGGCAATTTAAATATTGCACTAAAAATATGCGGTATTTGGGAGAAATATATCTCCAAAAATGTCTTTTTCCGTTATTTCCTGTATTATGCATAACTTTTCCTATAGTTTCATTTGAATTAACAATAATAACTTCATTATATATTTTTTTTATATTCTTAATTTTTACGTATTTGATACAATAATAACGTGTGTTATTAACCAAACATTAAAAAAACTGTCTTCATATAAAGTTAAGCACAATAAATGTTTTGAGTTAGCGGTCGTGCTGAAAAAAGTTGATTTTGAACTTAACATATGTTCCCAAACATCACAAAAATATAAAGTGTAAATGCAAAAATAATAACTATAGGAGAGAAATTAAACCAACAAAAGAAAACTAATTACTAAATCTATACTAACAAAACCTGGGAAAACACACATTTGATCTCTGTTACAGTCAGTTTCACCTAAGAATTTTGAAAACGTATTACCTTTTATATCAATCTCATTGCACTTATAATCGGTTTTGTTTTCTATTTTTTCACATGTAGTATAACAGTTGCTCAAACGGTCGACAACGTTTCTTGTACTTTTTTGGATGGTTCTCTATGGTGCCCCAAAATCTTCTTAACTTCGAATAGAAAATATATGATTATTATTTACTCTCATTGAAGTCAAACCAAAATCTTTGGAGGGTTATTTGACATTTAAAAAATGTTCTCGCTCGCCTCAGTTAAGAGCCAGTTATTATTAATTTTTTGGGAATTATGAAACAGATGAATATCATCTAAACCTCCGGATTTCTTTGGCTCGTTTTTTTTTCTTGCTGCAAAAAACTTTGGCTTTCTTGTATTGCTCTTGCCGCCTCACAGTATTAGTTTTTTTTTATAAAATTATTTGGGAACATTGGCAAAAATCTAAAAATTTAGGTATTTTTCTCTTTTAAACATTTCGGCTTTCCTCACAGATTGCATTAGTAAAATGTCTTTTTTTCTATGTGTTTTATGTAGCTTGTGTATGTTAGGTATGTTTCATAACGATTTATTCTTTGCACCTAGTGGTAAAGGAAACGGTATTGTAATTCCCATTTTTTTTCCGATTTTTCATTGGATTTGCAAACAACGACACTTCAGCAGAGAGGCATTTTGTATTCATCCAATGGCAAAATAAATATTTCTTAAACAGTAAATTAACTTAAAAATAAGTATTTCACCATGTGTTCAACAAAATAACTTCGAAATATAACCAAAACCGAAACATTTGTTTAAGTTGGTATGGATCGACAGCAGTAGGAGTTGGCGTATTATCAATATATCAAGAGCGAGATCGAGAGTTATCGGTAAGTGCAGATAGGTGAGCAATAATGCCGACAGATAACTGATAATGTCGATAGGTAGCCAAGAATATCGATAGGTACGTATACACGGATTACATATTTACAAGAAAATTAAGTGCCGAAAGTGTGGACTTTTTTTGCTCTTCAATAATGTTGTACCAAATATACAGTGAGGACATAAAATCCATCGCCCCCTCGTCTAACTTTTGAATCGTTAAGTATATTGCTTTTGAAACTTTAAATGTAAAGAAGACAGCTGGGCTCAGTTTCGGAACTTTTTTTATGGAAGGGGGGTCGAGTGAAACATCGTTTTAAAGGTCTTTCTATTCTTAATTCAACCCCTGATTTTAAAATCGTTTGATTCAGCAGTTCTCAAATGATGGCCAATAACAATTTTAAATTTTCTGATACGTGGTTTCGTGCTGCACTTTTTCCCCCAAAGGCACCAATTACTTGTCGTTGCCTTGCTTTTCTAAAATTTGACATTTTAAAACGTGCTTTTCAAATGTTCTAAAAGTTTCCGAAAATATTATTTAATTGAAATGGTCGTAATTTTGATCTCGAATTATAAGCTTAATTATCTTTAAAACCCCTCTTTTGAAATTTAAGTTTGATATATTGACAGACGCGTTAGAACAAAATTTTTAATTGTGGAGGAGGGAGGGAATAAAAAGAAGATTACCAAGACATAACAGGACAAATTTGGTCGACTGGGACATATTATGAGGTATTAATAAAATGGGTTCATTTTACAAACGAAAAAAGAACACATAGACCTGCTGTCAGAAAAATGATAATAAAATGAAGCTTTACCATAGTGCAGCTAAGTAACAAATGAAAAGTACCGACATGATACTTTTGTAAACTTGAGAACGGAATCTTTGATCACGTCCTTTAACTTCTGCCAATTATTTGCACAACAAAAAAAAGCAATCTCCTAGCAAACTAGTAAGAGAGAGTTATTTAAGTTGCGGCTTAATTCCAGTCTACAGCTAAATTGAAGACATGGTGTAAACTGACTAGATCAACGTATATTTTATACCTTTGTCCCCCCACCATCAGTCTCTGCCCTCCTGCTTCCTACGCGCCCGGATTTAGCATCTTCGTTTTAGTAATATAAACATATAAAAAGCAATGTAAAGTAATTATAAAAAGAAAAATTCACTAAATATGGCGTATCCAAGTACCAAAAAATTATTTTCAGTTGCCAAAACATTTTTGTTTGCCTTCACCTCAAATCAAAAATAATTCATAAGAATTTATGATTATTAGATATGTCTAGATTCTTGAATTTCTAGTTATGATTAATCATAGAACAGTAGTAATGTACTTCTAATTATATTTGTAACCACTTCATTACCAAATATAGTACAAACTAAGCCAGGAAGACTCCTTGTACTTTTACGAATTCAGAGCATATACTGCTGTAAACAATCGTATGTGTTCAGAGTGGGTGTACTTCATTAATTACCATAAACAATAAGCGTATGTTTGCAATCTGCAATAATACATTTATAAATTGAATCACGTCGACCCACTTATATTTGATACATTTTCAGTTGTGCAGCTTGAATGTTAAATACTTAAATTTGGATCTTTGATTTTTATTTCTCATGATATGCAGCTACTGAGCAAAATGTAAATGTTTGATGGAAAAAGTCAGATTATACAGCTATGTTAATTGAACGACTATAGCGGTATTTTTTTAGTGATAAGTACTTGGCATAAGAGCTGGCTTACTATATAAAGCGCCAGACTATAAAAAAATATATTTATTCAACATAATATTCTTTAAGAGTTACACATTAAACAGAATGTTCCTAAAATAATTCTAGGCTGTTCAAAAAATCTTATGACTTGCTGCAGACCTCCCAACAAAAGTGTTAAGTTAGCTTTTTAATTTATCGAAAATCTTAAACTTAGGTAATGTTAACTAGTTGGAAATGTATTGTATATTTACCAAATTTTGGTTGGTCTGAGAAGTAAAATTTGTTAGGTGTGTGATTAGAACTAAATTATAATAATATGCTCTTCTAATTTTGATATATTATTTTTATAAAGTTTAGGTTCCTGAAGATTTGTTTTTCATTCAAGTATTTTTGCAATCAAATACTGGTCTATAGACCTACAAAATCGGCGGTAGAAAAAGAAATAGAAATAAAAAACATAAGAGGTATCACAAGTTTCAGTTGCAATCAGGGAGGTTATGACAAGGATCAAATTAACAATTTACGAAGAAACGTCAAAAGCTCAAAATCAATTTGATGTAGCATATTTTTCGTTACCTTAACAAGAAAAATTAGTCACTTAACAAGAAACATTAGTCATAAAAGTTTTAGGCCGGGGGTTGTGCATGAATTTTTGTCTCTTTTCAGTTCAAAATTTATAGTTTTAAATCTGCAGATAAAAGTTGTAGCTAATTTTTTTATGAAATGGCAATAATGCCGTTTATACCTGCGACAAATCTTTGGGAGTTTTAAGAACAAAAAAATTTTGCGTTTCCAAACTTTTTAAAATGCTATCCAAAAGAATATTTTTTTGGCAAAAGATTTGCAATCTATGTTAAAAATCGGCTTTTTGCAAAAATTTAGGTAAATTGGATAATTAGTTTCTTTTAGTAATAATTTTTTAACATTTCATTAGGCCGCCATCTTGTTCCGGCATATTGGATTTTTACCAATATATTACCATATCATCACCATATGAGCCTTAATTTTTGACTAAAATTTGAAACCAATCTGACGAGTAGTTTTAAAGCTATGCCGCGAATTGACAGACAATAATTTTTTAACATTTCATTAGGCCGCCATCTTGTTCCGGCATATTGGATTTTTACCAATATATTACCATATCATCACCATATGAGCCTTAATTTTTGACTAAAATTTGAAACCAATCTGACGAGTAGTTTTAAAGCTATGCCGCGAATTGACAGGCAGACAGACAAAGCAACAGACGGACCGACAGACTTTATAAAACAAATTTTTTGGATCTAGGCACGTCCAAACGCGAAGATATGTAAAACCTAGGAGGGTGATTTTTCAGATAACAAAAATTTTATTTGGATGCCGTTTTGTTCCGCCATCTTGAATTAGTACCACACTTTTACTAGTTCATCTCTATACTACAATTAGTTATGGCATTTGAAATCATTTAATTAAGTAGTTTTTTCAGGCTGAATTTTTAAATAATTTATTAACCCGCAATTTTTTTCCGCCATCTTGGATTCGCATCAAAATTTTATCAGTTGATTCCTACATAATACTTGATTTTTGTACAAAATTGGATAAGCACTTTCTTAATAATAATTTTTTTAACATTTCACTAGGGCGCCATTTTGTTTTGCCATATTTGGTTTTTATCAAAATGTTACCAGGTCATCCCCTTATGACCCTTAATTTTTGACCAAAATTTGAAGTCAATCGGGAATGTAGTTTTTTAGCTACGCCACGAACAGACAGACAGACCGACGGAATCGAGAAAACATGTTTTTCGTCATCTAGGGACCCTGAAACGTAAAGATCTGAAAAAATCTCGGAGGGTGATTTTTCGACGATTACAATACATTCCTTTTATAAGAGAAGTAAAAAAGGCGATACAGTTAAAGTTAAAAGATATGAAATTTGTTACATTTATATTTACATGTATTCACTTATTTTATATTAAACAATATTAACTTCGATAAACTAGTAATCCAAATTAAAATGGATGTTTGAGAAAACGATTATCAGATAACAAAAATATTGAATTTGCAACTCGAAAAGCCACAATTTTATTATAAATAGTATTTGTTTATTTTTAGTTTATTAAAGTGTTTTATATATAGGATAGGATTTTCAGCAGTCTGACGTTTATCACCTTTTTAGTGGAAGAAACTCAAGTTTAACACGTTGCTGAATTTGTTGTGACTGGCTATCTCAATTTGTTTAATATAGTTATGATTGCAGACAAAACCTTGAGCTTTTAACCCAAAAGTTTTATTTGATATTGTTGTGAAATCCACCTGGAAAATGTGCATGATGGCCAAATTCAGTGAGTAAACGTCCGGGATTAAACTAAACAATTATTCTTTTTTGATTCTAAGACTCTGCCCGAAACATCAATTTCCTATTTAGATGTTTGAAGTTTGTCGCTTGCATCAGAAATAGTTATTCCCTGCTAAATATCCAAATTACGTGAGTCAGCTCTCATCAGTAATCGCCTTGCAAAGTTATCATTAAGTAGAAAAGTTGTACCACGATAGAGCCACCTTTCCTCGTTGCTAAGAATAAACAATGTTTTCCCAGATTTGCATATAGCATTTCGAATAATAAAAAAAAGAAAATAATCAGAAAGCACTTATAAACTTACTTTTGTAAATTCACAATTTGGAAACCTCTCCACCAAAGGATTAAAAAAAGTACTGTTTTCTATAAACTTACTTTTGTAAATTCACAATTTGGAAACCTCTCCACCAAAGGATTAAAAAAAGTACTGTTTTCTAAAATTATTTCAAGTCATGATAAATATTTTTTTGTTATTAAAAAAATATTAAATAGCGATTTGCAAATGACCAAAATATACTAAAAGGTAGATAGGAAATCTTAACAGGATATATTAATAATTACTCCTATTTTGAAGTATCAGCACTCCCTCCCTCCCTTAATGAGCATATTACATATTTACTCAATAAATAAATTGGCAATATGGTAATTATGTATAATTATGTAAACTCGTAATAAAATCCTAGAGACGTTTCTGAAAATAGAACTCGGTAATAAAGAAGCTGCTAAAGATATTTATCTGCAATAGTAAATAGTCTTAAAAATCGACTTCTAGCAGAATACTACCGGTGCTAGGTAATACAACGGTTGAAGGTGGCAGGTGCCTGGTGAGCTTGCTGCATTTTCATAAAACCTGGATAGAGTCATATTAATAATTTTTATTTCATTAATATTTCACGGCATAAAAAAAGTTAAAATTCAGGAGGATACGTTGTTTCCTGTAGATATAAATTCACACTGTGTGATTATGAACACTTTTGACATCAAACGGAATAAGCGACTCATGCATTTCGTATTAATGACATATATGTATAATTTGCGAATCGCAGCTTTTATATCTGCCTCGCTATATGATGTGTATTTTTATCTTCTTAATTAAACCACATACTAGAGGAAAAAATATCAGTTCATGTTCACGGAAAAAATCATTTACAGGTAGATGGTGTGTTAAGTAACTAAGCTATTCTCTATTTTATAATGTAAAAATAATGTTCCTCAAATAAAATGGTATGTACACGTACCAACTTTTAGAGTTAATTTATTTGGGACATCACTAACATGTTATGTTTATTAAATAAACAATAAATCAGAAGCTGTTTGAGTTCAACCTATATATCTACATTTTTGAATGGCCCATTATCTATGTCTACGTCTTGGGCAATGGACAATACTAATTCCGTACCGCAGATTGAATAAAGCTTAAAGGGGAGTTTGTAAAACCCCCAGAGGCTAACTGTCTTAAATATCATCCAAATTCCCCTCCGATGCGAAGTTGGAAAAGTACATTTTATTGGCCCTAAATCGGGGCTCCGATATCTAATACATATATATATATATAAGCTGTGACAATAATTCAATAATGTTATAGTAAATTATTTTGGAAAATAAACATCTTATAGAAATATAGGGGAAGATATAAAATATGTTACGTTATTTATGGTTCTTTTTAAGAATTTTAAAAAATATTACTAAAACAATTCAGTTTTTACAAAAAAATACATACAAAATGTATTGTTGCTATTTTGGTTTAAAAAAAGTATGGTTATAAAAATAAAATTTAAGCATTTTTTGTTTTAAATGAATGTTTTCTCTGTTACGCTGCTAATCAAGTTTGAAATAGGAACCTAAAATTTGTGGGATGGCCAACTAAGCAAAATGAAACAAATGCGATTATCCGATTTCAAAAATCTAAAAACAGCCATTAAGAGAATTTTGAGATTTATAGAAAGTAAATAACCTCCGGTAAAACAATGTAATTATATATGTTATTATATATATATATATATATATATATATATATATATATATATATATATATATATATTTATATATATATATATATATATATACGTATATATATATATATATATATATATATATATATATATATATATATATATATATATATATATATATATATATATATATATATATATATATATATATATAGTAGGGTTATTTTCTTGGGAATATGGTTCAGATAGACAATTACGAGTTTATTACAAGGACTTTGTATTGTCTGCAGGACGTTTCGGTCGTGGGTACGGCCTTTTTCAACTGCGTTAAACTAAAATTACATACAAGCCAATATAAAAAAAACTAGAAACAAAGAGTCATAACTTACCATAGACAAATAGTCAAACGTTACTAAATGACACATAACATAGAAAAAAAAATAGACAAGATCGTCACTACATTTGAACATGTACAGGTTAAACAAACTAATTTACATATACAAAACAGTAAACGTATGCGTGTACGGGTGACAAAGAGTACTGAAACGAATTAAAAGTTGTTCCTTCTTTCCACGGCAAATATTTATCTTAAGAATTTGTTTTTTTTGGGTTGGTCATTTATTGCTAGGCACAATTTGACTATATATGTTACATTAGAATATTGTGATATATTTTATTTAAATGAGCTATTTCGGATTTATTATTTATGGCGTTTGGAGTTTTCTTTATGTAAATCATCTCAAAAAATTCACGTTTCCTATTGTGCTGTTCTGTTTTTAAAATTTGGGTATTATTGAAATCGAAAGTATGATTTGTCTCATTTTCGTGTTTTTTTAGGGCGGTGGTATTTTTATGATCATATTTGTGCCCATTTAGTCTATTATGTAGGTACTGGCTTGTTTGTCCTACGTATACAGAAGGGCATTCTTTGCAGGGTACTTGATAGACTACGTGTGTTTTTTTGTTTTTTGGAATTTCACTTTTTAATTTACTGAAACAATTATTAACCAAATTGATGGCCTTATGGCTAACATTTATGTCATGTTTTCTAAAAAGTTTTTGAAAGTTTTCAGAGAGGTTGGGAATGTACGGAAGAGTTAAAAAGTTATTGGTTTTATTCTTTTTGTCATTCTGTTTAGCAGCATTTTGTAAAATGTTTTCATTGGATTTCTTAAAATTTTCCATTCTATTTTTAAAAATCGGGTTAATCATTTTAAGGGGATAGGAGTTAAGTTGGAGTACTTGCTTAGCTTTTTTTATAGAAGATTCCCGGTATTCGGGGCTACTCAATTTAATGGCTCGATCCGCTAGTCCAATTATGACAGCTTTTTTTTGGGAAATATGATGCTGTGAATTATAATTTAGGTACCGTCCCGACCATGTTGGTTTTGTGTACCACTCAGTCTTTATTGTGTTGCTGCAATTGTTCAAGGTCATGTCCAGGAAATTAATTTTATTGTTAGTTTCGATTTCTATGGTAAATTTTAGCTTTTCGTGGTAATTGTTAAATTTTTCCAATACGTATTTTTCACGATTTCGTGGAATGCAAGTTATACAATCATCCACGTATCTGTAAAAAAATGGTAACCGAAAATCCAACGTTGGTATAATGCTGCATTCTAGATCTTCCAGTACAAGCTGGGCAATTATGCTAGAAATCGAGGCACTCATTGCGCAACCATCAATCTGTTTGTAATAAGAGTCTTTATATTTAAAATAACTTGATGTAAGAGTTAATTTAACAGCTTCTAAGAAATCCTTTAAGGGAATGTCGGTATATTTTTTTATTTTTTCCCATTTTTTCGTGATTACATTTAAAGCGACATTAATTGGAATGTTTGTGTAGAGTGACACAACATCTAGTGAAATCAATCTATGATTTTCCGGGATATGAATGTTACTGATTTTTTCTTTAAAACTCCACGAGTCTTTTATATAATACTCATTTTTGTGTGCAACATTTGACAGAATATTCTTTAAAAATTTAGACAAATTATTGAATGGTGATTGTATACAAGAAACAATCGGTCTTAATGGTATACCAGGTTTATGTAACTTGGGAAGACCATAAATTCGCGGTGGAAGAGAATTTTGAATTAATAAGTTTTTGGCCGCGAATTTATGGTCTTCCCAAGTTACATAAACCTGGTATACCATTAAGATCGATTGTTTCTTGTATACAATCACCATTCAATAATTTGTCTAAATTTTTAAAGAATATTCTGTCAAATGTTCACACAAAAATGAGTATTATATAAAAGACTCGTGGAGTTTTAAAGAAAAAATCAGTAACATTCATATCCCAGAAAATCATAGATTGATTTCACTAGATGTTGTGTCACTCTACACAAACATTCCAATTAATGTCGCTTTAAATGTAATCACGAAAAAATGGGAAAAAATAAAAAAATATACCGACATTCCCTTAAAGGATTTCTTAGAAGCTGTTAAATTAACTCTTACATCAACTTATTTTAAATATAAAGACTCTTATTACAAACAGATTGATGGTTGCGCAATGGGTGCCTCGATTTCTAGCATAATTGCCCAGCTTGTACTGGAAGATCTAGAATGCAGCTTTACACCAACGTTGGATTTTCGGTTACCATTTTTTTACAGATACGTGGATGATTGTATAAGTTGCATTCCACAAAATCGTGAAAAATACGTATTGGAAAAATTTAACAATTACCACGAACAGCTAAAATTTACCATAGAAATCGAAACTAACAATAAAATTAATTTCCTGGACATAACCTTGCACAATTGCAGCAACACAATAAAGACTGAGTGGTACACAAAACCAACATGGTCGGGACGGTACCTAAATTATAATTCACAGCATCATATTTCCCAAAAAAAGCTGTCATAATTGGACTAGCGGATCGAGCCATTAAATTGAGTAGCCCCGAATACCGGGAATCTTCTATAAAAAAAGCTAAGCAAGTACTCCAACTTAACTCCTATCCCCTTAAAATGATTAACCCGATTTTTAAAAATAGAATGGAAAATTTTAAGAAATCCAATGAAAACATTTTACAAAATGCTCCTAAACAGAATGACAAAAAGAATAAAACCAATAACTTTTTAACTCTTCCGTACATTCCCAACCTCTCTGAAAACTTTCAAAAACTTTTTAGAAAACATGACATAAATGTTAGCCATAAGGCCATCAATTTGGTTAATAATTGTTTCAGTAAATTAAAAAGTGAAATTCCAAAAAACAAAAAAACACACGTAGTCTATCAAGTACCCTGCAAAGAATGCCCTTCTGTATACGTAGGACAAACAAGCCAGTACCTACATAATAGACTAAATGGGCACAAATATGATCATAAAAATACCACCGCCCTAAAAAAACACGAAAATGAGACAAATCATACTTTCGATTTCAATAATACCCAAATTTTAAAAACAGAACAGCACAATAGGAAACGTGAATTTTTTGAAATGATTTACATAAAGAAAACTCCAAACGCCATAAATAATAAATCCGAAATAGCTCATTTAAATAAAATATATCACAATATTCTAATGTAACATATATAGTCAAATTGTGCCTAGCAATAAATGACCAACCCAAAAAAAACAAATTCTTAAGAAAAATATTTGCCGTGGAAAGAAGGAACAACTTTTAATTCGTTTCAGTACTCTTTGTCACCCGTACACGCATACGTTTACTGTTTTGTATATGTAAATTAGTTTGTTTAACCTGTACATGTTCAAATGTAGTGACGATCTTGTCTATTTTTTTTTTCTATGTTATGTGTCATTTTGTAATGTTTGACAATTTGTCTATGGTAAGTTATGACTCTTTGTTTCTAGTTTTTTTTATATTGGCTTGTATGTAATTTTAGCTTAACGCAGTTGAAAAAGCCCGTACCCACGACCGAAACGTCCTGCAGACAATAATAAAGTCCTTGTAATAAACTCGTAATTGTCTATCTGAACCATATTCCCAAGAAAATAACCCTACAATATACAACACACTGGTTCAAGAATTCTGTGATTTTGGTAACATATATATATATATATATATATATATATATATATATATATATATATATATATATATTTCTATTTGTTTTTTTTTAAATGTGTATGTTTTGTAGCGTCCCATATATATTATAAATTTTAAGTGTAATGTGACCCCCCATTTGTAAATGGAAAGAAGAAATTAATTTTTTTGGTTTTAGTGACCTTTTTTAAACTCCACTGATGAAGGCATTTTGACACGTTTGAAATTAATGAAAATTAAAATGATTTCCTAAGAACAAACAAGTTTTGTTTTTTAAAAAAAGAAAATTGAGACCAAAAACCCAAGAAAATCTCCTATATATACAATATTTTAATCTTATGTGACCAGTAGTCATTTGAACATACAGACGATTTTATGAATAAAAATCTATTAGATTTTGGCAACACTTTCTATATATATATGTATACATATTATATATAAAAAATATCAAGGATAGCTACCCAGAATATTTAAAGTATAAACGTTGAATCTTAGATTAAAAATCAACAAACTTGCGGCCCACGTGACCTTAAAAAGAGAAATAACACTTTTAATTCAAAATAAACACCACTTCACATTCTGACAACTTGTACGATCTTATAAATTAACGAAGTAGGACAAATAAACAGTGAGGAGGTTTGGATAGGAGAGATTGTTTGTATTGTGTATCGAAATATATTACTGTGCAATCAAGTGCACATGAAAAGTAAAGTTTTCATATTTTCATTCAAATTGTTTTTAATTTTGGGGAAAGACATGATGCATTAGTAAAAACTTAAACGTACCAACATTTTAAAACAGCCCTGAAATGTTATTTCTATTTTCTATTATTTAATCTCAGTTAGTTCTACCTTGACTTTCTCAGTGGAAGCTTGTGGGGTTTGAGTTTGGAGGGGAGCACAAGAACAAAATACCAACAGCCAGTACACATTGTGTCCCATATCAAAGTCGATACTCGCAAATACGGGTTTTATAATATATTCTTTGTATACAGTGCTACTCTTTAATGTTCCACCCCCACCCCCTTTTATATTGTAAGCCAATTAAATTTCAAACCTTTTGTTTGCTGAAGACGGGGGTAGACGTCCAGAAAACAAACATTTTTCAGTGTCGTTGCTCGGGTACCTTCATAGTGGACACAGAACTTAAGACTATCTATTAATTTTATAAGGTAAATATTTTTTATTTTTTTATTTTCCATTTAGGCGAAAAACCCAAAAAATAGTTTTAAACCATGAATCCGCCACTACAATTTCGTAATTATTAAACTGTGTTGTTGTGATTGTTTTTTCTTTAATTATATAATGTAATAATTAAGTAATAAATGAATCATTATTATAATTTTTATTATAACATTTGTTTATTAAAAAAAACTAACCTATTTGGGAACGCTCATGCTTATGAATAAAAATACTTATGCAAAAAAAAACGCAAAATTAAATACCAATATGTTGCATTTTTGCAGCAGGTGAAATATTCTTTAGAGCTATCTCTTTAAAAAATGTATATAAATAGATACAAAGAAAAATTCTATAAAGTGTTGTCGATATTTCCTTGAAAAAAAAATCAAAATAAGTCACCCTATAGAATATTGGTTAACTACATTCTGCACTGTCAGCAAGATGTTTTATAAAACTAGTGGTAAAAGCCATTGCCAGCCAGTCAACTGAAGTCATTCAAAATAATTAAAATATTTTCACCTTTGTTGTTTTCAATATTGTTTTTTAAAAAAACTATGCTCGGTCAAGAAAAATAACTCATGATAAGTCTTTAAAAAAAACGACGCCTAATTGACCTGCCTTTCGATCACTAGATTGAGTTAGTGTTAATTTCAGTGAAGAGCCGCGCCGCGCGCCCCGCTCTTTAATTTTTAGTTTACTTGTTAATAAAAAACTGTAGAAATTTGTTTACACAAGATAGTTGACGATATTCATATTGCCATTAAGCCTATTATACTTAATTCGATCAAAAAACAATCTTAATTTATTTGCAGACATACTTCCAAAACCTAAAACAGAATTTTCCTTCGATCGCCATGTGCCACTCTACCCTAGAAAAATAATACAGTAATACGAACTAAAATATCATCATCTCTGGAGAAGTGCAACAAAACACTTCATATAGAATCGGGTGCTTTCGGCGTGGTGTCGTTATAGCACATATATTCTTACGAATCAATGAGTACAGATAATTACAGATAGAAGCTTATGTTGCTGAATTTTTAACAGAATTTTATATTAATTTTAATAACTTATAAGAATTGAAATTGCTTGTTAGTTAACATTTCCAGGAATCGTGGCGAAGCGGCCTCAAAGAGCAGGCGCCACTGGTATTCCTTCTTTGTACTATATCGTTTTCAGAAACCCTGTTGTTGGCTGCTACCATGGAGAACGTTGTTTGTCTTTTGCTTACCTAAATAAATTCTCTGCAGTTCATATTTATAATATACTAAAAATCTATTATGTTGTTCCGTAGGGTACACCATACTCTATCATTTTGAAATGGATGTTTTCAACACATCCTCTCTAAGAAACTGTCAATAACTCTGGACAAATTTACAGAAAGATAACTGTAGTAATAATTATTACTATATTATAATAATAAATTATTTCCTTTATGAGAGGGAAACATTAAATATATTATAGTATTTCTACGAACTACAGTAGTGCGTTTTACATGGTCAAAATACATGAAATTATACTGCAATAATATAACAAGCACCTCATGAACTCATGACTTGTCAAAGGCGTTTCAATCTACTTTTTACATTTAATTTCAACGTGGCAAGACATTTTGGAGGCAAGATAACTTGTTTAACTTTAGTTTTTTATTTTTAAAGCAATAAATAGTAAACCAATAAGTTCTGTATTTTTTGCATTCATTTTCGAATGTGTGTAAAATTATGAAATTTTCCCAGTTCTAAGTTACATTGGAACAACTATTAAAAATATAACAAATATTAAACTCGTCAGTGACTTGTGCTAAAGTGTTTTGGGTAAGAAACTTTATCTTCTTAATAATATAAAAGAGGTACATTATAGGAACCGCACATTTTACTCAGATTCAATGCCTTATAATCCTGAGATCCTCGACCTACCAACAAAGTTCAAAAATAATTTTCTTCTTAATTTTTCGCTGGCTACACTTTTGACCGTTTCGCAAATAAAACCAATATAATAATAGTAATAATGTAATTTTGGTATACGCCACTAGTAAGAACGAGCTGCATAGTGAGTGCATGTCACGACCTTTTCAAAAAAACCTTAAAGGACTTATTATAGGCATCATTTTGATCCTAGACGCTAGTCTCACTGATTAAGGTAAGGCTATATAGAAGTTATCTTCTGACCATTGGCTGGTTAACAGGGCAATGTTCATCAAATTAGCGGAGTTATCATAAACACGTACCGTACTCAATAGACTTAAATTATAGCATAGTCGAGGGAGTTTTCATGATAAGTGTAAAATAATTTAATATATTGCCTTAAAATTTGGTAGCCAAAAAAGTAGTTTGGTCATACCTGAAGGTGCACCTCCGACTTAGGGGAGGTATTCTTTTTGTCTTTTCAGACTATTTCGGTAGGCAATTATTAATCCTAATGAATGTTAATAATATCAAATGAAAACGACCATGAAAACAGTAAATAGTCTAGTTGAGGTATTAGCAAAGACCGATCATATTTCGAGTGGACAGTCCATCTGATATAAATAAATTAACCACATTAACTGTTCATGTAGCAGGTTAATTAGAAGATATGCAACAGTGTTTGGTTTTGTGTTGCCAGAAGCGCTGACTTGTTTAGGAATACAATACAAACTGTATGCTTATCAGTTAATGACTTTAATCACCGATCGGATGCATTACGTCGCGGGCTGGCAACCAACTCTGGCCATTGTATGAGGACAACAGCGTCGGCTTAGGCGTTGTGCTACACAGAAATCTCTCGATGGATCCCAACAATACTGTATATAACAGAAAGTTGGGATCCATTAGGTGTTAATTTATTTAAACATTTGATGGATCGTCACTCAAAATATTATCTGATTTTGGTATTAGGCAGTAAGACACTCAATATATAAATATCTTTTTTGTGACGTATTTATTAATTAAGTCTTAGTTTGATGCCGACTTCATTAAGCAAATTTTTAAGATAGAATAGCAACTTATATTATACATTGGTGCAAACCGCACTTCGCGATTTATTTTTCACAACATGTATATCCCGTTTCAACTGTTAAACAGTTTATGTTTTTACAATCAATTAAAAAACAATCCGAAATACTAACTATTCGAATAGACCGAAGAAAAGGTGTGTATAGTTCGCGTATAGTATCCGTAAAAGCGCCGTTAGACAAAGCAAATGTCAAGGTATAAATCACCTTGAGTTTACGGTGTAAATATATTTCCCGGGAAAGCAAACAGTTGGGCGGGGTATAACCTTTTAGATGAACGTTTCATCACGATTTTTCACTTTTTTGCAGCTTTGCGACAGACAGATACTTAATGGAACTTCCCTTACGTAATTTATTTGGATCAAATGGCTTGTTTTCTTTTTTACTCAGAGTATATTATCAGTAAGCAATACTACATTTCAATACAACTTATTATCCATCCACTGCACATGCGTCCAGATTTTTGACCCAAATAGAAATGTACCACACGGGATGACGAAAATCCCCATCTTTTTTTGAAAATTGTAGTTAAAATGAATTTTTTTACACAAATCCTTTTCTAGCAAAACAAGTGCAGACGATATTCACAGTTCCTCAACCACTTTTCTTCAAGCTTTTAGTTCTAACATATATTTCAGGCCGAATTTTTTTCACGAAATTAATGTAATTATAATAAAAATAACAATTAGTTAAATCGTGTCAAGCGTGACATCGGAATAGATGCTGTCGGGGCTTTACGGGGGATTCAGAAATAGTTTTGTTCCTATTTTATGCTTTGTACAGGATACCGGATACCTACATAAAGTAAACTGTCGCATATGCTTTGGGGTTTTTTTCCTATATTAATATACGGGTAACGTAATGTAGAAACAAATAGATGATGTCCACGCTATCACCAGTAGTCGCTAATATGTTTATGATATACTTCGAGAAAAAAGCTCTTAAGAAAGCAAGTTCGAAGCCCAAATTATGGATTGGTTATGTGGTTGACATATTTATTATATGGCAACATGGCCATTCAGAAGTCGAAATGCTCTGTCTCACGTAAATGATTTCATCCCAGAATACAATTTACTCTAGGGTTTGAGAAAAACAACAAACTTCCTTATTTAGATGTTCTATGTTCATACCTACAGATATTTAAATGCAAGATCGCAACGGCTGCTCAGATATAACTTTCCAAGCGCGCTTCCAAGGTGAGGGGGATAGAAGGAGTAATTATAGACTTTGATTCAATATTGAAAATATTGAAAATAATTTTGCCTCTAATATTTTTAACAATAAATTATTAAACGGAAAATTTGATAGATATTATTGTGATAATTTTTTGATGTAGTATGAATAATATTCGACTTATATGACAACAACGTCTCGCACACGTAAGGCGTTTGGCGGTCTTACCCCCCTCGCCACTGTCAGAATTTATACACGATAAAAAGCACGACGTGGAATAGGAGACGGAAACGATAAATACTTTTATTTTGTCTATTGCGGTAAAAAGACTAAAATTTGTAATTGCAAGGTCTCTATTTAATTTTTACAAGGTACGTACTATGTATTAGATATATTTTCTAATTTTGAGGGTATTAATAGTTACTATTTTATTTCCAAATATTTTATCATTACTTTACCTTCTGAATTTTAAAAATAAGGTAAAGTACTGCTAAATAATATTCTTTAATTTCTTAATCTTTGTTTCAAATTTGCCTAAAGGGGTGTTCGCCTCCCCCCTGCCAACCACTACCCTCCCTAGAGCAGAGTTCTGGAAGGACCACTGTAACTTTCGATCCCGGGTGGGGTATAAAGGAAGCGTCGCAGTCACACAATTCAGTCTTTATTCGGACGCGAGAAAAAAAGCTTCGAAAATACGAAAGGTATTTTTCCTATTATATATATATATACATATATATATATATATATATATATATATATATATATATATATATATATATATATATATATATATATATATATATATATATATATATATATATATATATATATATATATATATATATATATATATATATATATATATATATATATATATATATATATATATATATATATATATATATATATATATATATATATATATATATATATATATATATATATATATATATATATATATATATATATATATATATATATATATATATATATATATACATACATATATATATATAAAATTATTATAGTTTTGTTGACCTTTCGTCAAAATCACATTTGGTAAAAATATTTCAAAAAGTGATGTTGCTCTAGTGAACTAAGTATTATGTATAATAATAGGTGAATGAGATTTCTCTCCTTTTCTTTTCATTCAGGTATTAAAAATTATTATATTTTCTTAATTAAGCAAGGCAAACCATGTACGCGTGGTTTATCAATGAGCCGGAGAGCTGGGAAACTTGAATCATAATATTTCTTTTAAATGTTTGAAACAGACGATTAATAATATATGTAGAAATAACTTTTAAATACTAACTGTATTAAATAAAAACAACAAAATTCAATGCAAAGACAAGCGTTGCTTATCCAATTATACGACGTGAAGACGTCTACCTGATCGACTAGAAAAAATGTCATCTTAAAACTAATAGTATCTGGCGATGACGTAGCGTAATAAATTAAATAAACATAGAGTTCTTTAGCACCTAACCTAAAAGGTTTAGACCGAAAATATATGAATGGCGTCATTTTCTCTTATTACATATACAGTGAGTCCAAGCTATGAAGATCGGTAATGGTAAGTGAAAATGTGTAATAAATTCGTATAATAATTATTGTACTTTTTTAAGAACTGAAAGAAAGAAGAACTAAGTAAAACAGTGGTCGAAAAAAGAAAAAGCGGTGTACTGAATTAAGAAAAAATATTTATATAGTTTCTTGGTTTGCTTTATGTAACATTTTATTAGTCAGCCCCCTTTTAATACAAAGAATGTTTTAGGTATTTAGTTATACACACAGAGGTGTATATATATATATATATATATATATATATATATATATATATATATATATATTTATGTTGTTTATGCTTAGAAGCATACATAGCAGTTATTTTAAAAAAAAACTTAAATGTTTTTATTTCATACATAAATTTAATATTTGTATGTGCCTAGAACCTTGTTTATTACTGTTAAATATTTGTAAAACATGTGCAGTTATGAATGTGCAAAAAACTTTAGCATTTTTCAAGATATGAAAAAAAGTTAAATATAAAAGTTTCTTTAAATTATAGAAATTGTTTTAGTGTAGTTTACAGTTATATAGACTGTCTAGTTTTTCTGAAATCGACATCAACTTTTTTTAAATATAACACGCTGTATTTAAGATCTTCTTCAAATTGTCCTCTTCTTGCTGATTATAATTAATTATACCTGGTTTGATACCTTTATCTTTAAAGACACCCGTCTCTTTTTAACACATTTCCTCTTATGACAGGGGTTTTGTTAACTTTCTCGGATGTCTTTAAATATAAGGTTATTAAACCTCGTATATCTTTCATCAGCAAGAAGAGACCCATTGGGCGTATAATATACAGGGTGCTACATTTAAAAAACCAAAGTTGATGTTGATTTCAGAAAACCTAAATACCCTGTATGTCTGCAACTACACTAGAAAAAAATTGGTACAATTTGAAGAAACTTTCGTATTTAACTTATTTTGATATCTGTAGAAACACCAGCATTTATAACCAAAAACCCTTTACAACAGTCCTAAAGTACTCCTAACATCATGTAAAGCATAGTGCATCAACAAAAGTCTTTCAAAATATATTTGGAAAAGTGTTATGGGGATACGTGATTGAGTGGCAAACTTTAATTATGATACTTATTACCTACATAAAACATTACTCAACATAACATTTTATATTTTATCATTAACAACATTTCCAGATTATTTGATATGGATACTAGTTTACTTTTTGCAGTTTAGTGCTTTTGTGAATTATTCCTATGTTATTTTTATAAACTCAAATTCTACAATAATTCTTGAATTAACCAGAAAAGTAATGAAAATATTTAAGTAGAAAAAAAGATTTGTCCTTTGACAACTTTTAGCAAAATATGTCAGGGAATTTTTTCGTAAAGTGACAGGGAAATGAGGGAAATGTCATGGAAATATCATTTTGACAAATTGCTGGCAACCGTGTGTGAATGAACGCTCCTCATTTGAAACTAGTTTCAAAAGAAAAGTAATTTAATAATCCGCTTTACGGGTTTTAGCGTTTTTGTCAGAAATAATGACATACATTTTTACTGTATTTGTGCAAGATTTTATGAAAGCATTTGTCAATACTCTAGACACTAAATTGAAGGAAACTTTACATAAATTTAGGATTCAACAGTAATTTGGATAGAATGATACGGAGTCAACTGATTTTAAAACAAACATTGCCTATGTCGATGTGACAGTATAATATGTCGGCGATACCGGTTGTCCCTCGGGGCGGAAAAATTGTTCGTCTCCTAAGAAAATGAAGTTTTTCGTGATCTCGTGCGTGACTTGCGGAATGAGACGCCGCGCGCCGTGACGTATCTTGCATTTGAGAAATGACATCTGGGAATAGGTCGTGTCTTGAAGAATTCTCAACGGGTTACATGAGTAAGAAAATATTCGTGTGCACCTTAAAAGGGAAATATTATTACCTTGTTATTTTTTTTTTAGGAATAGCATTTTTACTTTGATAGAACGAAAAATTTGGGATATATTCATATTCAAATGAAATTTCAATTTTTGAATGATATATTTCTCTCTCTCTCTCTCTCTCTCTCTCTCTCTCTCTCTCTCTCTCTCTCTCTCTCTCTCTCTCTCTCTCTCTCGCTCTAAATAAATCATGTAGGGCCCGCACAAAATCCTTATAAATACATACACTGTACAAGTGCTAATTTTGAAGATTTTGAAGGATCGATTTAGCAATCTAATCACTTAATAACACGGCGAGATTTTTCCATTAATTATTATTGTATATTGTGCATAATAAGTACATTATTTTGATGGGAAGTATGCACGTAATTCAAAATGTCGTAAATAAATTAAACTCGATCAGTTGGTCAAGGCCTTGCCATAGTAAATTAGCCTGCATATTCATTTTATACGCAACGCTTCCTCTCGTTTCTTTCCGATATTTTGTTTTATTAATTATTTATTAAATAAAACTAATACACAGGATACTAGTCATAAAACTGTTAGCAATTTTAAACAAAATAGAAATATCTGGTGTCACATTTAAAGTGTAATGATAGTAGCCAACATAATCCGTTTTTTGGTTGTCTTATAATTGATTAATATGCTGAACAGTTGTGCTATCTGTAGATTCAAGTTATGGTTTGCAATCAGAATGTTCAATGTTGTTTATCTTTTTGATCGTATGAATTTTGTTTCCCGGTAGTTTAAATAAGAACCTGTTTACTACCTCGACATGTTTAATTTTGTGTAAAATTTTTGTGTTCTACTTTGTCTAAACAGGGAGTCCCAAATCTATTTATTCACGAAATATGTTCACCACTGTGAGTGATCTAAAAAGAGTTTCAAGACTAAAATGACTTCCAAGATTTTGTTTTAGTACTATTATCTTTGTGTAAAGGCTGTCCTAAAAATATACATTTTATTTATTAAAACACCCTGTCTAATGTGGTTTCATTAAATGGGTCTCTTTTTGCTGCTTAATAAATATACCAAGTTTGAAATAAAGGTACTTAAGAAGGACAAAGAAAAGCAAAATTATCTTAAATTGCAAAGAAGAGATCTTAAAAATGATGTTCTGTCTGTGAAATCTTTACTTGTCATGCCTAGTCAGGGAGCATCCCGTCACCATGAACCCGATCAATCATATAGAGATGAGTCCATATTTAAGGAGTTGCAGGAAAGATCCAACTAAGTCAAACATATTATAATTCATAACCTGGCTGAAAATAAATCTAATCACACTAACACTCGCATAAACCATGATGATAGCTAAAGAATTATTAAACGGAATCGGTGTTCTTGTAGTGGATTTTAAAACTGGCAGGATTGGTCAACCTAGCACTTCTCTTAATAGTATTATTAAACGGAATCGGTGGTCTTGTAGTGGATTTTAAAACTGACAGGATTTGTCAACCCAGCCCTTCCCACTATTATTTTCTTCAAACGAAGTTGCCTTAAATTGCTTTAAAAATAGGAAAAAACTTATTGAAAGCGTCTCTAGTGTATGTATAAGCGCTGATTTATTAGGTATTTTAGGGGTGTGCCCAGTATTGTTAAAATAAGGAAGCTCCAAAAAACGGGGATTGTTAAGCCGCTACTACCACAACACAGGAAGAATTTATAGTGATCTCAAGGACCTTCGTAGAAATGTCAGTTTAAGTTCGAATGATAATTATTATTGTTGAAACTTGGCTTACTTCTGATCACATTCATAAGAAGTTTATTTCAATAATTATATTGTATGCCGCACTGGTAGAAATAGCTGACTATACAAGCTATAAAACAAAAAGTGACAGTATCTTAAATCTAATCAATTGAACAACTTCTGCTTCTTTAACGACTGGCCATACACATGTCATAATGGGTGCATTGTATATACTACCGAATTTCAACCAGTTTATTTATACAGATCACTGCGGTCTCAGAAATAATAGAAAACCACCCTAATGTTCCTTTAATTCTCTTCGGATATTACAACGTGCCTATAATTATTACGTGGATGAATGATAAACACAGTGCTTCTCTAATTTATCCCGAGTCATGTCCAGCGACGGTCAAGTGTGAATCTTTTAGTTTTTCAAAGGTTTTTTAGATGATGGATATTCCAAATAATTATGAAGTTTTCTTGGATTTGTGCTTTTCTCACCAAAGTAATATAAGTATGATGAGCGTCTTTAATCCCCCCTTGGTCCACAGGCGACCAACACTTTGCATATAGTTGGATTATCCCAACTAAAGAACAAGTCAACTCAGCAAATTTTGAAATTTTAGAGATTGTGATCTAGAATATTAATATTGTTTGAACCAGTTCCATAGATAAGAAAATTTCCCTACATGTACCCGTTAAGCTGTATAGGGGTTCAAAACTTTTCGGCGTCGTTCTCACCGCGGTTGGGCCGTCTTGTAGTCCAAAAAAATAGCTCATAAACATTACAATCAAAGTGGTCTTTTCGCTGGATATCTTAAATTTTCCCAACTTTGTGAGACATATTCTTCCTTAAAATATGAATGTTATCAATTATAAATTAACAGAATAGCCTTATTGAGGATCCTGGTACCTTTTGGAGACATGTAAATACCTTTAAGGTAGCCATGTTTTCCCAAATGATATATTTCTGGATCACAAAACCAGCGACAATGCTAGTGATATAGCTAATATCTTTGCGGATTTCTTCTCTAGTGTATCCTGACAATCTAACTCAGCTACTCCGGACTATAATAATAGCATCACGGAAAGCATTAATTTACCGGTTATCAATATTAGTTTAACTGAAATTTTTATGCTTGTACTCTAACCGAACCCTTATGCTCTAACCGAACCCTTATCTTTTTTATTTAATCATTCTTTGAGGTTTCGAATCTACCCTGACTACTGGAAGATTTCCTGTATTACGCCTATATTTAAAACTAACCACCGCTATGTTTTGTCAAATTATTGGGGATATCTATCACTTTGGTAATTCCCAAGCTCTTGGACTCTCTTGCAACATCGGCATCTCGATCGGCACTAACTTGAGAATTTAGAGCAATTATTAATGAACAGCAGCAGGGTCGTTCAACTGTGGTCAATGTATTAATTTTTCCGGAATATCTGCTGGGCGCCTTTGAAAGTAACCTCCAAATTGATTGTATTTATACCGACTTTTCGAAGGCGTTGTTAGGGTCAGTTGCCACATTTCGTCCGGAATAACAGCAACATCCGGTGTTTTACAGGGGTTTCACATTCTTGGGCCACTACTATCTTTTTGTTAACAATATTGATCTCCTTGTGAAAAATTCAGCGTTTTTAAAGTATTCAGATGATTTATAGTTGTTTTGTTTGATCCCCAGACAACGTGACTGTGGATTGTTACAGAACGATGGTAATGCCCTATTTCAATGGTGTTGTCTTTACTTCTTCTACTTTTCATAGAAAATAGTTCTATTGTTTTTCCTATTTCTCAACCTTAATATTAAAAAATGTTGCTGTATTTCTTTCGGTAACCGACTTTGGGGTCGTGTTAGACAACACACTACCATTAAATAATCATATCAAAGCACTCATCGAGAGCATTCGGAGCTTCGGTTTTTCTATTCCTATTCATGAAGTGTCTTGTTTTAAATTTTAAAATATTACCATAGATATAATCAATCAGTAATTTACCCTACCTGTGATCTTTTCCTGTATTCCTGATTTCTGTTTTGCGTTATTTAATTGTGCAGTCTATAGATAGGTACTTGTTACCTTACTTATATACATTTCTTTATTAACTAAAATTGCCAATTTTAAATGCTTTATGAAGTTCATCATGAGTTGAAATAGATATCGTCATTATTATTGCTTACATATTTTTCTTCCATTCCGTTCTTTCTGAAAATAACACCACTGATATTGTTACATAGTCATTAGTCATAGCCTGCAGTCAGTTTCGAATTCTAACAAAATATACGTAAAAAAACAGCCACTTCTTCTGTGTAATGTCGCGCTTGGTTCTATCACCGGTATTTTAAACAATACACACGTTGAAAAGAAACAATTACAACTTAAACCTTGAAGGCGCTGCGTCACACTGTGAATATAAAAATTACAAGTCGGAACTGTTATTTTGTAATTTGTTACCTACGTGCTTATTTGGTCTAGTTGGCTTGTTCAGTTTTTCGGAAAATTAAATTTTTGTTGTCGACTGAACTCAAAACCATTATTTCGGAGTACGTTGACATTTCACGCCTTTTCCTTTCACATTTAAGTCGAACTAGTACTCATAGTTCTTAATAGTTGACACTTATGCAGCAGGGGAACCTAATTAAGCACATAATAATAGAATGAACAATTTTTTATTTATCGTATTTTTTGTTGGTGGTGTTTATATTTATGTATCAAAAACTGCGTAAAATAAAATTAAAATAAAGCAGTCATCTAGAGTTAACCATTGCGATATTCCCTTAGAATCAGCAATTTATTAAATAATTAGGAAGTGTATCATGAATGAATTCTAGTTTTGTGTTTATTGTTATTTTTTTTATTTTTAAAGCTAAAAAGCGATAATTTTTTTAAATTAAAAAATTATATTAAATAATTAAAAAGAAGTTGCTCTAGCTAACTACAAACTAATTTTATTTTTTAATTTACGGTAGATATATTTGAAATTGAATGTCAAAAACTTGGTTGTTATGTTTTCAACTCCTAGTTCATAAAATAGCGGAAGAAAAATCGGTACTAAATACCCAATAATTACACAAATATTGGAAAAATATACAGTTATACAACTAACAGTAATACTTTAGACATAGAAAAAGCTTGTAGCAGAAAAGTAAAAGTTACTTATAATCTATCACTCACTCAACCATTTAAAATGGTTACCACAAATAAAGGATTTGAATGTAAACCTAGAAAGTGACGTAATCTGATAGTTTTGCTTATGAAAATGTCTTTCAAATTTGAAATATATATTATTGATTACCTAAACAAACGCAATTGTAATATTACTTTTTGTTAGTAGAAGCGACTTCAAATAGCTTATTGTTAATAGCATTTTTCTTAATAAGAATATCCTGCTCTATTAAGGTATACTACGATTTTCTTTACTTGTTCTTCTATTATAAGCTGTTTGTTGCCCGGTATTAGACATTCTTCGGTTGTTCTTTCCAAATGTTTTCTTGTCTTATTTAAACATACAGGCAACGTCAAATTTTACGGATCTTCCATAATTTTCAAATTAAACTTCGCAGAAGTTTCTTGCATTATTTCTGTGTTTTTTCTTGAGGTCAAATACACTATATAATAGGTACGTTTCACAAATGTAGCTTAGGAAATAGAACTTTCTACTTAAAAATGTCTTCATTATCGTTTTGTTCAGATCCAAAATACAGTTATAACGTAAAAATTTAGGAATCTTGTCTAGTTTTAAAATACTTTTTTGAAATACCTAAGGTCTTTCATTGGCGGGAAACACGATGGCAAAGTCAGAACTCCCAGATTTTGTTTAGTTTCGAAATAGAATATTCTAAACTTTTTTTAGAGGGTCCAAAAGACGGTGGTTAGCTCGAATCTCACAAGTCTTGTTTAGTATCAAAATAGAATTTTCTAGAAGCTCTCCAAGAAATGACACTTTAGTCACAGTCGATAAAATCCCGGAATAATTTTTCACAGGGCACTGGCAATATCGGACTATTAACACGAAGAATTTTTATGGGTTCATTTTATAACAAGCAACTTTTTTTTTAACGACACAACACATCAGATTATTTCTAAAATTACACGCCTACATTTTAAATGAGCATATACAATAATCTTTTTGAATATTCTTAATAAACCGGAAATAGGATGTCGTGTATATTTATAAACATTGCATAGAAACCTACGCAAACGGAACCAAATAATCATTTCTTATTACCTGGAATATTAGTTCCAAAGTAACATTGGGACGCATTGTTTTATTACAGAAAAACTCAACCCAAAACAGGCCTAACCTGGGCTAACCAAAAACACAGTCCGATATTTAAAACACGTTTACATACGTAAGTAATGGTTTGGTAAATGAAATACAAAAAAAAACCAAGATTGAAGCCAAACCCTTTGTAAAGCAAGCCAAATGCACCTATGGCACTACGACTGCTAACGACTTGTTGAGGAGTATTCTCTGATATTTTCAAAAACATCACCAATGGTACTATGCTCTAGTTTCTAGTCTCTATTTGGATGCGAAAAAGCTTCGAAAATGCCAAAATAAGAAACGTCAGCAAAATTGTTCTTTCCAGAACGACAGTAGTGAACGGATGTAGACCCGGAATGAAAACACATTGTATTTTTCGATCGATCGATCGATATATATATATATATATATATATATATATATATATATATATATATATATATATATATATATATATATATATATATATATATATATATATATATATATATATATATATATATATATATATATATATATATATATATATATATATATATATATATATATATATATATATATATATATATATATATATATATATATATATATATATATATATGTATATATATGGTATAAAAAAGTATGGAAACTTTTCAAGATCACGTGTAAAATCGTTTCTGCAAATTATTGCACCGTAAGCATGATTATAATGTAATTTGGAGCGGTACATGTCTATTTTACAAAGGAAATTATTTTTGTTGATTTTTATATTTTCAAATTATAAGAAATTTTCAAACAAAAGTTGGAAATAATTATGGAAACTTTTATTATTTTATAAAAAAAATGTTATAAAAATTTGGTTTAGAATTTTTAGTATTTCGTAGAATAGCCTTTAGCATCTTAGACTGCCTGGCATCTTTTACCCATAGAATCAACCAATGTTTGTAGAGTTTCTGCAGGAATTTGCGATCATTCTGATTTAATAATATCAAACAATTGTTGCTGATTTTTGACATCAGAATGCATTCGAATGCGGCGATCTAAGACATCCCAAAGATGTTCAATGGGGTTTAGATCTGGGGACTGGGATGGCCATTCAAGTACAATTATGTTTTTCTGTCTAAACCATTCCTTTACTAACTTTGATATATGAAATATATATATATATATATATATGTATATATATATATATATATGAAATATATATATATATATATATATGATATCAAAAACATCACCAATGGTATATATCTAGTCTCTATTTGGATGCGAAAAAGCTTATATATATATATATATATATATATATATATACGGATGTATATATATATATATATATATATATATATATATATATATATATATATATATATATATATATATATATATATATATATATATATATATATATATATATATATATATATATATATATATATATATATATATATATATATATATATATATATATATATATATATATATAGTGGTGGAAAAAAGTATGGAAACTTTTCAAGATCACGTGTAAAATCGTTTCTGCAAATTATTGCACCGTAAGCATGATTATAATGTAATTTGGAGCGGTACATGTCTATTTTACAAAGGAAATTATTTTTGTTGATTTTTATATTTTCAAATTATAAGAAATTTTCAAACAAAAGTTGGAAATAATTATGGAAACTTTTATTATTTTATAAAAAAAATGTTATAAAAATTTGGTTTAGAATTTTTAGTATTTCGTAGAATAGCCTTTAGCATCTTAGACTGCCTGGCATCTTTTACCCATAGAATCAACCAATGTTTGTAGAGTTTCTGTAGGAATTTGCGATCATTCTGATTTAATAATATCAAACAATTGTTGCTGATTTTTGACATCAGAATGCATTCGAATGCGGCGATCTAAGACATCCCAAAGATGTTCAATGGGGTTTAGATCTGGGGACTGGGATGGCCATTCAAGTACAGTTATGTTTTTCTGTCTAAACCATTCCTTTACTAACTTTGATGAGTGTTTCAGGTCATTGTCCTGTTGAAATATCCATCGCAATGGCATCTCTTCTTCTGCAAACGGTAGCATTGTATTTTCCAATATCTCTATGTATTGAAATCGGTCCATTTTACCTTGCACTCGAATGATTGGTCCTGTCCCAGACCGAGAAAAACATCCCCAGATCATTACGTTCCCTCCTCCATGTTTTACACTAGGAATTTAGTACTTTGCGTTAAATCTTGCGCCAACCGGTGTTCTTATATATTTTCTGCCATCAGATCCAAACAGAGAAAATTTGCTTTCGTCACTCCAAAGAACCGTATTCCACTTTTCTCTAGACCAAGAAAGATGAGCTCTGGCAAATTCTATTCGGGCCTTTCTATTCTTCTTTGAGAGAAGTGGCTTTTTAATAGCAACTCTTCCATAAAGACCTCCAGCAAGTAAACGGTTCCTTACCGTCCTATTTGTTACTTCAACGCCAAACTGTTCCGAGATTTCATTTCTAATTTGTCTGGATGATTTCCGGGGGTTAAGTTTTTGATATCCTTAGAATAGTTTTATCAATCCTAGAGGTAGTTTTACGAGGTCTTTCCGACTTCGGCGCATTACTTACATCACCACGACTATCATATTTTTGTAATATTTTCGTTACGGCACTTTTAGAAATATTTAAAGACTTTGCAATTACCGACTTTTTTGTCCCCATTTTAAATAAATCCACAATTTTTTCAGTCACATGAAAAATAACGGTGACTTGGCATGATAAATAATTATTTTACACGATATTCGCACTGTCGAATCAAGACTGAATGATTTAGAACACAAAATATAAAAAGTTTCCATACTTATTTCCAACCACAAATTCCTTATCACAAAAAAAAACATAAACAACATTCCTTTTAAAATTGTTAAACGCGATAAAATGTATATATGTGGTATTCCCGCATTTAAGTGAAATTACAAAAACTTTAGCTGTAATGATATAAGCATAATTAAAAGTTTCCATACTTTTTTCCACTACTGTATATATATATATATATATATATATATATATATATATATATATATATATATATATATATATATATATATATATATATATATATATATATATATATATATATATATATATATATATATATATATATATATATATATATATATATATATATATATATATATATATATATATATATATATATATATATATATATATATAAATATATATATATATATATATATATATATATATATATATATATATATATATATATATATATATAGTATATATATATATATATATATATATATATAAATAAAAATATATATATATATATATATGTATATATATATATATATATATATATATATATACGTATATATCGTGTTATATATATATATATATATATATATATATATATATATATATATATATATATATATATATATATATATATATATATATATATATATATATATATATATATATATATATATATATATATATATATATATATATATATATATATATATATATATATATATATATATATATATATATATTATATATATATATATATATATAACATATATATATATATATATTATTGGCCACTCGTTCACTAATAGTTTCACAAAATATCAAAATCGTCTTCGTTGAGTTCTTGTACCAACTGAATTTTATACGGGTGGAAATGGTGTTTTTTCAATATTCTTTGGACACTTGTACGATTCACGCCGGTCTCATTGGCTAATTTTCTTGTACTCAGCGTACTATCCATGGCAACTTGGCCCAATACAAAGACCTCCATAGCTTCATTTACTACAGGATTTTCCATCTGCCTCTTTTTATTCATAAGGGATCCAGTTTCGCGAAATTTTGCTACTAACTCGCGAACAATTTTGCCGGAAAGGTGTTTTTCAGGATGTCGTTCATTAAATATCTGCGCAACCCGATTGCCACATTCATTATTTTTAAAATAAAGTTCGATTATTTCCACTTTTTCTGCAAGTGAGTACACCATAATTATTGATAAAAAATTTAATGATATTGAGAAATTTAAACGCACAAGTTACAGAACAGCTATCTAGCAACTACCGCACCTGATCGTTGTGGCATGTCAAATCATTAAAATCAGCAGTAAACATCTAAAATAACAGGACAAAAATAGCGAATTGGTCGAAGGAATTTATCCTTATCATTTACTCTGATAATTAGTAAATAAACATTTTAAATTTCAATCCTTCATATTTTCTAAATAGCTTGACCGATTTTCAAAACCAAAGCGGGAATGTATAGAGAATAGAAAGCCCTTTTCATTGCGGTACCACTTGACCCCTCTTCCCATTTGAAAAAGTTTGGGGGATGACATTTTTAGAGGGTTGAAAATTTTGCGATCATTTTAAGGGCAAAAATTGTCCCCCTCACAAACAAAATTGAGGTGTTTTTGGATTTTTTGAAAAAAAAATTACCCTGGCCGTTATGCCTTGCGGTACGTTTTCGATGGGCCACTGTATATATATATATATATATATATATATATATATATATATATATATATATATATATATATATATATATATATATATATATATATATATATATATGTATATTTATATATATATATATATATGTATATATATATATGTATATTTATATATATATATATATATATATATATATATATATATATATATATATTTATATATAAATAAACCCGGTATATATTAATTGGACTTCTTTCTTGGGTATAGGTTTATTTGCAAAATCAAACAATGGGATTAACTTGACGTTTCGCCTATCATAGTAGGCTTTCTCAAAAATTGCTCATTCCTTTATTTTTTTTTTTTTTGGTATATATGGCTTTCCTTACCTATCTACAATTAATTTAAAAAACATTTAGTGGTCTAATTATAAAATGACATTTACAATTTTTCTAAAACTGATTTAAAATTGTATACTATTGACAATAATTATTACAAAATTAATAACCTTAGTTTAAGTTATCAGTTATTATATAAGTTTAAGTAGTTAATCGTAGATTTTTTAAAGAATTTCTTTAACGTAAGAAAGTGTGACTACATTGATGCATTTGTGTTTGTGTACTCCAGCCAAGTATTTTAAAAATGTTCTACTTAAATGAGCTATATAATATAGTCTTCTTAATGCATTCATCTTCATTTGAGTCAAATAAACTTATTTTGTCATTTCTCTATCGTTAGATGAAATATTCTGTTCTAATGCCATGAACAGTGTTAACTACTACATAATAATTAATATAGTATTCCAAAACCTGGCTGTTAGGAACGTCGTCGCATGTCGCCTGCTATCGTGGGAATATTATTAGATGACCAATACCTTACACGAGTTAATAATTTACTCTCAAACTTTCATCCGTGAGTCACAATCCTTATAGAAAACGATATTCTAGTTATAGCGTTTCAACGAGTCATATTATCTTGCGATGGTAAAGATCACGAAGCCAACACACACCCACCTAACATCAGAGATCACGATTTCATTCGGTTTAGATACGGGAGAGTTTTTCGTCAGTTATAATATGGTACATCAAACTTTATAGTTATAATATGATGACATAAAACAGCTAATAAAATTAGCTTTATTGGAAGCGTTTTGAATTTTATGATTTTTATTTTTTATATTTCACTAATCAGTAATTAAAAATGAACTTTATTATTATTATTTTTTGATAAATTATTAATGTTATAGCTTTAAGAATGAGGAAATTTATTAAAGACGTACTTTTTGCATCTATTTCCAAAAACAAATAGAATGTAGTAAACTGAAAGTTTATAATATCAAAAACTGCTAACAGTCACCATACAGTTAAATTATCGAAAACTCCCCTATTTTTCATCGAGAAAGAAATCCATTCGGTTTTATTACGTTTAACCTATTCGCTCGCTCTGGTTTCTAAAAAAAGCATAATGGAGACGGAGATTGTTCTTCAGCAAAAACGAGGTTACGGTGCGTCGAGATTAAACAATACAAAAAATTTTAAAAATATTGTTTTTTTTTGTAGGAATGAAACAAGATAATGTTATTAATAAATTCATCCCATTGTTTTAATCATAGGTTTTGCATGTTCTAGCTTTATTTCTAAAAATTTTAGTTTTATCGTAGGTACGGCTAAGAATATACAATATCGACATTTTATGGTTACTTGAATTATATATGTCTAGTAACAGACAGTTCATACAATTAAGTAACGTCGATCACGGTTACTGTTTCGGTGGTGACTACTGGAGAAAATCGGACAACGGCCGTAAGCTGGCGACTAAAAATACTTAATAGTAGAACGCAATAATAACCTGGCACGTCTAAAAAGTTATTAAGAAAATGCGTTTTTATGTTTTCGTATATTAACGACGCCTCGCCTTGTGATACGAGGTGAAGTATTAGTAAAGCGACCACAGTATCATATACCAGTAGTTAGACCTTTATTCTTTGCTGGCGCCAATTTAAACTGACTTCTCCGAATAAAACAAAAGTCAAAAATTAAGCCGTATGCAGGGACTATAACCATGAAAAATTTTAGGGATTAAAACTGGTGTTTAAAAAACTTTTTTTTTACATTTGAGGATAAAAACAAATTTAAAATGTTTTATTTGGAAAAATACCTATTCAATTCGAAAAATAGTAATGTTTATTGCTCAGTTTATTCTTACTATGTTTTCATTACAGAAATTTAGTTTTTTGTATGAAATAACCAACTTTTTTTATATGGTACTCAGTCTATATTTTTAGATTCCTATTGCCATAATATATGTATAGTATGTCTAAACTTTATCCTTTCCGTCGGTTCGGAGAATAAGTTTCAATTAGTATTGCTAACGATTATCATTAATTAGAAAGTTATTAGGGCGAAGATTATTAACTGATTTTTCAATATATGAAAAAACAGCCTAGAGCAAAACGTCTTTTAAGATCATAGTTATCATAAAAACCACGATGAAATTCAGAATTTGTTTTGTTCTTTAATGTTTCTATGAGGTTAATAATTAAATAGAATATGTTTAGAATAGTGGTATTACTTACTCAGTAATCAATTTATCAGAATAACAAAAAAGACATTTATGTATTAAGTGTTTTAAGGCCTAATACCTCAAGTATAATGCCTATTTACTGTTTTTACTAAATAAAATATATTTGAGATATTTTGTATGTGACCATGAAAATGCTTAAGGATTAGAACTGGTGTTTAAAAAACTTTTTTTACATTTGAGTATAAAACAAATTTTAAAAAATGTTTTATTTGGAAAAATCCCAATTCATTTCGGAAACATAGTATAATGTTTATTGTTACTACGTTTTTATTACAAAAAATTTATTGTTTTTATGAAATGTCCAACTTTTTGCATATTGTACTCAATCTATATTTTTAAATTCCTATTGCCGTAATATATGTATAGTATGTCTAAACGTTATCCTTTCCGTCGGTTAGGATAAGCTTCAACTTGGATAAAAACGACGATGAAATTCAGATTTTTTTGGTTAGTAACTTTTGTGTTCTTAATGTTCTTGTTAGGTTAATAATTAACTAGAATATGTCAAGACTAGTGGTATTACTTACTCAATAATCAATTTATAAGGATCACAAAAAGACATTTATTAAGTGTTTTAATGCCTAATACCTCAACTCTAATGTCTATTTACTGTTTTTACTGTTTTACGAAGTATTCAGTGTGTGTTTTTTAAACTGTAGGTAAAGAAAGAAAACAAAAGCCTACTTCATAAAGTCAAGTTTTCAACATGGAATAGAATATAATTTTTTACTTTTTAGTGTTTTTTTAGGTCGGTTTTTTTATTTTTATATATATTTTGATTAAAATGCTAAGGATGTAACACCCGAAGATGCTACTAATAAATAAAGTTGGTTTATCAACAAAACCACCTTATTACAAATGTTTATGTCTAATAACGTAATAATAATAATATTTGATCGTAAGCTAATTTTGTTATTTGCTTGAATCAGCAGTACTTAAAAGAAATGATCAGCATATCTATTAGAACAAGTTAGATGCGACAGGCTATTGCAAAATTGGGTATACACCATACACCGCAAGTAATAATCTAAAATGTATGTATCATTTTAAAATAAATTACATCTTAGTTCCTGTAATACGATAAACATTAAAAAAGGTGACAGAAAGTTAAACAAGCTATATATGAGAGGGAAGTTAATGGAAAATCGAGGGACAAATTGATTTATTAGGATTATGTGGATGTATTGCTATGTGGATACGAGCATAAATAGCGCGTATCCATGTAACATCCAGCAACAATATAATATATTAAAGCCTTTTATATGTATGCAAACATGTAGATGTTAGAACAACATGCCGAATTCGTCCGCTTGCCGAAATAAATACTCAGGTTGCGATTTGTTCGAAGCCAAATAATCGGTTGCCGAAAAAATGTGTTATTTCGGAATCTATGTAAGTTGATTTGGACATTTCGCGAACTGGGCCATTGGGAGTTGCTTAATTGCCGAATATAAATATGATTTTGGCAGTTGTTCATATTTAGTTTTACATTTTGCCGATTGTGAAATTTAGGAATATTCAGACCACGAATACAAATGCAAACATACTATTTATCAAAGAAAACAACATTTATTTCTGAAAAACAGCTTATAACTCAAATGGAAATCTTAATATTATCTATTTATTGCAACAAGAAGAACTATCATGGCATTTGATGTTACATTTAATATTGCTTGAAACACATTTGCACTTTTTATTTTGGCATTGTTTTTTGCAATACCTGTTTGGACCCAGTTATCTTAGCAGTAATCTGTCTTACTGAAAATGACGTTAATGGAATATCTTCTGCCGCTAAAAATTCACTTTGAGACAGCTGCAAGAAAAATTTTTGGTTAAATACGCCTAGAACATTATCCGCAAAAACAAAATATTACTTACCTGAAACTTATTTCTAGCATATATTTTCTCCAAAACTCAATAAGCTGTAGCTAGTTGATAAAAACCATTTTCTTGGGAGATGACGGGTCGTCTGCCTTCGTCAGGAATTTTTACAATTACATTCTGTCGAACAGTAATCGAAGGGAACTTTTTTGCGCTGTAGCTTAACATCGTATCTGCCTGCCTTTTTGATCCATGTGCAGCTCTATTTTTCTCGATTAATGCCATCCGGGCATTAGGTTTACTGAAACAAAATATAGTAAAAGAGAAAAATCCACACAAAACCGGACTCGAAAAAGATATTGTACGCAAGGCCTCGATAGATAAACTTACCCGACATTGTCGACCCCTTCTGTGCTACTTAAATTGTCATTAAAATTCTCTGTTCGATGTTCCAGCTCTGCATTGAAATGTTCAGTAAATCCATCAGAGTGGTTATCTATTGAGACCCCAGTTCATTTCTTTCAATTGAATCTCCATTCTCCATTTCCTTCGGTTTCAGGTTCTACGTTAAAAGAGTCATTTGGATTTGTTACAGTATTTTCCATAATATTTTCGTTCGATAATAATAATTTCTCTATATTTTCTTCTCCTTGCAATTTTTCAACAACTTGTAATGAATTTGTATTATTGAATTATTGTAATGGGAAGTCAGAGTTTTTAAGACCAATAATCGTGGAAACTCCAAATAAAGCCTCATAAGGAGTTCTTTGGATACCTTTGTGATAGGATTTATTTTTTTCATCTGTACAAACCGTAAACCCTCAGACCATTTAGTCGAATTATTTTCATTCATCCAAGTAACTAATACATCTTGATTTGTCCTCTCTACAGATCCTTGACTTTCAGAATAGCGTGGTTTACCCTGAACAATTTTTGCCTCAAACATATATGAAGTAGACATGGCGCACCAATTATACAAAATATGTCCATTAAGTTGTAAGCTACTTCTTCGTCCCTCTTTGTTTTCAAATGTCGAAGAAACACAAATTTGGTAAGGTGATCTTGATAATTCAATATACATTTAAATTCTCCGTCTTTTTCAGACTCCATATCTATGAGATCAACCTGACTTCTTTTGTTAAATTGATTGGATACTAATGGTTTTGTCCTTCTTAAGATTTTTCTTTAGTTGACATTGTAAACATAATTTCAGATATTCGTCAATAATACTTCTAAAAATATTATATTTTATTTAACTCCTTTTGCATTCCGAGTGTTCGTTTGTGTCCAGTGCCGGATGGCTTTTTCTAGAATATTATATAATTCTGACACTGCAATATAATATTTTATAATATCTGATTCATCTTTTCTGGACTAATTTTTCCATTTCCCCAATGCTAAGAATCTCAAATCTGTTTAATCTACGATAATCCAATGAAGTCAATTTTTCATTATTTATTTTTCTCAAAAGACTTTCCTTCACTTCACGTATAATTTCCTCACATTTTTGTTCAGATAAAGGAGAAGTGAAGTTATTGTACGGCTTATCAATATACAATTTCACTTTTTCATAGAATTCAGATTTATTTATGGATGATCTGACTGTTTCCGTTCATGTTTATTTATTAAATTCACACTCAACACATAAAATATCAATACAAGAAAAATATTAGGCTAGTTTACCGCTAGTTATACCAAGACAAATAGGCACACCACTTGCTTCCTTCGTTTACTTAAAAATAACAAGCTGAGACTTGCAGAGACGGCAAACGTGTACAGATGCAATTGATGCAACATATTGTTTCTAAATTGCACAATCGGCAAAATGTTAAACTAAAAGTGATTATCTGCCAAAATAACTTCAAATTCGGCATTTGAGCAACTCTAGATTACTCAGTTCACGAAATGTGTAAATCAGCTTAAACAGATTCCGAAATAGAGCATATTTTCGGCAATCGATCATTTGACTTTGAACATATCGGGAACTGAGTGTTTTATTTCGGCGAATAGGCGAATTCGGCACGTGAGGCTAACATAGATATGAATGAATGAAAAAGTGTTTCAGTTCGAACATCTTTTCTTTGCCTTTGGATATACTTAGAAGAAGCTTGCTGAAGCTTGTCAGCCTTCAGACCATAATAAAGTACTTTTCAAGATAATGTCTATGCTGAACAATACTCTCATGAGGTAAGGTGCTTTGATAAAGGTCATTTTACAGTACCTACATATTTATCTCTTGAATATTTATTTAGTTTCAGTTTGGTATTTAATATTTCTTCGGCAGTGTTACTATGTTGCAACTTTTGTCTTCCTAGTTTTCCACTACTTTAAACGTTTTATTGTTACAAAATGTTGAAGATGTATCCTGGAATGTCTCAAAATATCAGTTGTAAAAACTAATGACAATCGCTAACCATTAAGTTAACAAACGAGCATTAACACGCAATATTTGTTATTAAATATGTAGTATCGTTCTTGTTCTTTTGAAAATATGGTTGTATTTCTTTCGATAAGTAATTAATTAATGCCATTCATTATGATTTATTTATGCATTATTATCTTTGTAACATTTGATTTACATTACACATGGATTAAAATAAAAGAATTACCTAATTTTCACCAATAGTATATTGTTTGTAACTTAACGTTAAATTTGTAAGAGTTAAACCAAATAATACCGAATCAAAAATAATGACATAACTTAAAGGTATGGCTTACATATTCAAAACTATACAATATCTCCTAAATACTGACAACAGGAAAAATATTGAAACCAATGATTATAGAAAATCGGGTGAGAAACCAGATAAAATAAAATAAATTTAATAAAATAATTAAACCATTCATTTATACCTTCAAAAAGCCGAGCATGTTCTACATTTCGGTATACTCAAAAGTATTCTGTTAAATAAAGTTTTTGATTTTAGTCAAGTATAATAAGAAATTGGTCTTACTCGCCAGACACCCAAGCTGTTCAGCCAAGTTTACTGATTTTAATTAAATTTCAAAGGAATTAAAATATCACGAAATCACATTTATTATTTCTTTACGTAATAGCCGTATCATATCTATTTACGGTGTGTGATTGAGAAATGTTTAATTGAATTACACATAAATACCTAGTTATTATAGTGAGTTGAAAGCACACCCTTGAGGAAAATTCAAAAATTTTATAATGAACTGTAATAAGGATTTTACCTAAAATTACAACCATTCAAATAATGTAACGTGGAATTTTATGGTGCTAGTGGATGTAAACGTTTATGATGATCACCTTATGATCTAAGAACCACAGTACCTAACCCTGCGGGGTTTCCGCTCATGGTAGGCTCTTAACTAGCCTATTTCCCAGCCACTACCAATATTGTATCGCTACAAAGGCTTTTACGATACATGATCGTCCCAAGAGGGAAGCCATGCAAGGTAGTATAGCCACACTCGACGACCGAATGCTTAATGTTGGTGATTGTTCATGATTAGACCAATGCAAGTGAATTACAAAATATGTGTGACCCTAGGGGGACTTTACTAACATGGCGATGGTATAGCGATTCTCTAATGAAATACTCACAGAGTAAATTATGTTGTGAATCTCTATAAAAACAAATGTCACTTAGCCTCATATTATGGCATTACCTGACATTGTCCCATCCAAACTCAGTACCAAATTAGTCAAGGTATATTACTTCTCATTAAGAATGGAGATGTTGAGAATTGTGACTAATGTGAAGAGTATTCTATAAAATACAGAAATGTTTATAACTACATATATTAAATTCACGCAACAAACGAATTCAAAACATAAGGAGATGTTTTGCCGAAGTTGGTCAGTTAGTTAATCTGCACCAAATTATATACTTTCTTCGCTCATAATAATGTTAGCTTTTCTTCGTACTACCTTCACATATTACATCAGATGCATCATATATATAGTTATTTATTTAGGTGGCAATCTTGGCATTAAGAATATGTAATTATAATTTCATTATACTAGTTCAGTTTTCGTTATAGAGTTTTTTTTCAGTGCATGTAATAAAAAGTTAGGTAAAAATAAGATTACACAATGCCAAAATGTTAAGATCTCAAGGAATAATTGACTGATATCGCGTTGTTAATTTCTTGCTGTCCAGTTTATATAATAAAAATTACACGGGAAATACATACGTTTTAATTACTGGTAATTATTATGTTTAAACTTACAAATTTATTTTTGGAGTAAATTTATTTTTTATGAGAGACGTACACAATATATTTTCTATGTTTCCCAAATAAAATTTCCTAATTTTGACCTTTTCTATGCAGATGTTCTGCAAATTATGTAATTTATTTAAAATCATACCAGAGAATTTTTAGAATTTTTGATATCCATTCTGCCAACGTCTATACCAAGGGGTCAATAAAAAATTGAACATAGAACATGTTTTAGCTCTAGCTATATAATATAAGCATGGATCCAACGCCCAATACTTTCCATCAGAATATAAATTATATTTTTTAACATCAATATAGTAAGAAAAATGCTAAGGAATAGTAATTTATTCAGAGGGTTTTTCAGTTAATCACTCGTATTTTTCCAATAAGGAAACGAAACAAAGGATTTTTGCTCGTCCTAGAGTCGTTCCAGTCAAAAACTAAATTAAACATAGATTTTATAAAGCTTGCATAGAGACTCTAACTATCTAGTTAAGAAATTATTTCTTAGTGTATATTATTGATTGTTCTGAAAATAATAATTTTTGAGAAATAATAAATAATAACAACGGTTTCCATTGTGTTTTATTGTTTTTGTTTTGTTTCAGGTAAATTCCAGAGATGCTTGCAAAAACTTAGGTAAGACAATATGCTTCAATATTTTCAAATACATGTCTAAATACATAATATATAACAAAGTATCTAGTATTTGGCGATGAGGGATTAAAAGAAGTCAGTATGGATTCGTCCATCACTCTGGTCCTGTATTCCATAACAAATTCCCTTTTATCTCTTATTCTGGGCGTGATTATTACTACAAAAAAATCTAACAAATTTCAGGTTTTACTTTACTGCCATAGGGGCAAATCTGATGAGTGACATTAGGTTGGGTTTAGTATCTCTTATACGTTAGGCCCGTCACTGATTCTGTTTATATTTAAAACAAAGTCGTATAAATGTCTAAAGATAAACTTGAAAGTTTTGCTGTAATCTACCTAGTAGAGATATGTGTGTAAGTTGTCTGGATTTTAAGGTAAATTCTACAATTGCCTCGTGGTTTTGTTAAGAAAAAGTACAAAAATGATATTATTTAACGTTTTTCTTTTTAAATATATTCTTTAACGCGTACCTCTAAGTCTAAAATACGAAGAAGTTAAAAGTAATATACTCATAGTCTGACCTTAAATATTTATTCACTAATGAAACTATAACTTTATTTTCACCACAACTCGCCTCAACCAACGTCTGACGTTTTCTTGAGATGTAGGTATAATAATGGCGTAATTTCATTTTCAAATAATGAGAAAGTGTAAATACACATACAGTATCAAAGTTTAAATTATGTTGTTTTCAGTTTATCTGAGCCAGAATTGTAACCGTCAATCACTTCAGAAATTAGAGATGAATTTGGTATTTGCATGAATAACTTGGTTGAACAATCATCTGGGCAATGGGTCTTAATGGATTTATACTGTTTAAGTTAGAACAGTTAGAAAATGTGCGATATAGGAGCGGAAGCAGCGATACTTATGATAGAATACTTTTTGTCTTTTAAGATGGTTGAGGTTTTTTTCCAAAACTTTATTTATAGAAAAGATGTAAGCTGTGCCTGATCAATTTTATAACTGTTTTTGACGCATGCCCTAATTATTGGACGCTTAGAATAAGTTGAATCAAAATAATTAAAATTCGCAGAAAAATGTAAATAATAGTCACATTTAATCCATTAAGATTGATCTAATGTGTCTTGAAATTAATGTTTGTATAAAATGTTTTAAAAACCAGATGGCATATTATGTAAAAAGTATATATAAGGAGTTTCATATCGTTTAGGAGGCTTTTAGGGTCACAAGTTTGATTTTAATAATTATTTGAATATTTAACAATTTGTATTGCTAATTTTGAATGCAATAGATAGCTTTTATATAAAATATTACTTACCGTGGTTCTATATGTACACCGATTACTTCCAGTAGACTTGACTAAATTTTTCAAGTAATATTTAAGGTAGTGCAGGGTTTATCCCCGGGCACATTGAAAATCGGGTTAGCCGCCATTTTAAATATTTTCACTCTAGATAGTGCAAGGCTTATATATTGCCTTACAATTTGGTGTATTCATTATTGTAATTAATCAAAAAAAAGTAACCTGGAGGGACCCCCCTCGTTAGGCTATTTCGATAAATAAAATAGATGATTATTAAACTTAGTGAGTGTTGATCTCGGTGTTGACAATAATAAATAACTTTATTTTGTACACAAATTATACACACACAATTATACACAAAAAATAGAATAAGAGGTGAGTGGTGTCAAATATACAATTTGGAATGGAGGCTGTGAGCGTCAGTTTCTTAATATTTGGTAGACCAATCATGACAATAAGACTCGGAAGTTGAAGAATTTTAAAGAAATATATGAATAATAAAGTTTTTAATTTTTTGTATATATTTTATATATTTTTAGGAACACATTTAAAATTTTTGGTAGATTTTGATTTTTGATAGATGAACTAGGAAGAAGTGCATAGATGGAGCAGGTTTTTTTTAAATATAAAAAATAGAAAAAAATATATATTTAAAAACACATTGAATTTTTTGATAGATTTTGATTTTTGATAGATGAACTATATAGTATAGATGGAGCAGGTTTTTTCCCCCTAAACCCTATACATGCATTACTTTCCGTTACGTCGCGGATATGAAATTCGGCGCGTCTCCCTCCATATATCTAAATTTAGAAGGTTTCATACTGCAGCCATATGTAATTCGACGTTTTGTATCCTATGTGAGATTTGTGCTTGGAGGGTACTAGTTACTTAAATGGGTCGATAAGACATAATAATTGTTGGTTACCAAAATTTGTAGGTTATGTTGTTTTCTTAGAACTATTATCATTTATTAAAAAATGTAAAAATTAAAAATGTATAAAACAATAAAAATCATAAGTTCTCATACTTCAATAAATTTGGTTGCATAATTACTGTATTCTATTTGTGGCGCGGGTGTTACGATATGTACCTACATATATAGTGAAGTTTGTTTCGTTTAATTTCAAAAATTAGCATAATTGGGGAAGGCAGTTAGAGCGGAATGATAGTAGAGGCAACAGAAGCTGCCTACAAGGCAACGAGCCGTTACATAAAGTCGTTAACGGGTTAACGTCATTAATCCCTATAATAGAATCGATATTAAAATATATATGTATTCGAATTTCGGGATTGCAAAGTTGTAAAAGTTCATAGATAACAACAAGTATTCATCAAATTTAGAAAATAGTTTTACCGAAAATACAGCTAAATAGATTGTATGTAGTTCGAAAACGAGGATAATATCTACAAACACGTATAGCCCAAACCTATATGTGTAATCACTTGTTATTTTATTAAAAAAAATTAAATGTTTGTAATTATACAAAAACAGAATAATAGACCTGGAATCTGTTAAAGCATTTCAAAATTATCGCGGAAACTCTTACGTACAAGAAGATTTAAAATTGCACCATTTCCCCATTTTAATTTTTTGAATATGCCTCTATGGAAGCACTCCGATACTATCTTCAAAACTTTCTGAGAAATTCATCCGAATTGCACAAAACAACCCAGAATAATCGGTGTACATACATAGAAAAATACAACTCGAAGTGATCACCCCTTACAACTCGAAGTGATCACCCCTTTTTGAAGTAGCTTAAAAAATTAAGTAAGTTAAAATACCGAAGACGGATGAGTGAGAGTGGCCTCTAGTGCTTGCGCAGGTCAGCTGAGCGGAAATCTAGCTTACTTACGAAACCCACCGGAAGCATGTTAACTTTTTTTACTCGACCTTTGAAAAGCAGGGGCTTATCAGTTCGACTCCATGTATTTTTTTTATGTATGTACACCGATTACTCCGGGATTTGTTTAACTAATTTGAACGAATGACGCATTCAGGATAGTATCGGTGTGGTCCCATATATATACTAATCATTTTAATTTTTGACAATGTTTATTGTAGATTCTCTATTAATATGTATATAGATAGCTACAAATTTTGTATTGTACATCGTGATTCTCTATTAATATGTATACAGATAGCTACAAATTTTGTATTGTAAATCGTGATTCTAGCAAAATTCTGGTAAATGTTTATTTAATTAGGAATGTCCAAAATTTTAACCTAGGTTTATGCCTCAAAAATGTTGACAATAACATTTATAAATAGAACTAAAAGGTTAAAAAAAATAAAACCGGCTTCAAAAAAAGCACCTAACACTATAAAATAATATTTTATTCCATCTTAAAAATTTGAGTTTTATGAAGTCGAAGTCGAACTAATTCTTAGTCACTGTCAATGTTAAGCGGAGTTTTGTGAAAATATAAATTAAATGTACTTCAAAATGTTAAATCAAGTTTTTTTGCATTAAAACAGTTTATTGGATTGGCTAAATACTGCAGAACTCATCGAAATTCTGTCGCTGCACAAATGCACAATACAGATATATAAATTAATTCACCAGAAATAATTTGAAACTTTATTAACAAATTTAAACAAATGTTAGCATCTGTTTCGTACATAGTTCGCTAGACAGTAGCTTCTCCAGACGTCACGAGATGTAACGTCCGAAAAAGCTACTGTTGAAGGGGTTGTAAAGAATTGTTTTTATTTTTACATAATAGTGTTACAAGCTATTTACGTTCTAGTTTTGGTGGTGTGAGGTATCGTTTAGTTATCTTCTTGTTATATTATTGGATTTTTAAGGACAATCCTGTATACATAGCAGTTAAAGAAATCTACAAATTTTGTTCGCAGTTTTGATGGTTATACCAACTAAAATATAATTACTATATATATATATATATATATATATATATATATATATATATATATATATATATATATATATATATATATATATATATATATATATATATATATATATATATATATATATATATATATATATATATATATATATATATATATATATATATATATATATATATATATATATATATATATATATATATATATATATATATTGTGCCGATCAATAAAATGTCGATTTTCTAGTTTAAAACGTAACCAGTGGGAACTGTTGAGTTCTACCTTAAAACTCTTACGGCCATTTGAAGATTAATTAGTTCGAAAGACTCAATAATCTCTAATGGATTCCAATGGTGGCCACAAAAATATTTTTATGGAGTCGGCTTTATATGGTGTGGGTACAACAAAAGAAACCGTATTTGAAATAAAGTTTGAGGATATTGAAACCAAACAGCTAATTTATATCCAGATATAAATTAGCATTTTTTCACAAACCAGTACCTTTTTTACTTGTAAACAGGCTGTTACATATGAACTTAAAAAATCACAAAAATGTACTGAAACTTTGTAAGATGTAGCCAGCAAAACACATTTAGAAGCTAGTGATGATAGCAGCGAAGAATCGCTGTCAAAAATTGCAAAACGTGAAGGATAAATGTAAAAAAGAAAATAACCACCCCGCCAAGTTCCAATACATGCAATGCCAATCTAGACGCGGAGCTGAAACTACTGCTAGAATTAGAAAAATATTTGAGTGACTTATTACAAGAAAAACAATCTGATCCAATTATGTGGTGGAAAAACATCAACACTTGTCGCCTAGTTTGGCTGAGGTTACCAAAGGGTATTTTAATACTCTAGCAAATGTATATTCTGAGTGTAGCAGTAGATTCTGAAATTGGAAATATCTACGAAGTTAAACGTTTCAGGTTAACTCCTCAAAATACCGAAAAATTGTTGTTCATTCAACCTTACTTAAAAAATACAAATTGTGACTACTGAGTTTATATAATAATTATTATTGTTGTTCAATTTGACTATTTAGCAATTCTGTTTTTGCTTATATAGTTTGCTTCAAAGTCCTATATCTTTAATGTCATTTATTTTACTTGTTCCATCAAATAAAACAATTTTTAAACTACTGCCTAGTTGTGCTGTATAATTATTTATCAAAAATGATTTTTTACTACAACATACAAATCGGGCCGGAATTCATAAAAATTACGGCCGGAGCCGAAGTCCAGTGGAAAGACTGGACCGGCCAGATTTGATACTTTGGCAAGACGACCGTTCCATCTCTAATCATTATAGATCTATTTTATCTAATTTGAAATTCTTGTAAAAAGTTTATATTTTAGTTGGTATAACCATCAAAACTGCGAACAAAATTTGTAGATTTCTTTAACTGCTATGTATACAGGATTGTCCCTAAAAATCCAATAATATAACAAGAAGATAACTAAACGATACCTCACACCACCAAAACTAGAACGTAAATAGCTTGTAACACTGTTATGTAAAATGTAAAAATAAAAACCATTCTTTACAACCCCTTCATCTATCCTTGTTTACTAACCCGCCGCGAAATGTTTCATTGAACAGTAGCTTTTTCGGACGTTACATCTCGTGACGTCTGGAGAAGCAACTGTCTAGCGAACTATGTACGAGTTGTTAACCAACTATAGTGCAGATGTTAATACACTAGGTACGAAACAGATGCTAACATTTGTTTAAATTTGTTAATAAAGTTTCAAATTATTTCTGGTGAATTAATTTATATATCTGTACATTTACAACATTTATTAGAAATTTGCTAGAATCACGATAGCAAACATTATATATATACAAAATTTGTAGCTATCTATATACATATTAATAGGGAATCTACAATAAACATTGTCAAAACTTAAAATGATTAGTATATATATGGGACCACGCCGATACTATCCTGAATGCGTCATTCGTTCAAATTAGTTAAACAAATCCCGGAATAATCGGTGTACATACGTAAAAAAATACATGGATTCTAACTAACCCCGTACTTTTCAAAGGTCGAGTAAAAAAAGTTAACATGCTTGAGTTTGTTTTTCGGACTAATTAATCTTCAAATGGCCGTAAGAGTTTTAGAGTAGAACTCAACAGTTCCCACTGGTTACGTTTTAAACTAGAAAATCGACATTTTATTGATCAGCACAAATATATATATATATATATATATATATATATATATATATATATATATATATATATATATATATATATATATATATATATATATATATATATATATATATATATATATATATATATATATATATATATATATATATACTTATATATATATATATATATATATATATATATATATATATATATTAATACACCTATTCAACTCTAACTTTTCTAACATACATAATGTTGAGTTCCATCTAGTTGGAACATCCCGCATAACTTTTTTATAAGGAAGATTGTATTTAATTTGCATTGTACTCAGTTTATCACAAGTTAGTAAAGAGTGATTAAAATAAGTAGCTATTCGTTTTGGCACAGCAATCATATCGGATACAGCATGTTGTCTTTACCACCAACTGCAGAGCATGTATGAAACAATTTCCGCCGCTTATGTTACCATCTTTGCAACCTTTCATTATATCTGCGCCACTCTCACGTTACATTAAATGGATAGTATCTTATTGTTTCCAGCACAATAAATATATTTTCCAACTTCGAAATTTTTGCATAAATCGCAGTTCCTGTGATACCTTGAAAGAAGTCACAATTTAATATGAAGTTTTCCTTTTGCCGATTCCTGGATATCCAGTGTCCCGTTACGCTGACAAAACTCGCGTTTTGGTTTGTGCATGTCCAACTGATATTAATGAAACTCACTGGCATTCTTTTAGGCTTATATCAATTTTTTCTAAAGTTCTTTCATAAATGTGTGGTATAATATTATAAAAAATTACATTTCATTCTATTGAGGGGAAATACTTTCAAATAATCGGCGGAATCCTGTATTTTCCACAATGAAGTAGGGCTGGTTGTCTAAACAAATCACTGCAGCTTTTTGTAGTGAATACGATGAGCTCGGTGATCGTTTATGTCCCAACTTTTTTTCTACTTTTAAATTGCTCTAACCGAGCATCTTAGTTTCCTGGACGCTTTTATTAGTTTCTGATTGTCTAACTTCATTTATTTGCTGTTTTTTTTTTGGAAAAATAAGTAACATGCTAATTTGGGTGAGATATCTTTTAGATGCCTTGGTAAAGGGGAAGAGGTAAAGTTTCACCTCCACACGAAAACTTATTGTCATCATAGATTACGAAAAAAGTACATACTTTACTTTTAGTGAATGTCATTATCCGATAGCAACCACAATGTACAATTTATGACAAAGACCACTGAAACCTGACACGCAAGCGATACTTAACTATCATTTTAAACTAAGTATCTTCTTGTTGGTTATTATCAGGGATATACAGAAGAAGGCCTTGAATTTTTTTTCTCGTTGAATGATGTCACGTACATCGATTGTCAGATCGTGTTCTTGCGTTGACATAGTATAAGTAAGTGACAAGAAATGATTGCAGACGTACTTTGGATATTTTTTGGAAAGTACTGGAGTCAGAAATATGGAAAAAGATCATATTATATAGTGATGAGAAAGCTAATTGATAATAAACTCACACATAATCGATCTATAAAAAATGTGTTTAAAAATGTATTTTCATCTTAATTGGAAATTCTCGGTATTCGGTCCTGTAGCTCAGCGGGATGTTTTGCTTTCAATAATCTGGACCAATACGAGTCCGTTTCATCCCTAATAAGTTTTCTAACTACGTAAAATAAAGGAAGTTTTCAATTCTTATTTTGTTAGGTATTTACATTAATTACTCTGAAGCACTGTGTGCAATTTGGGTGACTCAACGTCAAATAATTGCGTATATTTGGGACACCTTCTATATTATATTCGAGACAATATTAGCATATGAATCTATATTTAGAATCATCTCAGTGAGCTCCTCAATTTGTTACCTATAACAATAAATTATAAAAATGCATTTTTTTATGTTGGACAAAATGGCGTGCTACTTACGCCATTTTGATTTGGCTAAGAACACTCGCAGGATATAGACGAATTCTTTGATGCCCCACTCATGAAAATCGGCGCAGGCGTTTAGTCTGTAGGTGATAAGAAATAATGTGTATATAATACATATATACTTACATATATGACTGTTAAACATATTACCATCCTTTACATGCGCATGCAAAAGAGCACTGCTCGGTCCTCGTCGGATAATCCTGTACAACGTACATTTATAATATGGACATTATTGGTAAAATATAATTGTCGAAATCAGTTCCAATACTACAATAAATGACTTTATTCTCAGCACTAAATATTTCTTATCTCATTAAGAGAGATATTTGGCGGGAATGGAGGTGGGTGGGTGAAGTCAGCTTGTATTGCTGATTTTCTATAAGTATGTATAGGTGACGTTTAAATATTTATAATAATAACCAGATTTTAACTCTTAGTACCCATCACCATGCAAACGAATATCAATCATCAAAATGTTTGCAGACTTTGGTAAATAGAGATAATTTTTAGAATTCCTTATATTTTTTAACTCAGGTTTGTCAGTGTTCAAAAAATATCAACGACTTTTAAAGAATGGGGATAAATGTTCTTTCCAATTTATTATTATGTTTTTCTATAATCTAATTCTATATTAGATATCTTTAGTTAACAAAACATAGAATTCTGTCAAATTATATGTTGCCTACTTAAAAAAAGGCGAGTTAGATGACCAATATCCCGTAACGTATTCCGAATTCAAATGAAGCGTGGTATTGCATTTTTGTTAACGCCTCCATGCCGGAACCCACTCTGTCTGTGTTGCAATACAGTCTGATTCGGTGTAACTACACGCATTTTAATAACACAATTAAAACATTTGACAGGATCATAAACACTAGTTTTGGCATCGAGGCTCGTTAAAGTTGTCATTGTTCAAAACTTTACGTCGGTGATTAAGGGTGGAATGGCCTTTTGGTGGCAGAAAAATTCAAAATTCTAATACGTTTTGCTTTTCCGCAATTAAACCAGTTGGATGTTGAAATAAATGACCGCTGGACTGTAGTGATTTATTTATGAAAAATTATTTGTCGGTTTTTGGCTCGGTGTTTAGTAAATATTTATAAGATTTCAAAAATGTGTTAAAACAGTTTAATGGAAGATTATGAGAAAAATAATAAATCCTATGAACGCATGTCGTATGCAGATAGGGCTGGCGCGAGGCATGAGCAAGAGGGGAAAACACAGCTAATGCTAATCAGGCAACACAAATCACGACTCAGGCGCAACTTAAGATATATTTTTTATTAACTTATAGAAAAGTTTAATAGTTTTTAAGATAAAATTTAAAGTTTCATTTTTTAAATATTCAGATATATTATATAAATTGTTTTTCGGTCAATTTAGTTTCGGTCAGTTGGCCCTATACCCATATTTATATATTTTACGATTCGTTGTTTTTTATTTACATCCACAATAGGTAACTGGCATTTTTTTAAAGCACGAAAACGTTCTAGACAATATTAAAAAAAGAATATCTCCATAGTTTGGAATAAAAATCTTTATCCGTTAATTAATTGTGGTTAGTTCCGCCGCGGCATGACGTCAGTTCGTGCTTTTGTACTTTTACATTTAACTCGTAATATTTGAAATACGGATAGGAATAAATAATTGAAATTGGACACGATTTTGATCCAGTCTTGGGGCTTTTGAATAATAAAAAAATTATTGTTTTGGTAGTTTCGGTTTAGGAGATATAGAAGATATGATGGTGTTACTATACGATTCACTGTTTAAGTAATAGATGTCGACAAACTGAATCCTATTTAAAATTACCGGGATCAAAAGTTGGGAAATATTTTTTTTAAATTAAGTCAGAAATAGGATATATTTTACGCTCTCTAGCAGTTAAACCATTGCCCTGTTTGGCAAAAGCAAAAATTATTCTGAATGGTGATATCTAGGAAAGAAAAATACTAAATGCTTTTTTGTTTAAAACCATAATGTTAACAGGGGCAGCACGATGTGACGTCATAGCCAATTTGTATGTATAATTGCATTTAAAATTTAGTTTTCAGGTATATAAAAAAACCTTTTTTTGTAAGATAAGTATTTCTTAAAGTCGTATTTTTTTAATTACGCGCGTTGTTAGCGAATTGGTACCATTTGCTTTTAGGGTGCTTCTGGTGCTCCCCGGCCGTGCGCCTCTATAACATGCAATCTATCAACGATATTACAAAGGCACTGAACAAAGACCAAGTCACCTTAGAGGGTGCAAGTCCATTGATAAATTAACTTTCTTTTCAAAAATTTGAAGATAGATTTACGTAAAGAAAAAGAGTCTGCAAATTATTGATAATTTGAAATATCACTTAGGGATTTAATGACCTCAAAGAAAATGAGAATTATCTTGGCTACATTTCTTGACCACCTTTATAAAGCACGAGTGGTTAGATGCCAAATTACTGCTAAAAATTAAAAAATATATATACCCTATAGAACTAGTGGTTAGTATCGCCAACAACAGATGCTTCTACAAGCAATGGAATACACCTGACATTATCAAATTTTGCAACAACTAATTTTTGTTATCTTGCATGTAGTTCGCTTGTCGCGTTTTTGTAATTTTTTTTATATGTTCCCCTTGTTATTATGTGATAAAATTTTAGACAAAGTACCAATTTAACTTCAATTTTTTTTTTAATTTAACTATTTTATTTACAGTTTGCATATGGTTTTAACATGTATTAAAAGACAGAAAAATATTTTTACGTCCTTTACTTGATAATCGTAATCCTAATCGTGATGTACGATTGTAAGGTTTCTAACCGTAATCGCAGTCGCTAAGCATTATTACGCCAATCGTTTACGTCCATTTACGTCAAACTATTTTTCTTTTTGTGTTTTTCGGTATTTTGATAGATACTTTTTTGAAATATAGGTTGTAAACGGTTATATTTAGTTCCAACGACAAATTTATCACCCATTGTTGTACCACAAATGTGTACTTTCTGTTTAAGTTTCGTTTTTGTTGATTAATTTTTACGTTAAACGTTTACGGGAGTTCCATTGTGTTCTCAGCGTAATCGTATAAAAACAGTCGTTTCATCCGTAGATAATATGTTTATGCGTTTCATCACTCAGAAAGTAAAGCCTTGATAGAACTTGGAAGAAAGACTCTTCCCTGCCGTTGATGGATATTAACAAAAATAAATTTTGTTAGGCTAAATTCTGGGGCAATTATTAATGTGATTATTTCCGTCTAAGTAAAGTAAATAATGAAAAAAACTTTAATAAAAATTATTTGTATTTGTAGAAATAGATCGCGATTGCAGACCTTACTAGGTATTTTTTAAGTATGTACAGGTCTTTCATTTCTTTCATTTCATATTGACACAGAGGTTGACATCTACTTAGATCTTTTACTATTATGGGGGATACAAGAAACCTATAAATACAAAAGTTGTAGGATTTTTCTTGTATTATTTTTTATGAATATTAAATTTTTTTAAAAATCGCAAAAAAGTTGAAAAACGTACAAAACGTGTATTTTTTATATATACTGATCCGATATAATATGTATTAGAAGAGAATGTTCCCCCAATTTAACGCAATGTCTTATGGCAGGGAGTTTGTCAATTTTCTAGGTTGTCTTTAAAAATAAAAGTATCACACCTAGTATATTTATAATTAGCAAGAAATGCCTATTTAATGAAACAATAACAACAGTTTTCGAAAAATATAAGTTGGGTTTAGTCGAGTTTAATACCTAGAAAAACATATTTTCAGAAGAAAAAATGTGTCTACGGATAAGTGTGTGTGTATGTAAAGAAAATGTTGCCAAATGGTATTTGCACCAAAAATAGTCTAGATCAGTGTCATGGACGTAGATCTTTAATATTTTTAAGGAGATTCTGAAAATCAGTCAAATCGAAAACAGAAATAATTGGCGCAAATGTTCTAACATTGAAAAATTATGAAAGCCATTGATATAGATATATATATATATAGATTTGATTTGTTTTTCGATTAAATATACTTAAAAAAAGTAATATTTCGAAAAATGTAGAAACCTAACCTAAAAATTATTTTATTTGTTGAATACAACATAATTTTTGTCCACTAAGAGTGGCCCAAAAAAGATGAGCAGAACAAGAAAAAATATTATAAAACGATAAAACGAGTCGAACTTCTTCTATTTTTTTTGTGTATAAAAACATTTATTTCAGCTAATAGCTATACAGGATAGCCTTAAGAGGATGTAACAGTCACGTGAAAATGAAGAAAAATTGTATTTCAGAAGTATTTTACTTACTTAGAAAACATTAAAACACGTCAAATTTCTTTTATTTTTTGTTTATAAAAATATATTTTTTCAACGTTACAGAGTAGTCCTAGGATGATGAAAGAGTCGTCTGAATATAAATAATACTTCAGAAGCATTTAGTTTGCTAAGAAAATAGTAACACAGTTCAAATTCCTATATAATTATTAAATAATTCTGTAGGTCTTTAGCTTTTTTAACAAACGGAGTAACCGAGTCAAATTGCTTCTATTTTTTTGTATATAAATATGTTTTTGTCATTATACAGTGTAGCCCTAGAAATATGAAGCAGTCCCCAAAAACCGAAAATATATTTTGTTGTAAATCGGTTAGTTAAATAAAGACAATCCGTAAAACAGTGAAAATGTATTTTCTCTTTTTGCATACATAAGCAATTTTTCTTTTGTGTGCGCTGAATCTAAGGGTGTGAAACAGCTCCTTAAAAACAAAATTAAAATTTTAATTAAAAAGGCAGGAAAATACCACAACTTTATTATATTTTTTGCATATAAACATCAACTTAAAAAAACCATTAACGTACATACATACAGTGGGACCAATAAAGTCCTGATCATATAGGTTTTTTTTTTATAATTGACTGAAGTAAAATTTGAATTGGCAAAAAGATTTTGCATAAAAAATAACTCCTACCTAATCCTACCTATCAAATGTAATGCCTTTTTTTTTCAAAAAACTGCACATTTTCTCAAAATTTGTAAAAATGGTAAAGGACAAAGCTGTTAATTTTATATCTATTTGTCAAATTTCGGCACTATCGGTTGACTTTTCTCATTGATGTTTTATTTTACCGAATACAAGCATAAATTAATTAATTCATCGCCACATTTTACATTTTCTTAATTAATTTATTATTCTAAACGTCATTTTGTGAATGAAAATATAAAAGGGCAAAAAATGCGTCCAACTTAATGCAAAGTTTATTCAGTTTGCACAATTTAATGTAAAATAGTTTTAAATTGGGTTATTTTTTAAGTTAATATTATTTTTACGTTTTCGCTCGCATTTTAGTAGAGACAAAGCTGAAAAAAAAATTTTCCTATTCACATATATCCTCTTTCTAAAAATAAACAGAATATTTGTATTAAATTACTTAAATAACCAAATAAAGCTTACATTATAAAGTAGCCTATAGAAACAATTGAATAAATATTTCACCTTACTATTCTATTAATAATAGTGCAGTGATTGTTTACTTCAGGTTTGTTTACATTAGGTAACATAGGTAAAAAAGCCTTAAATAAAAAAGATGACAAACATATTAAGTCAGGCAATTGATTTGAAATTTGGCATATAGTGAGACAAATCACGTAAATAACTTTTTTATTGTCATTTTGTATTATTTGATTATTTGTCTACTAACAAAGTACGCATTGGGTACTATGTAAGGGTTATAAAAATTTAACATCAATACAAGTGTGTAGCTGTGCTGAGGTTGCCTATTCAATTAATAGAAAATCGATAACGCATTATATTTTTATATTTATTTTATTTGACAGCACAGATCAGCACCAATTCGAGATTCCGAATAGCAATAGAAAAAGCAATTTTGAGCAAAAACCACTAACACATTATTTTGTAAGCGGCAGTGGAAACCGCGGCGCGACTTTATTTGGCAATAGGAAGAATCGTCAGCGTCGACAACTATTATTCATGATAATTTGGAGGATTTAGTGATAAATTAAATAAATCGAATATGTTCAAGCCTGTATTTAAACACTGCCGGAAAAGGTCATAAACAAAAATTAATATATATATATATACTTTTGTTTCATGACACAATCTAGTTAAATAATTGTGTCATCAGTCATCTTATGAGGGTTTTCCACCAAACGGACAGTTTTTCTGTTTCAACCAAATAGACTTCAATTCAGTTCGAGTTTTTTTTTAGTTTACGCTCATTTCTACTAGAGAGTCAAGTCGATCGTATGCTCTAGACAATTTCCTTCAAGGACATCACGATGATCATTTTTATCTAGAAGAGAAACTGTTGGTACCACACAACTGATGAAAGAGCTTCAGAATGATGATATTTAGCTGCTAGAGACACAAACTACACACTGGAGTGATCGTTCCACAGGTTCAGCTTCGAAAACCCTGTTACGACTTCCTCTAAATGAAAAGGCCATCGCGCATCGGTCCGAAAACCTCACTAAATCATGCGGAGTGTACAGAGCAGGGACGTAATCATGCATTTAACAACTAACCAGGTGACAACCAGCTAGTGGTACCGATCTACCTAGTTACCTGAGTTACCTTAATTTGTTTTTGTTGGCTCTGCAATAAAACAGCGTTGCAAAAATGTTAAATACTTGATTAATTCATATGAAATGGTAGTTTAAATTAGGTGTTTTAAAGAGCCACTGTATTACGCGCGATTGGCTCGGTAATAAAACAGCGCTGTACTAATGAGTTCGCGCTTTTTTAACAGCACTCTTCCATCTGGTGCTCTTTTTTTTCAGTTGTTGTTAAAAATTCCTTTTTTTGAAATCGCTCTTTTTTTCTTATAGCACTTTTTTTGACAACCGCTTTTATTACGCACCATATTCGTCTAGCGCTCTTTTATTACTGCACTTTTACTTGGCGCTCATTTTGTACAGCGCTGTTTTATAGAGCCTTTTCAAAGCGTTTTATTACAGAGCCAATCGCACGTAATACAGGCACTCTTTTGTAACACAAATAAAAAATAAACTACTATTTCTTATGAATTAATCAACTATTTACAGCACTGTCTTATTACGGAGTCATAAAAAACAAACTGACTGATACAGTTTATTAGGGATATTTTTGATAGGTGAATCGTTATAATTAGATGGATCTGTACCAGATTAGCGCTTGGTTAGTTGTTAAGGAACTTGGTGTTCTGCCGAACAAAGAGTATTGATGGTGATAGTAAACGAACGGTGGCAGCATACTAGGGGTCATATAACATGTTTTCCGTCAGTTTATGTGTCTGACAGTTCGCAGCATAGCTAAAAAGCTACTTACCCGATTTACTTCAAATTTTGATAAAAAATTTAGGGTCATACGGGGATGACTTGGCAACATTTTGGTAAAAATCCAATATAGCGGAACAAAATGGCGGCTTAGCGAATTGTTAAAAAAATATTACTTAAAGATTAAGTATCTGATTTACCTCAAATTTTGCACAAAATTGTAGTTTTGCATAGGTATGAACTGGTAACATTTCAATGCGAATCCAAGATGGCAAAACAAAATAGCGGCCCAATAAAATATTTAAAAAAAATAGCCTGAAAAATCTACTGATTAGACTGATTTCAAATTGTGTGCAAGAATTTAGGGAAATTTGGAGATAAAGTGGAAAAATTGTGGTACGATTTCAAGACAGCGGAAGAAAATTTCGGAAAATAAAATATTTAAAAAATCAACTTTAAAAGTTTTTTTATTTAATTGACTTTAATTTTGCACAAAAATTAGATGTGATACAAGGATAAACTGGTAATATTTTCTATATGTTCCATATGACAGTACAAAACAGTAATCTGATCAAATTTTTAAAAAAGTAGTGTAAAATCCTTTTATTCAATTTATGTATGGCATAAGAAGAAACTAGTAAAATATTGATTCGAATCTAACGGCGCCAAATAAAAATGTTTAAGAAGACAGAGTATAGATGTGCTACTAAATGTGCGGAACTAAATTGGGTCACACTTTAGTATTGCTAATAAAATAAAATATTGATAACGAGGGAAGTACTGATAAGAAATTCAGATTTTTTATGTTTTGTTAAATAACAATTAATTGACTTTTTAATCGGGACACAAGTGGCGTTAGTGACATTTGTCACTTATAGTCAACTCTCTTATGCCTGTGTACGACGCAAATCTCTAATATTTAAAAACATGGTTTTAAGCTTCCTTTCATAATCCATTGTCCATATATTGGAGTTGATCATGAGGGACAACCTGATTTGTATCACACTCATCAAGTTAAATTCAAATTAAAGTCAATTGCGATAAAAAGGAAACAACATACTTTTTACTACGCAAGGAAAAATGTTTAAAATGGGATTCAGTCGCATATTTGATCTAGATTTCTCAGCTCCTGGCTTTGTATTATGGCTTTAACGATGTTTATATGAAATGTCTCTACTTGGATGCGCCCCACAAGCGTATGGATATTTGTATTACACATGCAGATGGAAACAAAAAATTGATTTACTCAATTATCGTAGGGTTCTTGTCCCACCTAGGCTTTTTTTTATCGTTATAGCATAAATTATCATTAAAGAAACGTTTAATTTCTATTTCCTCTGTGTATCTTACTTAGATCCCTATCTTGCTGTCGCGTTCGCTCCGCCTATTAGCGAATAGCATACTTTAATTAATGGCATTTTCAATGCCACGAATGGATACAACATTGGTCATTATACATCAGTCAGTTTAAATATAATAGCAAATATTATACAAAAGAGATTAATATAGGACTGTAATTCAGAGATTTATATTTGGATAATTTATTAAGTCTTTATTTATTTTAACGTGATAATAAACTCCTTTATTATTCTAGAGAAAATAAAAAACAAAAAAAATAGCAATTTCGAAATTGCATATCATTCGACATTTACAAATATTTTCGAGTGCTTTTCAAACCACTTAGTGTTATTAGCCATTGAGCATTGACCATTAGGAAAATAAATGAAACGTAAAAATGTCGGAATCCAAGAGCAATCCTTATTATTTGGAAATGATGATTTATGGGGTTCAATATTGATAGAATTCCTGCGTTTATAAAGAATAATAAAATAGAAGTACATTTACGTAATTATATTTAATGTAACTAATCAAAACCAAGGGTTACACTGTATAGCGTGTCCCAATTCAAGCTTCATTCAGGAACTCTGAAACTATTCGGGATTTAAGATATAAAAGTTACTTAAATTGGAGCAATGTATCTGGTATTTTCCTTTCTGTTTTACGGTGAAGACATTCAGATTCAAAACTATTTATTTTAATTAAAACAATGATAGTTACAAAAATATTATTCAGTTTTCAAAATCACCAATTTTATAATTTATATATTTCTAAAAATTTATTCAATATTGTCTTTACATTTTAATTAGTAGTCCTAAATAATAAGCTTGGCTTATTATTTAGGACGCATATAAAATAATAAACAACAGATTGATCGTCTGAAAAGGAAAGCCGTAATAATATAATAACCACTTGCGATGATAAATAGTTCCTTCTAACGGTTCCTAAATGTCTATGTGAAGAGGGAATATATCATTTCGTTTTCCCATGAAGGTGCTTTTTTATAAATAAAGACGGTTTATATTGAAAATGTGTAGGTATAGAATATTTTTTTATCAATGATCTGACATGAAAATACTGGTCTGTTTAGAGGGAAGAAATGATTAAGCTGCTGGATCAAAGTTAAGATATACATTATACGCGTTTTTAGTATTTGAGATTGTTTTTCTCGAGTTTTTCCGATTTAAATAAGCTTCGTTATTAAAACAAAAAAAACTTATTACAATAACAATTCTAGAGGCAAATTAACTTACAATCAGGGAAAACATATGTGCAGCTTCCTATGTATCTTGTTAATTGTTACCGGCGAGTTCTTACTTGGAAGAATATATGACCAGTTTAGTATATCTTAATTATTATTACTAGCTTGTATAAACGATCGAAGTAACAAAGTGAAAGTATTCGTCAATTTCCTAAGTCCTTATTAGTAAAGTAAACGAGCATTGACCAACGCCACTACTTAAGTTAGATCGAGCTTATGCAAAAACCGCTCGATAATAAAAATAATTGGAATTCACTTTCGATATTCTCGGATGTAAATTAAATTTGTCTACAAAAAGTAGTGTCTGTAAAAACATAAAGTCGATATTTGTAATTAAGCAAAAGGAAATGTAAAATACTGCTTATAATTTCCTTGTTTTATTTAATTCTTTGTCTTTCAGATTTAAACCTTTTTATATATTTTGCGATTTAGTCTCGCTTTGAAACTACCAATGTTAAATTTAAGATCATAATACAATTCCATGTGGGGCATCCAGCCTCCAGCATATAATTTTTAACATAAATTTTGTTTTCATATTTACATATACATATTTATGTTTAATACGGAAAATTATACTTTACATCCCTAGTGCAGAAAGGTTAGTTTAAGCACTAGTGTAAAAAAATTATTGTCAAAATCGAACAATGAAACTAGTAAAAAAGCAGTTTCTTTAGTGCAATCAGTAAATTTAGGTATGTAGTTAGAAGACAATCCATCTTACAGACAACATAGCGCGATCGCTGAAAATGTAACTCATTTTTAGGCAGAGGGAGAATATGAAACTCCTTGTCTGTGTGGTGAATGGTGTTCCAGGGCCAGATTATCCATGAGGCACAGTAAGGCACGTGCCTAAGGGCGCCAATACTCAAAGGCGCCAAATCTTCCGAAGATAAAATTACAAAGTATTAAAAACTCAAATCAACTCAAACCAAGTAGAAGAATTAGTAGTTCTGCAGCGCACTAGTAGCACATCTAGTTAGGTTCATTTTGTATCGTCAAAAAGAAAATAGTTATTTTTCGGAAACGAACCGAAACCTAAACAGGTAATCTCGCAGATAATTTAAACGTATAATATTTCAAAGCGATTTTAGATCTCAAAATGCAATTGCATTGGTGCAAAATATTAACCGCCAAAACTACGATGGGAATACCTTAAAGATAATCTATACTGAAAACGCCAAAATATTGAATAGTTATAAATTTAAAACGTTTAAATAATTCGGAAAATCGACAGAAACACAAAGCTGTTCTACGTTAAAGATTTGGGGGTTTTTGCATTTTTTTTAACTCTTTGAATTGCTGTGGAAATTTTTGAATTTTAACAAAAAATATTATGCATGTACTTATACTAGTATTATTACTACCTAGATAGCACATGACGGCATCACTTTAACCAGCTAGACGTCTTTTGACATGTCATATGGACCTCCAAATGACGTAAGTAAGTCACAGCCAAATGACGTCAACTTTTATATGTGAATGGAAGCGAATATTACACGTCCACTTGACGTCAGCTTTAACGTCTTCAGGACGTCACTTTAAAAATGACCTCGAAATTTTTTTAAAATGCACTTTTAGAATATTTTAGTGACCTATTGTTTGGAGTAATCTGGCATTTTAATTCCAATTTTTTTGAATGGCATTTTAAAACCTTTTTTTAGAATTAAAATGCTAGCTAATAAGTCCTTGTAAAAGGTGACTAAAATAATCTAAAACTATAGTTAAAAAAATATAGTGTGTAGAACTGTTCTTCTTTTCTTGAACGAAGCAAAAGAATTGAAACCAACTTATTGAAATTTTTGTGCTCTTTTATTACGTATCCCTTTCTATTTGATGTTCTATCTCTGTTTCGTTTTAGAGAATTGAAAGTTTAACTAGTGGATCCGATAAACGATAAAAACTGGGTTTATTTGAAGTCAGATACATCCGATCGGTTAAATCCGATTTAAAATTTTTGCATTAGAAACTTATTTTCAGATACTTGACCCCCAGTCAAGTATCTGAAAATGTGTCCTCCCGCTATCTTGAAAATTTTAATCACAAAAAATACACACAAAAAATACTATTAGTTTATTATTGAGTGGGCCAAATTCTGAATTTTTATTTTGATGGATTTAAAAAATAAAAGGGGTAGACTTGAAAGAGCCGCACTATATGAAAAGGTTTTAAGAACACATTATAGTATTCCCGATACTTTAATTATAATAAATTGTTTATTTGATATTAAATAAAGATTTGGTAAATATATAACATTTTGTTTTCAGTACTTAATAATAGTAATTAATACTTAATTTAGTAAAGGATATACTTTGATAAAAGTAATTAATTTTTTCCAGTGTATGGATATTTTGTAGAAGCTCTTTGGTTCTCTTCTTTTTGACCTTTTATCGCCGTCTTTGACACGACGTTATTGACATTTAACACGGGAGCGTGGTAAAATTAATTACCGTAGCTATGGGCTGCTTATTAAAGCTTTTTAGAGCGGAGTCGAAAAACTGAAAATAAACAAAAAAAAAGTTTATCGTTCCGTAGATTGCTATTCGTAATTATTTCCGCTAAATGTATTTCGGGTAAAGACAAATTCCCATCTTAACATAGTATGAAAGCTAATTAGATGTGCTTTTTTGGAACACAGTTTGGTCTCATTAAAACTTTACTTGCATGAATTTAGAGAAAAAATGCGAAATGATCTGTAAGTATGTTTTGGAGTAATTTTTATTTAAGCAAAATAAATTTGTTTCATAAGCAACTAAATTTAAATTTGTGATGGATTCCGTATAATTTATTTAAACGTTTATGAAAAACGAAACAGAATTAACAACAAACACTTAACAGTTCAAGTAAATATACCGTATTTTTAAATAGGGTGTGACAAAGCGCATACACAAAAGTGGCGTATATAAGGGGGGTTCGAGGGTTAAATACCCCTCCTCCTACCCAGGGCCACATTTATTTAAGCTAAAATGATAGAAATAGTATAAAGAAAGTACCTTTATCATATTATTTACGGCTCAAGTAGGTCAAAAACAATGAAGACTTTTTTCGTTGAAATTCGGTTTTTTAGTAAATTTAACTAAGACCGGGCCCGTTCCAGTTTTTAAGTCTTTAAACGATTATTTGAAAGTAGTAGACGTTTGATTACGAAAAGATCTCAAAATCATCCGTTGCCTAATTACTTTTAAAGAATCTTGAACCTGTAGTTCAAATTACAAAACCCTCGACAAACCTGAGCTAACCTAACGCTAACGGGACAGATCAACCCAATAGTGTAGGTTTCGTTAAAAAAGAAACCTTGTTTTAATATAGATTCACTTCTTTACATCATCAAAAAGGGCTAACCAAAACGCAATCCGATTTTTGAAACACAACTACATACAAAATTATAAGTTTTGTTAAAAAAGAACTAAAAGTCATCATCTGAACGGGGATTTGCACACACGTCCATTGCATTGGAATTTGCGAACCCTACCACTGCTAGGAAACTAACACTGAAAATTCAACAAAACTTATTTATACTTCGCCGAAATAAACGACGAACCAATAGAAAGCACATTGAACAATATGTGTTGTGACTGGCAGGTAAGTTAGGGAGTTTCTTAATCCTCGAGTTTCAATAACACACGGTATCATTCATTTTCTTATTCTTCTAGTAAATGTATGATATATTGAATGTTGCTAATATGGAGGGTATCCCAAAATTACGGTGCCTGATAAGTAAGAAAACAGCTTGTATATCAGCTAAAACTTTATTTAGAGAAGTACTTAATATTATTTCGAAAACTATGGATACTTGTGAGTTACGAGGTTTTTGGACTACACTGTAAATTGACTTTCTATTTGATAAAAATGTAAAAATCATTAAAACAGGGTGTTATTATGTTAATTTTGTGGTGTATTGAGCTTCTTGCGAATACATTAAAATAGGAAAAATTGTGAATAGGTTCAGGGGTGGAGGATTTAAATTCAAATAAGATAGCTTTATTCCTCGAGCATTCGGGTCGTTCTGTAGATTTGATTTTAGGTGAAGTAACTTTTATATTATCATAAAATAAAAAAGCGGTAAAATTACCTTTACTCAGAACTTTTCTCATACAGAATTCCACTACGCATAGATAACACAGTTTATAAATGCATATAATTATTTGGTAATAACTTTATAAAAATTCTATAAACTGTAGTTTATTAATTTTTTTTTAAGTTATTACCTAATATTTATGTGCATTCATAAAATGCGTTATCCCTGTTTGATGGATTTTTTTATTTGTTTTTAATTTATTTTTATATCATTATAGTAATTGTTACTTATTTTTACAACATTTTGTTGACTTTTGACCAAATTTTGAGTTTTGCGTTATGCCTTCTAACAGACCGTCGAAAATGGAAGAACAAATTGGGTCTAGGAACCCTAGAATGCTAAGATTTTGTAATTGGTGCTATTTGTATAAAAAAATTAATTTTTTTTTCAAGGATTTATAATGCAATCCATATGATAATCGAACTACAATTTTAGCAATAATGATGAAATAAGAATTTAATTGAAAATTGCAATTTTTAACTAACTCAACAAACTTAATGCAATTCTTAAAAAATAATTAAATTTTCTTTACGCCATACTTCTACAATAGTTTGAACCAGTATTTTGCTAGTTTCAAAAATACACACACAAATGTATATTTGTCTTCAGTGTTTTGATGTCTAATACCCCCTATAATGTCCTATTATCTTTATTAGCTTGGTGCCGACTTCACACAGTAAAACTTTCCAGGTGTAAAAAAAGATTATTTTTCACTTTTTAGTGCATTTTTTTGGAAGTCGGTTTTATATTTTTTTTATATAAAAATGTTTATTTAATCCTTTTAAGTTGCATTCAAACGAGTTTTATTGTAAGTTAAATTTAACAAATGGCCACTGAGATCACTGCATATGTAACATCTTTGTGTAATAAGATTTTTATTATATATACAATGGTAACATACATTTTTTTCCTGATAGAATGGTGAGCGTATATATTATTAACCAACTTTTTCAATGTCGCATCGCCTGAATAGTCCTTTCGGAATTTTTTTTTCAAAAAAAAATAAATACGTGAAAAATTTGTTTGTTGTCATATATCTGATAAATCAACAGTTTGATCCACATAGCTTTTTGTAAAGTTCCAGTAAAAAACACCGTGCCAGTTCAATATGCGAGCTGGACAATTTTTCAACAAAAACAATACAGGCCTTTACTCTTAAAGTATGACTACAAAAGAATATGGAATTTATTATATGTTTTTTTTAATTACACTTAAACAATAGTATAGTAATTAGAAGAGTATAGAAGCAGTTAATAAGTTAGTACGTATGTTTATTCTCAGCCTTATTCAATGAAAATTTGTTATACACGTGCACTTTCCACTTACAATTTGCATTTCCGAGTAATTCTCATTCAGAATATAAAAATAATAAAGGCCTGTTAAACCCTTCAATACCCATCGTTTCCTGTGTAATCCTCAAAATTGCGAAGGAAGCACGTAGCTCTTCTATTGATGTTTAAACGAATTGCCGGATATATACCTACATGTACAAAGGGTACTATTTATTACATTTTAAAGAATAGATTCCCAATTTTTGCACGTACCTTCGTACCTCAAATCATCATTATTATAAGCTGTTAGACACTTAGTATTAATTAATTGGGGAAAACATTTTATATTTATTTTTCTTTCTTCATATTTAATAGAATTCCCAATTTAAAAATGAAAAAATTTGGTCTAAAAACATTAACTTCTGTAAAATATGATTATAGTTTATAACAGGGGCGGATCTAGGATGATGTCGAGAGGGAGGGGGCGAAAAAAATGTACTATATATAAAGTAAAGTAAAGACCTTTTTTTTTAATCTAATGTTATTAAGGTGTTTAAACATGTAAAACAGATAAAGAGTAGATCTGTAGATCCCGCCTCACCATTGGGTATACTTAGGAGGATGGCAATGCCTTTTCGCCCCCCCCCCCCTCTAAATACGCACTGGTTTATATATATGTATATACATATATATATATATATATATATATATATATATATATATATATATATATATATAGGTGAGCCTAAACAACTTTTCAGTGTAGAATTACAGAACACGGCAAACACACGCAAAAAGAGGGGAATCGAGAGGTGGCAAGCATACATTGGTTTAAGCAGCCAGCGTAGCTTACATTGGTCCGATATTCGTAAAGAACCGTCCTAAAAAAGCAATTTAACAAAACAGCATTTAATAATAAAACGATTTTCAGCAAAGCAAGCATTGAGATACCCAATGTTTGACGAACGTCCCTGGATCACACTAACTCTCTCAAGGCCCGTGATAAGTGGACTAGGCTTTACGCACTACTCCACACAACTGTACACGCCTTACTCTTAAGGTTAACTTTCAGAAGTCGGACAAGTAATTTATTTACAAATTAAAATTAGTATAATTTTAACTTAATAGTTCGTCGCTCTACAGCAATTCGTTTAAGACTTAAAAGTAAAAGACACACTATTTCCAATACGTCAGGTATGTGGAGTGGCTTTCAACTTAAAGTACCGCGGCTATTGTTCTTTTAAAATAAAACAGCAATTAAAACGGCTTTGTTCCCTGATTTGCACACAAAAGATCTTATTAACGTACTTTTATCGCCCGTTGTTAAACTCCAGGATACTTAAAACTGCCAACGAGTATAAGTTTAGTTATAACAAGCGGATCACTAACTTTTTTAGGTAAATTGAAAGACAAATATTTCGAAAACTAAAAGAGATATCAGCATGCGCCTACTAGCATTTAATAGAATTTTTTTTTGGGGAATAAACTAGCGTCATATTTTTTCCAAAAGTAGCTGACACTTTTTATAAAGGGTGTATAAGATCATGATTTTTTTCCAATATTCTTGACTTCCAGGTTTCTACAAAAATGTTCTAAATTTTTCTTTTCATATATTTTTCGAGATGGTAACTTAAAAGTAAAAAAACAAGGTTGTCAGTTTTTGGATATATCTTTTCTTTTTTGAATCACCCCCGTTTTTCCAAAAGATATGCAATTTTTCAAAAATCCCATTTAAAGAATTGTTCCTTATTTAGCGTTATTCTTTTTAAATTATTTATTTTTTTTATCAACGAAGTGCGGAAATGTTAGTTCTCTTCTACAAACAGAAATTATGCTCTTGAAACAGTTTTCAAAAAGTTCATCATAGGTGTAGACATTTTTATTTAATCAAATATGTGCATGGTGGCTCGTTTACTATGTTAACGTGAGGCTATTATTTCAGAATTTGTAATGTTATAAATCTTTCCTTTTATTAGAAATATTGAGATGTGATCCAATTTAATTTTGCACTTAGTCATTTATTGACACGTATATTATTGTTTTCAAACATTTAAGTCTATTGAATAAGAAGATATTTTTTACTTTTATTTTTTAAACATTTTATACCACCATCTTGAATTCGTACCACAATTTTACCAGTTTTTCTTTATATCGCACCTAATGCTTCCGCAAAATTTAAAATTAGTCCAATAAGTACTTTTTTCAGGCTGATTTTTCAAATTTTATTAGGTCGCCATTTTGTTTTGTTATCTTAGGTCCGTACTAAAGTGTTACCAAGTTTTATGTAACACTTAATTTATTGCAAAATTTAATGTAAACCCTCATTTTTTTATTAAAATTTGAAATCAATCGGATAAGTAGTGTTTTAGCTATACGGCGAACTGACAAACAGACACACATACCGACAGGCAGGCGACGCAATTAAGGAAACATGAGAGAGTGATTTTTTCACTACTGCAAATTTTTTATTTGGCCTTCATTTTATTCCCACTTTTTAAATTCGTACTACAATTTTACCAGTTGATCTCTATATCATACTTAATTCTTGCACAAAATTTAAAAGCGGTCTTTTAAGGCTGATTTATTTATTAATTGATTCAGGTGGCATTTCGTTTCGCCATCTTGGATTCGTTCCAAAATTTTACCAGTTGATTTCTACTTACCTAATACTTGACTTTTGTGCAACATTTGGAGTAAGCCGGATATTAGTTTTTATTAGTAATAATTTCACAGGTCCAAAATTATACCAGGTCATCCCCATATATCCATTAATTTTTTATCAAAATTTCAGTCAAAAGTCAATTGGGTAAGTAGTTTTTTAGCTAAGCTAGGAACAGACAGACCGACGGAATTGATAAAACATGTTTTTCGGCATATAAGGATCCTGAAACGTGAAGATCTTGATTTTTTCACGATTATAATACGTTCTTTTGGAAAAAATATGTCACTCATACGTGATTTACAAAATCGGGATTTTCGTTACACTTCCTAGTATACCACTCACAGAAGCGTAGTCGTCTTAGAAAATCAGTTTCCTTAAGTACTTGAACTATTATGGGTTTGTATGGATAGTACTTATTCTTTTTTAATACTCTCTGTACCGTTGATTTTGGCTCATAAATTTCCTGTTCTACACTTCTTACCGATGCACTAGGGTTTCTGTCGCGAATTATCATTGTCAATATTGTATCATCTTCTAGGTTGTTTGAAGGTCTTATGGTTAATTAAAGTAACTACATTTTTTGAATTGGGTTTTATGAGGCTGCCGTCGTTCGGGGTACATCTCTAAATACCTTGCTGAGGTCATATCGGCGTTTCTGTGTGACTGCAAGTACAGTGCTAACATGTCAAACTTTTCTTCATTTGAATAGGGAATACCGGTCATTTTCAACAGGCCTCGACAATTTGTGTGTCAGATCTATGATTTTAATGAGAAAAAACCGTACTACTTATTAAAACACAGCTTCGATACTTTGAATTAATTAACGTCAAAGTCAAAGCCCACTATTGTTACAAATACAAGACAAAATTGGTACCTAACTTTACGAAGTATGATATTTCGATGATACTCAAATCTTTTATGCACTTGTGAAACATCACTAGACTGAAAATTTTACGCTCTTTCCAAAAATCGAAAACCCCAATATGGCGGTCATAAGAAAAATTAAAGTTGAGGCGGGTTGTGGGATAACAAGAGACGATGGAATAACATTTGGTTGGATACTTGACGTTAGAGCTATATAGATAGCATTGTGAGGCAGTCTTTTAGTCTAAAATTGCTGTACTACACATTTATATGGATCAGTTGCCTGGTCTCTCCATTTTCCTCAAAAGGGCGCCCAGCATTTGGCGTCCTATTAAATTGTGCGAAATCAAACATCTTTAACTTAATTTGTTCAAAAATAAAGAAGCGGGAAATTCAATAGTCGCACTGTATAAAACCTCATAGAGTAATAATAATATAATATGTGGTCTATTTAAGTATCTATTATATAATTGTAAAATCTGTATTTTGTTTTTCTTTAAAAGGACGTAGCATGAAAACTTTTTCGGGATAAATTTACTTAGGGGTTAATTGAGCGCCATTTCTCCCAAGAAACATTATTTTGTCTTGCTCTCATTGTTATCTGTGTTGTGACAAATTCAATCCATTAGTAACGGTACTAAAATGGTTAACTAATTTATGAGTCGTCATATTGCTTTATTAAAACCGCGAAACGCTGATCAATAAGGAGCATAAATCAGGTTTATTATATCAAAAAATTTGGAGGAGTTCTATGGCAGCTAAAAAGAGTTTTCTTTTATCTCTATTTTCACATGATGCAGTATGCTAAGTTTAAAAAAGTTTTATTTGTTTTGCGATTAAAAAAAAGATAATTTTGCACATCTATGTTTGCTTTTTTTTTCGATAGGGACAACCTTAGAGTAAGAATTAAAGTAAAGATCACAACTCATTCATAAATCACGTTAGGGGTATGCGCCAACATGGTTCCCCTATTTTTCACATTCTATCGACCAATGTTTACGATAAAACAAGAAGTGAGGATGGCCCGTGCCCAAGCCGCGGCCATTTGTTGACGCGTGCCAGTGACGGCGAGAGTTTTCACTGCCAGCATAAAGAAATATCATTAATCGTGAAAAAATTATCGTTCCGGGATTTTACAGATCCTCATGTCAAAACTGGTAAAATATTGGTATAAATTCAATATGTCGAAACAAAATGACGACCTCTTAAAATATTTGATGTACGAAAATGAAGAATGCCATGCTTCATTATCGTTGACAAAAAGAAGGATTCTTACCTATTCCTTAATGAAGCAAATAGGTATTTCTACAAACTTCAAAGAAATAATCGTCCTCTACTTCACTATCTAAAATCAAACCATTAAGTTAGGTAAGTTTAAATGGAAATTAGTTATTTATATATTATTAAAGTTTAATTTTTAGTTATTTATTTACCTTATGTCACTATCATTTTGTAATTGTGACATTTTAGTCAATATTTGAGAATTAAAAATGACGGCACCACCATAGCAGACTAATTTTAAAATTTTTGCAGTTTTGATTAAAATTCGGCATTTAGGGGTATCTAAGACTGCACATCATAAATTTTTGTCAACATTCTAAAAATTCGGGATTGTAATTCCAACATGGCGGCGGAATTTTAACATTTGTGTAGATTTGGCTGAAAGAAAGTAGGAATCTGGGGGTATTTGAAAATACATATCATACATTTTCAGTAAATATTTAAAAAATGAGACTAGCAATGCCTAGAATGCGAAAATCGATATTAAGTGAGCAATTCATACATTTTTAGTAGTAAATATTTAAAATGGGGATGTCATCAATCAATCAATCAATCCGATAAGTACTTTTTTCACATATATTTAATTAGGCTTTGTTCCCCCATTTTGAATTTGTCACCACATTTTTACCAGTTCATCCCTATATAATATTTGTTTTTTAAGCAAAATTTGAACATAATCGATGTAGTAGTTTTCTGCATTGACACACAATATTTTATTAGGCCGCTATTTTGGATTTGTAGTAAAACTTATCAATTGATGGTCATGCCAAACCTAATTTTTCTGCAAAAATTGGATAAAATGGATAAGCAGTTTCTTAGTAATATTTTTTTAACATTTCAATAAACCGCCATTTTGTTCAGCCATATTGGATTTTTGCCAAAATGTTACCACGTCATCGTCATATGACCTTTAATTTTTAACCAACAACCTTGAAGTAAATAGGACAAGCAGTTCTTGAGCTTTGTCGCTTTCAGACTAACCGACGGAACTGACAGAACATGTTTTTTTTGTAACTAGATTACTTTCCTCTTGCGAGGAAAGTAAAAAAAAGCCATCGCTATTAGATACGAATAGAATAGCCAATTGTCATATTGTTTTTCCATGTTAATAGCTAAAATTTCGAAAATAAAACATTTTTTTTAATTTTCAATATTCTAAATCTTAAATTGTAACCAGTTTAGAACATGTTTACGAACACATTTTTACTTTTAATACCCAAAGAATCACCATTTAAATTCCTTTACCTGACAACACTTATATAAAAAATAGGCCCAACTCAAGTGAAAATTAAAAAAAGTCGGGAAATTATCCGAATCTTTATCATTTCCCCAGGTTTCATCCAAAATCTAGTGATTTTCGAAATCGCAATACGTTTTTTAGAGCGTGAGACGCCCTTCGACTATTTTAATATAGTATAGGTATATTCTATAATTATTTTAATTCTGTGATAGGAAAAACTATTTTAATCGGCAAAAAATCACCTCAGAGTGTTTTTTGTATAATTTTGCTTCTGAAGACTCTCACATGACCCCCGACCAAATAAACATTCTATTATACTGAACCGGATTGGTCAATACGTCATGTGACCCAAAATAAGTGAATAAGGTATCTTCCATTAGACATGTCTCCTGGAAAAGGAAATCTTGCTGTTTACTTAGTGATTAAAAAAAAAATCCAAACTTAAACGGCCATTTTCTTACAAACTCACATTGCCGCACCATAGTTAAGTCAACTAAAGCTCCTAGTTTCGCAATGTCCGCAAGATAAAGTAAATAAAACTTATTTATTAAATATTTAAAAAATTAATGTTCTTCTAATGTCACCGCACCTTTAGAACGCTGCTTCCTCAAGTAAGGCAACATATAATTAGAAGATTTGAACCATATCAACAAATACACAATAATACATTAAAACACATGCAGTAGTGACCCTAAGAAAAACTTGGTATCTAATAAAATATTTTTTAGCAAATAATTTTCTTTAATGTTAAAATTTATTGTAGTTCCACGACTCGCTATTGATTTTTAAGCCACGCCGGTCACGTGACCCTGTAACAATGTTTACTGTAGACTATTATACTTTTTTACTATAAGGATTCCTTGTCAATAAAAGTGGGATGGTCTAATACCACAGTGCGATGGTCTAATACGTGGAGTAGTCGATCGGGTTTGCCATAGCTGACTAAAACTCTTGTTACTGGTGAAATCTGATCTGAGACTTTGGGAATTTTAGTTTGTATTTTACTATTTTGTAATAAAAGTTATTTCTTTATACTGCTTAGACTAATACGGGAAATACATTCCTATTCTTTGTTTAAACATGTTCACCATAATATAAATTGGTATAAACATTGGTGTTCCTTGCTAGGCTTGGCATCGTCGTACGATCGACCTTATACTGTGAGGTAATCTTGGCAGTGGCTAAATATGTAAATAATGAACTCTATTTTTATTCTTCCTCTAAGGGAACAACTGCAGATTTCCAACAACTTCAAAGACTTTTTTCAATATTTCTGTTGTTATTCAATCCACACTAGTTTTTTTCTTTTCGAGTTTTTAACTGTATTTTTGTAAACGAAATAATACTACACTATATACTAAATAATTTTAAAATTTCAGGTACTAGTGTTGCAGCTAGTTTTATACCGATATTTTATCCACAAATCAGTTGCATCTAAAGTCTTTTATTATCGGCGTTTTTTTATTTACTTAGTGGAAGTATGCCAATCTGTTTTCAAAAATATAGTCGAAATAAACGCAGTTCCTCAGCAAGCAAATATTTTAGAACGATACTGTTACGTAATAATAAAATTGGATTCTTATTTGTGATTACAGAGTCACCCAAAAAAATCTAATTGGGAAAAACGATACTATTGTGGACGAATATGCTAAATAATAGATTTTTTTATTTCAGCAACAAATATACTCTCTAACACATTTGTCTTATACCATTTTTCTAGGTATCTTATATAAACACCACAAACGTTGGTGTAAAATATTATGGATTGTAAATTTAAGTGCTTTTATGTTCAAATATCCATTTTTAATTGCTTTTCTCCCAACAAATAAGTGCTCATGCATTAGATATATAAGCTAAAATGGTTAAAGTAGCCCCCTGGGAGGCAGCGCAGCGAATAATCAGATATTTTTAACAAAGTGCTTTCTGGCTGGGAAACTTTAAAAAACTAAATTCAACTTTGGTAAAAAGGAAAATCCCCAAAACCACATAGCGTGCACTTTTCGCCAACTTGTAAAAGTTTGACAACTTCAAAGCGGTAAAATTTCGGCTAGCGCTGCGGTAGGTACAAAGTCCTGTGCATTCTAGTAATTTATTTTCAAATGTTTTTTAGTTATTTGATCGAAAATTTTCCAGCTTTAGGGACGCGAAATCAGTTTTACCAATTTATTACCAGCAAACCAATTTTTTTCCGAAAGAAAATAGATATAAATGAATGAACATAACTTGAAATTGGTCCACGCAGTTTTAAATGGAAATGAAAAAATAAATTAATTAGAGTCTACTTCTCAAATATTATACATTAAAAGAACTATTATTAAAATTATCATGGGCCATTTTCCGATACTTTCAACAACATGTACTATTCGTGCTTAAATGGTTTCGCGACTCGATCTTTAAAGCCAAAAAACTACTAAAAGGTACGAATATTTTAATATCGGAGCTGGTGACTAACGAAAATTTAGCCCTTTTTAAAAAAGCGCATCACAAATGGGAAAGTCAGCATGGACATATAACGGAGTAGTGTTCATCGGATATGAAGGAAAGCCCAAAAGTATAAAATTGGAAAGTGGTCTGGATCTGAATGTCGTCGGTGTAGTTTCAGGGTTCCCCGATGGAAACTCTGTCTAAAGAAGTGTTTTTATCCATTTTCGCTTAATAACACGGTGGACTCTCAAATATTTGGTGTGTAAATTAGTTGTTAGTTATGGATATCAGGTAGTGTTAATCTTTTAAAAAAATGTTAAATTGACATTCTGATATTTTTTACGGATAACTAGGACAATGGTAAGCTAGAATAAAATTTTTATTTGTACAACGGAAGAAAATTTTAATATATTTTTTTTTGTTGCTGGCTATATATATAATTGTATATAGAATTCTATTCTATATACAATTCTATGCCTCATTAATGGGTGATTGTGCCTAGAAAAACTATTTAAGATGTATTTAGGATAAAATTATGTATGTGTGTATGTGTATGTATTATATGTATATACACATATACTCCTTCTTTGTTAACACCCGCTTAATATGAATTTGCTTTTTTTTTCTTTTAACTATTACGTCACTAAACTAAATATTCTATAATACTATAAAGAAAAAGTGTCCCTACGACTACACTGTGTGAAGCATATACTTATATTTTCTTGCAGTATCTTTTGTATTTTCCACTTTTACTCAGTTAATAAATACTCATATTCTCGAAAGTATAAATATTTTTGTAGAGGCACTCCGCAATTTGAATGTAAACTCTCGAAAATTTATGCAATAAAAATAATTTCTTTTTTTTTTGCTTTTGTAAAAACCTTTTACTATTATAATTGCCTCATAGATTGAGTCAAAATTACTTATTTCATATTACTATCAATTTAAAAATTTAAAAAAGAATAAAAGCTCTGAAGCATGGTTTTTCCTTTCCCTTTTTCTCATGGAACTCTCTCTTTCTTTTCTTACTATTATTATTATTCTTTACAAGTTTGCTAGTTAAGGTATTTTCAGTAACGACGAAATGGAACAAGTATGTTACAGTGCGTTGATAATTGTTCTTTTTGCGCAAATAAATTGAAATAAATTACATTATTATATTAAATATGCATACTTATACAATTATTTATGGTTTGGCGGTTGGGATCGCGGGTGGTTTTTTTTTCTACGGCGGTGGGTAGCGAGTTTTCGGGGGATGGCGCGTCAAAAAAACAATTTAGGGTAGGACACCTTAATGTAAGATCTATAAATACTGCATTTGATGAATTCATAAACTATATGTCCAACTAAAGGTTCGACATTATGGGACTATCGGAAACTTGCCTTTCCAAGGAACAATCCTCTCAACATTTCTCAATTCCGGGGTACGCTCTAATAAGAACTGACCGATTGGGTAGGGGAGGCGGAGTTGCGCTGTATATAAATAAACAAGTAAAGTTCAAAAAAATTAATCTAGATTTTAACTCACAGAACTCATTTGAAAATATTAGTATTGAGTTTACTCTTAATTCCGAAAAGTGTCTAGTAGCTTGCATATACCGTCCCCCTTCTGCCCAAACAGAACAATTTCTTGACAAATTTGAAGACATGTTGGGTTTGACAGTTCTGCATTATGATGATGTTTTTCTTATGGGAGACATTAATATAGATTTATTGCAAAATTCATCTCAGATGCGCATTTTTGAAAATTCTCTTCGTAACTTTAATCTAAAACACTTAATTACAAATCCAACAAGGATAAATACTGTATCTGGCTCGCATTCTTTAATGGATGTTATTATTACGAATTATAGTACTCGAATTATATGCGCAGACTCGGTTGAAATATCTGAGGCGCCATCAGACCACAATCTCATATATGCAATATGTGAAACACCTTCAAATATTACTCAAACCAAATATATAAAATTTAGAATTTATCATAATATAAATATGTAGCTATTCGAGCCCGATGCATTGAATTTGTCATGGTTCGGAATATATACAGCCTTCTCTATAAACCAAAAGTTAGACATTTTTAACCAAAATATTCAATATTTGTTAAGCAAACATGCACCTTTTCAACGGAACAAAATTAGTGAAAAACCTTACATCCCTTGGATAACATAAAAATATTAATAAAACTCAGAGACAAAGCCCACCGCAATTACAATAAGCTAAATACAGATGCTAAACTTCAGTATTATCGACAATTACGTAATTTTACAAAACATGCAATTATAAGAGAAAAAATAACCTACTTCGGCCGTATGGCTACAAAAAAGGGCAAGGATTTTTGGGCCAATGCCAAACGTTTAAACCTGACATATAGAAATACAAATCCAGAAATACTGGATTTCTTGGCTGATCCATCAAGTATTAATGATTATTTTTTAACAAATTCCAATGCTGTTAGTACTACATCAGTAGAAAAAATTAATTTTTATAAGTCACACATAAACGAAAGCATTACAGAATCTCTTTCATTTCAGTTAATAAACAGGCAAATAATTAGTAATATAATTAACAAGATAAAAACAAACGCAGTTGGAGAGGATTTAATTTCAATTAAAGACTTAAAGCTATGTCTCCCCTATTGTGTAAACCCGTTAATTAACATGATTAACTGATATATGGAAAAAAGCTATAATCAAACCACTAGCAAAAATATCAGAGCCAAGACAATTTAAAGATCTAAGACCAATAAACATTTTACCGATAATATCAAAAATCTTAGAAAGGCATATATACGAACTTCTTTTACAGGACAATTTTCTTTAATTCTAGAATGTCAATCGGGATTTAGAAAACATTTTAGTACATCTTCTTATCTAGTTAACATACTGAATGACATTAGAAAAAACGAAGAAAACAAATATTCTACCAGCCTTACATAACTTGACTTTAGTAAAGCTTTCGATAGACCATAATATGTTGTTAGCTAAATTGCACTACTGAGGCTTTTCGCAACAATCAATAACTTTCTTCGAAAATTTTCTTAAAAACCGGTATTGTTGTGTAGAAATCAACAGTGACTCAGTGTCTAAAAAATCTGCCTATAAATCAATATCGCTAGGGGTACCCCAAGACTCGGTACTCTCGCCCCTTCTGTTTTCTTTATATGTCTCAGATATGAATAAAAATATAAAATACTCAAAATTACAACAATACGCTGACGACTCCCAAATCTATATACCAATGCAAGAAAATAGTATTCAAGAATACCAACAAATGCTTAACTCGGATTTAAATGCCATCTCACAATATGCTAAAGACCATAATTTAAAATTGAATGCTTCTAATCACAAGCCTTAATTTTTAATTCTAGAAATAATAGTAGGGAGGTAATATCAAATAATCTTTCAATTCAAATTGATAATGAATCAATTCCCCTGATTAATGAAATCAGGAATTTAGGCATTATATTTGAAAATTCGTTAAACTTTGAGGCACATATAAATAAAAAACTTAAAATAGCATATCTGCGACTAAAAAACATCTACTATCTGAAACGTTTTCTTGCCGTCAAAAACTAAGTACCTACTTTGTGACAGCCTGATTCTGTCCTTATTTGATTATGGTGATGTGGTTTATGGCGATTCACTTACAGGACAATTTTCAAAGAAAATCCAAAAAAAGCAAAATGCATGCATGAGATTCTCTTTCAACATTCCATACAGAGAACACATTACACCATATCTTAATAACAACAACATTCTTTCCATGCATAATCGTCGAAGACATCATATGTACCTATTCATTTACAAAATTATTAAAACAGGAGTACCATCTTATTTAAATAACCAATTAACACCTTTCACACACGATCATCACACAAGAAATACTCAGATATTTCAAATCCCGCCCCACCGGTCAGCTACTTATCAAAAATCATTTTCGTTTGTTGCTGCGAAAATCTGGAACAGCGTACCAAGTATAGCAAAAAATCTCTCAGCTAAAGGATTTTCAAAACACATAAAATCTTTTCTCATGATTTCCCAAACACAAAATGTATAAATGCGATCAACACTTGATAGTTGCTTTATTTTTATTTTTATTATTTTATTTTTAACTTTTTACGTATAAATAAATCAATATTCGAATGGGTTGGTAGGTGTCTCAGGAAACATGTAAAAACGCACCCTATCGCTTTTGCTTTCTCGTTTTTGCTATCATCTTTAACATTGTTGTGGCTGCGTTTCTGTGTTACTGTCTTTTTTACTTTTTTTTCTTGTTCACTTGGTATATTTGACGGTTGGAAGTACCGGAGCAGATTGCAAACAATAGGTATATTTCCGGGATCCCGGCCGTATCACCCTACTAAACCCTCGTGCCCTCCCCCTCTGCAGAACAGATAACATGTGTTAGTAATTATGCATTATTTTTATATATAATATTAAATAACAATTAAATAACATTCATTAGGAAACGGATTTAAAAATAGGGCTGTTTCACACTGGTACAGTTTATACTATAGTTCAGTGGCATCGGTTTATATGATCGTGAAACATTCCTTTTTGTCACTGTGAGATAATGATAATTGTAATGAAACTCAACTGTATATTTTCCCTTTGGCAAATAAATGATATTTGAAGTTTGAAGTTTGAATATTTTTTTTTATTTGTTTATTCCCTTTTTACTTCCCTCGTTAAAGAGAAGTATTGCAATCGTGAAAAAATCACCCCTCGAGATTTTTTTTTCAGATCTTTACTCCTTATAGAAAAACATGCTTTCATTATTATGTCGGTATGCCTGTTCGCGGTATAGCTAAAAGACTACTTACCCGATTGGCTTCAAATTTTGGTAAAAAATTAAGGTTTATATGACCTGGTGAAATTTTGCTAAAAATCCAATGTGCAAACTTACTTAAAGGATGAGTTTTCAAACTTTGTGCAATAATTAATTGTGGTATAGACGTGAACCGGTAAAATTGTGGCACGAATTGAAGGTGGCCGAACAAAATATCGGCTAAATAAAATGTTTATAATCATGGAAAAAATCACCCTCACAGTTAATACAGATCTTCACGTTTTAGCGCCCCTAGATCCCAAAAAATATGTTTTATCAATTCCGTCAGTCAGTTCGCGGAATAGCTTATAAACTATTTACTCAATTTACTACAAATTTTGGTCAAAAATTAAAGGTTATATGGAGATGACCTAGTAACATTTTGGTAAAAATCCAGTATGGTGGATGGCGGCCTAGGGAAACGTTAAAAAATTTATTACTAAAACGCAAATTATCCAGTTTGCTTCAAATTTTGCACACAAATTAAGTGTTATAATAGGAACCAATTGGTAACATTTTGGTATGAATCCGATATAGGAAAATAAAATGGCGTCCTAATAAAATATGTAAAAAATCAACCTGAAAATTATTTAAAAAATCAACCTGAAAAAACAACTTATTAGATTAATTTCAAATTTTAAACGAGCATTAAGTATGATATAGAGATAAACTGGTAAAGTTGTGGCTCGAATTCAAGGTGGCGAAACAAAATGGCGGTCAAATGAAATGTTTAAAAAATTCAACTTAAAAAATTCTTATTCAATTCACCTTAAATTAAAAAAAATAAATGTGATATCGGAATAAACTGATACGAGTTCAACATGACGGAACAAAATGGCGGTGTGTGTCAATGTAAAAACTACTTATTCAATTTATTTTAAATTATACCCCAAAACCACTTGTGGCAAATGTAGAAACTGGTGAAATATTGGTAGGAATCCAACATGATGGAACAAAATGGCGCCCAATCAAAATACTTGAAAAAACGGTATATATGTGTTACTAAATGACTATGTACCACACTAAATTAGGTCACACTTCACTATTCCTAATAAAAGGAAAAATTCATAATGAGCGAAGTTCCAGGTGAAAGAAATTTATCGATTTTTTTTGTACCTATCTGACAGTTTTTATCAAGTTCAGCTTTTATTATTTAGTTATAGTTTATTAGTTATAATTTAATCTTTAATTGAAATCCAATCAAACAATAATAATTGAAGACGAGATAGAATGAAAAACAATTTCAAATCGACATAGTCTTTCAATTTGATAAGTTTAGTCTTTCAACTTTCTAAAATAAGAAAACACCAATAATTCAGGGACATTTATTTGTAATAGGTATGTATTATTAAGAATTTTGTTTAAATATATGTATACAGTTCGCAAATACGTGAATCCGTTGAAAATAATTTTTAACGTGACCTTAATAGCACTGAGAAAATTAAATATTTTATGCCGAGTTTTTAGTACAATTATTTTAAAATACAATAAACTAGACCAGTGATAAATATTACTAGTAGTTTTGGTTAATTTAGGTTGTTTCATGATTTTTTTATTGTTATCTAGGTTGTTTTTTTATTCAGTAATTCTGTTAACTTAAAACGTTAATTTGTTTGTTTTAATTAATTCAATCATTCGGGTGAATCACAAACTTGGGCCTTCGGCACGTATTTAGGACACGTTAAGCACAAGTCTACGAGGTAATAACAACTTTATTATTATTATTTTACATTAATAGCCAAGCAGAAATACGGCCCCATTAAACTCATATTAAAGTTACAGAATAATTTTAGATTAATACAATGACAGATCAAAAAACGTTTTCAAGTTTTTTCTAAATACATAAATATAAACTTTACTACCTGTTGTTTAGTAGCAAGTGTTAAATAATTGTATTCTATTATCTTTTATACCTATCATAAGCAACCAAATCACATCGCAGAACATAAAAACAAGTTATTGAAGAAAGAAAGGATTTTCTAAGGCTGAAAAAGTGAACTGATATGAAGTTAAACGTCAACACAAGTTTTTTGCGACTTTGTATTATAATATAATGTATAGTAGTTGATAAAAACGTTTAGAAATCAAATTTTGAAATTAAAGATTCAAAGACAAACAACAGTTTTCTTTCGAAGGTCAAATCTAAAAAAATCTGTTTTGCTGTTTCTACGTTGGCCATGATGTATGTGTAGTACCACTTCAAGAGTCTCTCGACGTTCTAGAGTGGTGTGAAAAATTGGACCAGGTGTTACAATATGCTTTTGTTATGTAGTTGTATAATAATATATTAAATACCAGTTCCTTAAGACATGGATTCTGGTGGACGCATCCTGTTTGCAAAACGAGCGACGTAAAGGCAAGTTTTTTTACTTCGCAAGTGGGCTAATTATTAAAAAAGACCTGAAGAAGATATACTGGCTAGCTATCTAAAATGAAAAAAAGCAAGAAGAGGGCATCTATCACGTCTCAAAATTGAAAAACAAAAATGGCGCGCATGTAATTGACATGCATTCTCACCAACTTCAAAACGGTAAATATTTTTTAAAGATAATGCTTTTTTTAAATATAGTGCACAATATAGAAAAAAATAGCATAAATTACTTGTTCCGTAAGACATTTAATCTCACTCGCCTTGAACCTAGGACTCGTGCTATAAAAATATGTCTTATGGTACTAGTGTTTAATATGCATAGATAATAGTCTTTTATCCAACGAACAGGTAATAATAGTTATTACTCAGAAGGGTGACATTTGCAACAGGGGCAAATCGAATGTAGTAATTCATCCAAGTGAGCAACAGTGGCATAATTACGGGGGGCTAGGAGGTACTCTGCCCCCGCCCTCCTTAGGTTGCGCCCTTTTGTCGGTAGAGAAAAACATGTCTTCCCATTTCCGTCGGTATGATTGACTGTCTGTCTTTGGTTGAAAACTGCTTATCCGATTCGCTTCGAATTTTGGAAAAAAATTATGGGAATTAAGCCGTAACATTTTGGGAAAAATTCAACATTGCAAAACAAATTGGCGGCCTAATAAAATTTATCATTATATTAAAATCATTATAAAAAACTATTTTTCTCAAATTTTGCATAAAATAAATAGTGAGAAATGATGAACTAATTTGGTTCGAATTCAAGATGGCGGAACAAAATGAGGGCTTAGGTAAAATGTTAAAAAAACAGTCTGAAAAAATACTTATTTTATCGATTTCAAATTTTGCTCAAAAATCAAGTCTAATACAAGGATGAACTGGTAAAATTTTGGTGCGAAAATGGCTGCTAATAAAATGTTTAAAAATCAGTGTAAAAAAACTATATAGGTACTGATTTAGTTGGCTTAAAATTTTGGACGAAAATCAAGTGTAATTATAAAAATCCACGGCAAAATTTTGATACGACTTTGGTATGGCGCAAGAAAATGACGACCTAATAAAGTGTGTGAAAAAAATTTGCACAAAAATGAGATATTGTATAGGGATGAACTGAAAACATTTTGGTACACAATCAACATGGCGAAACAAAATGGCGGCCAAAATTTTGTTTAAAAATCACTGTAAGAAACTACTAACTAAAATTATTGATTTTAAAATTTTAAAAATGTGACAGGGAGAAATTGGTAAAATATTGGTACGAATTCAATATGGCGGGAAAAAAATACGTGAACGTATTTAAGTGTTTAAAATAATGGTTACATTAATATGAGTTATAGGAAAAATACCAAAACACATATGACCTTGTTCTTTGTTGTTTTGTTATCTTTCTTTATTACAACTTACAAGAAAGGTGATTGTGCGGATGAATTCCTAAAAAGAAACGCAGGTGGCTAAGGTTTCCTCCATAGAGACGTCAGATATCGACCCCAAAGTTTGGGCTTTTCTGACCGAATTTAAATATGTGTAGCTGTCACTGTCGTGTCACTGAATCCACGTTTGTTCTCTCTGATGACTTTTCTCCAAGTTTCTACATCTTTCAGCTTGGTTATACGGCTAAGTGAAGAAGTCGAATAAGACATTATAAATATTAATTAAATAAGAAATGACAATTTAGGGCATTATTATAGACAAATAACGTCCTAGGGCATTAAGAATAATAATTTTGTTTATTATTATTAAAACTAGATTTTCTCAAAAAAAACATTATTTACTCGGACATTAAACGTTGAACGTACCACGTGCTTTGGGATCACCAAACCACATATTGTTGCGTGCGTTCAAATTAAACGGCAACACGAGAAGTTAATGTGGCTAATTTATTTGTATCTGATAGACTGTTTATTCGAAATATAATTGGTCTTTGCTACTACGTAAAGAAAATATATACCGCTCTTTAACTAGTTAATTCTTCGATAATGATGATAAGGAACATAAACAATGAAATCAGGAACTAAACATCGTTTCAAACTTTGTGAAACTAATTGTTACTGTTAAAATAGCACTGGTGATTGGTGGATAAAAACACTACATTACGAATTTTCTGGTCGAGTTACTCTTTTGTGCTTTTTGTTGATGACAGGAAGATATGTACGGGTAGATCCAGTTAACTTATTTCAGTATCGAGAGTCATTTCCTGTGTAATCTGATGTGCGCGTGAATCTCTCTTGATGTGTTCAAGCATTTATACAGATTAAGTACCTTCCTTTGTCTTAAGATCTCGTTTTATTTACGACATTTATTGTTTTTCATTAATTGTTGAATAATAGGCGAGAAACATATTAATTTATATTTGTTCTTTGAAACTGGTTAAAAAATCAGTGTTAATGTCTGCTAGATAGCTGTCCTAGAGTGTTTATATACTTTTCATAAACATTGTTTTTTACATTTTTTACATTGTGGTTACTCCTGCCTGAAATGTGAACAAAGAGTTCTTTTTATTATTCCATTTAATTTCTTTGTTCCGTATCATAGTACAATTTTTTTCTGGATTATACCATTATGTTGACATGCTATTCGGCTGGTAAGAGTAAGTATTTTTTCTAAACCATTAAAAGTGTCCTTTTTCAAAAAATTAATTTTCCTACCAGATTTAAAATTTTATACCAAGGATTTAGAATATAACATTTTTAAAAAAGATTAACTCTATACGAGGTTGAAGGGGAAAAGCTGAACTTGGAATAATTCTTTTTGTAATGCATACTTTTTTAGTTTTCTTTGTCCAAAACGGTTATGCAAACAATCGCTCATTTATAATGAAATTCGGTTTTGCTTTAACGGAAGAGTCCAAAGCATTTCAAAGAATCGTTACTTACTGTCTTTTTTATTTTTATTATCGGCTTCCTTTCTTTCGTGGCACACGACGACGATACAAACAAACCACCCATTCGTTCTGCTATCGGCTCAGACTTTCAAGGTTTCGATATTTAAATTGTTAAGACTCCTAAAGCAGTATTGCGGCCAATTTTTTTTAACCATAAACGGCATTAACGAAATGTTGAATTTGTTGATGTCATTTTTAATTTTTATTCTTTTAGGCATTTAAATTTTTCAGTATTTTGGAAAATTGTCTTATATATTTTTTTTGGGCTAAGTTTTTTTTTCTACGTCCTACATTAAACATTTGATTTTTTCGAAAAACATTGAAAATTCGCACCCTCGAATTATAACTAATAAAGGCAATAATTTAAGTAATTAGCATTTTTGTAGAATTATTTAATATATTTTGTGACTGTCTGGTATTAATGCATTGGCGAAAATAGTTTTAGTTAGGGAATAATATTGACTATTGAATAGACTCAATTACAGGTAGCTATGCTCATCCATATTAAAATCATCATCCGCTTTCCTAAAATAAACTTGATCAAAATGGTTTAAAACTTAACCCCTCTAATTGTTTTATAATGAAGTTTTAATAACAAAATTTAGATTTCAATTGTTTGAATTTATTTTTGATAAAATGGTGAATGAAATGAATAACAGACAACAAAATTTCGGGTATATTATTTCAGTTTGTTGTTTTAACCAATAAGCGATGATTTTTTTGACCAGTTTCTTGTTCACTAGAATATTTTTGTAGAACGACAATTTGGGAGAACCATATTAGTTTATTATATAACAAAGAGTGTTGAAAGCAGAAGTTTTCGAACGGGGAGGTATTTAGCACAAGTCTACGCAGTTTGAGAACTATCTCTTTCGCACAAGTAATATACAATATTTTTCCTACGAGTACCAAGAATGTTCAGCAGGACGTTAATTTTTATTTTTATTTATATTTTAACACTAGTGGTGAAAATTATTTGGTTGTAAATACAATTAGTCAAAAGTAAACTTAGCTTTTTCAACTTTCTTTTGACTGACCATTTTTTAAACACTGTCATGTTGGAAAGTATTTTTCACCACACGTTGAAAAAATTTCAAATATTTAAGTATGTTATAATTTTAAATGTTAATGTTAATTTTAGGTATTTAAAAAACGCACATTTATTCTGTTACGTCGCCTTACTATGATTAGTGGATATGCTTTAAAATATCACCTGAAGCATTCCAAACATAAAGAATAAAATGCGTTTTCGAATAGCACATTTAATTAACTACATTTGACGTTATGAAGGAAGGTCTTATAACTAAACGTATTAAAGGTTGGACATACACATTAGTCCCGCACATGTTCATGTTCTAAGACAATTTTGTATATTTTTGACTAAATGTATATATTATTTCATGTTATTTAATATAAATAGATATTAAACCAATGAATGTAATTTATAAAAAACAAAAGACAGGAAAACTTATACGATGCTTTTATCTTACCGTTTTTACCAGCGAGTACGATTCTAAATACGCAGTATTTTTTTAAGCCAATGTATAAAAAATGTCTACGACATTTAAGGTGTGCAAAATATTTATTAGTTTCTTCAACCTATTATGAACATTAAGTAGCAAATATAATTTATTTAAAAAAATAAAATCAAAATCAAGCAATCAGGCCTTGTTCCGATCTCGGACGATAATTAATCAGTGTCAAGCAACGTCGAGCGCAGCTAGTACTTCGATGGGTGACTACCTAGGGAAAGATCCTGCACCGTCGCAAAGGTAGTAGGTATTACAGCGATAAGTTGCAGTACTACCGCGTTTTCTATCGGTATTTGGAGAATGTCAAAGGAAACTCCAACGCCGCGCCATGTAATACGGGACGTGGAGTCATTAAGACAACCACGATGTAGTATAACAGGACATTAGGTACACTTGTGCTTCAGGCATTCGTGGGCTGTCCAACCGAAAAAAATTGTTTTTAAGAATTACCGCAACTTGTATTACTATTTCGTGGTGTGTCTTTTTGGATTAGCTTCTTTAATTAAAATATTCTACTTTCTTTTGTTTGTACATACAGCACATCCTCATGTAGATTGCATTATTTACAAAACTAATCAAAAAGGGTTTCTCATGTTACTTTTGCCATATTTCGAGGGTCCGCAGCTATGATGAATTTGGGAAACTGAGTTAGTGTAGGAAATAAAAAAGTAAGACAGTGAAGTCAGACTTTCGCTTTAATATGTTTTATTAAGAGAGAATTCGGTGTTTTGTAATCCTCAAAAAAGAAAAATTTAAATTACAATTCTAGACTTCTTTTGTTTCTACCCCTAAAGTCTCACCGTAAAGTTTTAGAACAGGGTTTTTGATTCTCGCTGTTTCGACTTGAATTTCTTGAGAAAGTGAATTAAATATCAAAAACTAAAAGTTTACCATTCCTTTACTGCAACTTTGTGTTTGGTTTAAAGAATAATAATACAAAGTATAATAGACATTTATATCTGACATATTACGAAATTAAATAGTCTGGAATCCTTAAAATTCCCGTGAGTCATAGTTACGCTCACGTAGGGCGATTAATTTTAACGTAGATAATATCTAGAATACATTTTTGTATAAAAGCCACAAATTAAAATATAAAACGATATGGATATTTCTGTTGCAACATCTGAATCTAACAAGGTATGTAAGTACGAATATCCCGTTTGTTGGCGTATATCGACTGTTAAATTGAGTTTGGAGTTTCATAGATTAGATATAACAAATTTATATTAAACAATCTACTGTTTTTGGTAAATTAAAGATACCCCTATAGCAAATATAGTTTTCTAAATATAATATATAAATAGTTGTATCGATGACCTACATTTCTCAATAATTTTAAAACATGTCTTAAAACTAAAAAAAAACAGTTATTAATTCGTTATTTAACAATTGTAAACATTTTTAAATATATTGATAATACGGTAAGTTCCACAGATATACAACATAATTCATTGCTTAAATCATACTTTTTGATCCATCATTTGAACATAGGCGAGAAAAGAATTACCTTCTTTATATGCTTTAACAAATTCTTTGTGATTATTATTTACTTACTAGGTCAGCAGTCTACAGAAAAGAGCACACAGTTGACCACTTCGTCGAGGTAACTGTACTCTGGTGCACTTAAGTGTTTGTATGGACGGCGTTGACACAATTTTTTGTATACCTTCTTCGTCTGTCGAAGCAGGTGCCCATAGGTATGATATATGTGTATCCTGATAAATAATCACATGGAGATTTTATTCCGAGGCAATATAACCTGAATAAGAAGACATTGTTCTACAACGCATTGAGACGATGTTCTACAAATTGACAATTTAACGAATTGACAGAGTACTTTTCGTAATAAAATTCTGCTAAAAAATGTAGTTTTTTAAACATACTTTTTCTTTTAATATATATGTATAGAAAGGCGGAATTGGGAAATTTGTAAAAATAAAGACGGAATTTAAAAAGCATATTGCAAAAATTAGAATTTACCGTAATATATTTGATGCTTTATCCTTATAATAATTTTTATAATAATCACATTACATCACGAATATTATTTTAACAAATTAACTAACTTGTTTTTTTTTTCAGGTTAGTAACACGTTTGAGTTGCCGCAAATCTCAGATTTGGTAAGTGAGATAAAACTAGAAGTTGTTATATGCAGAACTGGAATATAAAAGCTAAATCTTTCTGATTTTATGAAGAAGGCAAACATCCGGAAATTCGAATAAAGTTTAATATCAGCTTCCTTTGATTCTGAGTCAAACTGTCTAAATTCTGTTTATCTTGACATATCGCAATGTAGGTTATTCTTGTTTATCCGACTTGATATAGTACGCTCCAGGAAATATTCAGGCTATGTTCAAAATAATTACAAGCAATTGATTTTCTCCTCCGTCCAAAAATTACACGTGTTGAACTGAATAGGTTATTCGCGAATATTAGAAAGTTCAGTTTACAATTCAGTTTTTAATTTTTTTACAACTTCCATGCTTTAATTCTAAGCTTAATTGATTTAATTCGTGTTTTACTATTTACTCATTTAATTAAATACGAGCAAAGCACTAACGAGTATTAAAATTTCTTTTTATTTTAAGGTACTTGTAAATTTATAGGTAAGATGTCTTCTGCGACTCTTTTAAGTGGCCTTTTAAATTGGTATTCTGACTAAAAATTTTGTGAGTACTCATTGTTAATTTTGATGATCGGATGTTCGACACATGCAAATAGAAAATCCGTTAGTTTCGTCGATTCCAATTCATTAAAAGGTTCTTAGTTTTTCATTTCTCATGTGTCTAATGCTGGTTATACAGATAATCAATTTATAGCCAACAAAATAATTACTATAAAAGGAAAATCCCGATTATTCCTTTGTTTTATTTTATTTTTAATCAATAAAAAAATACTGAAACAGTTATTCAAATGATAAAGAAAACTTTAAAAAATTGCCATCATATTCAAAAACTAATATCTTTGATTATCAATGTGAATGTCAACCTAGAGATTAACGTCAAGCAATAGATATCTAAAACTAAGGAAAATGTAAGCCTCACCTTCAATCTAAATTACACCGTTTAGATTATACAGCCTTGGTGGGCGAAATGTCAATATTTTGAAGACAGTTGCACTTATATTTCTAGTACTAAAGCATTTTACTTTAATTTGAATGTTTAATATTCTAGGAATTTCAATGAGATTTTACCCACTCCTAGGTAAGATCATCACTTACTCACTTATAATTCGTTAATGTATTATTTAACCCGTGTTAAAAACTAGAGCTTTAAAAAAAAAAATCAAGGGTTATTAAAACTTTTAATTTTTATAATTTAATAAATCGAACAATAAAGTCGCCCACAATGGACGGGAGAAAAAAATTAAAATTACAAATGTAATTGTGGCACTGTATGTCTTCTTCTCCTTGTCATATCGGAATCCTCTAAGGAGCATTCTATCGGAAATTCCAGACCTCATCGTTCATCATCGGACGCTTTCGCAAGACCTCGTCTTCTTGCCAGAAAACACAGGTACTCAGAATTTAAACTTTATTTTATTGTTTAGATGACCATAAAAGGAAAATTCCGATTATTCGTTACTTCAATATTAGTAATTTTTTTAATCAATAAAAATACTGAAACTGCTAATCTTTATGGCCAGGTTTTCTGTGATAAATACGAGGTGATCAATATCAACAAAAGATAGAAACTGCTAATCAACTGATAAAAAAACTTCAAAAATTGCCAACATATTCAAAACCTAATATTTTTTATTATCAATTTGAATGTCAAGCTTGAAATTAACGTCAAGCAATAGATATCAAAAACAAAACATTAGGAAAATGCAAGCCGTTTAGATACGGCCTTTAAAAATGGGGGTAAAAGGCAGTATTTGAAGAAAGTTTTGCACTGTTATTTCTAGTACTAAAGCATTTTAGTTTAATTTAAATGTGTAAAATTCTAGGGCTTTAAAAGGGTTTTACCCACTCCTGGGTAAGATCATCACTTACCTACACTTCGTTAATACATTATTTAACACATGTTAAAAACTAGAGCTTTATAAAGAAACATCGAAGGTTATTAAAACCTTCAAATTTAATAAATCAAACCATTATTCGCGTTCACTTTTGGCGCAAGAAAAAAGTAAAATTACTAATGTAATTGGGGCACAGTATGTCTTATGTTTATTAGTATGTTATATATAAAATATGTCCATAATTTAATTTGTCTTTTAAAACATTCATTGATGTTATATTTTTAACATTTTATATATTTATGCGGGACTTCAGGCGAGCTAAGTGTAGTGTATCTCTCCTATCCTCCATCAGCAAGTAATACTCTAAAATTACCTCTTAAATAGTGTCGTTCGATAATACAACTTAGACACACAACGTATCTAGGTGCGAGAGGTAGACCAATATTATCTAAGGGACTGTAAGATTGATGATTATAATTTTATCGACAAGCTTAAAACTGTAAATTGACCTTCATAGACATAAATTTTTCCTTACCTTCCGTTATCTTCAATCTTCACACTCTTCGATATATGCCTAATATCACTTCTTTAAAAAATATTTTTCAGATGAAACAGCAAAAGCCTATAGTGACAAGGGGGAAGATTGGACGAAAACAGGCAAATTGGTAATGCACGATTTTCATACTCGGATTCTTGCGCTAAACTTTATCCTGCGTTTTGTTTCCTAACACACTACTATATTCCTTACTCGAAATAATTAAAATGTTGTCACACTCTATTATACATGGCGTACTGCTCATAGCTTTCATTATGTATCTATCTCAAGACTGTTTCGCTGTTTTCCCCTGACTACAGAATATATGTTTTTTATTGCATTAAAATTGACAAAAAGTTAAGAGGCTTTAAACTAAAACTAATACCTCAAAATAAGTATCATAAATTAATTCCAGTTTTTCTCTTTGCATCAATATGTAATACAACGTTGTCAAAAAAGTAAGATTTTTAAACAAATTAGTTTTTAGTAACAATGATTCTTCGACGTACTCATTTTAGAGTTAGTTGCTGAATTGAATTATATCTTAAATTATACTTCACGTTTATACGATTCGGTCTCACCTAACCCAATGAAATATTTCAATTCTATTTTTTATCAACTATATGTAGCAAGACAAAATGTTTTAATCATAAACGGTGGAATATTCAAATATATTAACGACAACGATCTGAATGTTATTTGTTTCAGTCAATGTTGATCTACTCTAAAGCTAATCTATTTCTCAGTATATCCTATTTAGATCGATGTGTATAATAGTTTTACAAAAAAATAATAAAAGTTGGGTTCTTCTAAAAATAATAATTTCGGCATAGACTTTGTTTTTTTGAAAAAAATAAAATATTTCATTCATCGACATACAGATTACAGAAGAATGGCAAAATTGTCTAAAGTTAGAGAGAAACACTAGAAGAATATAAATTAATATTTGTAAAAGCCACGTTGATTTTTTTAAGTTTTCGACTATATTATATAACACCCTAAATACAAAGTAGAGACAATTTTTATACAAAGCCTTTTAAGCTGTACCTTAAGAAATATAATTATCTAACAAAAAAAACACATTATATTTTGCTTTATCTAAAACAGAGATAAACACATTATTCTCGCATTTGATCAGTACTTTATGAAACTTATCTTAAAAAATTAACCGGGGACACAGATTTATGTTATTTAAATAGGTGACCTATTCAAAACTGCCTACACATTCAGACCATCTGCTTTATCTCTTGAAAAGTCTGCCGAAACGGAACACTATTATACTGAAAAATGAAAAACAATGCACAACTGAAAACTAAGGATCCTATGTATTTTCAAGTATAGAAAACAGGGAGGGCTCAACTTATACTCCAGGCAATGGGGGATTTCTATTCGCAAAAAGTCGAAAAAAAATTAAATTTAGTGGGATGGTAGACATAGATCCCTTGAAAGTATACCTGAGTTTGCGACCTGGGGGGGTTGCCGCGCGAGGGGTGGGGGGATGAAATTTCTTCTTCGCGACTCTTTTCGAGAAATACTACTGCCGTTGTGGTAAGTGCTATCGAAAAAAAGTTCATATGAAATATGTAGAGAAAAAATTTGTGCATAATTTGGCCTTTATTTTGTCTTCGACCAATAGTTTCCGTTCTACAGCACGTTAGGGGTTGATTTGTAATTTTCAACAAAATCAGAATTTCATCGCCAATTAAGACTAAGAACGCTATCAAACAATTTCGTAATATTTTTTTCTGAAAGTGTAATTTTTTCTGAGTCTGTAGATGCCCGATTGGATACATTTGGTCTTATATAATAAAAAGTACGATATTTTGAAGCGCGTCGCTACATACTCCGATATGGGCTTTTTTAAATTATCTTTATCTACGGTCAAAATTTCCATATTATTAAAGAGCCACATTATTTTTGTGCATACATGATACAAGAAAATATCATTTTCAACTTCAAAAAGTTTGAGTCGCTTGCGACGTTGTAAAGCTGACTCGCCTTCGTTGTCATCATCCTCAGACATCAATTTCGAGCCAGAATCGATCAACTCGGCGTTTTCTGTTTGATCCTTATCATCCCGTATCCAATCGGGAACGTTTTCGCGTAACGCAATCACGTCGGAAATGTTTTCGCAGAACGCCCCAGTACAGAGTAGCCACACAAATCATTTTAATCCTGCTTTACGGCAACGGTCCACAACCTTCCTGGCATCTGCACGAGACACTCTTAAGTAAAGCCTCTGGAGTTGGTTTCTTTGCGATCCGCATTGCGTTAAGCCCTATGGGTGTTCTTCGCCATCCATGATCTTCTGGAAATTTCTGAACTCCCGCCAGCTCTGTACTTGACAATAAGTATGATAATGAATGATGATGACACGCATTGGATGTTGGTGGCAGCGCCGCGAGATTGAACGACTTCTTGGAGACGACCCGTACAAACTTCGTATACCGCACAGAGTCCAATTTACGATATTCGCTTCCTGCATCATACTGCCTCAACATAAACTGTTCGACCAGCTGCAACGACTTCCGTTAATTCTGCATTGGGGTCGTCAAAAGTTTTGAGAAATCGAATCTTGCCTTAATTGAACAATGCCGATGTAGTGTCACATCTACTGAAGGCAGTGAATAAAAGACATCTTCCTTATTCCCTCTACCCGGTGTACGCAAATAAGCATTCGGGATATCTCTGGCTTTACCAAATCCACGTCTTCTCCAATAACGAAAACTGAGGAAAAAGATGGAGAAAGTTCAATGGCAGTCTGCATAATTATTGAATCCGCGTCTTCGACCATCTCCTTAACTGCGTAATTATGTGCTTCTAACTTTGTCTGTTGCAATACGATGACGCTCCTTTTGTTGAAGCTGTTCGATAAAAAAATTTCTTACGATGTAATTGCAACCATGGATTCATCGAAGAGTACATCAGTGCTGCTTCGAGCGTGTAGTGACGCGCTTCAAAATATCGTACCTTTTATTATATAAGGCCAATTGCATCAAGTCGGGCGTCTGCAGACTCAGAAAACATTACCCTTTCAGAAAAAAGTCTTCGTCTTAATCCGCGATGAAATTCTGATTTTGTTGAAATTTACAAATCAACCCCCAACTTTGGGGCGCAGTAGAACGGAAAATTCGTCACAGACGCAAAATGTAAAAACCAAATTGTGTACAATTTTGTTCTACGCTATTTCCCGAAAAGCGTCGCGAAGCAGAGTATTCATCCCCCCACCCCTCAAGTAGTAGCCCTCCGAGGTCACAAACTCAGGCTTACTTTCTTTGCGAATAGAAACCCTTTTTTATATTACAGAATGGTTTAAGAACGATATTCATCTTAATCCGCGATGAAATTCTGATTTTGTTGAAAATTACAAATCAACCAACCAACTTTGGCGCGACGTAGAACGGAAAATTGGTCGCAGACGAAAAGTTTAAAGACCAAATTGTGCACAATTTTATTCTCCGCTATTTCCCGAAGCAGGGTTTTCATCCCCCACCCCTCAGGCGGTGACCCTCCGAGGTCACAAACTTAGGTATACTTTCAGGGGACCTATGCCTACCGTCCCACTAAATTTCATTTCTTTCCGACCTTTTGCAAATAGAAACTTTTTTTTGTCACCATTGCTTGGACTTTTAAGGTAAAACGCTAATATAGAGTGTTTGTGCGTTTCTAGGGTGCCATTTTGTTTGAGTGTGCTTGCAAAGGGCAGGTTCCGAAAAAATAAAAAAATAAATTTCTGAATGTTATTTAAATCCGTGATAAAGCGTTTTATAATTTAATATCAGTTAAAAATTCATAATAACTAAAGGGTCACATATTTATTACACACGATAATAATATCTAATGATTCTAAAATTAACTGATTAACGTTTAGATTGACATTAAAACTGATTAAACTAAAGCTTATTTATTGTATTTTTCATTTTCACGTGATAAAAAATGCAAAATGCAGTATTGTAAAGTGAACGGTAATGTTGGCTTTAAGATTAGTTTCTTAGATCCGTTTTTAGTTTTCAAACACTTGAGCAAAAAAATTACTTAAGTAAAATTTGTCTTTTAAAAAATGCAACATAGAGCAGATCAGTTTGACACTAACTCTAACACGAATGTTAAATTTATTTAAGCTATAAATTAATAAAACTATGCTTTTTTGATAAAATAAAATTCACCCGAAAGGAGTTTCAAATTAGGTTTGTATTTAGATGTAAAAAATGAAAACCGAGCAATAAGCAGTTCTGCTATCATTAAAAATACGAGTAAAATATGATTTTATATGACGTGTGACATTTTAGAAACTTGGAATAACGGTTATCTTGGTTTTCTTGTCAGAAACTGATTATAATTATTAAATAAAACAAACGTTTTCGATTTTCACTTGTATTTTGCCAAACATGACATTGTTTCGTTGGCACAGCACATTTTTCAAATGTATATGTACATTTGAAAAAGTTGCTGTGCCAACGAAACATATGTCATGTTTGACAAAATGCAAGTGAAAATCGACAATGTTTGTTTTATTTAATAATTATTATTATGGATTTTCATCAAGTAAAAGCCGAAACAATCAAGATATAGAAACTGATTAGACACTTTTGGAATATGGGCTTTTATGTAAATTTAATATATAGAGGGTAGATCGAAAGCCATTATTTTTTAAATTACGCCCACTGTATAATAAGTATATCATTCAAATGGGTCTTGACATACTGACACTAGAGTTGATACCTTTATCTTTATTTCATTATAAGAATAGTAGAACATTTTCCGTATCTCTTTTATTGCCTTTCATGTCAGGGATTTTGTCAATTTTTTCGGCGGTCTTGGAAAGGAAATAATTAGCAAATAAAGACTCATTTGATGGGCATATATTATACTGGATGTTCTATTTAAAATTTAATATACCCATTTCTTGTAGTGACAAAAATAAATAAGTCAAGGGGGAAAGATTATGTGTCACTCTGTACAAAGTATCCAGTTTTCGAAGGTTTTGCGAAAAGATAGCGGGTTGTGCTTTTTGTGGCACTTAATACTTTTTTGTGGAATAGAAGATAGCACACACACATATTTTCAAAATCCTCGTCGTTTCTGAGGCAGTTTACAGGGCGAAATTGAAAATATTGCATTTTCTGCATTTCATTTTCATTTTCACTTATCTTTCAACATATTGGAAAAGTGAAAACTTTTATACACTTTTTCACGTAGAATTCAGGGACATAGTCAGTTTTTTGCTATGAGCTGTCATTATTTAAAGATAATTTGTTCTAGTTTGGTACAAGCTTCCCAAAAATATATTTATTTTCTTTATTTATTTTCAGTATTATTTGCCTCTTAATTAGGAAATATATTTATTAAAGACAAATATTAAAATTATAAAAAGTCCGGGCAATTAAAAATAACTCGACTAGTTTTGCTGCAAAATAGAAAATATTGTCGGAGTTTTCAAATCAAGAATTAAAATAATTCTAAAAAAATTAATTTGGATGACATAACGCGGTATAGAGTTTTGTAATTGATATTTGCAAAAGGTAAATCTGGAAGATAATTTTGAGAGCCATGACATGGTCTCACGAGACGCATTTTACCTGTCTCAGGTAAATAAGAATTTTTTATTTCCAAGGAAATGGTAAGGCAGGTTTAGTTTTAGCGTTTCGTGCTTTATACTCGGAAGTAAAATCATATGTAATATATTTAAAGGCAACCTTATTACAAATAAATACCGATACGTTCTAGAACACCTTAATAACTTGTGTAACTACAACCAGATGGATCTCTGGAATCTGGATCGCAATGCGCAAATTATATATATAATATATATTCTGACTTCCCAAGCCACTGGACTGGAACAAACGGACCTCTAAGATAGGTCACCTAAGTCACGATTTTCTCTAGATTTTTTTGTGATGTCAGATTTAAGATATGCCATCGAAAGCCTTTAGAGATGTACAGGTTTGCCCTTAAGGCGAATAGGAAGTCTGTGTAAAATATATCTGACATATAACTGAGAATGGAACAATTTAAACAATATTTATGAGAAATCTGCCTATATTTTTTGCATATATATTCTAATTTTTAATTTCCTAGTTATAACCAAGTTTTTGTATTTAATTTCATTGAGTAATAATTGTTAATTGGTTTAAATTAGTTGTAGGAAATTTCTTATTTTACTAATGTCTCTTGGACTACTAAAATTTTTTAATTAAGAGGCGAATATTTCATATTAAAAAATATAAAAGTGTTATATATTTGTGGAAAACCTGTAACACATTAAAAAAAACTATCCAAAATTATATAGGGTATTCCATTACAAACCAAAAACAACGTTGGGTTATATGGTAATAATGAAAACCCGCAAATTGCATTAAAAACTAGCACCACACATATTTCATTTACTACCACCACCTTATATTAATTTTCACCACAAACAATGTAACTACTACTACCACCTTTTATTGATTACTACAACTATTTACTACCAATCATATTTCAACTACTACCAGCTTCCATTGATTACTACCGCACATAATTTAACTAGTACCACCTTTCATTGATACCACAGATATTTCGACTGTTACCATATATATTTTAGTTACTACCAGGTTCCATTGACTATTTATTACCACCTTACATTAATTACTACCACACATAATTCAACTACTACCACCTTTCACTGATTACTACCGCGTGTTTCATACTCAGTGCTAACTACAAGGGAGGAAAAAAATTAAATTAGATTAGTAACTATAGATGTAATATTAAAGTAGTCAGATTAAAGTTAATTTCAAAATATTATTTCTGAGAAAAACCAATTTAAACAGTCTTATTTGTGTACATAAAGGTTGTTATTAACTATCACAATATCTTTGAATTTTAAGATTATGTAAATTTTAAAAAACCAAATTTGTAGGAGTAAAAGTCTGATGACAAGACAAACAACATCAAATAAAAACCATATGTGAACGTGAATTCATAGGCTACTCGGGAGATCCCTGTTTGGAAATAACAGAAAAAAACACAAACTGTCTTATTATTTCAATTCAGTTTCAATAAAACCTTAGAGCAAAAAATATTTATTTATAGAAAATCATTTAAGTCAAAGAATTGTGAAGCTTCATACTTCTAAGACTGTGGGTATATGTTAAGTATAAAAACTCTTAATATTTTTTATTTTATTTCAATATTTATTTTCAAAGATGAAAGTGCGTAAAGTAAATAATGGAAAACCTACAATATGTTCTGTTATTGCCTCAAAAAAATAATTTTCATTTTATTAATATGTTTATTTATATTTTTTTATTGCTATGCTCTTCCAGAGTTTCCGGGGCTCGTAAGCCTTTCTTATGATAAGCTCAAGTCTTTGGTTACTAATATTGTTATGCGGTTGTTGACTTTCGAGCTAAGATAAATTATGTAACGTATTTTTATATTGCTCCAAATTATAGCGAAGCCAGATGCGATCTAAGAAACTGCCTTTAAGGAGGTACTCTACGTTGGACAATTGCGGAAAAAAGAACCTTTATCTCAGTTAATTCATCTTAAATGTCTTGAACGTAACGTTGTCTTTATCTGTGGCTGCCGATCGCCTAGTTCTCTGTTTTTGCCTTTTCTTGTCCGTTTTTACGCCTCTTATCTCTAGGCTCATTAAATCTGGCTTTTTATACATGTCCAGTACAGCATTTTAGAGATTGGCTAATGGGAAAAAACTCAGGTCATTTCAATAAGTTACTGAATGCAGATTTGAGGCTGGATATTTAAAGGAATTTTTTAATTAATTAAACTGAACATCATATCTCCTATTAATGATAATTTTTAGCAAGTGGTCCGTACTCATGAAACTTCTGTCCGTGTATACTCTCCCATGTAACACTGTGAATTTGTATAAACAGAATTAAAAGCTGACTTATAAAACAAGATCTTTATTGTTCAGCATAGTTAAAAACTACAATACGGCTTTTTAAACAACTTGCTGAATACTTATGATCTTGAGCTTATACCGAAAACGTGCTTTTGCACAAAAGAACAGAATATAATATACCGTCTGAATAGATTTGCTACCCATTCCTTTTTGACCAAGATTATCCCTGAATGAGGTCCGGTTATCCAGGGCAAACAACTATTCACCCGGGACACAGATAAAACATTACTATAAACATTACCCTTATACAAAAGGCATGCAGCCATTGCACATCAAGCAGATCTGAAGACTATTGATTGTTTCTATATTTCTATAAGAAAATGGCATAAGTTTAGTAGCAGGGGAAAGATAATCTTTATAATAATTGGAAAAAAAATAAAGTATTTTTCTTTCAGAAATAGCTTGTCTTCTAAATCTTGTATGACTAATTTTTTTACACTCTTAGATTTTTTTGTATCAATAAAAGAACTGGAGATACTCTCCGCATAAAAAAATTATGAAAGCACGAATAATAGAATTATGAGAATTTCTAAATCCAGAACCAATCCAAGTATTTTTGGTTATTAATTTTTTCAACTTAAAGGTTTATTTCTTTCAGATTTAGTAATAAAAAAAATATATGTAATTTGTGTTAACTTTACATGAAATTTCAATTAGCCTATATATAATCAAGCCTTGCTGTAACTATCCCTAATTTTTTTCCTACTTTAGATTTGCTGAGGTTTGTCGTAAAAGCAACAATAATCATACATTCCTGAATAATATATCTTTTCGGCATGTCTCTATAAAATAATATGGTTGCAACATACTATTATTTGAACTTTAATCTGTTAAGTAAGTATCTTCGAAAAATAAATAAAGCTAAGTCTGTTTTGTTCTTATAGCTTACAATAATTCGATATATTTAATTTTTTTCATAATGTATAAAAAACTTAAATTTTATATCGTTTGACGGGTGAAACTAAGTAAAATATATTAAAAGTATTTTTTCTCGATGTTTATGAAAACTACTATGCCCGGTTTTTATCGAATGAGATATTTTAAATATAATATATAGCCTTTAAAAGTTTTAATTATCCACGCCAATAAATCTGAAAATGTTATGCCCGTAAAGTATTTACTTACGCTGTTTTTTTCTGATTGTTACTAAAATTAGTTTATTAATTCTCATGTATATTTTCTTAAATCTACATCCTTAAAAAAATGTTAACGTCAGTTTTTACTTTGTTTAGATATCTAAGATGGAACTCACCTTTATGACGTGACCCATTTAACTTAACACAAAAATGATAACATTCTACTTTAGTTCAAGCACTTGTTCTTTCTAACTATAGAAAAAACTGAGTGTAATTTTGAAATAATTTGTATAATTGCAAAATTGTGTGCAACATTTTAATAATTAATTATTTGCAATACACCCCATTTACTAAGTCCTTAATTATTAGACAATAATTAATATTTAAGAAAAATATCAGATTTAACACACACAACACAAAAACCGTAAAACGCACCTAATAGTATGTTTCAATAGCATTAAGTGTGCAAAAGGGTGTACCTAAAATGGCCTATAGAAATATCAAACATATTAATAAGCATTATCAAATATTAATAAAAAACAAGTACCCACCAACTTGCTATTTAACGCCGTATAAAAATAATGAAATTATTTTCCAAAAATATATACTGGAATAGTATTGAACAGAGCATGCACAAAAACAGATATACCATTTAGATACCTGATAAATGATGTTGCAATTGACAATGACGGAAGAAATGTAGACAAAATTTGTTTTTCTATTCCTTAATATTTTTAAAACGAAACCATTTTTCTCTGTGATTTTGATTCAAAACTTCGGAAAAAGTGTTTAGAGAGATGTAATAAAGAGATTATTTTACACAGAAGTAAAATTCCGGAAACGAAAGCTCGAAATAGAAAATGAGAGATAAATCATCAATTTCGGCTTTTTTTTACTGTATTATAATAGACCTAAAGAAGAACTTAAGGACCATGACGTCTCCCCTAAGTTATAAAAAAGCCTGCTATTCAGTGAATACTAATTTATAATTGGGGCATTCATTCTTATTCAAATTGGGAATTTATACATATATATATATATATATATATATATATATATATATATATATATATATATATATATATATATATATATATATATATATATTCGAAATACCTTTTAATGTCCTTTATTTTATGCATGTTATTAATACCTAGGTAGGTATAGTAGGTACTCAATTACTAGGAAATATGTTTTTATCCATGATTTTTTTTTCTTTTTAATACATCTTCACAACTGCCTGCAGCGTCCTATAAATTAACTTAAGCCTGTAAATTCACAGAATAACATGGTTGCCACGTGTTCCATATCTGTTTAAAATAGATAAAATTGATTTAATAATAATTACCTGTATTACGTTTCGTTATAAATAAATATTGATTTTTAACGAATATTAATTGTAAAGTTCAATATTTCAGATTCGAACTGTTATGAATAATATTTCATTTTAAACCTTAATTTCTAATAACTATTCTTATCAACACTCATAATTATATGGTGGCAACCCAACTTGTAGAGGATGCCTCATACGATCAGGATGATACTATTTTTGTCGCTAAATCCGAAGACAATTTGCAGGACACTAAATATGACAACAAATGGTAATAGACCGAAACTCATAGTCAATTCAAAGAAGCTATGAAAACGTATATAGAAATCAGGGGCAAACATGTTATAATTTGTTTCATAACATAACAAAACATCGAGGACCAAAATTTAAACAATCAAAAACGGGGATAGAAGGCAGCTTCAGGTATATTATTAGGAGAGATAATTATATAAGACCAGAAAGTAAGATCAGAATATACAAAACTACAGTAAGTAACCTAATGAACATAAAAATTGTACTTAGAAAAGCATAAAATATGTTTATTATTTTAGACTATTTCCACATGTTGATCTAAAGTTGCTAAATCCATATATTATTTAGCAATTTTGTATGAGAAATTTTTGTATTTAAATTGTCCTGTTGCAATTTTCTCATTATGAGAAAACACTATGATGGGAGTAGATATTTGCGTGGGAAAACCAAAACGCAAAACATTTCTGAAATCGTCGATTGTCTTAGTCTCGCATAAGAAAGTATTTCAAGGATTTCATCATAAATCAGCTTTGTTTTATATTTGAATTAGATATGCCGACTACATAGAGAAAGAGAAGAGATAGTTTTTTATATAGTTTATTTAATCAACTATGTAATTTAATATGTAAATACAATTACCCTTTAGGAAATTCCGGAGTAGCTTTTAATGAAAAGAAAAACTTTATAAACTGTAGTTCCCAATTATCCCTGAGACATCTATAAACAAAACATTCCAAGATGGACGCCGAAAGATAATCTTACTAAAAATAAATGTGTTTGGAAAAAGTTGTTCAACATTTCCCCGAGTTTTACTGCTTTGCCAGACGTGCCCGATCAGTGATTACTTTTTAAATTTAATGGAGCAAATAAAGGAGTTATTGACAGTGCCGGATATAGCTCTAGGCTAACTGAATTTTTGAGGCCCCTCATTGATTTTAAAAGAACATAGTTTTCGTATTGTCGTAGGTACTAGCAAATAATAGTTTACTAAATAAAATATTTAGTAAACTTTGGTACTAGGCTGCAATGGAAAAAAAAACGAATAATTTTGAAGCAAAAAATATCCTGCAAAATTAGCAAACTACGTTTTTGAACCCAAAGTTTTTATGCATAAAAATTATAATAATAAATTATATTTATTTTTTAGTGTAGACCATATTGGAAAAAGAATTTTCAATAAATTATAAGCACAGTATATAAATTTGGAAAGGTGTCAATGATGTTTTCAAGAAGTATCTTTAACATTTCGGAAGCGACAATTACAAAGACTTTCTTCTCGAGACAAAATGCTTAAAGTGTAAATATTCACTATACCCCTCTTTTCTTTTTTAATATAATTTTTATGGACAGACGTGACTGCCTTTAGCTATACTACACCACGATAAATGAATATTTTTTGGCAACAGCAATCAAAAGCCTCAATTTATCTTGTATTTATGAGGTACTTTTTACTTCCGTCCTAAGAGGGATTGTAATCGTAAAAAATCACCGTCCGAGATTTTTTCAAATCTTTACGTTTTCTCAATTCCGTCGGTCTGTCTGTCTGTCGGGCGGTTCACGGCAAAGCTAAAAAACTACTTACTATTACTATATTAAAACTATACGATTAACTTCAAATTTTAGGCAAAAATTAAGGGTCATTTGGAGATGAAATGGAAATATTTTGGTGAAAATTCAATATGCGGAAAAAATTATTACTAATTTATTCAATTTACCTCAAATTTTGCTCCAAAATCAACTACTACGTAGAAGTCTACTAGTCAAATTTTGCTACGAATCCAATATGGCAAAACAAAATAACGACTTAATAAAGTATTTAGAAAAACGGCTTGAAAAACTACTTATTAAGTTGATTTCAAATTTTGAGCAAGAATTAAGTGTGATATAGACATGAATTGAAAATGGCGGCCTAATAAAATGTATTTAATTCTGAAAAATTATCCTTTCAAGATTTTATAGATTTTCACGTTTTAAGGTCCATAAATTTCAAAAGGCATCTTTTCTCATTTTCGTCGGTCTGCCTGTCTGTCGGAAATGATAACGTACTCGATTAACTTTAAATTTTGATCGAAAATTAGGTAACCGGTATCATTTTAGTAAAAATTGAATATAGCCGAACAACAAGGCGGCCTATTGAAATGATAAAGAATTATTACTAAAAAAGTCACTATCCAGTAAAATTTTTGTACAAAAATCGAGTGTGACAGGATTTAACTGGTTCGATGGCAAAACAAAATTGCAGCCTTATAAAATATTTAAAAAAATAGCCTGAAAAAACTAGTTATTAGACTTTTGTAAATGTTTAAAAAATCAACGTAAAAAACCTTGTTATACGATTGACTTTAAATTTTTAACAAAAATTAGATGTGATATAGAGATATACTTATAAAATTTTGGTACGAATTTAAATTGACGAAACAAGAGTGAAGTTCCGGGTAAAAAAAATATACCTATTTTTTATACTTCCTTAATAATGTACTATTTTAGCTGGAAAACTGAATATTTCATGGCCCAAGCCTACTTTTATAATAAGATTTACATCTGTCTTACGTTAATTTTAATCAGGATTAGGTTTAAATTTAATTAAGTTTTGGTTTGTTGCTATGGAGTTGCTATTAAAACCTCATGCCGCGTCAGACAATACGATATCGTATGCTATCTTATTATGATCATTTACTTAGCCTGAGAGATCCACCCCTGGTGATTGATTCTAGAATCTAAAGCTAGAAATAAAATTCGAAATTTTGTTTCCGGTTGTTCCAAAATAACTCTTTACTTCTTTAGAACATCGAAGAAATTATTTTAATCTATAAGAATACAAAAATCCTTTGTCCCATAACGTAAATAGGAGATGTCGAGTAATATTCTTAGACGTTGTATTTAAATTTTATTTATCATCATCCTGATAGAAATCGCTTCAGGCCGTCGACGGAAGTCGTTTTGTAGAAATAGAAACCCAAATCCAAATTTAAATTTAGGGCTTTCAAGTGTACATAATCCGTTCTGCATCTGTTTTAGGCCGGAGGAAGACAATTATCGATATCCTGAAAAATTCGATAACATATTTTCTCTTCTGAATAACAATGTTACAGCTAAATATGTTATAAAATATTCGATATCGACTTGAATTATTTGTGAAAGGGAATTCGTTATAACCGAAGTTCCGGTTGAAGTCATTATCAGATGTGGTTTAATTTGTTCGGATGATCAGCAAAGAAACTAAAAAAAATATTATTAGCAATACAAGGTAACAAAATATATTCTCGGGAATTCTTAATTATTAGAATCTACGAAAATGTTCAAACTTCAATCATCACTCTCATCTTCCGAGACGTTTTGTTCTAGACACATGCTTGGTTTTGCGTATATTGAAAGAGCAGTTGATAATAAGTTTGTTTTATTTGACGGTAGTGGTAACAATCGTTATTATTGTTAACTAAAATGACTTATGCCTAAACCGTACGGAATAGGTAAATAAATATATATATATATATATATATATATATATATATATATATATATACCCCACACGTTTTTTGAAACCGTGGCTTGTTTTCATAAAATGATATTTATATAATTTTGTCATCTTCTCAAAAAGTTACTAATAATAATAATAATAATAAATATTATTTTTTCCGAATTGAACCGGTTTTTACCCGACAGGGCATGCAAAAAGAGGATAATGTATTTAACAGTCATGGATGTAAGTATGTATTCATTGTTTGTTACCTCGTACAAGCTAAACGCCTGGACCGATTTTCATAAGAAAGATATCAAAAGAATACATTATAATAAATATAATAAATAGGTTAGCCGCGTCAAACATTACATCGGAGTAGATGCTTTCTTTTTTTAGGGAATTTAATATTCAGTGTGCAAAAACTAAAAGATATACACATTTAAAGAAAATTATAAAGGTTATAAAAATAATGCTTGTTTTATCTTAAAAAGTTACAAAATATAAAATATATAAAAATACCTTGGAAAATCTAATGGGAGAGCCCGAAATCCTGAACATTTCATGATGATGATTATTTTTTTAATTACATTACTAAAAAGTATTTAATGCAAGAAGATAAAACAATAAAATTGTATAAGCACACAATTGATCTTTATGCATACTATTATTTATAAGTAAAAATGTAAAAAACGCAATCAAAATTATAAAACATTTGGTTTATACACAAATCAAAACAAGTTAATAAATATAGTTTCAACAACAAACAACAGGGGCAATTTATTTCGGTCTGGGGTGCACGTTTCGTCAAATAAAGTGTCAACGATGTGACGTGAATACACATTGTGTCAGTTAAAGTTCACAGTCATAAAAATATCACAAATGATATGCTTTATTTGAAATATTGCGCCGACGATATTATCATGGTTAAGAAATGGTCAAATAAAGTGTCAACAATGTGATTCGAATATACAGTGGCGGCTCCTCCATTAGGTCATACGTTCAATGACCCCCCAATAAATATTTCCAAAGAGAAAATAATAAATAATTTATATTTTTTTAATTTCTTTTAAATTTGGAAATTCCTTCTATTATTCTAAGCGTGTGAACTCGTTGTACGTTCACTTGATTCCTCGGCACTGGTACTATCAATGCCTCGCGCAGGTTGTTTGTTAATGCTCAAAGGCCACAAGTATACTAAAAAATGCCTCTACTGCCCTTCACAAGCATGAACAAACAACAAAACATGAGTTTAATTTCAGTGCAACCGAGATTTTAGCACAAGATAAGAATTATCGTAAATTGACATTTAAAGAAATGATAGAAATAAAAAAGGAGAATGAAGCAGTTAATGATAAAAAAGATATTTGTGGTTTAAGCCAAATATATTTCAATCTAATTAAATAATCAGAGAGCATTTAAAATTGAAAAATCCTATTTTCCCTGTATATATTTGAAATAGAAAATAAACTTGCCTCTGTATATCTATAAAAATATTATTTCCTTCACTGCTAGCTAAACATCAGATAAATTCTACCGTTTTTATTACTAAAAAAAATGATAACCGAAACACTCCAAAATTGCTTTTCCAAAGTGCGTACCATAAAATTAAGTATTAAATGTTTGTTTTAAATTTGTGTCCTTAAATATGTGTGTTTTGTCAAAACTAAACATTTTATTTTACCAAAAAGTAGCATATGTAATATTAATATAACAATTTTAAGTTTTTAAACCTTTTAATGTTTCTAGTCTGTATATAATGTTTGCGTCTTTGTATATATTTTTCCTATTATAGTATTTAGTTATAATAAAAAAAATACTTTTTTAGAGATCAAGCAAACTATATATATATATATATATATATATATATATATATATATATATATATATATATATATATATATATATATATATATATATATATATATATATATATATATATATATATATATATATATATATATATATATATATATATATATATATATATATATATATATATATATATATATATATATATATATATATATACAGGGTGTCCCGAATCGCAGTGTCCAAACTTTAACAGCGCATTCTGCATTCAAAATAAGCCCTAATTTTCTATATAAACATATATCGGCAAATGCTTCGTTTTCGAAATACAGGGTGTTAAAGTTTTAAGAAAAAAATTGTTATTTAGTCATAACTTTTTTAGTACTTGAGATATTGTTATTAAATTTGGTAAACAGCATTTGAGTAACAAAAGGCATTTTTTGATTTGAAATATTTTTTAATTCTTTATCAGTGGCGTCCGTACAGGATTTTTTATTGAATATTCTTGAAGAAAAAATGGTACGCTACTGCTTTTTCTGAAAACAAAAATCATTCCTAAAATTCCCACTCAGTTTGGAGCAAATTTGATCCCTTGCCTTTTTTTCGTGCGATGCAACGATTTCGAGTTAAAAACTAAAAACTATTTTTATGTATGGCGTAATTAAAATTTCCATTATTGTTCATTATTTCAGTGGCAAAACCTTTAACATCTTGGTATGCCATGATTGCATTTTTGTGACAATTGAACAATTGCTAGTTTCGTCTTTAAAGTGTGACATTTGAGTTTTTAGAGTAAATAAATGTCAGGTACATTACAGTTTATACAAAAAGGTAATTATTAGTCTAACTAGTGATTTCAAAATGGTGTTATTCAGTAAGTTTGAGTATGCTGATATTCATTTCGTTTATGGTTTCTGTAATGGAAATGCAAATGCAGCAATACGGGAATACCAACGAAGATTTCCAAATAGAAGATTACCTTGCAAACGAGTTTTTATTAAAACGCATTTAATGTTTAGGAATTTTGGACTCAAAAAGAATCCGAGAAACGAAGGTAGGAGAAATGAACAATATCGAAACGTAATTTTAAATAAGTTTGACAACGATAGGACATTAAGACTACGAAGAGCAGTTCATAATTTACAAGGCAACGCAGTCTTTGTTTCTAAAAATAAGGTTCATCGCGTTTTGAGGAAAGATCACAGGAAGCCATTTCAGATGCAGCCAGTTCAAAACTTACAACCTGGTGATGCCGAAAAACGTGTCAGTTTTTGCAATTGGTTTTTGCGCCAAATAGAGGAAGACGAGAACTTTTCAAAAAAATTTTTATGGACTGATGAAGCCACATAATTATGGAAATTTACTGAGCAATTTCCATAATTTACGAATCTGGAGCCATGACAATCCACGTGTTGTACGAACTAGAGCATTTCAGCAAGAATTTTCTGTTAATGTTTGGTGTGGTGTAATAAATGGAAATTTTTTGCGGGCCCCATATTCTACCACCACGCCTAGATGGACAGTTATTCAATGATTTTCTGCAAAATGAGTTATTTTAATATCTAGAAAATATTCCTCTAAATCTTAGAAACGAATTCTGGATTCAAATGGACGGGGCTCCCGCGCATTTTGCACTTGTAAACCGCGAGTGGTTAAATAATAATTATCCAGAACGGTGGATTGGACGATTAGGAGCTACAACCTGGCCACCACGTTCCCCTGACCTCACACCTGTCGACTTCTTTGTGTGGGGTTATTTGAAAAATTTTGTTTATTCCAGACCAGTTCATACAAGAGAAGAACTGATTCTAAGAATAGAGCAAGCCTGTGAAACTTTGCGAGCCAATACGAGTTTTATACGCCATGCCACTTACACAGTTAAGAGCAGATGCCGAAAATGTGTCGAAGTTAGAGGAGCTCATTTTGAGCAATTATTGTGAATTTTAAGGCCCACATTAATCCTTAATGATATTTAAAGTGCTCTATAAATTTTTTTCACGATCGAAGTTAGTAAAAGTTATGAATTCTAGTTTTTGTAAAATTAATTACGAACTTAGTTAATAAAGAGTAGTTTCTGTAAAATGAAGTATCATCTTCAAAATTGAATTAATTCTAATTACCGTTTTACAAAATGAATCGACGATTTTAGAATTATAAACTCATCTGTCATACTTTAAAGACGAACCTAGCAATTGTTCAATTATCACAAAAATGCAATCATGGCATACCAAGAGTCGACAATGAAGGAATGATGATAAGTACCAAGGACATTAGATTTTAATAGGTTGCCTGCTAACTTCTGCGATGTCACCCTGATAACCCAAACATAATGCAAATTTCCATTACAACTGGTCGATGACGTCATCTCTCCTTAGTTGTCAGACAAGCTTTTATTTTAGAAACCCTACATACGTTGTTCAGAAATTATGAACTCACCCGGAATGTATGAAATAAATATCGGAAACCAAATAATTTTAAAAACTTGCTGTTACAATCCCACCTGAAAGGTTTTGTTCCTGAAATTAACAATAATGGAAATTTTAACTATGCCATACATAAAACTGGTTTTTAGTTTTTACTCGAAATCCTTACACCGCACGAAAAAAAGACAAGGGATCAAATTTGCTGCAAACTGAGTGGGGATTTTAGGAATGATTTTTGTTTTCAGAAAAAGCAGTAGAGTACCATTTTTTCTTCAAGAATATTCAATAAAAAATCCCGTACGGACGCCACTGATGAAAAATTTAAAAATATTTCAAATCAAAAAATGCCTTTTGTTACTCCAAGGCTATTTACCAAATTTAATAAGAATATCTCAAGTAATAAAAAAGTTATGACTAAAAAACAATTTTTTTCTTAAAACTTTAACACCCTGTATTTCGATAACGAAGCATTTACCGATATATGTTTATATAAAAAATTAGGGCTTATTTTGAATGCAGAATGCGCTGTTAAAGTTTGGACACTGCAATTCGGGACACCCTGTATATATATATATATATATATATATATATATATATATATATATATATATATATATATATATATATATATATATTATATATATATATATATATATATATATATATATATATATCTCTATATATATATATATATATATATATATATATATATATATATATATATAGATATAGATATATATATATATATATATATATATATATATTTATATATATATATATATATATATATATATATATATATATATATATATATATATATATATATATATATTTATATATATATGTATATATATATGTATATATATGTATATATATATATATATATATATATATATATATATATATATATATATATTATATATATCTATATATATATATATATATATATATATATTTATATATATATATATATATATATATATATATATATATATATATATATATATATATATATATATATATATATATATATATATATATATATATATATATATATATATATATATATATATATATATATATATATATATATATATATATATATATATATATATATTGCCCACCTGAAAAGTTGACCACGAGCCGCCACTGCGAATATATATTATGGCAGTTATGAAGTTCATAGTCATAGAATATCACAAGTGTAATATTTTGCGGAAGAATTTAAATAAAGCCCCCAGAGGTGCTCTATTTGAAATATTGCGCCTACACAATTGCCATGGTTTCGCTGTTAACAGTGTCAGCAATGTGACGTGGATGCTTGTGATGTCAGTTATGAAATTCACAGTCATATAACTTGTACGTTTGAAATATTTCCGGTAAGATTCATATAAACTTTAAATTATTTTTAAGCCACCCAATAAATATATCTCAGATGGAATATTAGCAATTATTTAGAGCAGATTTATAAAAAAACAGTACATTAAATACAAAAAGTTCTTAAAACCCAAGAATTTCCCTTATACGCAACGCAATTTTTTTCTAACAGATATATGTATTACTCTTCTGGTCATCTATTTAATATTACTAACCTTTTTGACCCCAGCGTATCGATCGATACACGTTCTCCATTCCTGTTTACAAAAATTTTCTAACAGAGAACTGCTTAAATCGCGGAAAATAGTTTTCAGAGAGCTAAAATTAATTCGAGATCGCTCTACTGGCTGCTTTGTTTTCTATACACGAAGTTGCGATTATGCAATCTCTAAGAGACGAAAATTGCACAATCTAGAGTCCGGATTGTCGGGACTAGCTTAATCTCACTCCGAGTGATAAAAATCCAATTAGTGTAAAGATTGATGATTTGGCCGATTTTAAGTGGACCTAGAGCCTGCGTGAAAATTAGCGTCCTATAGGGTATAGAATAACGAATATATGAAGAAATAATGTAAGTTAGAATTATTAAAAGGCGCAAGTAGATAATGTGTGTGTTTTCGAGATAATATCCAAGTTGCCTTTCGGACACTGGTAAAGCTAGAGATGTACATACAGATGAGGACTACCCGCACCCCTGAAAACCTTCGAAGAAATTGGGAATGTTAGTTTTCAGTTGTTTATGACATAAGTAATGCAATGTACAGTTTTCTACAATTGTACGTACCTCGAAATGAGATAAATCTCGTTTTCTATCACTTACTATTAAGACCGTTTTGAGTTGTTTTATAAGAAAATAATGTGATTTAGAATGTGTAATTTATTTTTCTAAGGTAGTTCTTATTCATTCACCTAAAAGAGATAGGAACAATATTAATTTAATAAGCGTTAAACGAATATCACAAGACACCTATATTATGAAGCCCTTCAGTTTTCTGAGATCTTAAGTAATAGAATCCAACAATGCACATTTACATTTTTTAAAATATTGCATTAAAACGGGAAAAAGGACGTTTTCTGTCAATATTATGCAAATAAATCTAATGCAGACCACTGAGCTTCAACGAAAAAATGATCTGCTTTCTTCTTGTTAGTTTACCCGATACGAAGTATTTCTACATTTTAAATATGAATATAAAAAAACTTCTATTTAGAAAATTTATGTTGGTGCCTTTTCTTTACTTTGCAGTTCATGTTGTTTGATCATTCTCGTAAAAGGGAAGTATTGTAATCGTGAAAAAATCACCCTCTTAGATTATTTCAGATCTTTACGTTTCAGGATCCCTAAATGCCAAAAACAAAAAAGTAGTTATTTGAAATATGTGAAATAAGTATTTTGTTTTGGTTTTTGTTGAAAATGATATTATAACTGAAGCCTGTTCAGCTCTCGGATACCCTGTACATAACCAACTTCGATTTGCAACATAATATTTATATTTCAACTAAAATATTTTTAATTACAGTTACTCCGGAACCTAATATTTAAACACGTTTTTTTTTTCATAATAAATTTACATCTGTGTATTATTTTAGAGAAGTGAGTCAATGTAGGGAACTCTATTGAAAGTATTGTAGTAGACATAACAATAATATTTCAATAAATAAAGTTAACAAATTTACACTGTTTTTATTTAGCTCTAAGTAAATAAATTCAACCATATTAGAGATATATTATCAATTGATTTTATAGGACGTGTCAATATTGATAATTGAAAGTACTAAAATCTTTACAAACAGGAATGGTGTAAATTAACTTTGGCAAATTAGTTTATTTTCTGTTAACGCGATGTGTTAAGATTTTGTAAGAAGATATGTCGTATTTTATTTTAGATTTATATACCAAATAATCAAAGCCCATCAGTCAAATACCAGAACCTAATAATATAAAATGCTTTTACAAAAATACATATTGGCATAATAATCATAATACTTCAACAATTAGGAGGCTTCTGATGGCGGCAACTGACAATAACTACTCATTGTTTTCATTTTGACGTAAATGGAAAAAAATCAATATTTTCTACGGATTTTAGCAGATAAATGCATATACTCAGCGTCACTTTTCTTGTAGAATCTACGAAATAGTTATATCAAAGATATCTAGTATATAAAATGACAATGGTAAATACACTGTAAAAATACTAAAATTAGACATGTGTGACATAAATGGGGGAGCCATCATTAACGAAATACCTTGAATTAAAACTTAAAAATGCATCTTAATTATGAGTTAAAACAACTAAATAGTTTAAACTTAAGGTGTTTTTTTGTTGTCATACAAATACAATTTATCAACCTCAATAGAATACAAAGTGGAATACAGAAACAACTACTACGCTGACTAGCACTATGACCGACACTGAATTACACTGTTGATTTTAACTTTCGTTGAGAGAAATCATGTTATATTTTTGCTTCACGTTACAAGAACAAGGACACCATGATCCCTATCTGGTATATGTCCTGCAATGCCACAGGCGTCAGACGACGATCACGATTTCCCTCTAAGTCCATCAGACTAATATGCCCCGTGTGGGGAAAAGGCACAAAATAGAATCACAGAAACTACTCTGCTGGCTAATAGCACGAACGGCCTTGAATTACATTTTTGATTGCTGATATTCGTTGGGAGACTTCATGTAATATTTTTGCTTTATGTTACCCCAAATTTACAACAAGGACACCACAATCCCTGCCTGAAATATGTCCTGCAATGCCGCAATATTGAATATTGTTTTTAATTTTAAAATTAGTTTTTTAACTATTAAAATGAGTAAGTAACTGATTTATTATGCATCTTTTCATATTATTTGGGGCAATAAAAGAAGTTATGCAAAAACTGAGAGTTCTTTGATGTTTACCATTTTTCAATGTTTAATTTTAAGCTTAATTTAGTACCTTAAGAATTTTTCATTTATTTCATTCGTACCCTAAGGATCAGAACTATATATTTAAAAAAAACTATCATAAATAATCTCTGTTTAAAAAAATCTAAAATTTATATCAATTTTTCCCCATATATTTAAACTGAATTAGGTTTTTTTTTCATTTTCTTTATGTTTTAACATACCACGAAGGCCTATGAACTATGAAGAATTGCATTAAACCGTAGGTTTTTCAGTGACTCCACGTCCTCTATTACAGTCGTCCAAATACGGAGATAATAATATGCATTTGCTTTTCAAGGTACCTTTATTTTTCACCATAGGAATAAACTGAATTAAGTTTTTTTTCTTTATGTTTGGACATACCATGAAGGCCTGAGGCCTAAGAATAATGAACTGTTGCATTAAACTGTGGTTGCCTCTTTTTTGTGACTTTGAGTTTCCGTCAACGTTCTCTAACTAACGAAACATGCATTTGTACTTCACGGTAACTTTATAGAGAATGCTGTATTACATACTATTGGTATTGGTCGTTATTGTATCTCTGCTGCTACTTAGCAGCTCGTCTCTAGAGAGAGCACCGTCTTCCCCGGGTGGTCTCCTATGCAAGCACTAGCTGCGCACGACGATGCTGTACTTTGACTATCGTCTGAGATTGGACCAACGCAAGTCACTGCTGGACTGTTTCTATTTTTTTGAAGTAAAACCTTATTTTTATAGAGAAAAACAATCAGTGATAAGATTAAATGTATTTTTATATATGTAAATAAAGTAATGAAAAATAAATAGTAATAATAATAATATAAAAATATATTAAAAACAAAAGAAAAACGGTATACTGGATTTTTTTTAATTACTGTTTGTAACATTTTTTGAGTAATATTTATGTACTAGTTATTGTACTACTCCCCAGTCATGAGTAAATAAGTATTTTCACAGCCGTGTGTACTGTGAAACAATTGTGGAAAAGAGTGACACGGGGATTATAGGATTAATGTACGGGTTGGTTCAGAAAAAAAGGTAAGTGAAGACTAACGCGTTCCTCTTCACAGAAATTTTTAGCGAAGGGTTTATATAGTCGTTCCTGAAATCTTATTATTAATTAACTAAATTTGGATAGTGCTATCTTATGTGTCATATTGTAGGAGCAGAGTTACAGTAATTAAGGCCTAAGAAATTAGATTGTCAACTTCTTTTCCCTTGTATAAAAGGAACCGTCGTTTTAACGCGTTACCGTTTTCCAAGAACGATTTTTTTAGCAGTTAAAATTTTAAAATATTTGCTAAAGTCAAACTCCTGTTTATATCCCTCGTAGGGTGCGGTCGGCATAGCCTGTAATACAACTACCCAAATTCAGTTCATTAATAAGAAATATAAGTTGTTATGTTAAAATAAAAAATGTAACGTTAGTTTTTGTCTCGCTTTTTTTTAACACGTCCAAACATATTCTGCGTTTATACTATTACACATGTACAAACTCTGTTAATTAAAAAAAAATACACGTAGCCTTTAGTACTATGATAAATTGATAAACATTGTGGAAATCTAGCCACTTCATTTTAATATCAGTATATTAGCCATTTATTTTTAAATTAGTAACAACGCGCATTAATAGAAATAAACCATTACAATATTTATTTGTCCGTACTTTATTGTAGCTACATAGTTTATATTAGTCTAAATTTAAAAGAGTTTGGAATCCTTGTGCGATATTTAGCGACTGTCAGTTAATAGGCAATCAAATTGACGTAATGTTCAATTTATTGAATAAATAGGATAGATATTACGGAGAGAAATCTAGTCTTATATTTGTCCGGAAGCCTGTAGGGACCTAAAGGAGCAATTTTAAGTGTTTTCTGTTTACATATAAACAAAAAAGAATAAGAGTGAAAAAATGTGCATCCTTTAGTCCGTTGAATTAGTGTTCAAGGAACAAATCGCTGTGTAAATATTGGTTTGTGTATTTTGGAGTCAAATGTAAACATTCGTTAAATCAAAACATGTTGAGAGGGAAGAGCTTTGACACTTTTTTAGACGACTTTCGGATTAAACCGAAGAAAAAGGTTTGTTAGAAGTTTACTCGTGCAAGAATTATTCTAGGATCTATTATACTTATGTACTATGCTTAGAGGAAAAGGGGTACTATTTACCTACTTCTATTCAGTTTTGTTTTCGTTTAAAACTTTTGACTTATATTTCAGAATTTGGTGCGTGTTGGCCAGTATTGTTCTAGACCACTGGCGTACCCAGCGGGATTATGTGGTGTACGTAGAACCAGGGCCCCCAAGGCTTGTAACATCGAAACTATCCAAAACGAGGCACGCCAAATACCATGTTTCTAGAGAACTTATTAAATTCCATCGTAGTTTTCGCAGATATTTTAAAGCTATAAATACTTAGTATAATGGATTTGATCAACTTTATAGTTTAACTTGCTTATTTACCAAACAACATGAGACAAAAGAAGTTGACATCCCCTTCAACATTTTCCTATAATCAATATAATTTCAGTATGGGCAGTTTAAATCATATAAAATCATATTAAGCAGATCTTGTATACTATATATTATTTAAAAACGAAATTTTTACATAACCTTCAGGATGGAGTACCCCAGGGTTCCATTTACGTTGGGCAATCTTTGCTCCTACGTCTGTTACTTTAGTAATGTGTCTGACTCTTTCATTTTTTTTGTTTTAAGGTATGGAACCATCGTTCTGTTTCTTAGAACAAATGACAGTTTGCCCAATGCCGATCATCCTGCTCTTATTGTTGTCTTTATTTCGTCTTTCTCAATGTTTCTACCTAGTGCTATTTTGTGCCCTAAGTATGTATTATGTTACTTTTTCTGTTTGTGTTCCATTCACGACTCTATGTTTTTCTGGTTTGTTGTGCATTACCTTATCAATCTTTTTTAATTTGGTTCATTACTTCTTTCAACTCGTTTGTATCATTCGCTACTATTATTATGTCATCCGCATAACATAGGTGAGTTAGGTATTTTCTATTTACTTTTATACCTTTTCCCGTCCAGTTTATCTTAGAATAATTATGAACAATTTGGACGACAGCGTGTCACCTTACGCCCCTGTTAATCGGAATCTTGTTGGTTTTTTGGTATGGTCTGTAGATTGCTACAGCCTCTTTATTTAATTCCTTTATAAGGTTAATATATCTGAAGTCGACTATGCTATCCTCTAGTGCTTTATAAATGTCACAGTATTATATGCTGTTAAATGCTTTTAGATAATCGGCGAAAGCAAGGCACAGGTTGAATCCAGATTCATTTGATTACTCATTGAGTATTTGCATGGTTAATGGGTTATCGCGGGTACTGTATTCCTATCTGAACCCTGCGTGTTTTTTCGATATATGTTCATCTAACTTTCTCATTAATCTGTTTTTAATTATCTTTGCAAGCACTTTATAGAGTTGAGATTGTAAACGTAAATACTATGCGGTTTTATGTCGAAGGCTGTCAGTTGTCAAAGGTAGCGCACTGGTAACCGTTTGATACAGCGACGGATGTACTGTAAAAAGAACATAACACAGGGCCGAAGTATAGAACATGGGGACCTCATGCGACCTGCGGGCTGCGTCGTGGAAAGCCGTACTCTTGACAAAGTATGATATTATTCTTTTGCCTCAGCTGGTTTTCCTTTTGTAATCCGACGGTTACTATGGAACCCAATCCTTTGCTTCTAGAATGCCGTCTTCTAAATATACCGAATTATAATGCAAAAAATTTGGCGAAATATATTAAAAAGCCATTAGGTTCTTAGCAAATAAAAAACGTAAAAATGTAAATATTGGAAAATATCAAAGATTCTTTATCTTTGGAAATACTTCGTATTTATATAAGCTAGTATTCTAGAACTTATTAAAAATCCGGTCACTTTTTAAAGCGATTTTAAGTATGGCATCAAATATTGTCAAGAAACGTTACGAAACGATAGATGGAAAAATTCATGAAAAATCTAAATCTTGAAACATTATTTTTTAGCGTTTCTTATGGTTGGTTATGCTTTCACTTACAAATAGAATCTTCAAACAATAGGGTATAATTTAACAATGAGGTTTGTCTTCCCTGCTGCTATGTATTTAAAGCGTACTGGGTATGACACACAGCCTCGTTTCGTGTCTATAAATCAATTAATTTGTAATAATTAAATCGCCAACATTATAATCAGCTAAATTTAAAAACATCTCCATGACCATATTTTTAATGCGACCCGTTTGTACTAATACGTAAATCGAATTGCTGCTAGATTTTAACTAAATCATTTGGAATTAATTAATTGTGTTAAGCCCAATACTGTTAACGGTCGTGATAAAACGATTGTATTGGAGTATTAAGTTGCATAGAAACATAACAACTCTTAAATATATCTATGGCAATAAGAAAAAAAATGTGCTTATTAAATGTATTATTAATATTGTCACTTGCGCTGTTAAAGAACATCGTGTATTTTACAGGTATCAATTAATTTTAAAATTTCGTTCCCAAATCTAAAAATGGTTATAGTACTAAATAGTCCCTACAATCCCGAAAAACATGTTCTCCCATATCCGCCACTCTGACTATGCGCTGCATAGCTCATAAACTACTTATCCGATTTACATAAAATTTAACTCAAAAATCAAGTATCCTATGGGGATAGAATGGTAACATTTTAGTAGATATCTAATGCGACAGAACTAAATGGAGGCCAAATAAGGTGTTTAAAAAATCACTGTCAAACTTTAATGCTATACTTAGTTTGATTCATCCGCAGATCTAGTTAGCCACTAATGCTTTTTGATTAAATTTGATTCAAGGTTTGTTCGAATTTATATTCAATATACCTGGGGTTGGTCTGTTTTAGTACTATTCAAGAAACGGTACCCTCCCCAAAGAACCTAAGTACTTTTTTCTGTATTGTTTCGTTTGAATAACATTAATGCCTACAAATGTCTGCTGATGCTGGAATGTTACGGATAAAAGTATCGATTTATCGACTGTTTAGTTAAACTTAAGAGTTTGTCCCAACTATTTTACCAAAAGATAAAATTGAAGAACTTGGATGTTGTGTACAAAAATTTAAAAAGACATAAGATTGACAATTGGACAGGCTTTTTATTGCTGCTAAGTAAACGAAAACACTTGTTTAAAATTTCCACTTAATTTATTTTACAAGAAATTCAATACATGACCATTGTTTCGCCAACACTCTGGCTTCATCAGATGTTAGATCTTAAATATTTAAGTTACGATATTGACACTTTGTAAATATAGTCTTCAAAAGAAATTAAATAATACGTGTTTCATTATATTTGAATATTCATTTTGTAAATTTTATAAACGGGAGTGGCAAAGTTTGTATGTAAAAACATTAATTTTGTCATATCGATTTGTAACTTTGCAACTTTGTTGGATTTGCTTCTAGCTTGCGTAATGAGACATCGAGCGTTTAATTGCAAATTAGTGACCCTCCAATCAATATCCTCGATTGATCACGTGATGTATTGGCGAATCATAAAGTACCATATTCTGCGAGCCGTTAAGTTCTCGGTCCGCTCGTTAACCTGTTCTAATATATCGGAATATCATCAAAGTTTTTATTTATTACTATTATTTATTTGTATACGCTTTAATGATGATTTTATTGACAAACCTAGTTTTTTTAAAACGTATTTACATTACCTCATCAGCTGCACCTACGAAGTCGCGGGCAAAAGCTAGTAGTATATATTATTTAAAAAGTATATAATGATCCGAGTGATTAATAGCCATTATATACGAATAGAATAAATACTATACTTCTACGAATGTCCTTATTTTGATCGATATTCAATAAGATGCAAGTAGTAATCTAATTCAGTCAAACAAATTATTCAGCAAAATATATCAAATTGACTATAATTTTAAACTCAATTCGACATATATAAAAGTCGGGCTGCTGTTTTGAGGTCGGACATAAGGCGTTAGCAACAGTCATGCAACAGTCATGTTACATACTACATTGATTGTAGCCCATTAGTAGTAAGTCATTACTGACTGGTAAGAGCAATAGGTATTTTACTCGACCAAAACATATTGATAATGCAGGGATTAGTTAGGTGCAGAAAAAAGAGGTTTTCTTTTAGATACATCTTATTCGCATTAACACGAGTGAAAGCAAGTCAACTGAAGAATTCTCAGTTGTCTTCCTGTCAGCATTTTCATTATCGTAACTTATTTTCTGCGACAGAGTTTAGTATCTAAATTCCTCCTCCCTCCCCTCCTGCTAGGCGATATATAAACACATCCATTATACTAAAAGTCTTTTATATGCGCGATATTCGATATTTACTTTCTCACGCGATTTCCATTCGTGAACATGCAAAATGATAGTCTATTAAGTAGAGGAATTTGCCCTATATATAGATCGAAAAAATCTCTCGCATGATTATACTAAAAGAAACTCGGAAATCCATTAATCTTCTTTTTATTTTCCAATTTTATTGAGCTTACGTTGTAAAGGCCCTTTTTGAACTACACTACGTGCGGATATTTTTGGATAGCCGACTTAAGTTGCTCTGGTAGAATACATTTTGTTGATTACGTTTGGTAGACCATATTTTAAATGTGTTATTGTTTCACGTATCTTTTTAAATATATTTATTGTGTTTCAACTTTTGGTTTTATAATTATGAGGACTTATCAGGATTAGGTATTTCGGATATTGCGATTTATTCAACATTTTTTACGAAAGCCTATGTCGTATTGAACAGGTTGAAAAAATAAAACATTTTGAATAATCACTTTTGCCTCATAAAAAATAAGAAACTGACTAAAATATCTAAACTCTTCAAACTATTATAACGCAACAATTCCTTATTATGACACTTAAAATGAAAAGATAATGACAGTGTTGCCAAAATATCTTGGATTTCGTAACCTCTGAGTAACAAACTTAAAGCCGATTAAAAATGCACCGTCTTTTGTGTTATGGCTTTAATGATAATGCCTACGTGCTGTCACGCTTGGGCGCCTAATCTGACTATTTTTATTTTAAAATACAGGCAACCCAAAAACACGTTTAAGTGTAATGCGTATTTATTTGTATTTTAAGATATAGGCAACCCAAAACACCGTTTTAAGAGTAACATTAGCGTTTATTTCGTATTGATTTATGCTATGGCATTAACAATGCGGCTAATTTGGTGATAACCCGGTACCGTTTCTCCTAGGGCCTTCGCTATATCGGTATTTATGTTATGACTTCAACGATGATGCCTCCGGCGTCTAACCTGGTGCTAACTGGGTACCGAGTTACCTAATGCGTCACTAGGAACAGTCTTTGGTTTATGGTTTTAACAATGATGCCTTCAACGCTTAACCTTTATCATTTCACAATGTGCTCTGGATGCAGTGTTTTAACTATACAACCAAATATTCTTAACTCAAACTTTTCTTTCTGCATTAAAGTTTATTGGTTATTAAAAGTAAGTGAACGTTTATAACCATGTAGTGTCTTGCAAAATTATAATTATAAAAGTATTTTGCTTTTTTTTGCAAAATACTCGTTCATCCAAAAATTTTGTTGATGTATTGGATGATGGAAGCTGAATAGTAAATCACAATAAATTAACAAATTCCAAAATATCTAATCCCTTTGATCACTTTTTAGTTCTCTACCCACCGTGAATGTTTCTATGTAACCAATATTTATTACAAATGATCATACAAGAAAGCGTGGAAATAAAAACAAAATCCGTTTTTAATATACTGTACTATTGAAAATATCAAAAAATTTAAATGATTGTAAAATATACAGGATGATCGAAAACTTATGTTTTGAAGTTGTGAGTAAATACTACTCAACTCTTTATAAGATAAAAAAATAACTAGGTGTAAAAAAAAATCCAGGAGAGCGTCCCTGTCACTCTACTATTAGTTTTCTCTTGGGTAATCGTCCTAATAAGTGTTATTAGATATAATTTTCATCATGTTCATCGGTTCTGTTCGATCTCAGGAGCATGTAAGGTTTTTTAGGTACCTAAACCGTTTAAAAAATATGATTTAAGAAGATATTCAGTAGTAAATATTCTTAATAACTATAATCGTACGTTATAGGCATAATTTTATCAATTGCAGGTTTTTATTAAAAAATACATGCTAGTTACTATCGTCGTAAAACCATTTTAACCCGAATTTATGGCTCCGTATAGACAAAATTAGATCACGCCAAGGGCCCGTGTAATTCAGACCAATGCAATGATCGATTTTCGCAGCGACAGAGCCCCATCATGAAAAGTACCCGGAGACATGCAAGTAATAGCGACTTACCGTCTGGATATGCAAATAACATTCAGAAGGTTATCTTAGTTTAAAGAACTAAGTGAGAAAATAACAATATTTTAATATTACGTAAAAATTAAATTCCTGCTACTTAAGAGTTAATATCCCTTATGGTATGTTTAGCCTAAGTCATTTATTGTAATGAGTACACATATTGTACATAATATCTTTGCCATTAAACATGCTAATCAAAACTGGGAGGTGTAATGGGGTCTAAATGTTTTTATAGGAACACTAAATTATTTATCTGCTCTTGAGATATATTAATAAAAAATAACAAAAATAAAAATTCATCCAATAGACTACCTGCCAAATTCAAAATAGTGCGATAAGGTTTGCATTATCGTACGGTTGTAATAGTATATTACATAACAAGATTACAGTATTACAAACCAGAAAGATTACTAAACGAGCGAGCGGAGCGAGCGACGGCTGTAATCAAGTGAGTTTCTAATAAACTAATTACTATTCATATTGTGATACTATACTTTTTCTACGATTATTTTTAAAATACCGGGTGGTGCGTTGTTTAAATTTTAAATAATGAAAACTATTGCCAATTTGATCCTCAAATCTCAAATAGTGTCGCTGTCACCGGTCAATTCAAACAGAAGTAATGCGATGCAGAGAAATCTGGCAATTTGAACGTTTCAAGGCTAATTTAATTGCCACCCTATACGTCATGGATCGTAACGCACAAGTGTGCAATATAATTCTTTACGTACGATTGTGCGTAAGAATGGTTTTACTTATTGAGTAAACTGTACATACTAATATAGAGGAGCAGAAAATAAATATATTGTTTGTAATATTAGAGCCTGATTACACTTTGAATAAACACCCCATAAGATACAAATAAACTAACCTCATCAATTGCACGTACTGCAATTTAATTAGAACGCGCGTGGCAATATTTAATCGGTGTTAACACACGTGTAGATCAACTAAATAAAAAACGAATTTATCCAGCCGATCAGATGCAATGCGTCGCGGACTGGCAACTCTGGATGTTAAGCTACGCGGAAAACTCTCCAAATTATACGGAACGCAATACATAGTTCATCCATTTAGGGGGTATTTTATTTTACGTTCATTGGGTTATCTATTAGGATTATAGTTTATCATAGTAATATCTACGTGCGATAAATGCACATTGATAGGTTCCGACACTTCTTATCGAATTTTTTACGTAATATACTATTATAGTATTGAATTGAATTCTGTTTTTTGAATATATCAGCAAGAATGATACAGATTGGCGAAGTTACCTTCTTTTGTATATATTTAAATTTAGAAAAAATAAGGGTTTCTTGTAGGTATGTAAAAAATCAATTTCCCATTATTTGCGTAGTACTATAATACAATATTATTAGCACCACAGAAATATTGCGAAACTTAAAATTATATATTTATTAAGGAATTATCATATTATGTTAATTAATTCAGTGCATCACATGATCACATGAACTTATGAATGCATTTGTTTTTTCATTAACTATTTTCAACACGTCCCAGTTTTCCGTAATTGATTTTATTTTCCTTTAATTGACGATTTTTGAACTTATTGTTTTTTTTTCATTGGCATTTGAACAATTGAATTATTCATTCATTAGCGATCTTTTATTTGAAGTTTTCGTCTTTGTTTAATGTTTAATTGTTGTTCTATTGTTCGTCTGTGTGAAGTGTGTCGTGGAACTCTCACACATTAGTACACTAATTGCTGTTGTGCAAGATAAACAGTTCATCTATTTTGACGCACAACGAATGTTTTTACATTAAATGACTCTAAGTCTTAGACACGCTTTTTCGAATATATACTTTAATTATATAGCAAAAACGAAAACATATTGTTTTAATGTGCAGTTTTCGGTAGAGAATCCGAAAGTAAATAGAGAGAAAAGAAAAATTGTGCACCTAAAACTCGATCTGAAAGGGCATATTGTCGGAAAAACTATTAGCTACTAGGTTATACTAGTTAATAAATTAACTTTTTATCATATATAAAATTTCATCGTAGATTATAAAATTGATAAATTTTACTAAAACATTTTTAGGGTATGATGAGATTTGGCGTTTTAGGCGTTTTGATTTTTTAGAAAAAAATCGATAAATAAATTTATCCGGAACTTCCCTCGTTATGAATCTTTCCTTTCATTAGGAATAGTGAAGTGTGGCCCAATTTAATTCCGCACATAATCATTTATTAACACTTGTATACTGCCTTTTTAAACATTTTTATTGGGCGTCATGTTGCTCAACCATATTGGCTTGGTTTTAAACAGTTTCCACCCATGCTACACTTGATTTTAGGGCATAATTTAAACTAAATTGAATAATTGGTTTTTGCACTGATTTTTTTAAGACTGCCATTTTGTTACGTCATTTTGAATTCGGACCAGTTTATCCCAATACCACATTTAATTTTTGTGCAAAATTTGAAGTCTTTGAATATGAAGATATTTTTACGTTGATTTTTTGAAACATTTTATTTGACCCCCACTTTGTTCCACTAGCTTGAATGAGTATCACAATTTTACCAGTTTTTGTTTGCACAAAATTTAAAATCGAGGTAATAGGTACTTTTTTCAAGCTGATTTTTTAAACCTTTTATTAGGCCGCAGTTTTGTTTCATCATCTTGGATTCGCACCAAAATTTGACCAGTATTTCTACGTAATACTTGATTTTTATGTAAAATTTGGGATAAATTGCATACTTGGTTTTTTATTAATATTTTTTTAACACTTCACCGCCATATTGAATTTTTACCAAAATGTTAGTAGGTCTTCTCCATAACACTTAATTTTTGACCAAAATTTGAAGTCAATCGAGTATAAGTAGTTTTTTAGCTATGAGACAGAGAGTCAGACCGACTGACAGACCGACAGACAGACCGATGAAATTAAGTAAACATATTTTTCGGCATCTAGGGACGCTGAAACGTGAAGATCTGCAAAAATCTCGGAGCGTGATTTATTGCGATTACAATATTTCCCTTTTACGAGACAAGTAAAAAACCTCTAAACTTTAAAAACAAAAATAAATACTTACATCTTGAGTTTTAATTTTTTTTGAGTGATTACAGGATTTTTTTAGAAAACTGTGAGATTAAAAGTAGGATTTATTTTTCTATAAACTTATAATTAAAAATATAATATAATTAGAATTATTATTATTCGTAATTTTCTACCTCCGCTACTATTATATTCTGAAACTACCTACATCTACTAAATAAATTATTATCATCGTTTTGTGATACATTAAAAGAAAATATATCATCATAAAATATTTTAACTGCTTGGAAACTGACACAAATCTTTAAGTTTTGACATTTTTTTATGAGAAATTGGAAGGCCGCTCTAATACAAGCGTAGTTTATTTTTTGTAATGGACTTACATAAATATAGCCGTTGCCAGTGTTATTGACGTACCAGAACAAAGCCTGGTTCGTGAACTCAATACTGTAATATATTTGTGGTTGTGAATACACTGACTGCAGAACCACCGGATTTGAGAAAAATGAAGATTTGTTTCTGCAACATTATAATTCATATATTGTTTCATAGGTCATTTGAAAATAATGGGTAGTTTATTTTTTCGTCATTCTTCAATAGTTTCTACTATAACTGTTTGCCTCTTAATTAAGAAAAAGTCTTGATCGTATTTTAAAAATAATAATCTCTTAGGAAAAGTATTATGTGTTATGGTTTCAAACGTATCCAGGCTTAAACCAAAAGGCATATCCTACACAACCATCAGTTATTACAATAAGTTTTTTTTTGTTATCATATCATTTGAAAAATGAAATATCACACCGTAAAAAGACAACTTCATTCTTTTTTTTTCTGCCAACCGTTTCATCGTAATAGTACATAGTAACACTATTTTCCCCACCATTCCCTTGGTCACTACCGTATACACAACATACCGTAACTGTCGAGCACTTTCTATTAACCAAGCATATTATGTATAACAGTGGTCGCCACCTTGAAAAGGTGTTGAGCTACTTTGTTAATTTAGAAATAAACCGTGAGCTGCCTACTTGTAACCAGCGTTTAACCCAACCTAATTTCTTAATAAACGTCATATTAGAGAGAGAATATTCGCACAAATATGTTAAAGTAAATAACGCTTTCAATTTTAAGGCAACACGACATAGAACTGACTATTTGTTTGTACTTACTATAGGCCAGATACATTTTGTATTTTAAACTAACGATTTCAATGCATCATTCATGATACCTTCGCCAAAGTTACATAACACAAGTTACAAACTGTTGGATATCAATTTCCACGAAGGGTGAAACAATAAATTGAGCCACCAATGCCATTTTGTTGAAATCCTTAAACCGATTTTTGAAGTTATCCTTCAAGTTTGAAACTATTTCTACATGAGATTTACTGTTATAGGGTTCTATGGGATTTTTAGATATCTTCTCTGAAAGAACAGGAAAATGCTTGACATCATCTTTGATTAGGGTTTGTTCCCAAAACTCAAGTTTTTTTATGAATGCATTTATATCGAAAATCATTTCCGCCAGTTTTATGTCTTCACTAAAGTTGAAATTTGAGATTATTAATCTTGTCTGTAATGTCCACAAGAAACCCGAAATGTCTAAGCCAAATTGAATTTCCCAGGTCCTGAATTGGTTCGCAGTGTTGTTTAAAAAATTGAACTATGACAGAGGGCTTCATTAAAACGTGTTAACACTCGTCCTCAACTTAACCATCGAACTTCAGAGTGAAGAAGTAGATCCCCATACTGACAATCAATTTCATTGGATAAGATTTTGAATAATCTTCTTTGTAATGCGTGAGCTCTAATCTTGTTTACAATTTTTACTACCATTTCATGACGTTGTTTAGTTTTAAAAAATTTTCACATAATGCTTGCTGATGAATAATGCAATGGTAGCACAGAAATTATGGAAAGCGTTCATCTTTACGACAAAATGCTACCAGACTCTTATCACAACCCACCATAGTTGGAGCCCCGTCAGTTGTCGAGCCTACCAATTTTGAAATTGGAATTTTCTCAGAAGCTATAAAATTATTTAAATGAGAAAACAATTCCTGTCCATTGGTATATCCTTTCAGTGGAATAAACTTCAAAAGATCTTCTTTAATCATGAAATCACTGAAAATCATCCTGATAAACACGGCCATCTGGGAGGTGTCAACCACATCTGTTGATTCATCTAGTTGAAGAGAGAAATAAACACAGTTATCAGTCAGTTTTTAACTGTGAAAAAATATCCTTGATCATTACTTCCACGCGTCTCATCACTGTATTAGTAGAAAGAAAGTTGCCTAGCTTTTATTGCTGAAACTATGTCTTTTTTATTTTTAAAGTTGGAAAATAAGGAATCTGAAGCTTCTAAACCCCCTGTTTTATGATTTCCCCGTCTTCATACCGTTTCTTTTTTCTGTGCAATTATTTGGAACACACGGTATGATGCTTCCATTGCAGACTTATTTGTCAACTGCTTTTAAAAATATTGAACTGGTTCATTAATTGTTTCAATTTTTCTTTTCTGCTGGCAGCATGTAATGGGAAATATTTTTCAAAATTCTGATATACACTTTTATGATGCCTCTCAATATTTCCTTTTTTAGTAACCGAAACAGAGGCATTACATAACTATTGTTGTGCATGCAGAATGTGAAGCACTCGACCGACATTTTGTGAGTAAGTGAAACATTTTTAGCGAGGCGGTAAAGCAAATTTAATTGGTAAAATAATTGCGTAGTATTTAGGGTGTCCAAAAAATGTGTAGATACAAGCAAGGCAAACATAGTGTTAGTTTCTCCTACAGGTATAATTTTCTTCTAAACAGGTTCCCAACAAAGACAGAAGTGTTGTAAAATTTTAAAGTAATCCAAATCATAGAATTTCATATATAACTCACTTTTTTGACAGATGTTAAGTTGAAGATTTCTTTAGTTTTACAGCATACAGAACATTGGATTACTTTGTGTCAGAACTAGGGATATATCGAATAACGACATGTAACTTTAAATAAATATATTTAAATTTATCGAATAGTTTTTACATAGGTAAGTAGGTAAAATCTATTATTGTCCATCCCTACTGAGAATAAATGACATTAGTTTTATGAACCATATGAATTCGAACTCAAAACGTGCTTTCTAGACTCGCAAACTTGAAAACAGAACCCATCTTTTTATCACGTATTTTTATTAATCATTTTTTACAGGCATATTTGAGGGAACATTTTCAAAAGTTAAGACCTCGGCGAGTTTTTTAATATAACAGATAAAATAAATTAAAGCCTCAGATATGTTTTACGTTGTTTTATGTACCTTAAAGTAATTTTCCACACCTTATTTTTAAAAACATATATCTCATTTGAAGAGCAGCTTTGCACAATATTTTATAATACAAATTAGTTTAGTTAAGAAAGCGTTGTGTATCCAGAATCAGTACTTATTTCGTGAGGCTTAATTAGTTTACTCATAATTCAATAAGAAATTGTATTAATATTTTTAACGAATTATTGTTATATTATCTTATAACAGAAACATTTTTCGAAAAATGGAATGAGTTCCTGAAAAATTAAAAAACTAAACTATTTGACGTGTTTTATTTTCACATTTGGATCTACAGTCTTAACGTTCAGTATTTATTATCAACATTTCTTAAACCTATAATTTCCTAATAGTATTTCTGTTGTATTTCAGCCACAAATTCAACGACAACTTACCACAGGTTCTATTCCAAAGGAAAGTCTATCTCCGCATCAAGACTCTAAAGATGATTTGCGATTGGCTCACAATAACAACGTTAAAATCTCGCCAGCAGGCTCCCCTCACCTGTTGGGGGGCACCACTCCACCTCTTTCTCCTCAGCAGCCTCCACAGGCAAGGAGGATACTCCAGGAAGCCCTCTCGAGGCCTGGGCCCTATGTGATGATTCCCGGACCACCTAAAGGGTAAAATATACTTAGTTTCTTACTTATTCTTAAGTAATATATATTAACGATGTTGATGGAAAATTCTTTTTTTTTAAGCGAATTAGTAGCATTTGGTATAGTTGTGTAACTGTTAGTATAAGCATTATTTGCTGCTAGAAAGTTGAGTCATTCTATGTCAAAAATACTTTTACCTCATAGTAAAAGGTAAGAAAATACAATCGATGATCAGGCATAAGCTACAAATTAAATTATTTTTTTAGCCAATACTTATTCTAAGAAATAAATACATTGAGTAATCTATTTTTAAAAAATATATTCTAAAGTAGCATGCTAAGACGCTTTGAAAAAAGATATTACGTTATGGTGACGAAGTGCCTCAGCTTCTTCAGGAATTTTTAATCCACGAGATCAGGGCATTCTGTGCAAAGGTGTTTCTTCTTACCTTTATGTAGGTAATTTTACCATAAGCTTTAAGATATTTCACTTAAAGCTAAATATGTACTATGAGGGTATATTGGGCTTAATACTATCTTATGCAAAATTAAAAGTGAACTAACAGTGGGTTGCCTTAATATATTTTAGATTTAAGATATCTGACTTAACATATGTATTCTTCCTTATTTTGGAGCCTGTGTTAGAGAAAGTCCTAGCCTACTAGGAGGTTAGGCTTTCGACCTTTAAGCCCTCGAGCGGGGCGTTATTGTTAAGAGGCTCTTCACTACATCCTGTACAGCAGTGGACTGGTTCTAGAGTCAACATACCTTATAGACGTCCTCCCGCGAAGAGCCTGCGAATGCCTTACTCAGTTCGGAAAATGGGCGAAAAATATCAATGGCAGTATGCGGAAGGACATGTCGATAGCTAAAATTGCCCACATTTAGTTGTAGTGTTCTTTTGTTATTTAAGAAGGGCGTTAGAGTTGTTAGTTATGTGGGTATACCGAGTCTTATTAACTTAATAATACGAGCATTGTACCTTATCGAAGATAGAGATATCGCAAAGTATAGCATATGTGCTTGATTTCGCTTTTATCGATTATTTGTCGTGATAGACATGTGGTTTGGTGTATCGTTGATGGCTATATCTGAATCCGTTTGGTTCTTCTAGAAGAATACCGTGTGTTTTTGTATTTTTTTTAGTTCATGCATTACTATTAATTCTATTACTTTGCACAAACTAGGTAACATACTGACAATCCCTTCCTAGTGTTGGATAAACATATTAACATGGCATAAAAAAAAAGTTTCCGGTAGCATTTTTAAAAATTTTCATCATGACATGTTACAAGATTTTTTCATTAATCTATGTTTTGTCAAATTAAATCATAAATAACAGCATTTTATCTTAATTCATTGTATGTCTATATTTAGTCAGTTTCTTTATAGCAGGCAATTGCATAATCTTTGTTATCGTTATTTTATTAGCTCATTACTCCATCGGCTATTCTACCACTTGTCAAAAATGTCCCCTCTGTCTTTTGTTCTAATAAAATAATCGAGAACATACATTTAAGATTTAATCAACATTAATCAACATCTCAATATGAAAAATTTTAAAAATTAGTATTTTCCCAAATATGTAATAAAAATTATCTACTTCGTTAAAAATACAATGCAATAATATGTATATCTTGTTTAGATACTGGGTTGACGGAACTGACCACGATGAACAATTTGATCACAGAGGACTACCTATTATACCACACCAAACGTGGAGGGCCAAAATTGAAACGGATGACACAGCAAAATGTTACAGACGATTTTTTGTTGGGCGGGTAAGTAATAAATGGCAGCATATTGCAAACGATCCGTATTTTTTATTTATTTCGATTTATAAAACAGATCTATTTCTGCAGTTATTATAGCTCTACAGAGAATTTAAATGCATATTTTGGACAAATATAAATATTTATGTTGTAAGTAATCGAACCCCCATCTAAATATTTTAGCTTTTTATTATGCAAAATGTACAAAATGCTTAAGGCTAAGAATGAAGTTTAGCTGTCGTCGCCAAGTCGCCATTATACCAGAAGAACAATGGGCTCGGCCCATGGGAGTAGCACACCTCGTCACAATACGATACAATGATTGCGAGCCATTCGTTTTATCTTGTAACGTATATCGCCCACGCCATCGCTAAGAGGTATGACCCTTCCGCTGGGTTCTTAGGGACCTGATCTATGAAAAATATTAATGCATGCTATTACGAAGGTTTTCTAAACATATTAAAGGAAATTAACTGATGTTAGTAGATATTTTATAATATTTTGCTTAATGCTCTATGGTGGGTATGATACATATCCGTTCGCGTTATCATTTATTCACATTTGACTCGATCGAATTAGTGACTTTTTTTTCAAAAATAATTTTTTTTACATTCAAATAGTCAGAAAAAAACCTCTTTTATTAAGCTTAAAAATTATTGCCGATCACGCTACTAAAAATGTCGATTCACTAAAATCTGTGTTTCGCTCTCCAAGCCTCCCGTCCCACAGTGATAAAAAACGGAATTAATATTTTATTAATTTTTCGACAAATATTATGCCCATGGGTTTAGACCGTGTCAAATTAGTATTAATTTCCGACATTTCACCTATAATTGCACAAGGCGTCTTTAAGGATCTTCACTGCACATGCATTGTTTTAATCTTGTGCAGTGAAGTTCCCTGAAGATACCTCGTCTAATTGCAGGATAAACCTCCGAAAGTAATTCCAATTTGACACGGTCTAAACCCAAGAATCATGCTTTCTTAATTGTCATAAAAATGGTTTCACCCGAAAAAACTGTTTGTGGTCTACAGATTTTGTTAACACAGGAAAAATATTTTGCTATTAATGAATTTGTCGTTTTATTAAATTTGTCCCCCTGTTTTCGCCACTGCGTTTTAGTGACCCTTCTTAGATTTCTTTTAAAAATTTTGCTTCTATATTTCTACTAAGGTTAGCGCGGCTGTCGGCAATATGCTCTCGTTCTGCGTTTGCTTTTTTTTTTAATTATAGACTATATAAACATCAGAAAAAATGCATTATACTGAAAGCATTTGCTACCTTTTCTTCATATTATTATGGGTCTTTCTGTTTCGTTCTGATTTGGGGGAGTTATATGTGGTAAAGCCAATAGGACCAGAATGCATTTGTGTCTAGTACCGTGGTAATATATATATATATATATATATATATATATATATATATATATATATATATATATATATACATATAGCTTAGAGAGGAGTACAACCAGAGTCACTAACAGGAGCAAAACCGACATTTGTGGTTACCAAGAGAACATCCGAAATCTTCGCCTTCACCTTCAAATAATTATACCATATTAATAATTACCACCAAAAAAAGCAAAATCATTAATTTAAACAAATATTGTCGTATGAAATAATTATTATCTTTCAGTATCGACCTACACTTTGACCATGTATGTGTTTAGATGTTTTCGAATTTTCGATCTGCATATTTGTTTTTGCATGTCAAATGTAATCAAGTTTTTTCTTACTGTTTCTTTGCTCTATATATTTTGCGTGTATCTTGGTTATGGTTTTACATAGTTGGATTCCTGAAACAATTCTGAATCAAAATGTGACATTTTAAAAACTTTTTACGCCTACTTGATTTTTTTATAGCGATTTTTAAAAGTGCATTTAGGTGGCCATGACAGGACGCAAATTAATCTAAGGACCTGAAATGATGACAGAATAATACAATCGCTAAGTTTTAGTAATTAGTCTGATAGCTAGGAACAAGAGAAGCAAATTTTTGTGTCTAACTAATTTTTTCAAGTGGCGACCCTTTTTAGACAAGCACTTTTTGAAAAGAGGATTTTTTGTTTTGTCAGTGACACTTACCTACTCTTTCTGAGTAGACATAAGATTTCCTTATTTTTCTTGATTTTCAGTATTATTTTTGTTTCCAAAAGTCAAAATAATGTATACTCAAAGTGAAAAAGTAGATATGCTATTAATATTTGGAGAATGTCATAAAAATTCAAGGAAAGCTGCTGAGTTGTATGCTCAGAGATACCCCGACCGGCAACATCCAGTCCATCAGTATTTTCCATATCTCGAGAATCGTTTTAGGCATCAAGAAGGAAATCAAGTGACGGAAGGCAGATTTATTATAAATAAAGAAATGGAGATTAACGTTCTTACTATGGTTGAAGTTGATAAAACTGTTTCTTTAAAAGAATCAATCACGAACTGGGTTTAAGTCATAAATCAACTAAAAAAATACTAAAGAAACACGGATATCGGGCTTTTAAGTACCAGTTACACCAACATTTGTATCCTGACGATGGCAATAGACGGGTATTGTTTTATGATTGGTTGCTTCAAAATAGTAGAATTGATCCAAATTTTATCAACTTTATCTTATTTTCTGACGAATCCAGATTTACTAGTAATGATATGTTTAACAAGCAAAACACTCGTTACTGGGCCCAACAAAATCAACATGAAATGAGAGTAGGAAATTTTCAAAAAAGGTTTGGTGTCAATGTCTAGGCTGGTGTCGTTGGTAACAGAATAATTGGGCCAATTTTATTTTAAGGCCAATTAACAAGGTCTAGGTACTTAGGCTTTCTCCAAAATTAAATTGAGCTACATCTTAATGATCTACCTTTAGAAGTTTTACGCTGAATTTATTTTCAGCAAGATGGAGCACCGCCTCACAATACCAGAGAACTTCTTAATTATTTAATTAAACATTTTAATAATAAAGTTATTGCAACCAATGGCCCAATACGGTGGCCCGCGCGTTCACCGGATCTCACTGTTCTCGATTTCTTTATTTGGGGAAATGTTAAAGAAAGACTCTATGTAACAGCCACATCCACCCTTAAAATCTTAGAAGAAAGGATTGTACGTGTATTTAGAAGTAGTACGTCTCAAATGCTACACAACGTGTAGAGAGAAGCAACTGAACGAGCGGAAGTGTGTTGTGAACAAGGAGGAATGCACTTTGAACAACTACAGTGAACTCGAATATTGTGCTTTTACATTTTACAGCGGTTTTGAAGTTAGTTGAAGTTATATTTTTGTTTAATACTCTGAACTATTTGTTAGCCAAAGATACAGATTTGCACGCCTAAATTTGTTGACGATATCTGAAGAGGGGCAGCAGAAAACTGTATAAAAAATCCTGTTCCGAACGTTTGAGGCATAGGCGTGCATTTTTTTCATCAATAGAGATAGACTGGGCAGGCTTTACGTGACACGACGCATAGATATGTCTAATGTAAGTAATCTTGACCAACTAACTGTCACGATTACGTACTTAATATCCAGCATGGGCATCCATGGCACTTGATAAAAGTAAATAATTGATTTTCAAGTATTTTTCTTAGTATTATTTAATTTTTGAGCTTAATTTTTAATCCAATCGCCAAAAAAGTTAGTATCGTTAGATAGATGTGAAAAAAAATAATTGAAACAAAAATTTGATTTTATCAACTTGTTTTGTTCCTAGCCATTAGACTAATCACTAAAACTTAGCGATTGTATTATTGTATTACCTAGATGCAATTTTAAAACTGGCTATAAAAAAAATCAAATAGGCGTGAAAAGTTTTTAAAATGTCACATTCGGATTCAGAATTGTCTCTGGAGTCCAAAATTGTAAAAATATACAGAGTGTTCCATTTAAAAAATCGAAACTGGAGTCATTTACGGTGAAACAGCTCATATCTTAAACCAAAATCTGTTCAATTGATCAGTGATTTCAAATAAAAAAGTTCTAAATTTCTAATTAAATATTTAGGAGGGCCGAATATATTAAATCGCCTATATATTCCTAAAAAAATTGTAATTTTATTCAGGTGATTCAAATTCCAGTTGTACTTGGCAGTAACTCCTAACAATCCATGTCGATCAACCGCAATATAATGTAATTCAAGCAAGCAAAGTGTTTTACGGAGACGTAAAGCTGTGTACTTTTTGAACCACCTAGTTTATAGACACTATATTATGTTATTAATAATGCAGTGTTTTTTTTTTAATATTTAGTATGGCACTGATTTTGTTTGAACCCAAGCACTTATTTTATACCTTAAAGAGCAAAAGTCGTCACCTTAAAAGGGATATCTGTGATGTTTCTAGATCTACTTTGTTAAGCGAAAAACATGATTGTATTTGAAATGAATGTGTAGCGTCTGTAAACAAAGATTTATCTCTCGTATATTGTTAATGCACCCGGTCGCCTCTTCTGCTTTATATGAAATCATTCTGATGTAATTTTTAACATTATTTAGTAAAGGCACAAAATCAAGCTTTTTTATATTACTAGAAAAGACACCTACTAGAATAGGAGTACTACATACTTTGCTATACAGCTATATATAACAATTTATCAACTAAGCTTCTGTAAAGCTTCCATTCCCCGAAATTTATTAGTTAGTAACATGGTCATCATATGATTCTTGGTTCCATACTACGCTTTAATTAAGATTCGAAGTTTGCATAGATAAATATTAATATCCTTATAATTAGTGAAAATCATAGCTTTCCAAATAAAGTCAACTCTCTCTCAATTTTACTGGCAAAATACGCTTCAACCTAAGAAACCCAACGTTTCTAATAATGTGTCAACCAACTTGCATCCCACATCAGAACATGACATCCCGGTGTGGGATAAACCTTCGAGATTGCTGTGTCCCTACACAGGCTAAAAATGCAAATTGTACCCCAAATTTGCATCAGAGCCATGTAACGTTAAAACAAAAGACGATAACAAACAAGAGGAATATTAAGGAAACAAGATATTTACAAAAAAAAATTATTTTCCCGCCTTTGGACTTTCAATATCTTGACCCGCGGACATGAGATTCGATGATACTTCTGAGCTAATTTTTAGAATGCCAAACAAAGAGTTTTGCAAATTTTTAGCTTTCTACCTTTCATTCCCGGGTTTAGCCCTGTTTTCACTTTTTATGACTGTACTACCAACAGTTTTCTATTTTAAAATATTGCAATTTATCTGTCTTTCGTTACGTATACTAGATAAGCTAGATTCTAACACTTAATGGCTTTTGTTCAGTGAATTGTTTACTGAATAATAATTTCTCTATTGTAAAGAACAGTGATTTTCATTTTCACCTGAAAAGCAGCGTTCCATTATATTTTCCTAGACGGTCATATACTGCGTATTTGTAACGTTACCTATTACACCTAACAAATTTGCAACATGAAACTCATCGTTGGAATTATATCTTGTTTTTATTAATAGTTCTGGGGTTTAGACCGTATCAAAATGAGATAACTTTGAGACATTTCGCCTCTGATTACACGAGGCATCTTCAGGGATTTTTACTCCACTAGATCGTCAGTGTTGCGATCTCGTGAAGTAAATATCCTCGAAGATGCCTCATGCAATCGAAGTCGAAACGTCGAAAATGATTCTATTTTGACTCGGTAGAAACCGAAGAGCCACGATTTCTTAGGTTGTAAATGGTTTGTGGACAATTATAGTACCATTATAGGACATTTATAGTACAATTCGTTTCTAGACAAAATTATTTTAATTTATCCACATAAGGTTCGATGTTCTTTTTAACGCAGGTTTTTTTTTCCTTATTCCCAATCTCACAAATCAATTTTATGAAAACGAGCTTTTCTGGAAGCATGAAAAAAGGATAAGTAAATCATTGAACGCATTTCCCATACATACAAGTCTAGAGATTCGCTGTGCTGCCCGGTCGTGCGCGACGCTTAAGACAGAATTCGTTATTGTTGGCATTTTTTCAAGGGCAGGAATCCACTATATTTTGCTTTATGTCCTGTCTTTTATAACAAACAGCAACGGCTCTGTTCTGTACATCTTTATTGGTCTTTCTTGTACCAAATTATTTTAAATGTTCTCCTATATAAAGTAAAATATTGTGTGAAAATCCAACTATGTTATAAAGAATAGATCGATTCGAACTATATCGTACTGAAAATGAGGGGTTTTGTATTATTTTAAGGAGATATGTATTAAATTACATGTCTCATGGCAAAAGTATATTTTATTCACTTTTAAAATAAAGGGTGTTCGATTTAAATATGAGCATGCTTGATAACTTTTATTTTGATTTGTATTTAACCTTTTTAAATTATAGTACATGCAAGACTGAGAATATAGGGGATTGGAGTAAAGATTATTATTTTTGAAAATAGAATAGTATTAGAGCAGTTTTTTTTTCCTATCGCTTAATTGTAAATAATAGTGAAAGCTCTGTAACGACAAAACAATCAATACTTCCTTTTTTTTCGTTAAATTTTCACGTTTCATATTACATAGATTCCAGACAAGAAACAAAATCGGGCCGTATGAATATTTGTCGAGTACGTGAGTAAACAAAATGTGTGAATACCGTAGCTCAATAAAAAATGTTATAAAAAAATAAAACCAACTTCAAAAAAAGCACTAAAAAGCAAAAAATAGTTATTTATGTTAAGGATCGAAATAACGATGAGACTAGCCGTGAATATTAATTATTAGTCGAGGCGTCAGTATAATGTCTGTTGGTTTAGCGGCGGCTTCATATAGTCAAAATTTTTATGAGGGAATAAAATATGTTTTACTTTTTAGTCTTTTTTTGTAATTTTATTTTTTATACTTTTTTGATTTTTCTCAATTGATCGTTGTACATACATTAAAAAAAAAACACATACAAAAACTAGTTATCCAAACCTCGTGGCACAAAAATTCGGTAGTAAACTACCGAAACTGATCAGAATCCATTATTGCGAAACAAAATTGCAACGCAATGAAATCTTCTGTTGGGAGTGTTGGTAAACTTGCCCTCTACCCATTTTCGCTACGGAAGCTCAGAAGGCACAAACGATTGATATTTGATGTGGTAAATTTACGAAACTGTCTGATACAGTGTCTATCCAGAAGAATAATCGGTCTTTGATATTATTAACCAGAGCTCTTCGAATAATCGGTCTTTGATATTATTAACCAGAGCTCTTCGTAAAATCCGATTTGCTGAAATTGGCGATGCTTTCAAACGATGGTTAAAACAAACATTTTCTATTAATAATTTTCAATTTCACTTCCCTAACTTTTTCATTTTAATATATGTACATATTTTTAAAATTATCAATAACTTGCCCGTGACTTCGTACTTGTAGATAATGAGGAAAAAATATTGTGTTTTAAAAAACCAGGTTTGTCAATAAATCCGTCATTCAAGCGAATACAAATAAAAACTTTTCTAATATTCCGATATTTTAGAAAATGCTGATTAACAGGCGAACCGAGAACTATACAGCCCGCAGAATATGGTACTACGTTATGATTGGTCGATACTTCACGTGATGCATTCGGGGATTTTAACTCAAGCGTCACTAATTTGCACTTATAGGCTCGATTGTCTGCAAGAAACAAATACAACAAAGGCCCATAATTAAAGATAAATAAGTTGCAATTAAAAAAAATACAAAATATTCTTTTGTCATGATTATCTCACCTCTATGGTATCAAATTTATTGCATTATCATCCGAATTACATACGCTTGCAAAGTTAGAAACGAAAGAAAACACCTCCATTCACCCTCTTAGAAAACGAATCTTCAAAAATAATAACACGTTTTACTTTATTTCTTTTGAAGCCTATATTTGCAAAGTGTCATCATGGTAACATGAATTTTTTTCTTAATACAAACTTTACCACCCCTTAACGGATGGAATTTTGTATAATGCCTTCTTAATTCACCCCTAGGGTTAGTCAAGGAACTTTTTCTCTAAATTTCAAAACTCTAGGTCCACCGGTTTAGGCTCTGCGCTGCGTGTTAGTCAGTCAGTCGCGGTACTATCTTGGCACCCCCGTTCACTCCCTTAGAAGATTAATTTCCAAAAATAATGAAGCACATGTTATTTTATATTTTTTAAGACTATACTAGAATTTGTAAATTTCCTCCTTGGTGCATTCCTACGGTACTCGAGAAATATTTCCTCCAAATTTCGAAACTCTAGGTCCAAGGTTTAGACTGCGCGTTATCTGTTAGTCAGTCACGGTACTGTTTGCCACCCCCGTTCAACCTCTTAGAGGATAAATTTTTAGATAAAATGAAACACGTATTATTTTATTTCTTTTGACGACTATATTTACCAAATATCATCGTAACTTAATTTTTTTCCATACACACTTTGCTACCCCTTTACGGATGGAATTTTGTAAAATCCCTCCTTAGTGCACTTCTAGCGTACTCAGTCTCTAGGTCCACTCACATAGTATGTTGTCTGTCAGTGAGTCACGGTACTGTTTTATAATATATATATATATATATATATATATATATATATATATATATATATATATATATATATATATATATATATATATATATATATATATATATATATATATATATATATATATATATATATATATATATATATATATATATATATATATATATATATATATATATATATATATATATATATATATATATATATATATATATATATATATATATATATATATATATATATATATATATATATATATATATATATATATATATATATATATATACGACTACAAAAACTAATATACGAACCGTTATTGTTCTAAATATTCTAGCTGCATAATCCTCAGAATGGGAAAGAGCTTTTTCATTTTGCTCGAACAAATAATAGATTCCTAACTCGCTGAAAGCCACCGGGAGACATAGATAGACGTATAAGACGAACTTTTGTTTGCTGACCTATATCTATTATAATATTCTGATTCCTTATTCAGTTCTAAACATTTTTATAACACGAATCTTAACTTTAGATATTGTGAGACATTTACAATTTAAAACAAAAATTATATTGTACTATTTAGAGAGTGATATTTTAAAAACCACATCATCTAACACAATTTTGGTAAGTTGAAGAACTGATATTGTTCTACACACTGCAATTTTACTACGTACAGGGCGGCTCAAAAATAGTATCGGTTTGACAGATTTTCTTTTTACAATAACTTCGATTTTTAAACCTGAATGTCCTGCATATTTGTGAAGCAATACTTTATCCCCAAAATATCCTAATTGCAAAAGTATCCTACTTAAAATACATTTATACCTATCTGTAAAGGTTTTCTAGATATTCTATGTTTTATTTTACCATGTAAACTTAAAATATCTTAAAATTGTGTAGTAGGCCATGGTATACGCAATAATTATTTAGTTATGATATACCTATTTAATTCATATAATTCCCGGTAGTGAATAGTGGGAAGAATATAATATATAATAATGGGGATATATTATATTCCCATCTAACACGAATAAAAAAAATAGAAAATTGAAGATGTTTTACACATAGATGGACTCTTATTCGTCCAAAATCAGGGTAAACCCAGTTTTCTAACAAAGATAAGTTAATCTGACAAGTCAAAATCAGTCAAAGTCAAACGAAAAGGAATATTTAACAGGAAGAAAAGTTTCTTCCAAAGAAGGGTTAATCATCGAGCATTATGTGTTTTGAAATGCCTAAAAGCCAATTGAGTAATTTTGTATGCATGCAGTATTGTTAAGGGTATAAAATATTTTTGACGTTATATTTTAAATTCATTTCGTATAATAATAATTTCTGTGATGCTTTAACGAACTAAATCTTACTATAGATTCACAAATTTTAAACACATTTATTAAGTTCCCACTCAAAACCATGAATAACTAGAAAACGTTGCTCACTGAAAATTAACACTAACAAAATTTAAAACCCTTCACTAACATATTGAGAAGCTACAGTGTTTAATAGAAGTCATCATGGCCTAGCTTTGAAATTTTACAAATTTTAAGCTTCCCCACGTTAAAACATGAATATCTATGATATCATTGCAGATAGATACTGTTACATTACACATTTTTGAAATGAGCATGTGCATATCTGTGCTTCCTTCAACTTATCGAAATCTATCTCTTTTCGGTAAGTGATATAGTCGCGCCTTAATTTGTAAGAACAAAGTTTTATTTAAATTTTTTTATTAAAATGGAAAATATCTTAAAAATGGCTAGAGATAAGATTAAGTTTGCATTATAAAAATAATGTTTAGAACTGAATAAAGAATCGAAATTATTTATTTAATACAGGGAGTCCCGTTTAAGATAACAAACTTTACCTCAATTCCGATCCAATATTTCACCTTGACTTTTTAGTCGAACTTCTATCGTCATGAAGAATTTGGAAATTGGAAAAAATCGAATACATAATGTCCTATCTGCGGTTAAAGTAGCATCGAGTTTGGGGCACCTGTATGTTTCCGAAGTGTCAATCAGTATATCGATTTTTAGCTTTTATCTGTATTAGTAAGCACGTGGTCAGAGCGCAGCGCGCTACTTATTCTAGTACGAACTTAAATTTCCAAATCTCAAGTATTTTTCTGAAAAAAATCTAATTTCTTTTTTTTTTCGAATATTAAATGGATTTTTCTCTGTTTTCTTATTTTTCCAGCATCTCTGTTTTCCCGCATCCAGTAGATACAACCAAATCTTTCACTTTTGAACAGCCTGAATTACGCTTGTTGTCTATATCTGTCTATTTAATATATTTCATTCCATCCTTCTATTTTTAACGTTAAGAGATTTAAAAATGCTTGTCCTAAATTATTCTGCTTTTGTACTGCGAAATTAGAAACGCATATATTTCAACCGTATTAATCTAATCTATTGTTACATTACCCAATACAATAGTTATATTACCCAAAAAAAATTAGTTCGCTTGTGTGATACCAATTATCCTTTGTACTCGGATTCACCCGTTCGGCCAATTAACCAATGGGCGATGTCCCGAGCTTTTTACTGCGGCTTCGAATATAACTTAATCCAGTTTTGGAAAAGTTTTACGTGCGTTTTTAAAAATGTACCTAAATCCTTGGCAACTCGGGCGGCCACAAAATTTGCATATTTAATAATAATCTCCCAGGGTAAACAAAATTAGGTAAGTGCTCATGGTATACAATTTTGAACTATGCCTATATACCTGCAATTTACTTACATCAAGTGTTTATTCATGTGTTTATATATTTATATTTTACGTATATTCTGTAATTCTGTGTATAAAATAAATTATGTTTGACTTTTAGCAACAGGTTAGTTTAGATTTGGTTGTTTCGTTAGGTTAGGTATACATTAATTTAAAACTAATAAAACAACGAATGCAATAAATGTGCGTTAAGTAAGTATAAGTATTATTTTTATTTCTGGCACGGAGTATTTCTTCCCTTGCCGATGGTATAAGTGACAGTACGTTACGTTCATAGATTCACTCAAGTTGCGACGCACGAGGTAAGAATGATTCGAACACAGAACCATACTTTCTCTATTTCTAACTCAACTTTTTCAAATATTTACATAGTTATAATCACAAGTAGTGTTCTGCGTTTATATTGTCTGCGTTTATATTTCGTCAGCAAACAAAAGTTCATCTTATACGTCTATGTCTCCCGGTGGCTTTCAGTGAGTTAGGAATCTATTATTTGTTCGAGCAAAATGAAAAAGCTCTTTCCCATTCTGAGGAAAATTGTTCTAAATTTTAGAGCTGCATGCGTAAAACTTTTCCAAAACTAGATTAAGTTATATTTTTTCCATAACTGGATTAAGTTATATTCGAAGCCGCAGTAAAAAGCTCGGGACATCGTCAATTGGTTAACGGCCGAACGGGTGAATCAGAGTACAAAGGATAATCTGACTTCAGTATTGGTATCACACAAACGAACAAATTTTTTTTTGGGTAATATAACTATTGTATTGGGTAATGTAACAATAGATTAGATTAATACGGTTGGAATATATGCGTTTCTAATTTCGCAGTACAAACGCAGAATAATTTAGGACAAGCATTTTTAAATCTTTTAACGTTAAAAATAGAAGGATGGAATGAAATATATTAAATAGACAGATATAGACAACAAGCGTAATTCAGGCTGTTCAAAAGTGAAAGATTTGGTTATATCTACTGGATGCGGGAAAACAAAGAAAAAGCCATTTAATATTTGAAAAAAAAAGAAATTAGTTTTTTTTCAGAAAAATACTTGAGATTTGGAAATTTAAGTTCGTACTAGAATAAGTAGCGCGCTGCGTTCTGACTACGTGCTTACTAATGCAGATAAAAGTTAAAAATCAATATACTGATTGACACTTTGAGAAACATACGGATGCCCCAAACTCCATGCTACTTTAACCGCAGATAGAACATTATGTATTCGATTTTTTTCAATTTCCAAATTCTTCATGACGATAAAAGTTCGACTAAACAGTCAAGGTAAAATAATTTCGATTCTTTATTCAGTTCTAAACATTATTTTTATAATGCAAACTTAATCTTATCTCTAGCCATTTTTAAGATATTTTCCACTTTAATAAAAAAAATTAAAGCGCGACTATATCATTTACCGAAAAGAGATAGATTTCGATAAGTTGAAGGAAGCACAGATATGGGCCTACAAAATAAGCTTGTACATTTATTAAGCATCAATGTTTTTTTTCTCTAAAACATGCTCATTTCAAAAATTTGTAATGTATCAGTATCTATCTGCAATGATGTCATAGATATTCATGTTTTAACGTGGGGACGCTTAAAATTTGTATTATTTTATATATATGTATATTGTATATATATATATATATATATATATATATATATATATATATATATATATATATATATATATAGATTTCATTTTAAATCTACAATTTTTTTAATAGTATTCTTAAAATTATTTAGAGATACTGAAAACAGATCTACATCTTTGCCTAAGTTATTATAATTTTTACATATTCTGTATTATTTATATATATATATATATATATATATATATATATATATATATATATATATATATATATATATATATATATATATATATATATATATATATATATATATATATATATATATATATATATATATATATATATATAAGCATTTACCTTGCTTAGAAAACAGTTTGGTATATAAAAACATTTCTTTCCTACTGTACCTACTGGGCACCCTGAAAACGAAAACAAAATTATTTCAAAAGCGTTTCCTTTCATAACAAATATTTTTCTCGATATAAATGTATTTTTTTCCTTATACAGGGTAGCCTTAAAGATGTTAAGCTGCACCCGAAAAAACATATATTTTGTTTTAAAGCGGTTAGTTTAAAAAAACCGTCAAATTTCTTTTACTATTCGTATATAAAACATTTTTTCAACTTACAGTGAGCGTTAGGGATACAAGAGTCCCTTAAAAATACATTTTTTTGTTTCCATAACCCTTAACTTTTAAAAAAAGTAGTAAAACAGAGGAAGTTTATTTTCTTTTTTTTACATACTAAAGGAATGTTTTCCTTAATATAGGGCTAATTTTAAGAAAGAATAACGAAAAATTTGATTTTTGTATTTAAATTACATTTTTGCACATAAATATCAATTTGAGGAAACTATTGACATACATACATATATAGGGAGGAAATACTATTAAATACTAAAAAAAAACTTTTAAAACACATTTTTCATTGTTGTACATTGGTTAGACGTTACCAGATTAAAAATATTTTGCGATACATTTCTTCGATCCCCATAATGCTTCGTTAAGCAGGCCTACCTATCAGTAGGTAGAATAGTAGAAATCTAAATTATACATATGAAAAACTAGTTATCTCCCAGAGTCACAAATTTACATACACATCGAGCGCCATAATACAACAATACTGCTATAGTAATGACAATACTACACCCTGCAAGGTAGACTCATTATTTGGTCTACAACTCTGTGGGAGGGAGCCTTTATCTAATAGTTGTACCCGTGCCTAACCGGCGATATAGCTGGTGCCGTGTTACTTACATAATTTAGCCAGGTAACATTCGTTCTGTTTTAGTTAATGTACGACAGATTATATTTGCAGTAATATTATTTCTTCAAATCTCTCACCCTTTTCTACGAAATGCACTGGCTCTTACCAGGTGCATGACAAATTAAGAATAGAAGATATATCTGAAAGATTTGAGAAAAATTAATATTTATAAGATTAGAATATGTTAAAGAACTATTGAGACAAAGGACCCTCTCACACGAATTTAAATTGACTTTCATTAAATTTTTGTTTATTTTTTTGAAATAATGCAGCACTCGACTTCCGGATCAAAATGTGTCTGTCATTGGCACAACTTGATCCTATAACCAAATTTTGAGATACAAGCTGTCAAAGTTTTGAATTGACTTTTTTTTTGTTTTAGCGACCCGGCCAGGATTTTGCTACTATTGTTACCAATTTAATATTTAGTCTTTTTTAGGTATAAAAACGTTACAATAGTTTTTTGTTAACGCAGTGACGAATCAATGTTTTCCGTAAATACAAAAATGCTGATAAATAAAAAATCGAAAAATCGCTTAAAACATTTTTGTACTCACGGAAAATATTTCATATCTAACAAAATACTAAATAATAACTAAAACCTAGTACATTTTATTTTGTCAAAACTGGTTAATTGCTGGAAATATTAGCAAAATCGTGGCAAGGTCACTGGAATAAAAAAATTAAATTCAAAATGTTGACATCCTATATCTCAAAATATGGTGATAAGTTCAAGTTGTGACATCATACAGTTTAAGCAGAAAGTCAAGAATTGCAAAATGGAAAAATTCATCGAAAGTCATTTTCTACAAGAAATGTGGGAGATCCTTTATATGCCCACAAATATTAAATGTTATTAATGCTATATTGTCATAGCGTTATCAATTCCCAGCTTATCGTTCCTAAGATGTACCCCACAATTATATAAAATTGAACGATTTTCAACAACAGCACTATGGGCGAAGAACCCATCTCTAAAGGATACCTCTCGAGACCGCATCCGGCCTGCGGGCAATAAAACGCCAAAAAGGCTGTGCCCCCATTGTTTAAACCATGAGAATGGGAAACTTCCCACATTCCTTTAGCAAGAACAATTCCTGATTAGTATTCGTGGATTAATTGCCATTCACGATTTTTTAATTACCCAGCAATTATTAATTTAATGCTTTTCGTCGCACTAATTACACTCTTGTGTATTATGGCTATGATACGAGTTTTTTTTTTATCTAATGATGTATTTTTCTCGTTTATGTACTAAAATAAACATCGACGACAAAATTCTGCGTAAGGTTGGTGAAAAGATCAAGCGCGAACGGAGGATTTTTTTTTTCGAGGAGGGGTATCGTAGTCTATTTTCATATGGGTGGAATTACGCAACTAAATGTTTAATCTTGTGTGTGGTGCAAAGGTCGATATTTTAATTAAGGATAATAGGATTAAATTGATATGAAGCCATGCCACTATTTTTAAAATATTGAAGATCTTTCTTATCCGTCAACTTTGCGAATTGCACTTTGATACCTTTGCTTGCAATCAGCAAAAAATATATTGCATATATTTAATTATAAATAAAAATACAAACTGTAAAAAAAGCAACTAGCCATGGAGACCAACTAACCATGTTATTTCGGCAGGGGGTCTCAGAGAGGCGAGAGGAAGTCTGACGATTTTATTTTTTTATTGTTTAGCTAAATGAAAATTAAAAACTCACCTTACCTATGTACTTTTTCCAGTTTATCGGAATTTAGCATCAATAATGAATGGCAAATAACAATTGACATTATGTAAAGTATTCTTATGGGAGTATTTCACGGATTGAAAGGCTATTCTCAGAAAATATACATGAAATTATCAGATTTGATTTAAACAAAAAATTAAATATTGCATCGGCGGATAAAAATGTCCAGATCGACGATTAAAAAAAAAGGTCCTGACTTTTTCTGTGAGTTTATACGTATTTAATTTATTTTAGTTTCAGTAAAATTGTATAGTAATCGCATAACAATGAATGTATCAAGTTCAAAAACTATTGTAGATTTAGGTACTAACAAAATGGCATTCAATTCGGTAACGTTTTATTAAGTTATAATAGTTTCTGATAATTATCAGACGTCTGCCAACGCTACCCCGTAACCTATAGAGTAGAGATTCGATATATAAATAATGTTTTCCTTTCAGCTTATGTAATACATCGGATTAAAACATGTATATTCTTTATAAGAAAATAATTTTGTTTTGACAGCAAAAACAATCATAGATTAAACTATTACCAAGGGCTCGTTACCAAATGGTTCTGAAAATCACCAAATATACTTATTAGTAATATTCTTTTAAAGTTACACACCAAAAAAACTCCCTTTATTTTATTCTTAGTATGTGTCGACATATTTATATCCGTAAATGCAAGAGTTCAGCTTAAATGCGTCTCGCCCATCGCACCGCACCATGAGGGTCGCAGCCCGATGGTTAAGGTAAAATTAATTAGTTTCGTGTTTGTAAGGGGAAACAATTTGGAATAAAAATACAGACATTATTATAATAATACATTCTTTAATAAATTATAAAAAAAGTTGCAAAACACTGTCAAACACATGGAAAAATTAAAAAGAAACATGTCTGTGATATAAATTAATACGTATATTATGCAGAATTACCAGTTCAGATAATTAGCGTATTAGTATCTAAGTGATGTATAAATTTAAATGAAAATGAAATAAATTATAAAACTTTGCTTTTTTAGGGAAATAGGATAGGTATAAAAAATAAAATTTCAAAATCTGTCCCACATTTTGAATTACTCGTCAGGCTTTCCTGCACAAATTGCATGTTTTGATTTTCTATAATATAATTAAAAGTAGGTATTAAAAAAAACAATGTGGGTTTTTTTTCATAAGTCGTTATAAAGCTAATGAAATTCCTCATAATAATTTTTTTAAACAGTTAACCGAGTTAATAAACAAAATGCATCAATGCCAATGCAATGTGCTGACATACCTTATGCTATCCATTACGCAAATCCATCTGCGATGTTCTTAACTTGGGCCCTATTCATGAATCAAAGATATGACCTATTTATGAATGGCGTAAATGATTTCGATATCAAAATATCTAATGTTCTTAATTTTTATATGAACAAATAAGGGTCCCTATTTTTTATGGGCTTCAGCCTACTCAGTAATTTGATATCCGCGCCTGACCTATTTTAACTCAACTTGGAGAAAAAATATACCAAGACCAAAAGACAATCAATAATTGAGAAACTAAACTACTGTATTTAATTGATGGGCAATTTTTTTATTGTACATTTCGACACGAGTACGTTAAAATTATTCTAAAAAATAGCTATTGAACTTGATGAGTTAAAACATGGATGGTTAAATTTAACTGTTTTCCATATTAATAATAAATAATGAACAGCAAAACCAAAACTACAATCCTGACCAATAAACGATAGATAGATTATAACATTCTAAAACTCACCACTTATTACTGGCTAGAAGACAATGATAGGACTATGCCTAATAACATGGAAACGATCAGAAAGGCATTTGTGGGAGGAGTCGACCCATTCTGAACCATGTCATTAAGGAGGGTGTTTTAAATTAACTTAAGTCGATGGTTAGATGGTGGGTGTGTAATTTAAATTCATTTTGGATACGGTTTCTAGCTGCACGTATAGTGAATACCGAGTGTTTCATAGACAATAAGAGACTCCTATAGTGCAAAGACGAGTTTTTACCTGACACATCGCATGCTACTCTCGCTGCAGTTACTTATGTCACTTATGTACTTTTCACGTATTTTAATGTATATAAAGAACTATTAGATACAAATTCCTCCAGTTTGCTCAGCAATCTATTTCATAGATAATATTTGTTTGGAGGTCGTTTAATAGGTTTAGCAAACGAAATATATACGCTATGATGTGATGGCTTCCTACCATCACAGTATATCCGCATTTCTGTTCGCTGACCAGTAGATACATTTATTGAAATAAATCTAATATAAAGAACGAATTTAAAGAGTTAGTAATATAATAAGAGGAGGAACGTAGATAGACATTTGTTTTTGGGGAAGCCAAAGGAAGTCCAAAAATTTTTAGAGGCCAGAGAAAACTGTCATCAGATAGATTTACCACATATATTTGAAATCCCAATGTATGTGGATTTTAAATATAATAAGAAATGGAAATAATGATATAGGCTTTGAAATTACAAAAAAAAATCATTTTATTTAAAAAATATAGATATACAAATTTAGTATCTATATTTTTTAAATAAGTTATATTCCTTGGGAATTCAAAGCATATACCATTATTTTCATTTCTTATTTTATACAAAACATAAATTTGAAACCTTTTTACGTCGAATGTGAATATTTTCGATAGCTTTGTGAAGCAACTCTTTTGTTTTGGGATTTCCTTTTACTTACCAATAGCAGAAGTAGAAATGTATAAAAAAATACTCCTTAGCTAAGCTGCTCAACACTTGGTCCATTCAGCTAAAATAATTGACTTGAGTTTGAAGCCATGTACGGCCAAGAGAAGCCCAATTTAGTCCCTACTATTGTTGTTCGAAAAGGTAATTTTTCTTGTACGGTCTGGATTTTACAGCTAATCGAATTTTTATTAACTGTCAATTATACAGTCTGTTAAAAAGTACTTGCATAGTAGTCAAATTTTTCCTAAGAAATACAACTCAACTAAACTACTATTTTTTTTCTTTAATCACTATAATCATACCCCCCGACGTATTTGGAAATTTGACTTTTTATTTGTTAGGAGATAACCTAATTGTATTAAAATTATGTATATTATCACTATATCTTTTAAGCCTGGCAATATGATTAAGGAAATTCTATTGATAGTAGTTGTTATTCAGTGTTATTAATTGTCAGGGTCGTATTCAAAGGGTGTTCAAAAGTAAGAAAATATCATGTTGCTTAAAGGTCCAGGATTCGCTAAAAACTTCAGCTTAACTTGCTTAACGAATTATTTTTCTTAATTCACCTTTTTAATCAATAAGATCATTCCCCTGGAGATTTTTGACACATAATTTTATTTATTTTTTCATTCTTCTAGCATTTTATTAGAAATGATATATTTAACTATCGTATATTTGTATATTCTAATAATATCTTACTATATTATACTACTTATATATCAATAGGTAAAGAGCTCCGTGTATATAAATCTTGGTCGTCTGACAAGATGGTATCAAAAACACGAACCTAAAGAAAGAATTTTCGTAAAGCTTTACTGTGAATGTTATAAAGCAATACGTATTTCATGTAAGCTAAATAACGATTTGCTTTCAACAATAGCACCTACAATCGGGGCCGGATTAAATACATATGGGACCCGGGGCTATAAGTATTCAGTGATGGGACTATAAGTATTCATTAGTGGGGTTATAGGTATTCAGTAATGATCTTTTAAAATACCTTGAAAGGTATAAACTTATACACGACACAGGCAATACGGCTTCCGCTATCAAAGATCCACAGCAGATCTTCTTCTTACCTTCGTTCCCTACAACTGGAATAAATCCATCGAATTCCACGGAAAAGCCCAAAGTATTGCCCTCGACATATCCAAAATATGTTATCAAGTCTGGCATGACGCACTTCTTAACAAACTTCCTGGATATAGTCTTCCTCTAAAACTTTGTACTTGGATTGCCAGTTTTCTTTCCAATAGACGTATTTCTGTAGTGGTTGACGAATCAAGCTTTCACCAAATCAACGCAGGCGTTCCACAAGGTTCAGTGTTGACACCTACCCTATTCCTCCTGCATATCAATAATCTACTTTTTTGTACCAGTAATCATATTCACAGCTATACTGACGGTAGCCCACCCCACTCCAATATACAATTTCCCAAACTTGTCTCCAAGACTGAATTGATGATAGTCAAAAAGTAATGACTTTATTCCTAACCGAGGACCTCATTAAAATCGTAGAATGGAGAGCAAAAAAAGACCTTGTCCATTTTAACGCCACTAAGACACAATCTTGTTTACTATCTCAAAAATTATCTCTAGAAGATCTATTCGTCTGATTGATCTCTCACCGCATATAACCCTACACCTATTCAATAATATACAGGGTGTTTCAAAACAAATGCGAAACATTTTGTGGGGTGATTCATTGTTGATAATAAAAGGTAGTTTATAAACGTTAGGTCAAAAGTCAACCATTAGGGAGATATCGCGGTACAAAGATGGCGAAAAAAAGGATTTTATTTTTTATCTTAAAAACGAAGAGCAATAGAATAATGAAATTCTGTGAAGTATTACCATTATGAAAACACACTTTATGCATATTAATTGATTTTTTTTTAAACGATTGGAAGGGGTTGAAATAGACTACTCCTATCGTTCTTCTTAGCTAAATTTAAAGAAAAACTTGCACAACGGCTTGGCTTATTTAGACACTTTTTTATCTCTTGTGATGAAATGTAAAGATTAGATGTCAGATCGGTAAAATTTATTACAGTATTTTTAGAAAAAAAAATCTAGTTGACCCCTGTCAAACAAATAGTTTTATTTTGTATTAATGTTGTAAATTCTTTTCCTGAATAATCGTATTTTAAAGGTTATTTATTAAAAAACATTTTTGAGACTAACCTATTCTCTATTAATGTATAAACTATGAATAAAATCGTTCTTAAAAAATATTATTTTAACATTGCAATTTAATTATACATGCATTTATCTTAAGTCCCTAATACTCTGAAATATATCAGGATTATTTTTTTAAATATCACCACATGATGCAATTTTGTGATTTTTCAAGTCTTCGTTATCCTATACTGGGGTAGTGTAAACCAATGCTGTAAGAAATCACCAGACACAATAATCCAAAGGATTTAAATCTGGGGATCGAGGCGGCCAAAAGTGAGGCCCAACTCTTCCTATCCAGCGATTTTCGTACATACAATGTAGATACCTTCGCACATTTAAGCTGAAATGTGCTAGGGCACCATCATGCATGTAATACATGTCTCTTCTGGTTTGAAGGGGTAAATGTTCTAGTAGAGGAGGCAATTCATCTTGTAGAAAATTAACTCACTCACTAGTTAATCTCAAAGGCCCAATTAAATGTTCATGAACAATTCCTAGCCAAACGCTGACGGAAAACTGATATTGATATCCAAATACTGTTATTGAATGTGAATTATCTTCAGCCCATATATGCTTGTTGTAAAAGTTTTGAATTTCACCTCTTGAGAAACTAGCTTCGTCCGAAAAGAGAATTTTTTTTGAACAAAAAAAAGTATTATCGGTAGTCATGCTGTGAAACCATTGCAACTCCTTGCAATATGTTATTGGCCGAACGACTCGGAACAATTTTCATAAGCCGATAACGTTTCTCTGTCTGGCCAAAGCAGCAAGGGTTTTCTGTAATTCTTAAATTCTCTGATATGTGGCCGTGCTTTTAGAGGATTGGAAAATATATTCCTGTTTACCGTACCAATATAAAAGATTTATACTTTATCTTTCTCTGACAGATCCTTGCAAGAATAGATAAAAGCTCAGACAAAACGCGAGTCACGTCTATTTGTTTGTATTGTATATATATATATATATATATATATATATATATATATATATATATATATATATATATATATATATATATATATATATATATATATATATGTATATAGTTCTTTTTTCTTTAGGAATTTTTGATTTTTTGTGACTAACTGTGATGTTATGTTTTTTGAATACATGTATGTTGTAAATTTTCCGATATTTTGGGTATATTTTATGAAATTGCCTGGAAGAATTGCAACAGTATATACATTAGACAAACCAGCCAGTATTTAAAAAATAGACTACAAGGACACAAGTATGACAAAAAGAATAAAACGGCACTAACAAAACATATTAGTGAAAATCAACATTCATTCGATTTTATTAATGTAAAAAATTTAAAAACCGAAAACCGCCAAAAAAGGAGAGAATTCTATGAAATGATAGAAATACAAAGGAATAAAAACTCAATCAACGCAAAACTGACACAAAATAACTTGGTAAAATATACCATAACATTATTAAATAACATGTAAATTAAAAGAAAAGAAAATTTTATAAAACTGAGTTAAACCCCTTAATAACATAGTTTTCAACTGTTCCTTTATTTCCACAGATAAGATAAATTCATGTTTAATATTAGTTTCTTGTTTGTCTTCATATAAGTCTTGTATTGTGATTATGACCCTGTTTTATTTAATTTTCTAAATGTGTTACATGTTCCATCTACTTTTCAAATTTTGTTGTAAATGGTAAAACATTTTATTGAACTTTAAATTGTAAATATTATTGGCTGTAAATTTCCTTTATAGAATTTATGTATTCTGATGAAGATCACGAGATAATCAAAACGTCAATTGGCAACATGACTTAGCAAGAAATGTATTGCCAAGAAAATAAAAATTATATATATATATATATATATATATATATATATATATATATTTTTTTTTTTTTTTATTTCATGTTCAGCTTCATATTGCTATCTTATTGTCGCAAAAGGACAGCTTTCAAAGTTTTCCTGATCGACCAAAACTAAGTGTCGTTCGTTAGTGCTTTATTAGTGCATTTTAGTGCTTTAAGTAGTTTCGTTAATGCTTGCTTCATTTCGTTTTTTTTGTTTCAAGTTTTTCTGATTGATCCAAACTATGTGTCGTTCGTTAATGCGTTTTAGTACTTCAAGTAGTTTCGCAATTGCCTGCTTAATTTGGGAAATATTCCTTTATTTTTGAGATTATAAAAATATATATTTCTTAAATTAAGAAAGCACTAACGTATGACACTAATTTGGGCAAATCGGAAATACTTTAGGAGCCAACTTCACGGACCTTCTCTAGGATACCTAAATTGCGCAGCTTAGGTAACATATCAGCTATGAATATTTTAATTTTTGGCTTCGTATAATTTATATCTTAAAATAGAATTTAGAACAAATTTTATCTTATTTATAAGTTTATCGGTAGTTATATATAAGTTTATCGGTACTAAGTACTACTAAGTTAGCACTATGTTAGGGACCGGAGCGTACAACGTTAAATCCATGCAGAACATAAAAAAAGCTTTTAAAAGAAGTGAAATGTTATTAATGCACCCTAGGTGCGTACAGACTTGCAACAAAACCTCGCTGTGAACAAAGCAGCTAACATCATTGCGAACCTTATGGCAAACAACGAGGTATTAATTAAAAATGTCTCGAAGATAATGCCGTTACGTTTTTTCACACTCCTCAAGTAGTTCATCTATTTCGGCAGAACTTTCAGTCCGTGCATCATTTTTCTTAATTTTGTTGTAGTACCTGGTATGTTTTGCATCCCTCAATACTTCTTTTTTATTTCCTTGAATGAGATATAAAATGATTTTTGAATCCATTCCATATTTTCCATTGTATTTTAAATATGCTAACAACACTTGCAAGTGGTAAAGTAAACAGTTAACTACCGTAGCATGTCTTTGATGCGACAGCAGAAAACCATCACCAAGTGAAACGCCGTGTTGCAGTGTTCTCGGCTTTGTTCGCGGCATTGTTGCGTTAAGGACTTCGGTGGTTTGTTGCAAGTCTGTACGCACCTTAAAGATGCGTACAGACTTGCAAGAAAATCTCACCGGGAATATCGCAGTAAATATCACTGCAAATCTCGTCAAGAACAAGGAAATATTGCTTTGAAGCGGCGAACGTTGTTTTGTTGCAAGTCTCTATGCACCTCAACAAGCGAGAGCGACCAAACCACGAAGCACATATAAACGAAAATATGATACATATGCTCCGCAGTTTACGCACTCTAGTGCCGTAACCTAGAAACATGTGTAAATAGACAACCAGGAAAACCGAAAAAACAAATTTCGAAACCTTGTGTAGTGTGCATTTAATTTACCAAGGAGTAATAAGCTAGTAAATATAAATTAAAATAGAATTTTCAACGTTCCAGCCGCTGAAATTCTGCCGACAGCTGTAAAAAAAGTCACGTTTCTTTTATTTTAGGAACACTCAAATCTCATCGGAACGGACGAAAATTTGGGTCCTGTGCTGCTCTCAATTAAAACGGAGAATGTAGCACAACAAGAACATACAAGGATATTATTACGACTAAAGACGGCCACTAAGCACGAAATTGTACCTTCCACCTACCTCGGCCCGAATCCAAGCCCATCTCGGATGGCCAAGTTACTCAACGATGAAGTTAATGTGGACAACTTTCAACCAGTAAGTAACTTAAGCTTGTTTGTTTGAATGTGGTAGAATGTTCAGGAAGCTCGTTCTTTTGGACAGTGTGCTGTGATGTATGAACTCCCCGTCGTCTGGTCACTGAAATCATGAGGATTTAGAAGGCCTCCATAGTTTGGGATAACTACGCTAGGCTGATTCCACAAGTCCTCGGTCCTCTTTAAATGCTGCTTCTAGGAACTCTTCAAGTGACCAGAGAGCGGAAATTTCACAGATCATTACACACTGTTGCTATATATATCCGAAGCTTGAATTGTAGATAGTTACCATTGGCAACATTGTAAAGAGAATGGAAGTCCGACAGAACGAGGTTAGTGAACATAAGCATGTTGTTAGTTTTTTGTTTGCCAAAAATACTGTCTTCATGCCTATAGTCAAAACGTTTATTAACATTAAGTGCAATTATATTCGAATAAACAGCAAATTAATAATTATTTTAATATAGTTTTTGAGGAATAATTGTTTTTTTAGAGTTCAAATAAATAGGGAAAAACTAATTAATAAAAATGTTTATAAAAAATAAAGCCGACTTCAAGCAAAGCACTAAAAAGAAAAAAGAAATTCCATTCTGAAAATTTGGCTTTTGTAGTCGGAGTCAAGCTAATTCTTAATTTATTGCTGCTTTTTATTGCCTGCATTTTATTATTATCAGCCAAACTAAAAGTTAACTTGGCTGGGACCTAACCTAACCTAGGACCTGCATTTCTTATATATATATATATATATATATATATATATATATATATATATATATATATATATATAATTTTTGGTAGTTTCTTAAACCATTTATTTATATATATTTTACTTCAATTTTCTTGGGTTTAGGTTTATGTAAAAATAAAAACGCCTTCTTCCAACTTTGTTCTCTCTATTTTAGGTTTCGCCTAACATAGTAGGCTTTTTCAAAAATGTACAAGATTATCATACTACCTAAAACAATAGAATCAGGACATTAATACACAATTATAAATATGGGACATTACGTTATTTTTTTTTATATATATAAATCACTTCGACAATGTATATCGGACAAAAATTAGTACAGAAATAAATAAAACAGAAATTCACTTTGGTTACATACCTCGATCGATTTTAGGTAGGCTTCATTCATCTGGATGTTATTGTATGAATAACTCAGTTAAGAAGTTTTTTTAATTTATTGGTTTTACTTGTTGTTTTATGGTATAGAAAAAATGTTAAAATTTATATACATAGCCAGACGAAAATGAACACAGTGTGATATTTTTGTTTTTAAGTTAATAGATTATAATATACTTGACTTAAATTATGGATGTCTTGTTTGTCGTTAACAGAAAATTTTTCTTTTTTGATGTGTATCATTTCCTTTATTTGTAGCTTGCGGTAATTGGGTTCTTGCGTTAAGATTTTCGTATCAGAAAAGTTAAATTCATGTCTTTCATTCTTTCATGTTTGTGTCGAGCGGTTGAAGCATTTTTAGTGTATTTATGCCCATTCAGTCTGCTATCTTAGTACTGGGTGGTCATTCCTATATATTTTTTTGGGCAGTTTAGGCAGGGTATTGAGTAAACGATGTTGGACCATTTTTTATTGGGTACTTTGCTTTTTAAAGGAGTAAAAAGATGGGATAAACGATTGTGGGATTTATGGCAAACAATGATGTCTTGCTTTGCTAAAATATACTTAAGTTTTTCTGATAATCCATTTGTGTATGGCATTGCAACTAATAAAATCATTAAACAACGAGTTTTTCGACTGTAGAAGCGAAAAAATACAAACTAATGACAATAAAACCTACGTTGCAATGCCATACACAAATGGATTATCAGAAAAACTTAAGTATATTTTAGCAAAGCAAGACATCACTGTTTGCCATAAATCCCACAATCATTTATCCCATCTTTTTACTCCTTTAAAAAGCAAAGTACCCAATAAAAAAAGGTCCAACATCGTTTACTCAATACCCTGCCTAAACTGCCCAAAAAAATATATAGGAATGACCACCCAGTACTTAGATAGCAGACTGAATTGGCATAAATACACTAAAAATGCTTCAACCGCTCTACACAAACATGAAAAGAATGAAAGACATGAATTTAACTTTTCTGATACGAAAATCTTAACGCAAGAACCCAATTACCGCAAGCTACAAATAAAGGAAATGATACACATCAAAAAAGAAAAATTTTCTGTTAACGACAAACAAGACATCCATAATTTAAGTCAAGTATATTATAATCTATTAACTTAAAAGTAAAAATATCACACTGTATTCATTTTCGTCTGCCAATGTATATATATTTTAACATTTTTTCTATACCATAAAACAACAAGTAAAACCAATAAATTAAAAAAACTTCTTAACTGAGTTATTCATACAATAACATCCAGATGAATGAAGCCTACCTAAAATCGATCGAGGTATGTAACCAAAGTGAATTTCTGTTTTATTTATTTCTGTACTAATTTTTGTCCGATATACATTGTCGAAGTGATTTATATATATAAAAAAAAATAACGTAATGTCCCATATTTATAATTGTGTATTAATGTCCTGATTCTATTGTTTTAGGTAGTATGATAATCTTGTACATTTTTGAAAAAGCCTACTATGTTAGGCGAGACGTAAAATAGAGAGAACAAAGTTGGAAGAAGGCGTTTTTATTTTTACATAAACCTAAACCCAATTGAAGTATATATATATATATATATATATATATATATATATATATATATATATATATATATATATATATATATATATATATATATATATATATATATATATATATATATATATATATATATATATATATATATTATACAAGGTTTTACTGCAAAGGTCAGCTTTACAGTTTTGAGGCTTAGACCTAGGACACAAGTCTAGACGTCCATAATAGAAAAACCAGTAGCTACTAAATCCATCGCATATCAAATTTTGCCAGAATCACGGTACCAATATTATTCAAAAAGTGCCGTCTATACATATTTGTAGAAAATTAGAAATACACATTGTCAAAAATTAAAATGATTGGTAAAATTTAACTTCGTGCCAAATGTCGAAAACCATATTATGAAACACGATGTTTTTATAATACCCGCTTTTTCCTCCTTACTCCGCCATCTTTGCTATATACTGCCCTCATTGACACAACAATTTTTTTGTTGAGAATTTATTAAGAGCTATAATAACCGAAGAAACCTGACGAAGAAATAGATTCCATAGGACCCTAAATACCCCATTTCTTTTTTAGTTAATTACACTTCGTACATAAAATTTTAATATCATTTCTCCATTTTTAACGGGGCCACTCCTGGGTACTCTCCGAAATACTTCCTGGCAATTTCATCCAAATTGGTCAAATCATCCCGGAGTAATTAGTGTATATAAATAAAAAAATACATAGTACATAAACAAAAAAATACATATATTGATAAACTCTTCCTTTTTTGACACATCAAACTTATTTAGGTTTAGAAAGAACTATGTATCACCCAGTACTTATCGCAGGTGCTTGCTTTATGACCTACTGGGTACATACTAAGCCTTAAAACGAGCACTGTATGTAACGAGTTTTTATATATACTCCAGAGAATTTCCCGAAACATCAAAAAATTGCTTTCACGAAATAATTTTAAAAGCTTTTTTCAAAGCCATATTATAGATTAAAAGAAAATCCAAGGATTTCCTAAGGTCCATCGATCTTTACAGAACACTGTTATTACGCTAGTTTAGAATTGCATTTATCTTGGTCATATTCTACTATCTAAAGAAAATTGATATTCATTTTCAGGTATTACATCCAAAAATATCTCAACTGATCGCAAACTACGATGAGCACGTGTTAGTGACCACTTTTAAATTCGGTGTGTTATACCAACAGTTCGGACAAACCACAGAGGAGGATCTCTTTTGCAACAATGTCACGAGTCCAGCTTTTGATGAGTTCCTGAGCTTGCTTGGGGAAAGGATACAGCTCAAAGACCACAAAGGATATAGAGGCGGTCTGGATATTCAAAATGGCCATACGGGTGACACGGCAGTATACGAGGTAGCAATCGATATATCGAATTGTCAAAATTTTATTCTAGAGTGAACTTTTTAAAACTTATTGCTTTACAAATTGGGGCTCACTTTTAGTTTAAAACTTCTTGTTTTGAAACTTAAAAAATCTAGTCTTTTGTTTACTATTAGGCTCAAGGGTTGAAACTCTATAAAAATAAAAGCAAACCGGTGGATCTCAAAACAGGAATTGTTTGTCTTCGTTGCTATTGTGGTACCTCATAAGCTTGCCAATTTCTCGAAAGCGATAGAGATCGTGAATTAAAAAAAAATGCTTTACAATGGAGTCGGGTCTTAGGAGTCCTGTTTATTAATACAGATATAGTTTTCACTATAAGCGAGAGATCTAAACTTTTAGGTATACATAAATATATTTTAGATCAAAATAATGATGTATTATAATACATACGGACTTAAATATCTTAACTTATTGTGGATTCCTAAACAAGTTTTTTATTATTCTAAACTAAATATAAAATATATCTAAAATACTTATTAAAATATCTTCTTAGTTCTAGTAGTATCTTCTTTTATTTAAAAATGTCATAATATAATTATCAAATAAGCATGTGTTCTTGGTTGTTTGTAGTCTTTAGAGAGTTGTTAAAAAGTTTTAGGAGGAGTCACGATAATATCGTCTTAATCCTAGTAAATTCTTGTTAGTCCCCTTCATGTATCACAAGGTGACTACCTTTCGCTGCAAAACGAAAGTTCTTCGGCCAAATCTGAGTAGTTGCAATCTATAGCCTAGGCTGATTGAGTTTTGGGTCCACCTCACTATTTTAAAAAAGCCTAATTTTCGAATTGACAGTCACTAGACTACAAAGCAGAAAAGAGAACACCAAATTGTTTTAAAGCAGAAAATGTATTTTAAGGCGTACTGCCAAACCGTTTTATAATACATAAAATGTCATATCATTTTCGACTGACATGTGGATAAGTAATTTAGTCTTTCATCCGACATAGGGATCATGTTCGAAAAAGACCTTTCAGCTTCGCAGCGTTATATAGGTAGTGTCAACTAAATTTTAAGTACTATAATCAAAAACTATTTGAAAGTGGTAACAGAGGCATTCTCCTTGAAACATACAATGTCCAAGTAATTCTTAAATTGAAAATATTTACTATACTTACAGCATTTCTCCAGTACCATTTTTATAGATGAACATTAGTGATTTTAAGTTCTGTGATACCATAACGGAATCTTGTTTGCCCTTATCTATTCAAATTTTCAATTGGAATTGGAATTACGCGACACGTTGGCGGGACGGGCAATTATTGTTTTTTTTTGTGTATTTTGGCGGTTCAAAACCATAGTAAATTTGACTGTTTATCGATTTCGTGAATATTCATGGCGTTAAAGAACAAATGTCATCTAAATATGTTTTTGCATACTAATTTTAACCTCATTGTTATAAAATTATGCCTCACTATATGTTTTGTTTACTGTCAATTTGAGTGCTTATTATTGAACAGTAACTTTGTCGTTTTAGTCGAAACTCCGCCAAATCCTACAATCAACTTACAATGAATTTTAGGCAGATATTTATGGTGAAAGTACCTAATGAGTTACGTCCAATAAAGTTGATAATAATAACAAACCCATCTTTTGAAATTACACACAAAAGAAGCATCTTTAGTTTATAATAAGTTAATACCCTAATATCAATGGACTGCACCGCTCGCGGCTTATAGCCTCGCTTCAATGATGTGAATATAGACACCTCGCCCATCGGGCCGCACTTAGCCTGGTACCCTGCTCATGGAAATTGGACTTCGCTTAGCCTCGCAAAGCAACCCGATAGATAAGCGAGAATTAATTATTAGCATGTTTGTAAGGGGGATAATTCAAAATAAAAATATTCAAACATTATTATAATAGTATTTTGTTGAATAAATGCTTAAAAAATGGCAAAAGATTGTCAAAGAACAGGTAACATGGAAAAATTACTATATTATATACAATTACTAGGTCAAATAATCTGGCTGTTCTTAAGAAAAACGAAAACTTATTTTGCAGGATGCAATTAAGTGATATATGATTTTAAATGAAAAAAAAAATAATTTCCAATTCAGTCCCACATTTTATAAATTACTCGTCAGACTTTCCTGTAGCAATTGTATGTTTTGATTATCTATAATATAATTAAAAAAAAAAAATTATATATATATATATATATATATATATATATATATATATATATAAAGTAGGAAAAGAACTAGTATACCGTGTGATAGTGAAACTACTACCCAGGGCACCATTTGAAAACCGTTAGAAATAAAAATATGGAATTTGGTGGGTTGATAGGGTTGAATACTGTGAACATTTGGAACATAAAAACAATTGAATATCCTTTCCGGTTTCCCCGGAAATGACCGCGACTTCGTTATTTTAAATAGAACACACTCTATATTTTATGTTTTCTGAACTCTCTTTACAATTCTAAACAACTTTTGTATAACATAACTTATGTCTAAAATGTATAGTTTTCCAAATAAAGCCACTTAAAAATGTGCCATAATTCCCATCTATCACGGCTATTTACTCTTTATGCAAGCCTTCATCCAACGAAATGTCAAAGAAGAAAATCTTCCGAGTTTAAAAAAAAAATGTGTTAAAATCGATTTTTCAAGTTTTGCTCAGACTCTGTACCATAACAGGTCAACTGTTTGTTTTTCGCTTTAGATAAATATTAGCATCATAAATCATTATAAATAGGGTACCTAATTTTCAATTATGCAGTTGTTTATGAAAGTCAAGTTAATGATAACTTAACCTAGTGTGATAACTACCTATCAACAAAGTTTTGCTAAAATTAAAATAATCATATTAGCCCTGACAGAGGTTGCTATGGTTTTTAAAAACAATTGAATTTTGACAAGCAACTTTTATCACTTGTGGGCTTGGCAGATTGTTGTACTTTTTGTAAATTCTCGTGCTTTATTTCGTGTCTCTATTGGTGTAGACTAAAAGTTTACAAAGAAATCTCTTTAAAACGGCAAGTTTTAAGTTTTACAAGGGCGGAACAAATAGATATGCTTCTCGTTTATGGCGAGTATTTGCAAAATAAAAGACAGGCTCAGACATTCTACGCAGAGCGATACCCCAACAGAAAGCAACCGGGCTATGCCTATTTTCCGTGGCTAGTACAATATTTGAAAACAGTTCCCCAAAATGAAAATGAAGGAAAGTTCATTATTAGTGAAGAAGCTGAAATAAACGTTCTGGCATGTGTGAATGCTGATCCAAGGATTTCTACTCGCCAAAATTGAAAGTTAAGTTGGAGTTATCAGAGAAAGTGCAAGGAACATTTCGAAGAAACATAAGTACAAGCCCTACAAATACCAAATCCACCAACACTTGGGTCTTAATGACTTTGCTCAGCAAGTTAAACATTGCCGATAGTTTATGGAAAATTCTAACCTTAATAATAACTTTAATAGATTAATATTATTTTCAGATGAGTTTCGCTTCACGAATCTGTGGATGTTCAACGGGAACAACGTAAGATATTGGGCAAATGAAAATCAACATTTATTTAGAGAAGGATCTTTCCAAGAACGCTTTGGTGTTAATGTGTGGCTAGCTGTTTTAGGAACGAGAATTGTGGGCTCAATATTTTTTAACCCGCCGCTTACAGCACAAACTTATTTGAGCTTTCTAGAAACAACAGTTGCCGATTTTTTGGGCAATTTACTTACCTCTTGCAGAAATTCCCAACATCTACTTTCAACAAGATGGTGCACCGGACCATAATGCTCGAATTTGTGTAAATTTTTTAAATGACAGGTTTGGGGACCAATGGATAGGAATGAATGGACCTGTAAAGTGGCCAGCACGTTCGCCTGATTTTACACCTCTAGATTTTTTCTTCTGGGGAGTAGGGTCATATGAAAGAAAAAGTCTATTTAACTCAACCTGAAAATTTGGGCATTTTGAGAAATCGAATTATTAGTGTTATTAATAATATTAGTATAACTCTAAAAGAAAATGTATTATGGAAAAATGTGAGACCTGTATTGAACCAGAAGGTTGTGTTTTTGAAAATCTTAATTATGATTAAGTACATTCTTTTTTCTATTTCTTTTATTATAAGTTAATATTAATCATCTCTAGGTATAATAAAGTTCCTTTGTTTTCACCTTATCATATTCATTTCCTTTTTATATTTTAAATGAATTAAAAGAGGATTCCTTTCAACAGTAGATTATTTTGAATCCATGGCCAACTTTGTCGGTGGTATAATTAAATAAGTGCTAGTAATATTGATTTTCGCTTTAGATGAGCATTAACGACATGAAAATAGGGTATCAAATTTTCAAATTTACAGCGGTCTATGGAAGTTGAATTTGTCATATGTGGATGAAGGATAAAAAAGTAGGATTGGGTACTCAAGGTTTTGTTCCAGTCAGTTGACTCGTTATGGTATAGGGTCTGATCAAAATTTGAAAATCGATTTGCGAAAAACACTTTTTTTTAAAACTCGGAACATTTTCTTTTTTGACATTTTGTTGGATGAAGGCTTGAAGAAAGAGTAAATAACCGTAATTGTTTTTATCCTGGCCTACTCCGTTTTTCTATAAAATACAAATAAGTGGGAATTATGGCACATTTTTAAGTAGCTTTATTTGGAAAACTATACATTTTAGACATAGGTTATGTTATACAAAAGTTGTTTAGAATTGTTAAAAGAGTTCAAAAAACATAACATATACAGGGTGTTCCTTTAAAAATAACGAAATCGCGGTCATTTCCGGGGAGACCGGAAACTCGTCTTCATATACTGAAAAAAAAATGAATGTAAATTTTTTCATTATTACAGAGATAACCAAGTTAATAAACAAGTTGCATCAATGCGATGTATCGGCTATCAACGTGGACACTACGGTGCAAAGTAGGAACCAGGCTAGGTGCTGTGGCTGGTGGCATCTCGCCATCTAATATGCGGTGTGCTGTTATGGACACACCCTTATGCTATCCATTACGCATGGATTTAACTTGAACCGTATCCATGAATCAAAAATATAACCTATTTATGAAAGGCGTAAATGATTTCGGTTTCAAAAATACCTGATTTAGTTAATTTTTATATGAACAAATAATTCAAATTAAAATAGATAGGTACATTTTTTACAGGAATTCAAAGATCGAGAAATCATGTTTCATGTTTCCACTCTCCTACCTTACACGGACAATGACCCGCAACAGCTTCAAAGAAAGAGGCACATCGGTAACGACATCGTCGCCATAGTATTTCAGGAAGAAAATACTCCCTTCTGCCCTGATATGATAGCATCGCATTTCTTGCACGCCTTCATAGTCGTACAGGTATTGGATCCAAATACTCCTAACACAAGGTGAGCACAAAATTTGATTAACGTGATTTTTATTTATTTTTTTCAGTGATAAAAAATAATTGTTTCTTACCAGAACATTAAATTAGTGAAAATTAAACTGATCTTCATATGTGACGCGAATTTTGAACACGCGCAGCAACAATGCTGTCTTTTAGTACAAAAAAAAAACTAAAAAGTGAAAGTTGGAGGAAGTTTAGACATGATGATTAGGCCGTTAAATCCAAAAATATACTTTTTAAAACATGTCCGAGACGAACGGTTATAATGGGCCAAGGATGTCCGATTTGTATAACATGTTTGTTTTAGTTAGCCCACTTTATTTAAAGCAAACATACCACATTTGCGATATTCAAACATATTTCTCAATTGATTCCAATCTAAATATTTTCGTTTCAGATAGCACGGATGAATTGAATAAATACATTGCGATACGTACGTAAACAAGTGCTTACTTTAAAAATCATTAACATGTTCGTAATTTTGACCAATCAGAGGGTTTTGAAAGAAGTCATTTGATTAAGTAGACAATATTAAGTTTACGAGAAGAACAGGATTACCGTTAAGGTATTGAATAAAAGTTAGATAACTATTTATTAGTTACACTTAATTCTCTACATATTTGATACGTACTATTTTCAGGGGTAATTAAACAAAAAGATTTATTGATGTGATAAATTTTCGTTTTGAACAAATAATTTTACCAAAAAGAACTGTCTCTAACAAAATCGCGACGAAGTAGAACAGAAGCCGATAACATAACTAAACAAGTAAATTGACTATGAAACCCATGGTCGTACGTATAATTATCAGTTAGCACTTTAATTATTATCTCAGGATTTTCTTGAAAGTTACTAAAATATTATTTTTTAAAAATTTAAGTTCATGAAAAACAGCCTCAATAGAGAAGTCACTGGTATAAACGTGATTTTTTTAATATCCAATCGTATTCTATTCTATAGCCTTTTAATCATTATTTAACATTATTTATGCTCTTTGGTAAATAAAATATAATTTTTAATGGCAGTTCGACAGCGTGCTCTTTCTGCAGCGTTTTCTATTCTAACAAGTTTATACCTTTTACGAGCACAAATTTTTCTGTTGAATAAAAGTCAAAGCCCGCAGAAAAGAGTCCTGGGTTTATTTAAATGTCAAAGAAACGCCAGCAAATTTCGTATGAATAGGTTTTAGAGTAGCCGTAAAATAAAACGGCCAAAAGCCAAGGAGAATTATTCAGAATTACAGCGAATTCTAAAGTAAAATGAAATAAAGTAACTAGAAAACTCTACAAATTTCTTTTAATTATAAAAGTTAGCGCTTAGCAGAGATGGAAAGAGAATTGAAAAATCAGTTTAAACTTTTATTTTACAGAAAAATTAACATGAATTAAATATGGCATGCTTTATTACGTCTGCACTTGTGTGTGCAGTGTACCGAAATATAGAAAATAAATATTGGTTTAATATTATGTAGTAGAGGAAAAACTAATCAAATAATATAAAACGCCTCGCTGCTATACCCACCCACAAAAAGCAATAAAACTTGTGGTTCTAAGTTCTACCAAAGACAGATTATACTTCGAACAAGCGGTCCATCTAGTGCAAGGGTCTTTAACTCGCAATTTCTTGCGGCTCCCAGAGGCTAAAGAAAATATTGTATCTCGCCGCGCCCGCAAATGACACTCCGCTTAGCGCCACCTAGTTAGATGAGATCCACTCGGTGAATTCGCAATCACGACCCACAAGGCCACTAGATGGCGTTGCATGTCTATTGAATCTTTCTAATGATTTTAGAAATTATCACTACTAGAGGGACGTACTAGTCCACTCTCGTAGCTGCTCGAAAGAGAATGAAAGTTGACGCGCCGGCATCACACGGCAACGGCTAGTTCTAATTCAAAAAGCGATACAAGCGAAAAAGTGCCAACTAGCAGTGAAGTTGCTACCTGTGCGATGAGTGATTATAGTGAGTTGAGTATAGTGTGTTTTGACGCGTATAAGGCGGATACTGTATTGTGGCGTGCAGTCACGCAAGTTTAGTTTTGTCTTAATTAAACTCGTTTCTTCTTAGTGAAGAAAAGCGCATATTTCAAAAAAAATGGACTGAGTTGTACTTGTTCTTTAGTGTTAATCAAAAACCCGTCTGTTTGGTGTGTCAAGATCCCTTTCAGCCTTGAAACAATACAAGACATTACTACACAAAGCATGTCACAAAGTTTGAGACATTTAAAGGACAATTACGGCAAGATAAAGTGACAGCTCTAAAAAGTCAGCTTCAACGACAGCAAGATAGTTTTCAAAAGCAGAACATTGAAAATGAAGCAAGCATGAACGTTAGCTACATTATATCCGAAAAAATAGCTTCGAAATCAAAACCTTTTATGGATGGTGAATTTATCAAGGAATGTATGGAGGCCGCCGGTGAAGTATTGTGCCCGTCTCAAAAACAACTTTTTTCTAAATTTGGTTTGTCCGGTGTTACTGTCGCCAGAAGAATCGAATAGTTAGCGGCAGGCATTGAAAATGCACTAAAAGAACGTGCATCGAAGTTCGTATACTATTCTGTTGCGCTCGACGAAAGCACAGATTTAACCAATACCACTCAATTAGCTATATTTATTCCAATTTTGAAATCACTGAAGAGATGTCTCCCCTTTTCCGATTAAAGGAACTACAAAAGGATGTGATATTTATAAGTGTTTGATGACAGTACTGAGACGATATAATTTAGAATCGACAAACCTTTCTACAGTTGTAACAGACGGTGCACCATCCATGTTAGGAAAAAATGAAGGACTCGTGGATTGGATGAAAAAACAGCAGAAAGATCTTTCTTTGATGCATTATCATTGTATCGTTCTTCACCAAAATCTTTGTGCAAATTCCACAAATATTGATGAGGTGATTGATGAAAGTGGTCGTAAAAACCATGAACTTCAATAAATCACGCGGCCTCAACCACAGAGAATTCCATTATGTATGTTCCAGTATGATGATGTGACATATTTTTAGGTTAGGTTTTAGGTCCTCTGCTTTGGTTGAGCAGAGGAAAAATGCTAAAAGGCGTTTTTGAACTCAATCGCCTCCTTCATGGAAACCAAAGGGAAACTAGTTCCTCAATTTAGTGACCCCGAGTGGCTGCGCGACTTTGAATTTCCCACGGACATCATGCTGCACCTCAATGACTTGAACACCAAACTACATGGAAAACAAAATCTCATCAACAACCTACTTGACGCTGTGAAGGAATTTGGGTTTAAACTAGATTTATGGAAATATCAGTTGTAAAAAAAGAGTTTACGCACTTTCCTAAACTGAAGAGTTGCGAATGTACAGATGTGGATAAATATGTCGCAGTACTAGATTTACTCAAAAAAGAGTTCCAATAAAGGTTTTCTGACTTCAGAGATAGTGAAAATTACATCAATCTCGTTGCCCGACCGTTCAGTGTATACGTTGAAGACATGCCAGAAAATTGTCAGATGGAGCTTTATCGATTTACAGTGTAATTGGGAACTGAAAGACAAGTTCGACATGGGTCTTCTTGATTTTTATTCAAAATGTGTCGATCAAAACTCGTTTCCTGAAATCCGAAAACATGGCCAGAGAAATAATGTCTCTGTTTTGCGGATTGCAACTACAAAAATAAAACCAAATATGTACACATAGACATAGATGGGGGGAGCCCTACAAGGGCAGCACTTAGGCTCACTGGGGCCCATTGTGCTACCCCCCAAGTAGGCATGTCAGGCCAAGAGCCCACTCCTTTTTAGAAAGGAAAGAACCCTTTCAGATCGCGCATGTCCCACAAGCTCGGGTTCCACATAGGTGTCACCCACGCAAAGCAGTTTGGCGTTGACTAAAGCGTCACATCGACAGACTAGATGCTCGGTAGTTTCATCTACCTCAGCACAAAACCTGCAGTATGGATCGTTGTCGAGTCCAATCTTATGCTGGTAAATATCTACACACTTGTCAAATATAGCATTGATTGATTGAACTTTTTAACCAATAAAGATTATTACACATTGAAATTATATGTTTTTTATTTTATTAATATGGTGGTAAAGTGGTGTGGATTTTCGGATGATGTGAAATCGATTTTTGGCCCTTGCATTAAAAAGGGTTGAAGACCCTTAAATTCTAATGTAAAGTGAATACTCCCTAAACTGATCCCAACTTTGTATTATATTCCGTAACGACCAGATTTACCAGTCCGCGACACAATGCATCCGATCTCGGTTTGTTAAATTGGTACATACGGGAGTTAGGGGTTTGACTACAAATATTTTAACACATGATAGTATTATCCATTTTGATTAAAAAGCGCTTATATAACGTTGGGTCTATTCCTTACCAGTTTTGTGAAAAATGGTCTTAAAGTTATATTTTGTTTCAATAAATTTTAAGCAAAGCGTTACTTTTTAAAACAATTAATTATATCATGTTTAACAAAATCCCTACAGTTTTTTTCTTAGTAAAATATCGAAACAATCTAAATTTGAAGAATAAAAAATGGATCTTCTATTGGATCTTACCTTAAAAATTCCTACTTAAAAACGGAAACCTTGCTGATATACAATCGGGCTCAAAAAACATAACAATTCTAAACGTAGTATCTAGTTTAGTTTTGTAAAATAATTCCATACTGATTCAATACGTAGGGTAGATTTTAAAAGATACAGATTTGTGTTCGTTTTTCCAAACCGTGGGGGATATTATGGGAAGTGTAAATATTCGTCATAATAAATCGTGGACCTCGGAGACAAATAGCACTCGAGAACGAGGAACATAGTTTAGCTCTAGTGAAGGAAAACCCTGTTGTGATGTTGCATTCAGCATTTACTATAAGTTTTTCGAATATTTTTCCTATTGTGTGAATTACCCATCTAGTTTTAATTAAAGTGCTTCATAAGTTGATATGTTGTATTAAGTTGTAGAAAGTGTAAACTTAATTGAATTAAATAATAATCTCAAAATTTTGGTTTAATTACAATGACAGGTTGTTTCTACTTTTTTAATACATGTCGATCTTATGCTAACAAGCCACTATCAAAAACCATTTAGAATATACCGATGTTATATAAGAATTTTTTGTTGAAAATCATCCATATTAAAAGATTTGTAGACAAACCCCTAACACCCAGCAGATCGGTTTTACCCGGCAATTCTATTTGTCTCTTTTTTGTATTTGTATTTCTACTTCTGGTGTATTGTTGCGTGCGATCTAATTAAACTCGAGCAATTGGTGTGGTTAAATAGTTGTAGTAGTACCGGATGGGCTGTCTGTATGAAGTATAATTGTGTGTAGTTCTACGTTATATATAAAGGAGAGGGCCGATAGAACAGGCATAATATTGCGAATTATCTTTATGAACCTCGCTGGCCGCAAGTTGTAGAGGATATTTCAAACACAGATTTTATATTCATGAATGTAATTCTTTGACCAATTTTAAAACAAAAATTTTATCAAAAGTTGTGTTCAAATCGATTTAACTTTGGAGTTGGGAACATTGTGATAAAATTTTGATGTATTTTTTGAATATAGATACCTCGCACATTTCCTGTAGTATGTAATTGTAGTTTTGTACGCAGCACTCTGTTAGGGATGCCAACCAAATAAAGATCACATGCTTGAAATTAATGTATTACTCGCTTTCGTAAAAAAATGATTCTAACCATTACGGAAGTATCTTTTGCGCACTCGCCTGTTTGACCGACTCCGCTATAGGTCCTCCGGTGGACTGCAGTTATGTGCGGAAATATATAATTTTTTGCTCTTTCTAAAAAAATAACTAATCGCGTTTTGGTATTTTAATCGGTAAAAATGTACACTCCCAGTCCATCTGCCAAGTTGTGAATTTTGCCAAATATCATGTAAACAGTGTGGAACCAAAACGAAATGGAAAAATAAAGGAGAAAATGATTCTAAAATCAAATACCGTAGGACAGAAATACGAACGATTTTATTTAAAAAGTATTTGTATTTATCTTAGCTAGTATAACAAAGTAGTAAATATATTTTTATCAGTCCAGTGTATGTGTCCATTTTTATTCCTTTATGCGATATGTGTTATTTGTAATACTAAAACGATAAAAGATTGTTTGTTGCGTTCAAAATATTATTAAATGAAATTTTTCACAACATAAAAATTATACAGATGAAAAATTGTACATGTCAACACGTAAGCTTTTTGGTTACGATAGTTTTAAATAGATAACAACAAAAATAATTTTAAGTTATTAGTATAATGAAAATGCTCTTTTCATTTGTAGGTACAAAGTAAGCGTGACGGCAAGAGACGACGTCCCATTCTTCGGTCCTACACTCCCTACTCCTGCCATCTTTAAACACAGCCCGGAATTCAAAGAGTTTCTACTAACGAAACTGATCAATGCTGAAAACGCCTGCTACAAAGCGGAGAAATTTGCCAAACTCGAACTTAGAACAAGAACGTCCTTACTGCAGTCGCTCACTGACGAATTAAAAGTACGTTCAGGTATTTTTAAACACTTGTCTAACTTAAAATCGTTATAATGTAAAACAATAGGTAACAAAGACCTATATCCCTTCTTTGCTAAGTAGCTAAATAGAAGTATATTAAAAAAAACTTCAACCTTTTGAACCAATAAAATTGTATGATGTATTGACAATACCATGATTGCAATGCGTTTTCATTATATTGCTGGTACAAAATGTAGAAATGTCGACAGACGTGTAGGAGAACAATATCAATTGTTCGATTAGTGTCCGATATCACATAAGAGAAACCTGTCACGTGTTAGATTTAGAGGCAGCGCCGCGCCGCTTAGTCCGATATTGAGAGAACCTATTACCCGCGGGAACTCCCTTGTGCTTGTTATTAACTGTTGAATAGTGAATTTATTATTATTGTCACAAAATGGGCTATTCTACAAAAATAACAGACAATTACAATATATGTGTCCCATTTTGATTGCAATTGCTAGGTATTTCGCATATTTTTAAAGATAGCACTTGTGGTTTTGGTGAACCTGAACTACTTTTTTGTGAAACGAAATATGCCGCAAATAAAATAGTCATAGCCCTTTTCCGAGCTACGGGCGATATTGAAAATATTTCGTTTTCTGGTACCCCTTGTATCTCAATTGTCTGACAACTTGTCAAAAAGATAAAATCCTCCTAGAATTTTTTACATAGAATCCAATAGCCTAGTCAGTTTTTTTTCAAAATATTATTCTTTTTGAAATACCGACCAATGCTTGGTTTTTTAAATGAGACCCAATATTTCTCTAGAAATTAATTTGCCTTTTTACAAGCTTCTCAAACATATATAACAGTATCGATCTATTTTAATAAACAACAATTCAAAATTTTGCAGAAGGCCATGCAAAACAATACTGCTTTTTATTTCAAGGCATTAACAATCAGTGGCGGCTCACCAAGGGACGCCGCTTCACCCACATTTTCCAACCAATTTACTTAAAAATAAAATTATTTCTAAAATATTAAGCATTTTATAATCTATATTTTTATTACAAAAATGCAGTATGTTTTATACGAATTCACATTAATTACTTAATTATACTATTATCTATCAAAACTATTGCGTTATATACTCAGAAAATAATAATGACTTAAGAAAGTAGCGCGCTGAACACCTTTTCATAGAGCGACCTGTTGAGGAATCACAATCAGCAGTAACAAATTCTGCATCAGACCCTCCCCACACAACGGCTTTCGCGCTTAGATTTGTTTACGGCAGTTGCTATGGAAACGCAATGGTGAATATCCCTAAGCCAAATAGAGTTGGAAGCGGCAATAAAACTGCTGCTGCAGGCTGCAGACCCTTGTTATAGAATTAATGTGAATTAGTGCGCTCGGATCATAGGAGGCGGAAGCAGTTTTGCATCGATCGAATCGAATCGAAATTTACTTTAAGATATAGGTACATAACTGTCTTTTATGAACAAAAAAAATATATTTAAAACCTTATAAATTCATATTATTTCCCCTAAGTATTTAAAAAACGCTCCAAAGCTATGGATAATTAACATCATAAAAAAGTAAACAACAGCCATTTTGAGCGTGGCACTCCGGAGAATTTTCG